>OZ012740.1:519934586-521149586 GCA_963859935.3 Lathyrus sativus | reverse complement strand
ATATGTTAAATAAACTTATTTATAAATATAAATTTAATTAACTAATATTAAATAAATCTATTTTTATTTATTAACATAATTAATGTAAATATTTAAAAAATATTTAAAGTATATAATAAAATTTAGAACTAAATATATTTTATAAATATTGTATATTAAAAAAATTAATAAATCTGTTTTGATAAAAATAAATTATATAAAAAAAGGATTGTGATTGTCTTAAGCATTTTTAACACGATAAAAATGTATATTTATAATCAATAACTTAATACTATGAATTTTTATAATCATCTTTGACACAATAACTGCATTTTATGTTTTGAAATCCAAAAATAATTCATTTCGGTTTTATTTACCATTCGAGATAATATTGTTTACTTTTATATATATATATATATATATATATATATATATATATATATATATATATATATATATATATATATATATATCTTAAATAACGATATTTACTTTCAATATACACACGGTTGTTCTTAAAATTCGAAATTATAAAATGTTTTTTAAAAAATATATACTATTTTTAAAGGAAAATACATTTTTTAATTTATAGAAAAATATATATTTTTATATTTAGATCTATGTATACTAATATAAATATTGTTTTTCTTAAATTTTCTTATATATAAATAAACACTTCAAAATTCTATATTTTTCATCAATATACATTTAATCCACCTAATATGAAGAGCACATTTATAACACAATACAAATTCATCCAAAATTAGTAAAAAGAAACTTATTTATCAAGCAATATACAACATATTTTCTAAAAAAATTAAAATAAATGTATACATAAAGAGTGGATGAATCAGACAAAAGGTTTTTTTATTTATTTTTAATTTATGTGTATTTTCGTTTTGATTAAAGATTTGGAATGAACTTTGCTTGAACTTGAAAATGGTAAAAATGGATTTTTAAAACTTTGTTTTTGTTTAATGGTGAGGGAGAAGAAAATGAAGGATTAATTAGGAAAATTAGTAGGGGAGAGAAACAAGTTTTGATCTAATAGGAAGAAGAAAATATGCAACGGTTATAATTGCATTTACTACACACACTAAGTTATGATTTTTTTTTGAGAAAACGCCAATGTTTTGCGCGGGGGCATCTCTCGCAAACTCAATGGTCAAAGTTTGCTGAGGGTAGGCCATCACAACATGCAATCAAGTTTTGAATAAATTCTGAACACCAACAACTTTTGACCGAATCAATATTCCATATTGTGTGGGATTGCCTCTCGCAAAATCAAATGTGTCCGTTTGCATTGGTCTATCCCTCGCACACGTCCATCCACTAATCACTCCAAAAATTTGAATAAATATTTGTTTTTCTCCTATAATATTGTAAGAGGTGAGTTATCATGCACTTTTTTTTTAAAATTTATTTTCTCTAATACGACGGATAATCCATCGTAATAATGTTTTCTTTTTGTTTAAGTTTTCTGTTTCGTAAAATATTACTTTTGACAAAGGTTTTTTTTTATTGAGATTTTTTATCCACGCAAATAAAAAATCTAAGGTTATAGACAACTTTTCTTTTAACTTTTCTTTTAGTGATAGTTTAGGTTAAGACAACATAACGAATATCCTCCAACTATTTGTATTTGCATTTAATTGTAACTAAATATTAGCAATTTCATTTGTTATACATGGTTTGTTGATGTTGATGAGGGAGACAGATAAATTTGAAAATCAAAATCATGTCAGGATTTTTGAGAAAATTGTTATTTTAGAAAAGCATCTATAAAACACTCTTTTAATTCGTTTTGAGATGTATACCATAATTAAGATACATTTATAATAAACACAACTTATTAATTCATTAACAAACTAACATACAACAAAACTAATAAATTAATTTATTAACACACCAAGATAATAACTCAAACTAATTTATTAACATACCAAGATAATAACAAACTAGCATACAACAAAACTAACTAATTAGATAATAACAAACTAACATACAACAATTTGACTTATTAACATATTAAGATATTAATAAACTAACACACAACAAAACTAATTTATTAAGACATAAAAAAAACTCAAATTAGTATTTTTACTAAAGTATATATTTACAAACTAATAATCTATGTTTCAAAAATATAAACTAACTTATTTATGTAATTGTCTTTAAAAAAAATTTATTCAAATAAAAAAAAATATCTTTTAAACATATCATCTATATATTTTTACTTAGGTTATTCTAATGTATGTTTTAAACTATTGTATATTCTTACATTTTCAAAAAATATTTAGTACTAATGTTAATATTAAATAAATAAATCTGTTAAATAAATTTATTTAAATCTTTTTCTTAAATATATTAAATAAATTTATTTAAAACTAATTTTAAATATATCTATTTTTATTTACTAATAGAACTAGTGTTAATATGTAAGAAATGTTTAAAGTATATATATTAAAATTTAGAACTAAATATATTTTATAAAGTATTTTTAAATTAAAAATTTAATAAATCTATTTTTGATAAAAAAAAAATATAAAAAGAGTATTGTGATTCTTTTAAAATTTTTTGACATAATAAAAAATATATATTTATAATCATTAAAAAAATATTTCTTTTTAGAAAGAATGCTAATGTATTGCGTGGGGCACCCCTCGCAAACTCAACTGGCAAAATTTGTTGAGGATAGCCCATGACAACATGCAATCAAGAACATGCAATCAAGTTTTAAATAGATTTTGAACACTAACAACTTTTGATCGAATTAATATTTCCTATTACATGGGGTTATCTCTTGCGAATATTCATCAACTAACCATTCCATAAATTTGAATAAATATTTGTTTCCCTCCTGTAGTTTTGCGAGACGTGACTCCTCATACACTTGTTTTTATTTATTTTTGTAATTCTCTTCACAATTTCAAAAGGGTAACCCCTTGTTATAATGTTTTTTGTTTTTGTTAATTTTCTATTTTGCGAAAGTTTGCTTTTGACAAAGACTTTTTTAATGAGATTTTTAACCCACGCAAAAAGTTTCGTACAATAAACAACTTTTTAGTGTTAGTTTAGATTATGACAATATAATGAATATTCTTCAACTATTTATATCTGTAACTAAATCTATATCTATACTAATATATAAAGGCAAAATATTAGTTTGGTGTAGCCTTTTTTTCTTTCAAATTTATCCTTTTTAGTTTTTGTTTTAAAATTTAATTTTCTTTTCTCAACACGGCAGTTACACGACGGTTTATTAACCGCCGACGACTTATTATTTTTTATATCATTATCTTTAGTCTATACTAATCTATACTAATATATAAAGGCAAAACATTAATTTGGTGTAGCCTTTTTTTCTTTCAAATTTATCCTTTTCAGTTTTTGTTTTAAAATTTAATTTAATTTTCTCACAACGGCGGTTACACGACACCGCCGATGATTTAATATTTAAGTTTCTATAGTTAAAAATATATTAAAAAAAATACAAACATATAAAATATATTTTTTTACTTTTCTTATATTTTCTATTTTCTTGATCTTTCTATAACTACTTTGATCGATTTATGAGTAGACATAAATATAAATGCATTGAAAAATCGTAAAATAGAATGGAAGAATGATCTATTAAATACAATAGAAAATCAATTACATAATTTTACGGTGAACAATATAGTACATTGAATCTAATCGAACAATGGTATTCTTAATTAATTAGATAATATGATTTCATATGACATTACTTTTTATTTTAATTTATTTTAAAATAAATTAAAATTTTAAAACAATTTGTATTAAATATACTAATACTCAATTTAATGGATATCAAATAATTTTATTAATTTTATTAAACACAATAGAAAATCTAACATGGAAACAATAATATAAATAAAGTCAGTTTTCAATGTACATACCCATAAAAATATAAATGGTGATTTTTTATAATTTTGGTTTTAATTAAAATTATGTATATTTAAATTTGTGATATGCATATTTTAATATAATTTTTAATCAGAAGTTAAAGTCAGTTTTTTTTTTTAAATAACTAATTACTTTTAGTTGATTACAATATTCAAATATAAAATGGGGGGAGCAATTATTTTTTCTTTGTGTAATTTTTTAGTTTTGAAGGGTAAAAGGGAAAATAAAAATAGGCTACATCAAAAAGATGTTTTATCTTTATATATTGTATAGATTATCTTTAATCTATACTAATATATAAAGGCAAAACATTAGTATGGTGTAGCCTTTTTTTCTTTCAAATTTACCCTTTTTAATTTTTATTTTAAAATTTAATTTTCTTTTTTCACAACGGCGGTTAAACGACGGTTTATTAACCACCGACGATTTATTATTTTTCATATCAATATCTTTAACTATTTTATAAAACATTTAAAATTAAATAAAAATATAATACAAATTATATTTTATGAAAGTCGGTATTAGAGAAAGCGGACAGATGGAGACTCAAGTGCCCGTCTGGACGCTAGTCTATATATAAAGGTAAAACATGATTTTGGTGTAGTCTTTTTTTCTTCTAAATATACTCTTTTCAGTTTTTATTTTAAATCTTAACTTCTCTTTCTAACAAATGGTGGTTATGTAACGGCTTATTAAATTTTACATCATTATCTATTACTTCTATTTTATAAATAATAAATAATAAAATGAAAATTAAATAAAAATAAAAATATAATTTATATTTTAATCGGGTGAGTATTATAAAAAACGGACAGACGGATACGTGAATGTCCTTCTGGACGCTAGTATTAATAATTTCATTTGTTACACGCAATTGGTTTATGTTTATAAGAGAGATGACAATCATGCCGAATAAATTTTAAATCTATACTAATATATAAAGGCAAAACATTAGTTTGGTGTAGCCTTTTTTTCTTCCAAATTTACCCTTTTTAATTTTTGTTTTAAAATTTAATTTTCTTTTTTCACAACGGCGGTTAGACGATGATTTATTAACCACCGACGATTTATTATTTTTCATATCAATATCTTTAACTATTTTATAAAACATTTAAAATTAAATAAAAATATAATACAAATTATATTTTATAAAAGTCGGTATTAGAGAAAGCGGACAGATGGACACTCAAGTGCCCGTCTGGACGCTAGTCTATATATAAAGGTAAAACATGATGTTGGTGTAGTCTTTTTTTCTTCTAAATATACTCTTTTCAGTTTTTATTTTAAATCTTAACTTCTCTTTCTAACAAATGGTGGTTATGTGACGGCTTATTAAATTTTACATCATTATCTATTACTTCTATTTTATAAATAATAAATAATAAAATGAAAATTAAATAAAAATAAAAATATAATTTATATTTTAATCGGGTGAGTATTATAAAAAACGGACAGACGAATACGTGAGTGTCCTTCTGAACGCTAGTATTAATAATTTCATTTGTTACACGCAATTGGTTTATGTTTATAAGAGAGATGACAATCATGCCGAATAAATTTTAAATCTATACTAATATATAAAGGCAAATCATTAGTTTGGTGTAACCTTTTTTTCTTCCAAATTTACCCTTTTTAATTTTTGTTTTAAAATTTAATTTTCTTTTTTCACAAAGGCGGTTAGACGACGGTTTATTAACCACCGACGATTTATTATTTTTCATATCAATATCTTTAACTATTTTATAAAATATTTAAAATTAAATAAAAATATAATACAAATTATATTTTATGAAAGTCGGTATTAGAGAAAGCGGACAGATGGAGACTCAAGTGCCCGTCTGGACGCTAGTCTATATATAAAGGTAAAACATGATTTTGGTGTAGTCTTTTTTTCTTCTAAATATACTCTTTTCAGTTTTTATTTTAAATCTTAACTTCTCTTTCTAACAAATGGTGATTATGTGACGGCTTATTAAATTTTACATCATTATCTATTGCTTCTATTTTATAAATAATAAATAATAAAATGAAAATTAAATAAAAATAAAAATATAATTTATATTTTAATCGGGTGAGTATTATAAAAAACGGACAGACGGACACGTGAGTCCCCGCCTGGACGCTAATATTAATAATTTCATTTGTTATACGTGATTAATTTATATTTATAAGAGAGATGACAATCATGCCAAATAAATTTTAAAATCAAAATCAAAATCATGTCATAATTCTTGAGAAAATTGCCATTTTAAAAAAATATCTATAAAACACCCTTTTTAATCCGTTTTGAGATGTATCCGTAACTATATATTTTCTTATTCACTTTCTCTTAAATAATTTATAGGTTTTTTTTTTTACTAAAAAAAACACCAATGATAAAATTAGAATCCATTGATTCAAAGCTTTAAACTACTTCAAATAAGATTTAGTTATAAAATATTTTGATTATTAAAAGATTGTGCACGCAAACTATAAATGTGCTTTAATATGAGTAAATGAAGGATATCATAAAAATTTATATTTTGGCTATTTTACAGAATTATATTTTGGTCATTTTTTAAAACAAAAATATTTTATCTTTTGCATATTTTTCAAACAGTTATATTGTACAAAAAAAAATATTCATTGTTTATACTATTTGCAAAGTCAAAATAAAACATGCATAACTTATAATTTTACAAGAAATTAAAACTAAAATAAATTATTAACCAACAAAAAAATCAAATTATAAGTCTTGTAGGTCGTTCAAAAGTTATTTTTTGTGATTTGTCACCGATTGTTAAATATCTATAATTTGAACCACATTTAAAACCAATTGAGATCATCAATAACAACAACATTAAATCTTTAGTAAAAAGAATATAAAAAAGATAAATGAGTAAATATATATTACTAAGTGATATAAAATATTTACTTATTAGTTTTCTCATATCTCCTCTTGATAATCATGACAAATATCATGTACATCATCACCAGAATCATTTACTTCAAATGAAAGACGTACACGTGTTGCGAAAGAGGGGGTATCAAAATTTAAATCTTAATTTTCATCACTATCAAGAATATAGTTTCCTTGTAGAACAATTAATCATCTTGTGTTATAAGGATCTATGACATAAAAAACTTATTTTTCTTGGGATGTCATGATGAATGGTTCGTTCATATAAGTCGTCTTTCAAAGATCAACACGTGTGAATCCTGATTCATCGGTTTTTACGCTAGTGTTATTGACAATCCAGTTGCACTTAAATAAAGGCACTTTAAAAGTTACATAATCAATCTCCATAATCTTTTCAATGACTATTTACTTGGAAATTTGGTAAACAAAACAAGTTTCTATTAATACTTAAGGGATTAAACTCAAAAATATCTCGGAACATATTTGTGTGAATTATAACCTTTGAACATCGTATTATTGTTGAAATCGAAACACAATGTTTAAAAAATAATGATTTTAAACTTGACTGAACTTGAAATGTAAAAGGTTTTAAAAGTAAAGATGACTAAAATTGAAATATATATTGAAGGTAAAATGACAAGAATTGAAACGTAACTCGAAATGCAGAAAGACTTGAATGTAAAATTCTTGATGTTTATAAATAGGGAACGTATACGTACATTTTCTCACTCGTTTCTCAATCATACAAATACTTTGAGTATGTAGAAATTTGAGTACAATTGCGGACCCTTACAAAATAGGCAAGTGTCTTCTTATATATTAGTCTAAAATAACTACCTACAACGGTCGACTAAACATATCATGACACACTCTACTTTCATGCAGTCGTTTTCTTTGACGAACCTCCACGTATATTCGAGTAACCACCAAATCTAATCAAATTCCCTCTCTTTCAATCAGGTAAAATAACCAACTAAAAAACTTGAAAATTTTACTAAGTCCAAAAACTCTGCATACTCCTCGGCCTTCAGCTACACACTTCAACCAATATCATCATACATGTCTTTTCACATGCCCAAATCAAATCAACTCATGATTCTGATTATCATGTTCGGCTTCAACTTTCACCATGGCATACTTATTTGTATGACTTATCATTTATATCTAGGTCAAAAATCCAAGGTAACAAATTGCCCCCCAAAATGCCATGTTTCCATTTGAAGCAGACAAAAAAATGTGGCATTTTTTTAGCGTATTTTTGAAATTGCTTCCACCTCTCCGCTGACGTAATTGACATCATTACCCCTTTTATTTCACATTGTCATTTTCCATGAGATCTGTTCAGAATCTCATCATTACTCCTATTTTCTAGGACATGAATGTGCACATTTTCACTTAACTGCTCCATTCACATCAATGCTCCTACTTTGTAAAACACGAAATTGCTTCAATATCTCCACATGTATTCCATGTGTCCGACCTTAAGCATGAAACCAAAATTCTATAAATACCCAAATTCATCTTCCTTTTCACCTTCTTCATTTCTACCATTTTCGTAACCTTCTTGGACAGAGAAAAAAACCTTCACTTTCTTCAAAACTTCTACTTTTAGTAATGACATCCACTAAGGCCTCCACTTCAAGGTTTGATACTGGGAAAAATACAATGGCTTTCACGATTCCAGCAGAGGAAGATGAACAAGGTAGAGACTTTATTTTTGAACCCCTATTGTCAAAAGAGAAAATCTCCAACTAGGCAAACCAGGTACTCATTCCCTTCTCTCTATTTGATAAGCTCTTCGCCTTCTTGGCACCATTTCCGAATGCAAAGTAAAATGCTAGAAGTCAAGAACTTTTTCCCAGGCTACCTAGTCACCATGCCTTCAACATTTGAAAAATGCTTTCTCAATTTGTCCTTCATGGATAAACCTGCATTTGTGTTCTGATCTGCACTATCTACTCAAAGCCAGGAATACTTGGCTTGTCTTGACAAAGTCCAACCCCAAAACAAAAAACAATGACAAGATATGGGTATCAACAACATGGTCAAAATCTCCATAACTGGCCATAGATACAACCTTGTCCATGTTATTGGCGTCGATCTTCTTTTAGGAAGGTTAGACCAACAATTTCCAACTCCGTTGTGGCATGTTAACACCGACCTTACTCGATGTGACAACCAACACATGTCTAACCCCCTAGGAGATACTTTTACTCTGACTTTAGAAACCACTAACGAATTCACCATTGGGAAATTCAGTTTCAAAAACTTTATCATTGATAATTACGACAAGATGTTTAAGATCGTAAGCTTTGATTCTCTTGCCTTCCTCTATGTTTTTATTCTTGAGAGATCACCGAGCACCCTTATTTTCTTGTTTGTTTGATATTTGTCTATGCTTATGTTTACTAACCATTATAAAAATGTTTGTTTTTCCTTTACTAACTTTTTCAGGAAGAATTTGGATCAAAGATATCAAATACCAGTCCCACAGCTCGAATGAATTTCATCTGAACAAAGTCAAAGTTGATATGCAAATAATTCAAAATCATCTGATCAAGAATCTTTCAAGATTTGATTGACTTTTATTCAAGAGACTCCAAGGTTTATGTGTTTATTTCCATGCCTTCTTTTACAAGTAAAAGAATCGAGTCAGAGCCAAGACAACACATAAAAAGATAAATTTTCACCATTTTTTACTGTGGTAATCGATTACCCTGTGCGCATTTTGTGAAAATTTGTCAAATTCAAATTCTGCAGCATTTTTGGCACCAAATTCAAATGTTGCATCATGAGAATATTCTAGATCACTTCATTTTAATTCCCCTACCTCATCATAATTAATTCCCACCATACACCTTCACTAATCACCATTTGATCTTGATTTTGCCTCTAAATTCAAATTCCAAGTCTAATTTTGATTCCAAACCAAACTCCAATCCACCAAATTTCTCAAGCCTAAATCCTATAAGTAGAGGCTTCGTTTCTCTCATTTCACAAGCTTTTGATAGCCAAAATCACCTTGTTAAATTCCTTCTTGACTCTCAATTTTCTCCAATTACCAAATTCACCAAATCTCTTTTTTCCTTTGAAAGTTAGTAAGTTCATCATTAGAACTTACTAATCTTTGAGCTAAACCTTCATTCATTCACTTTTTCATCATCAATTTCAGTAGATCAAGGCTTTGGAGTGTCGTTTGTGGAGTTGATTTGAAGAATTTCTAGATTTGAAGTGGTAATCTCTTGATTCACCATTGTTGTTCTTGATACATCATTCACAATGTGATCTATTGTTGATTCTTGTTGCTTGATCTTTGGATCTTGCAATTTGTATTCTGTTGGTGTTGTTTGCTGTTATTTTACTTGAATTTTAGTGCTCAATTGCATACTTGATCATGGGTTCTTTAAAGAAATGATTGATTAAGTTTTGCACATTTTAAAAGCTGAATTTTTGGTTTTTTAACAGGTGTAACGGATTACCTCCCTGAGGGTAATCGATTACACAGTGAGCATTTCACCATTTTGGCTTTGTTTTGGAACTGTTTTGATTCTTCTTCTTCCATTTCCCTTTGGTTTTTGCCTTAGAATACTCTTTTAAAGGTCTTATTCCTCTTTAAATTTATTAGACTTAGAGTGTAGGTGAAGTTGGATAAACATTCACTTATTAAAATCTATCTTTAAAGTGAATTGGTCAATTCGTTTTAGGTGCTTTGAGTTAATGATATGTTTAGTGCTTTAATCCTCCAAGATGAGTGGATGAACTTAAAGATGGAATGATCTTGAACTTGTAATTCAATTTGGCATCCCCTATCCTCTTCTCTTTTTTCTTTTGGTCGATGAAAATATTCGATATCGTTTTAACTTATTTCAATTTTTTGATGAAGATGAGATCGTTACCACTTTTCTTTTCGTACGGTATTGCTTTCGGAGATTGATCTACATATCACTTCTCTAGCATGCATTAGCACTAACATTTTTATTGACCAGTCTCAGATGGTCGTGGTTTATATATAAACCCGATAGCCATTGCTTAACATAGTGCTAAATTATCCCATAATTGGAAAATGATCATTCGTGGCTCAAGCCTATGTTTGAAAGTCCAAGTAAGGGTGATTATTTGTCTTAGGTCCATTACCTATGAAACTTGTTGTTAGGAGGCTTTGATTTTATCAATCCTCTAACGAGTCTTCATTAATTTTGGCCTAAGTGCATGAGTTAATCATCGTTGATCATTTGTTCTAACAACTAATTACCAACTCACTAACAATATTATTGTACTAATTTTGTTTATGTTTCCTTCTTGCTCCTTATCTCTCTTTTATTTTTATACTCCATTTTTATCATCTCATATCATAGTATTGTTTATGCTTCTTCTTTTTTTCTTTTGTCCATTTGGACCATATCTTGTTCAAAACACTAATAAAGAATTAAACGTCTAAAAAACTTGGTGCTCTTAATATTGTGGTTATGCTCTTGGACTATTCTTAGACCTTGGACTATTCTTGGACCCTTGGACTTAGAATTAGGTCTCTTTCTCTGTGCTTGGATTATTATGGATCTTCGCGTTTATTTGGCCTGCTCATTTGCTTATTCTTTAAGATGGATGGAATTCTTATTTGGCTTGTTATGAAGTGTGCTACAATTTGGTTAGATCCTTCTTATATCTAGATTTTGTTTTGCTTTCTAGGATAGTAACTTCATCTCCTCCACTTCTTAAAATTTCAAAATCTTTTCCCTTTTTCAAAAAATTTCTTGTTTTCAAACATAAAACCGCTTTCACAATAAAACCTTGACTTTTGTCATGTGTTTTTCAAACCTTTTTTCTTTAATAAATGTCAATCAATGTTAGCCATACTTTGACTAATTTCAAAAAGATATAAAAAAATACTTCACCTCATTCAATTTTTGTGTGCCTTTGTGCACTTTTTCTTTTAAAACTTTTCATAAAGTTTAGACATGAGTCATTTCCATAGTTGAGATATAATTATCCTATTCCCCATAGTATTTAAGATGTTGGCATTTTCTACTTAGATGTTGAGTGATAGACATGTTGATATTAATCCAACCAAAATCCTACATCTTTAAGTGATGCAAATGTTATCTTATACTTGTGGGCGACTAGTCGTAGTTTTCTCCTTAAAATGAAGACTTGTCTTTACATTTAAAATCAATCAAAAAAAATCTTTTTGTTATCTGTACCACAAACTATAAGGTTTTG
This sequence comes from Lathyrus sativus, assembly GCA_963859935.3. NCBI lineage: Eukaryota > Viridiplantae > Streptophyta > Magnoliopsida > Fabales > Fabaceae > Lathyrus > Lathyrus sativus. The sequence goes on along the minus strand of OZ012740.1, from coordinate 521,137,564 downwards.
GTCCTGTATTGCACTTTGTGGGTATGTAGGCATGAGGCGATAAGTCTCTCCAAACACAAAAATAAAAAATAATTATTATTATCTTCTCACCTCTCCAATCTCATTTCAAGGAAACATTTTCAACCAAAATGCGTAGATATTTCAAAGGGCTCCTATAGAGTACTATAGACGTTTTGGATGCTAACACCTTCCCATCGCGTAACCAACCCCCTTACCCGATCTCTGTTTGTTCTTGTTTTAGAACTCTTTAGGTTTTGTTCACTCTTTTTCCTTTCCTTTTGGATAAAATAAAAGTACGATGGAGACTCCTGCATTTTTTAGTTAAGTTAGTTAATAGCTTACACTCACAAATTTCCTTGCTACATGGACCATGAAACCAAGAAAGTCCCTTGCATGCACACAAAAATCACACTTAAAATGGTTAATTTTTAGTCCATATTTCCTCATTCTTTCGAATGAGTGTTGAAGGTGGTCAAGATGACCCTTTCCCGACTCAGACTTAATGAATATATCATCAATATATATTTGCATAAACATTTCGATATAGTCATGGAAGATAGAATTCATCACCCTCTGGTAGGTTACCCTAACATTCTTCAATCCAAATAGTATCACTACCCATTCGTATGTGCCTAAAGCTCCTGGGCATCAAAATGTTGTCTTCGGCACATCTTCATCTGCAATAAAAAATTAGTTATAACTAGAGTAACCATCCAACATACTAGATACTCAAGACCCATTGTTGAGTCGACCAACATCTCAGTGACAGACATTGGGTATTCGTCTTTTTGGGTCGCAACATTCAAATATCTAAAATCGATGTAAATCCCCAACCCTCAACATACTTTAATGTTCTTATGAACTTGCTTCTTATGAGTCTTTCAATCTCATCCTTTATCTTGAACATGACCTCCAGTGCTAACTGTCTAGGCATCTATTTGACTGAACTCTTTCCAAGCTTTATTGGCAATTTTAGTTCCACCAATTCTCTACTCGAACCTGACATCTCTTTATAATCCCAAGCAAAGAAATATCTAAATTCTTGAAGAAAATTAATTACCTCTAACCTTAGATTCAGATCGATGTTGGCACTGGTGTAAGTCTGCTTTTTGGTAGTCCCATCTCCCAAATCAATCTCTTCAAGTGGATCTTGAGGTTGCATCTTTATAGCAGACGCGATAAGATCATTTTCGAATTCCAAAGGCTCATCATCATAGATGAAATCGAGCCTCTAGCCTCTTAGACCATTATTCTTTAAGCTAGTTGATCGCGGCTCTTTGACTAGTTGAGATCCAATGTTTATCCTTTGACTTACATCGAACATTTCTAACTCGTTGGCTTCAACAACCATGTGAGGTATTTCAGACTCTAAGGTCACTTTCAATCTGTTCTCGACTACATAAACTAATATTTGCTTTAGTGCGTTGAATTCAGACATCGTCGTTAAATTCGTCGTCCCAACCTGTTAGTCGAACTGTATCTGAGTCATAAAACCTCTCACTCATGATCTCTCTGTCCTACATAAATCCACGGGTCGATGTGTCGTAACCAGGAATTTGACCTCCTTTTTCCTTTTTGTATAAGCATGTGCATTCGTATCATTAGCATACGCATTCGCACTTTTTCTCTGTGATTTTTGTTGCCGGAATATTAAGGTATATTCAGGTTTTACAAGCCCGATTAATCACATCCTCTCAAAGACATCACATCATCAAAAACAAGCAAAAAATGAAGGTTCCCATGCCTATTCATCAAAGCAAAAGGTCAAAAATCGGAATCGTGGCCACCACACCATTTTTCAAGCAAATATGCAAATTTTGCCTGAAGTAACTAGTTACTCAATATAAGGTAACCGGTTACCCAGTGCAAAAATGCAAATTTTGCTGCATTTTTCATGATAGCTCTTGCACTCTCTACATTTTGGAGTCTATATGATTCTAGCATTATGTGGAACATTCTAGATATTTCTATAAAATTCTAGAGACTTCAAGAACATTCAAGATACTTGAAGGCATTTTCTCCAATACATAATTTCCAATCAAGACCACCATACACCTTTGTTTCCAAGCATGTGAACCATTGGATTTTCAACTTTAATTGGGATGGTTACCGAGTCAACTACCTAACTAACTGAGTTATCTTTCAACTCAATGAGTTGAGCCTAAATAACTCCAAGGCTAGTTTCGAGGCTACATCCAAAGCTCACTCCGAACCAAGCAACTCCGAAGCAAAACTCTATATAAGCAAATCACCACCATTTCCAGGGGGTTCCATCATTTTTCAATGCTTAATCATTTTCTCCAAATTCTCCATTGATCACTCTCAATTCTCTCACATTCTCTCTGAATTTTCTGCAACATTTGCACATTCATCTTCATCCTCTCTCACAAACCCTTACAAAAGCTCAATTTCCACCATTGGAGTGTAACAATCTTCACATCGAAATTGTTATTCTCTTGAGCTAAACCTCATTCCACCATAGTCTTACTTGAATTTCTGGATTTACGGTTGATTCTTCTCCAATTCAAGTAATCATCTCAAGCTTCTTTGGTGCAAATCGATATTCAGAGCATTTCTTGTGTTTTTATTGGTTTCGCTACGGTTGGATCTCAAGCTTGGAATTCTATGGGTTTCTTTGCTTAATTATCATCACATATCAATAGCAACAACATCCAAGGAAAATCTCAGCCTTGTAGGTTGGTTATCTTTCACTTGATTTACCGTTTTGATCTATTTCGCGCGTTTACGATGTAGTTCGATCGTTTTTCGGTTTTGCTTAATTATGTGATTTCTTGATCTTTGCTCTCCATGTTTAATGCTTTCCATTGATGATTAATTGATGCTTAAGTGCTTTTGAACTCCATTTTTCATGCACAAATGTCAAGCATAGCATGTGGATGATTGGGAAAATCTTTTGGTTATAAAAAGTGATTTTCAAAAAGCTATTTTTGCCACTGTTACAGTGGTAACCGGTTACTCTATATAGGGTAACTTGTTACTCTATATAGGGTAACTTGTTACTCTATACAGTGGTAACCGGTTACTCTATATAGGGCACATTGATAGAGTTTTTCCCCTTTGAGGCCGCTTCAAAGCATCTCCTCACAACTTCTATGTCCCTGTAAAGAGAGGCGACGGGCCCCTTGGCCATGTAATACTTCATTTTCAAATGAATGGTGGATGGTACGGTGACCAGTTCGGCCAGAGATGGCCTTCCTAGGATACAGTGGTATAAAGACGGACAATCTATCACTAGGAATTGGACTTTGACCGATTTGGCCGTCTCAAATGCTCCGAACGTGACAATTAGTTTGATATAGCCCCATGGCTTTGTGGTTGTGTTGTTAAAGCCATGCAGATCAGAGCCCTTGTAGGGTATCAAATGTGTTTAGTCGAGCTGCAAAGTCAGGAATAACTGAGAGTACATGATGTTGACTAAGCTTCCCTGGTCGACCAGTATGCGACAGACGTCAAAGTTCATAATTCGTGCTCTCACGAGCAAAGGGATGTTGAAGTTAGGGGATCCACCGGGGAGCTCCTCCCAGTAGAACGTGATAGGAACTTAGATTCCCCAACATTTGTAGAAGGTATAATTTTGGATCGAGCTTGCATCAATGAGTTGTTCAAATTTTCTTTTTACTGAACCTACGGAGAGTTTTCTTAATCCCCCACCAAATATGACCATGGCAGAGGGGAAGGTCTCCCATGTGCTGTGTGTTGCAAAGTAGAGGGGGTTTTCGGCCTCGTCGGGGACGTAGAAGTCCTTGGGCCGAGAGATGGACATGGTGATCTGCAGATTGGCAGCATCGTTAGAAGGTGGCTTTTCCTCTTCGACCTTCTTGGCTTTTCGAACGTCTTGCGAGGGAGTCTCTCTTTTCTTGGTGTATTTCTTAAGGTGTCCATCCCTGATGATGATCTCAATCACATCCTTGAAGTGGATGCACTATTCAGTTATGTGCTCGTGGCTCTTGTGGAAACGAAAGTACTTGGACTTGTTTGCGCTAGGCTTAAGAGGTGCTCTCCTAAGAAAACATACTTCACCTTGGCGGAATTTCGAGTTCATGCACTCGGACAGAATACGCTCGAGAGAAGCGATCAGCGGTGTGTATTCAGTAAAATGGCCAGCAGGTCCTTTGTGTTCTCGAGACTCGCGGGGCTTATCTTCTTTCCTTTTATCCCCCTCCTCGATGAGTTGTTAGGAGGTCATCGTGCCTCAAAACTCTAGCGTTTTCTTGGTGTCGTGAGTCTCGAGCATTTTTGGGCCTTGAGAAGGAGGGCAACCAGTGATGCATGTGTTTCAATGCCAACGGCTTTGGCGAATCACTGCGAGGGTGCAATTCTAGCTCTAGCAAATACTTCTTCATGTCATCGATCGTGGAGACCTGTACAGCTTCCCGATTGAACCTCTCGATGTAGGCTTGGAGGGATTCATCTTTCCCTTGCATGATTGCTTCGAGCGTCTCCTCAGACTTTGGGTGGCGACGAGAAGCGATGAAGTTCCTCGAAAATTGCTTTCCCAAGTCTCTCTAGGAAGTAATGGATTCGTTGGCAAGGCTGTTGTACCATGTCAAGGAACCCTTCCTCAAAGCAGTGGGGAATAACCTGCATTTGATGGCGCCTCTGACGTCGTGATAATCGAGCAGAGCATAGATGTTTTTGATGTATTCGTCGGGGTCTTTCGGTCCATCGTATGTCCCTATGTTCGGTGGTTTTTCTAGCCTAACGGGAAGGGGAACGTCCATGATTGCTCGAGATAGTGGCCCGTGAGGGTTGGCTTCATCACTCCAAATCGGTGAGCGTGGTGGAGAATGGTCATACTTCTCTCGTCGAGGGTTGCCATCGTGGCGTGGCGGCGAGTCCTTTGGTCGGCCCTTTGATTTGTGCAGAGGCAAACGGCGTTGATCCGGTCGCCCATTGGCTTTGCTTTTCTTTGCACTCGGGGAGTGTCGATCCTCGTGGGGTGGAGTACGGTTGCGCTTTTTGATCAAAAAGGATTGTGGCCTCTCTAATTGTGGGCGGCGACCTGGTCTTCGCGACGACGAGCTTCGAGACTCATACTATCGGTGTCTCCGTGGAGGAGAGCTTATACGGTGACCCCTCTCCAATGCTTCAATCCTTTCATTTTGTTGGTAGATCAACGCGTTAGTCTGGTTAAGTGTCGCGAATAGGGCCGCCCTGGTCGGTTCGGCGTTAGGTGGCACCGAAATCGGTTGAAATTTCTATGGTGTCTTCTCTGGAGCTTTCTAGACTTTGCGAGTTTCGATGTATTTGACGCCATCATCAGTCGCATCGTCGGAGGAGAGGGAGACGTTGTGCCCATCTCTCCTCGTTGGAGTGCCTTCCTCCAAAAGTGGCATATAATTGTCGTTGTCAGCGTTATGGACGGGAGAGAGGACGGTTTCATGACCGCTGTTATTGTCGTCATACTGACCGGCCATGACCGATTTTTGAGGTTTTTTATATGTTTCGATCTTTTGGTTTCGGGGAGAGAAAAGATGGGGAAAATAGTTTTTCACAAACGGCGCCACTGATCCGACCGGTTGATCAAAATAGGTAAGTGAGCAGCAACACGTCTGCAGTCTTGAATGGTCTACGAAGGAGGGGTTGTACCTGCAGGTACTCCGATGCTTAAGTCAGTTCGGGTAAAGAGGTAAGTAAATAAAGGTTAAAGAATAGAATACTTGACCCTCATGCAGTTGATGTTTTTATAGTGAGCCCCCAGCGCTTGGCCAATAGTCTCCGTTGTGGGTTGAGTGTTTAGACCCACAACGGATGACTGCCAGGATTCCCACGTGAAAGTAGGGATGAGCAACTCGTGCTCATCGTCCTGGGTCAACCGCCCTGCACTTCATATATAGTGGATGAACTTTCTTGTTACGAATGGTAAAACGGCTCCGCAAGAGGTGCGAGTTCAGTTGGTGAAGTGTCCTCGGGTGAGAAGCACGTGGGAAATGTCTTCTTCACTGACCCCAACGGGTTGGGCCAGCACTCTTAGTCGTCCTCGACGTAGAACTGGATTAGGTTGTGCTCGACAGTGGGTCAGTCACAGGCTCAGTCTATATATATATATATATATATATATATATATATATATATATATATATATATATATATATATATATATATATATATATATATATATATATATATATATATATATATATATATATATATATATATATATATATATATATATATATATATATATATATATATATATATATATATATATATATATATATATATATATATATATATATATATATATATATATAATTGAAATTATATTATTAGAATTTTTATATCATATATTGTTATTTAAAAGTGACAATTAGCATGATAAAAAATATTACACATGTGACACTTAATAATAAAATATAGCCCGTCATTGTGATCAAATGACAAAGACTTTGAAATGTATAGTACTCTTTCTTTTGTATTAATAACTTGGTGTGGACATAATTTGGTTTTCAACATGTGTTGCTTTCTTTTGTAAATCAAGTTATCAACCATTAATTTGTGATAATTATAGGTTATATGATAACAAAATGAATGTCCTCCTACTATTTGTATTTGCATTTAATTGTAATTAAATACTAATAATCTCATTTGTCATACCGTTGATGAGGGTGAGGGATAACAGTGTTGCCGTGATAAGTATCTATATCAATATTCATGCAATGATTATTGAAAGAATTTGCATTTCTAGATGTATAGGCATAAGAACATAAGTTTTTACTTTTTATTTTTAAATAAGCAAGCAATATATTACTGATTACCAAATGAGAGTATAAGAGGTATTCTAACCGCAATTGCCGATTTCGTACAAAGAGAAAAAACGGTAAATTATCCGTACCAACGACATTTCAAGACGGAAAAAGCTATCTACCACTAACCAATTCCAAGCCACGAGTTTAATGAAAAGAACAGATTTATCAACACAAATTTCTCTCATTAATCTTTCCCTACCTTTTTGTTACCGTAATCTTTCCGTAGTTTCTCTCAAGAAGAGATCAACGAAACCCTTTGACATAGGTTACTTTCAAATGCACAGCCTAACCACACCCCTAATCTAAATTATTACTTTAGTTTTATTTAGTTATTATAACAAAAATCATATTAATAAGAGTAAACTTTCTTAGAATTTGAGTTAATTCATCTAAGACATTCTTGGGATTAAAGATTGTATTCATCCAAGTTTTATATTTGACAGTAGGAAAATAAATTAGAGTATTAACACAAATAAAAAGAGTTGGTTTGTATTTTCTTTACTGCAATTACTTTATCTTTGCGAGCATAATGAGGTTTGAGTTGTTGTGTTATGAATGGGATTATGTTGGTTTACAATTTTTCTGTGTAAGAGTTATAGTTGAAAAAATTTGTAATTTTTGTGTTCAAAAAATATAGTTTGAAGAGTTTGCAATTTTATCTTTAAAAATTGCAATTGTATGAGAAGGTTTATAATTTTATTCTTGCAAATATTTAAAATAGCATGATAAATTTGTGAGTTTTATTTTTGATTTATTTGTTTCTTTTTCTACTTTTGTGGGTGTACTTCACCGTGCCCAGAGATTTATTTATTTTTGTTATTTTTCAACAACTTACATCAGAGTTAAGAGTCCGATCAAGAAAGAAAGAATAGAAAATATTTCGATTAAGAAAGAAAGAAAGAGTAGCAAAAGTTGTGAACAATGGAAGAAGAAGACAAGACAAAAATATTGAAGAGTGATGATTTTACAAATGTTGTGAATCATTCTAATGATCTTAAACTCTTTGAAAAACTTGATAACAAAGTTCTTAATCTGAAACTTTTGATGAAGAGAGAATATTTTGGGTCAAATAGTATATTCATCTAAGTTCCACATCGAGTAAGGAAGAAAAAAATTAGAGTATTAATATAAATAAAAAGAGTTAATTTGATTTTTCTTCACAAAAACTCTATATTTGTGATTGTAATAAGATTTGGGTAGTTGTGTGTCATGATAGGATCTATTTGAGGGTTGTTAGTGCATAAGATGAAAAAGATAAAGATGGAAGAAGAGACAGAATAACAAACTTCCACTAATCTTTTAAAACGATTACAATGAATGGTTACACACTCTACACTATTGACAGTTACACTTGTTTATATACACAAACAATGCCACGTAAGAAAACTGCTAACATACATCAGCTAGGTTAAGCTTAATAATACTAATACTACTAGTGAATATTAATTCCTTCTAACATTATCCTTTAATTCATATTTTGGTAATAAAAAACTAACACTTCCAATTTCATCCCTCAAGAGGAGAAATTGATCAGTCTTGATCGCTTTTGTCATAACATTTGCCAACTGCTTATGGGTGCTACAGTGCGTAACTTCTAGCACTCCATTCTGATCCAGACTTCTTAGAAAGTGATACTTAGTCTCAATATGCTTGATTCTTTCATGCAGCACTAGGTTCTTGGCAAGATTTATTGCATACTTGTTATTAATCATTAGCTTCAGAGGCTTGTTTACCTTAATCTTCAGATCCGCCAGTAAATCTAGTAGCCAAACAACTTGATATGCAGCCACAACACTTGTAATTTATTTAACTTCACAGGTTGACAAAGCAACAACTGGTTGCTTCTTAGAACACTAAGAAATAGGACCTCCCAGATACTTAAATAAATATTCAGAAGTACTTCTTTTGTCAACTCTATCTCCACACCAATCAGAGTCTTAGTAGCCTTTATTAGATTTGAATTATCCCTTTCACCATAAGGGAACAAAATTCCATACTTCAAACTTCCCTTAATATATCTCAAAATTCTGACAGCATCTTGGTAATTTGACCATTTTGGTTTATTCATGAAGCTACTAACCATTCTAACTGCATAACAAATATCAGGTCTGGTATTACACAAATAGCTCAGAGAGCCAACCAACTACTTGAAAGTTGTAGCATATACATCATCACCCTCTAGATTAGAATCCAATTTTTTGATTTGTTTCTGAAGGTGCGATAGCAGCCTTACAATTCAACAACTCAAATCTCTTCACTCGAGTCCATACTTCAGGTGATGCAAAATTATATCTTTCTCAGGGTACATAATCTCCATCCCTAGAAAATATGTCATATTTCTTAGATCAGTTATCTCAAACTCATTCATCAACGCCTTCTTGAACATAGCTATCTCATGTTCACAACTCCCTGTTAGCAACATGCTATCAACATATAGACATACCAAAATCATATTTCCTTCAGAAGTATGCTTAACATAAACAACATACTCCATCTCACACTTTATGAATCCTTGAAGCTTAAAAAATGAATCAATTTTCAGATTCCAAGCTCTAGGATCTTGTTTCAGTTCATACAACGCTTTTATGTAATCTTTACACCATCCCTTCCTGATTCTTTTTCATAAATCCAGAAGGTTGTGACACGTATACCTCTTCTTGCAATGGACCGTTTAAAAATGCATATTTCATATCTAAATGCACCAGAGACCAATTTATGTTAGAACTTATCATAATCACTAGTCTGATTGTTTAGTGTCTAGCTACAGGCGAAACACTTCAATGTAATCTAACCCAGATTTCTGCAGAAATCCTCTTGGAACTAACCTTGCTTTCTATTTTCCAATTGATCCATCTGGCTTCAGTTTCACCTTGAAAACTCATCTAACGCTGATGACTTTCTTGTTCTTTGGAAGCTTAGTCAACTTCAAATTCTTATTTCTTTCTATAGCCTCAAGTTCTTCTTTCATGACTTTAGCCACACTTTATTCTTGAGAGCTTCTTTTGTACCCACTGGTTCAGAGTCTACTAACATGGCACATTAAATGACTTTTCCTCAGAGTCTACTTCAGTATCTTGTAACATGTCAAAATATGCAAATCTTATTGATATTTGTCTGATTCTTTATGGCCTATGAACATGTTCAGAATCTTCTTTGGATGATGGAACAATATCAGATGCTGGAACTTAAAAAATACCACCTTCAGAGGTATGACCACCTTCATACTCTAGAATATTCCCAGAGTCTGGATCTCCACCAGAGTTTGAATCACCATCATAATCTGAATTAGAATCAGATTCACCTTTAGAGTCATAATCGCCTTCATACTTTGATTCACCTTCAGAGTCTCCTTCAACTTCAGGGTCATCTTCAGACTCTGACTCTTCTTCAAAAGTTAAGTCATGTGTTAACACTGCACCAGAGTTGGATTGAGACTTGTAATAATCCCACGCTTTTGATTCTTTCACAATGACATCTCTTATGAATTCAACCTTGTTAGTGATTGGATAGTAGAGCTTATAAGCACCTGTACTGTGGTACCTTACAAGCAACATAACTCTGCTTCTGTCATCCAACTTCCTTCTCTTAGAATCTGGACCATGTTTGTAACAAACAGAACCAGACACTTTCAGATGACTCAAACTTTACTTATCTCCAGTCCACTTCTCTAAAGGAAGAATTTCCTTTAGCTTCTTGGTTGGACACTTATTGAGCATATATGCTACAGTGGAAATAGCTTCTCCCCGCAAGGTGTGAGGCACCTTCTTCTCCTTCGGCATGCTTCTTATCATATCAAGCAATGTTCGATTTCTTCTTTGAGCAACACCGTTGTGTTGAGGAGTGTATGAAGCTGTCACTTAATTCTCAATTACATTATCCTCACAGTACTTCTTGAACTCTTTAGAGTTATACTCTCTTCCACCATCAGTTTTGACAATCTTCAGAGTCTGACCACTTTGATTCTCAGCCTTGATTATGAATTTCTTAAATTCTGCAAACACCTCGTGTTTGAACTTTATAAGGGATACCCACACACTCATGTGAACTCATCCATAAATGACATAAAGTATTTATTTCCTCCAAGTGAAGGTACTAGAAATGGTTCACACACATCAGAATGCACCACACCCAATGCATGTTTTGCTTTTGGATGCATTTCAGATGCAAATGGTAACCTTGGTTGCTTCCTTCTCATGCACACATTGCATGACTTTTCTGGTTTCTTCATTGCAGGAATTCCATGTACCAACTTCTTTGAGTTCAGACGCCATAAGCTTCTGAAGTTCAAATGACCAAATCTTTTATGCCCTAACTCACTTTCCTTCACAACACTTGTTGCACTAGGCATTTGGAGTCTACAATTTTAATTCACTTTGAATGTTCTATTTCTTCCCTGTTCTGACATCATAATCATCTTCTGATTACAATCATACAGCTTCAAAAGACTCTCCTTCATGGTAATTGGAAATCCTTTCTCAATTAATTAACCTACACTCATCAGATTTCTTTTCATGCAAGGAACATACCACACATTATGAATTAATGTAGTTTTACCATTATCCAGAACTACTCTGACATTTTCCATTCCTTCAACATTCAGATACTTATCATTAGAACTGAACCTTCCTCTTATCATACTTCTTCTTCCCCTTATGAGCACTCTTATTCCCTTCAGAAGTTGAGGTTTCTGACTTCAAAACACCATCAGATTTCTTCTTGGCTTCTAACCAAGACTGCTTCTGATATTTCTTACCAGAAGCTGCTTTCAGAGTCTGCTGCTCTACCTTCATTTCAGAGTTTCTCTCAGTCAGACACAACTCTTCTGCCTCTAGACTGCTTTGCAGCTTTTCAATTCTTATAGTGTTAAGATCCATAGAATATTTAATTGCTACAAAAATGTAATCAAACTGAGAAGTAAGAGATCTAAGTACCTTCTCAATGATCCTTTCTTCATAAAGATTTTCTCCACACGACTTCTTCTCAATTGTGATCAGAATCACTCTGGAGATGTAGTTAGGTACGTTCTTATTGTTCTTCATGCTAAGATTCTCATACTGCTTACGTAGAGATTGAAGCTTCACAATCTTCACTAATGCATCGCCTTTGTAGCACCGTATTAGTGTGTCCCATGCAGCCTTTGTCGTTGTCAAATTAGCGATCTTCTCAAACACGTCCACATCCACACACTATTAGACATAGAACAATGCCTTATGATTCTTTTTCCTCAGATCATGTTGAGCATTCCTCTATGCATCTGTTGCATTTTTCGAAAGTGCAACTAGAATGTAATCGTCATTGACGAGATCAAGAACATCTTGAGTGCCAAATAACACATGCATCTGAATCATCCACCGATTTCAATTCTTGACATCGAACACCGAAAGCTTAGTACTCAGATTACTATTTCCGTTCATCTTCAACCTTGTGCAATTCACTCAGATCTCACCAAACACTAATGTTTCCCAATCCCACATAATCAAGAAATGTGATTCTGTTACAATTCCGGAAAAAAAATTCAACACGAATTTAAGAAACGAAATCAATCACTCAATGCCTCACCGCTCGCTCGTGTTTCTCTATGGATCTGAACCGGAGCTCTAGATACTAATTGTAGGTGCACAAGATGAAGAAGCTGAATATAAAAGAAAAGAGAGAAGACAGAGAATAACAAACTTTCATCACTCTTGCAAAACGGTTACAATGAATAGTTATGCACTATACACTATTGACAGCTATACTTGTTTATGAATTTGGCTAATCACACAGTTTTATATCGGTACCCTTACTCTAAAATAAATATATAAAAAATTATATATATTTTTTAAAAATTATTTATTATTATAATATTTTACTGTTCATCGTATTGGTGATTAGTAAAATACAGTGTAATGTAAAAAATCTGTGTAAAAATATCATTTTTGTTTTATAAAATTGTTTTTTACAAATTATTCTTTATTTAAGAGTTTTAAAAATTACAATAGGTTTTAAAGTTATGGTTTTTGTTTTTAGTTTTAGAAATTTGGAAGAGAAAAAAAACAAGAAAAAATAATAATTTTTTTATTAATTGTAAATTTATAATATTATTCAATTTTAAAATTATTTTTAAAAAATAAAATTATTAAACATATTTTTTCTTCAAAACTATTTTTCTAAAAATTAAAAACTAAAATTAATTTAAACAAATCTTAAATGTCTTCTACTCCGACATATATCTTCTTACGGTGACATTTAGCCTGAGTCAGTTGATTTTTGTCCAGCATAAAAAAATAATGTCATATATTACTTAGACTGAATAATAAAACGCTATTGAAAAATACATTCTCTATTATGCTTCCAAAACCAGTATCTATTTCTTCACTAAATTTGAATTGAGTGAAGATAGAGAAAAATTTAAAGATCAAAGATTCTTCATGAATAAAGCTATCAAATGTTTAAGTATTCTTTCTTTTGTAATAATAACTTGGTGTGGACATAATTTGTTTTTCAACATGTACTTTTTTCTTTTATAAATCAAGCTATCAACACCATCATTAATTTGTGATAATCTATAGGTTATGACAACAAAATGAATGTCCTCCTATTATTTGTATTTGCATTTAATTGTAATTAAATCTTAATGATTTCATTTGTCATGCAGTTGATGAGGGTGAGAGATAGCAGTGATGCCGCATAACAACATAAGTTAATTTATTAGTTTGATTTTTTTATAAATAAAAATTATATTAATCTGAGTAAACTTTCTTAGAATTTGGGTTAATTTATCTATCATATTTCTCTTGGATCAAAGAGTAAATTCATCTAAGTCTCATGTGAAAAAAAATTAGAGTATTAGAAAAAGATAGGTTGAGTTTTCTTCATTACGGTAATTCTATCTCGTGAGTATAATAAAGTCCGAGCAATTATGTGTTATGAGAGGGTCTACAAAAGCCAAAAGGATTTATAATTTTTCAGTTTAAAAATTATAGTTGAGAGAGTTTGTAATTTTTTTTTGTAAAAATTATAGTTGGTAGAGTTTGTAATTATTTAGTTCAAAAATTATAATTTAAAGAGTTTGTACTTTTTTTTAAGATTTGCAATTGTCCGAGAGAGTTTGTAATTTTTTATTTTAAAAAATTAAATGTTAAATAAATTTGTGACTGTTATTTTTTATTTATTTGCTTATTTTTCTTTTTTTATAGGTGTATTTCATTGTACATAGAGATTTATTTAACAAATGTTTCGTTCAAGGAAAGAAAAAAAGAGTAATAAACATTGTGAACAATTGAGGAAGAGAAGACAAAGATTGAAGAGTAATGGTTTTATAAATTTTGTTAATCATTACAATTGTCTTAAACTCTCTAAAGAAGTCAATGATAAAGTGAAGAATATGAGACTTTGGATGAAGAGGGATATGTAAGACCAAATAGTGGAGATTTTCATCTGTCACCCCTACAGTTAAGCTTGACATTTCTATAATTTTTCATAATATTCATATTATCTTTGTCAATATTTTAGTAAAAAAGAGTGCAAAAGATATAGTGTAGCACAAATAAAAAATCCGGTATGAATTGAAAAATTCAGTAGTGTGTTTAAAAAGTCTAGTATGTATTTACACTGGTTTTAAAAGAAATGGTGGGTGGAAAATTTTATTGGTTTTTTAAAATCACCATTCTGTGCCAAATTTTTTGTGAAACGTTGAAAAATCTGGTAGTATAAATGATGACAATTTTACTTTTGATGAAAAATCCGGTAAAATCTTGCTTTGCAGGTGATATGTTTTTAAAAATGACAACTATTTTACTTTTGATGATGACAACCTTTATCTAATGATGACAATTGATGATGACAAGTCAAACATATGCGATTAAGAGGTTAAAGATGCAAACCAAATTATTTCGGGTTTGTTGGACTTGACTATCCGATGATGACAACCTAATGAAAGTTAACTCAAGCCTCATCTCAAGTAAACTCAAGCAAGAGTCTACAAGAAGGAATGTATATGATAATGTCTTGAAGTATAACAAAACCATAAGTAGCTTAAGTGAAACCTATTTAATGCATAATGGTGTTTTCATAAAAGTACTTTGCTAAATCACACACACACAAAAAATTTCTTAAACTAATTTTTCTCAAAGAAATACCTTGAAAAATATCTTGGAGACATTCTAGATGAGTTGGAAATTGTCTAAAGTGATTTTGGCAATTGATTGAAACCTTATCCCAATCGATTGGGAGATTTCAAAATTTCACCCTAATCAATTAGGACATCATATTAATGATAGGTAACATCTAGATATATTTCCTTTCCATTTTTAATTTGGTCATCGATTTAAAGGAGAAAATCAATCGGTTGACACATCATTCCAATCAATTGGCATGTCATAAAAAGTCTTTAATTTCCTTTTTGAGCCAACCTCTAGCATATAAATAGAGACCCCTTCCATCATTTCAAATCATCCATAACTGAGTTTCATTTCATACTTCTCTCTCTCTCTCTCTCTCTCTCTCTCTCTCTCTCTCTCTCTCTCTCTCTCTCTCTCTCTCTCTCTCTCTCTCTCTCTCTCTCTCTCTCTCTCTCTCTCTCTCTCTCTCTCTCTCTCTCTAAACTTCTATTTTACTTTCTCTTACTAAATCTTTACTTGTAATGCTTTTTGAGAAAGTCCTTTTGCGAGTGAGGAGTTGTATTTCTTGAAGGGTAGTATTGTAAGCCACTAAGGGACTTATGCTTATACCTTAGTTTAACATTTTAGGAATTGTTTGGGTTAGAAACTAAACCCGTAAAAACTTTGGGTTGGAGATTGTACGATCAAACCCTTGTTTAGGTTCGAAAGATCAGCCTATTGTAAAAGCTTTCGTAGGTTTTTAGTTAGCCTGTGATAAAACGAAGTTAAGGCTAAAGCTTATACCAATATTAAAAACTCAATAAGGTTCAAGATTAATCCGACGTTAAAATCTCTTAGGTTATTGGTTATCCCATGGTAAAACCAAGGTTTAAGGTTTGTAGTCAGTTCGCTGATAAAAGCTCGCAAATTTTGTTTATACACTTGAAGACTAAATGTTCCCAGATTCTCGTGAAAAAAAGAATAACTGTTTCAATCTATTATATAGAAAGAAGACTAACCACTTTATTTGTTGTTTAGAAGGAAGGCTCACCGCTTCACTCAGCTGTTTACTAAAATCTCTCAAGTTTATTGGATACTCTAAAGATTAATTTTTGGGGACCAGACTAAGTTGTTTCTTGACTAAACATGTATAACTCCTGATCTTCCACTATTTCCTTAACTTTTTACATGTTTGTAATTTACATTCTGCAAATTTAGTTTCTATTGCTTAAATATTAAAGGGTTAAATATGTTTTTGGTCCCTATAAATATTTGAAATTTTATTTTTAGTCCTTATAAAAAATGACATATTTTAGTCCTTACAAAAATTTATGCATGCAGTTTTAGTTTTTACTATTTTCTAAAATTTTGAAAACTATTTAATTACCCCTAAACTTTTAAATTTTTTAATAATTTTTTTCATGTGTTCAGATTACTATAAAATGTTTATTTATCTAATTATATAATTTTTTAAAATAAGAAGAATTAAATATGAATTTTTTAAATTTCAAAAGATAATGATAAAAGTAATGAAAATCTCGACTTATAAATCGAATTTTGAGTTCCTTTTTTTCGATAAAATTTTTATAACTTTTTAAACATATCTGCAAAATAACCATCCAAAAATACACATTGGTTTAACAGTAGGGATTAAAACTATGTGCATAATTATTTTGTAGGGATCAAAACACACTATTTTTTTTATAGGGACCAAAAACAAAATTTGATATTTTATAAGGATAAAAAACATATTTAATCCAATATTAAAATGTTTTTAAACTCTGAATTTAAAGCGAAACGTTTTTTAAAACCATTTTTTTGGAACCACACAATTCAACCCCCCCCCCCCCCCCCCCTCTCTCTCTCTTGTGTGGGAAGTCACATGTTCAACAGTTGAGGCAGGGGGACTTCATCAGAAGGTCCCCCAACATCAAAACGTGTAACACTGTCTGCATACTTAACTAGTGGGATGATACGAGGGTATGATATTATAAGGTACCACTCCAAGTAACCATCCACACACTGCATAGAGAACTAAACCTCCACTACATAATCTCTAACGATACGTGCAGAGCTAACAAGGTTACCCATAAAACCATTTATCAATGGCCTATGTTAGAACATGATGGATTGGTTAGGGGTTGTCATGGGAATATCTAAAGTGGCGCAAATACCTCTCTGTTAAGTGTCTAGCCATTAAAGTCTCCCATCGCAGATAACTAGAAGAAAAAAAAGGAAAGTCTCGTCAAACTCACAATACATTCTATGGTCTGCGTAGAGTGTTTAGCTAACGTCGTCTATAGTCAACGCATCAATCCTCCTCATGTACTCCAAAACACCTCTTGGATGTGCATGCCTAGACTCCCATGTATTGGCCCGTGTGGAGCCAGCAGTGGTAAGAATAACCTGCCTCTCACAAATAGAGGGGAAATGCTTGTATATCAAACATTGTACAAGAACATAGGAAAATCAACAATGTCATAAATAAGAACTAAATTAATAAGAAATAACAATTTTATATACTTGAAATAAACTCATATAATCGACAAATTGCCTAGTTTCAAAGATAATCATCTCTCTAGGTGCACCAAAAATACTTCATAGTGAATAGGATGTAACTATTCATATTACATACCTTTTGTGAAACTGAAAAATTATAAAGCTAGAATGTGTTTGCGTAAGAGACATGAACTGAATTTGTGTATTTTATAAAGTTGGAATGGTTGTGACTAGGGCTGGAAATGAGCCGAGTCGAGTCGAACTCACCTCAGCTCGACTTGAATCGTTAAGAATTGTTCGAGTTCGACACGAACTTTTTTTTAAGCTCAAACTCGACTCGTTATAAGTTCACGAACAGTTCGGTTCAACTCGTTAGGTTTATCTCATTAGGTTCAGCTCACATGATTCACGGACTTAAAAACTATTTTTTTAAATATATATATTTTTTAGTATATTTGACATTTTAAATATATATTTTTTTAAAATAAAATATTAAAATAAAATAAAAGTTATGATATTGAAATTTAACTTTATCTTCGAAATCTACTAATTCAAAACCTACACAACTTTCGAGAGATACATTTGAGAGTTTAATTCAAAAACTACTAAATTGAAGATTAAATTTGTCTAAGATTTGGAGTAAATATTTAAACCTAATCTTAAAGACAATATAATTCTTCTCATATGTAATCGAGTTGACTCATGAACCTAACGAGTCGAACTATGTATAGTTCAAGTTCAGCTCATTTAGTTAACGAACTTAATTTTTTGCTCATACTCAACTCATTTGGTTCATGAACCTAGTTCAACGATTTAATTGTCGAATCGAATTCCGAACTATTTTCGAGTTGGTTCGGTTCATTGTCAACCCTAGTTGTGACTTTCTCAAGATAATGGATTTTCTTATTAAGTTTATTAACTCATATCTAGTCCACACTTCAAGCATCTCAAGTAGTCCACACTTCAAGTATCTCACATAACCTACTTGCCATTATCTTCTCAATCCTTACCACTACTACCATTCCAAATTAATATATATTTATTTAAATTTAATTTATAAAATGGTAACAACAAATATGCTTAAATTTTAATTCATATAATTTTTCTCAGAATAAATTTTATTTATTTATTTATCATAGTCACAAAATTAGCCACTAAAAATTATTAAATTGAAAATATGGAATTTAATTTAATTAATTAAAATAGAGGGTGTTACAATTATTACCCCCTTAAAATAGTTTATTCCTCAAAACTAGATAGATGCAGAAAGTTCAGGATAAACTTCCCACATTTTATGTTCTCGCTCCCATGTAGCATCACCGGTCTTCTAGTTCTAAATCATCTTGAACAGTGGAATTTCCTTGTCTTTCAAAAGTCTACTCGATCGATCACCAATACTCATCAAAAGAGCCTCAAATGTCAGGTTATCCTTCAACTGAATGTCATAAGGTGTGATGACATGTGAAACATCGGCCATATACTTTCTCAACTGGGGCACATGGAATACACTATGAAGGTTAGCCAAATTTGAAGGCAAAGTAATCTTATATGCTGCAGGACATACACGCTTAAGTATCTGGTATGGCCCAATAAACTTAGGGCTAAGCTTCTTTGACTTTAGCGCTCTTCCTACACCAGTTGTAGGCGACACCCTTAAAAATACATGATCACCTTCCTGGAACTCTAAAGGCCTCCTTCACTGATCTGCATAACTCTTATGTCTACTCTGAGCTGTCTTCTTTTGTTCTTGAATCAACTTGACCTTCTCTATTGTTTATTAGACTAATTCGGGGCATACTAACATGCTCTCCCCATCCTTATACCAACATAACATAGTTTGACATTTCTGTCCATATAAAGCCTCATATTGTGTCATTCTAATGCTCGAATGGTAATTGTTGTTGTAAGTGAATTCAATAAGTGGTAACAAACTGTCCCAACTTCCTCGATCATCTAAGACACACGCCCTTTACATGTCTTCTAAGGTCTGAATAGTCTTCTCGGTTTGTCCATCTGTCTGAGGATGATAAACAGAACTTAGTCTTAGCTTCGTCCCTAAAGCCTCATCCAACAAAAAACCCAGGTAAAAAGGCAAGATGCGCCATGTTTTATTTTATTTTTTTTTAAAAAAATATCATATATTCTCTCGATTTCTAAATATATTCGAGGGGAAAAATAATTGATGACATGCTTCGAATCCCAGCAAATTCAGTTTATGTCTTTTATTTATTTAAAAGTGGTGCATTTCTTTTTATTTTATTTTTTAGTTTTAAACTAATGATTTATTCCTTCGGGTTTTTTAAATAACAGAGGAATTAGATAATCAGGTTTTACTATAAAAACCCTCGTTAATCAAATTTTATCCTAAACCTAAATTATATGTAGCCGCTCCAAACTTGTATGCATCATTCTTTATGATGGACTGTAAGATATAAACATCTTTAATGTTCTTTTATCTTGAACAAAATATTTTTCTGCTCTTGTAATCTATCTCATATAATGGTGTTGATGTTTTTGTTGTAGTTTTGGAATAACCTTCCTATGTTGTCAATAAAAGAAAACACTCAATAATTTATTTATTTCTTCGATTGACAACATTGCAAATTTTATTCTTAAACATTTGTCATTAAATTATTTGCTCAAGATAATGAAATCTTTGAACAGATCTCTGAGATAAATTTCAAGTGCAGAAAAAAATTTCTATGGTTGGAACAAATAACTTATCAGAAATTGGATGCATGCAATTCATTGAATTTGAAAAGAATATGCACAAAGGATATACAATAAAATCTGGATAATAGCAAAGATTTGTTGTTCTCCAAGAGTAACTTGAAAATATTTGTTGTTCTCCAAGAATCCATTGTCAAAATCAGCATTTGTTTAAACAATGTGTTTTAATATTCTGTGTAAACAATGTAATTTAAAAAAAACTTACTCTCCTCAGTTTTGTACAGAAACCGAGAGGTATGTGACACTTGGGATTAAACATATTTTATTGTATTTTTTATTTAAAAAGAAACACATTTTACCTCAGTTTTTAGTAATAATCGAAGAATAATATAAATGTGTTTAATGAGTTTCTTCACCGTCCTTAAACAAATCTTTGACGCCCATTTAATGAGTATCAACACTCAAGGCACTGCCATTAAG
This sequence comes from Lathyrus sativus, assembly GCA_963859935.3. Classification (NCBI taxonomy): domain Eukaryota; kingdom Viridiplantae; phylum Streptophyta; class Magnoliopsida; order Fabales; family Fabaceae; genus Lathyrus; species Lathyrus sativus. The sequence goes on along the minus strand of OZ012740.1, from coordinate 521,117,064 downwards.
GATCCGCGTGAAACCTAAAAAATATTATAAAAGAACTCTGAATATTAAAAATTGATAATGAAACATTTGACATAAGAATTTTGAAACTTCAACAAGCTTGAAAAAATTCTCTATGATAGATTGCAAGAGCAGAAAATTATCTGAGTTCAAAGTTTGTGTTTTTAAATAATTATTTTATTTATCTAATCTTTTTTTATATCAGAAACAAATGTATGAAATAACCAACATTTGATCTTTTACAAGATTCAATGAAACAAGGATCCAACATTTGTTCTTCCCTAAGGTATCAAACATTTGTTCTTCACCGACAACGATGACGATGAGTCGGATTCAAAATTTGTTATATATTTTTATTTTAAATATTCTATGTAAACAATATAATATTTTTTGTAAATAGTGTAGTTCGTAAATAAATAAATTTATTAATATTTTGTGTAAATAATGTAATGAGTATTTTTTAAAAATTTAATCTTTTCTCTCGGTTTTTGGCCATACACTGAGAGGTATGTGGTGTGAGTTTTAAAAATATAAAAAAAGTCTATTATTAGGACTCAAGCCAATGATTATTTCAACTATATCATTGTTATTCTAAAATCTAGAGATATAGTAGAGAATTTTCATAATACTTTGTTACCTCGTCGGTTAAATCAACTTGGCATTCGAGGTGTAATGTGTTTTTTGTAGTAGTGATATATATGAATATTTGTAAATAATAGATATATATATATATATATATATATATATATATATATATATATATATATATATATATATATATATATATATATATATATATATATATATATATATATATATATATATATATATATATATATATATATATATATATATATATATATATATATATATATATATATATATATATATATATATATATATATATATATATATATATATATATATATAACTTTTATCTCGGTTGTTTCTATAATCGATAGATAAACTTGTATCTTTTTCTATAAAATACGAAATTATAATTAATGGAGTTTGAACCCATGTACATTAATCTTTTGCTTTTGATTATTTAACAATCGAGGATTAAGTAAATATTTTTCATGACGCTTTTTGTTACATCGCTTATGAAACCAAAGTAAAATTATTTTTCAATCGAGATAAAATAATTTTTTTTATAATAAGCACTTCATTCAGGTATAAATATAACAAATATTTTTCAAAAAAAAGAACTTAAACTAAAATCTTTCATATTTTTAAGTAAAATTCCTTCATATGTTTTTAAATAGTAGATAGACTCATTTATCTTTAAAATTTTCATATTTAATTGATAGTCTATTATATTTAATTGATAATATATTGTATTATATTTTATGTTTTTGACATAAAAGTTTTCATAAATAACTATTAATATTAAATCATAAATAGTATGCTTTATAAATATATAAAAAGAAAACATTCATTTCAAGTATAAATAGCATTCAATATATAAAATAGAAATAATAATTTTTTAAATATATATTATAATTTTTTGTTAACACTCATACAAAAATATGATCACATATATTAACTATGAGATTGTGTAAAAATATCACATGTACTATTTATGATATTGTGTAAAAAAAGTATGAACTATGAGGTACTTTATATTATAAAAAATATACGTTTCTAATTTGTGTTATGTAAATATTTCCATCACATTTAGCGTTTTGTATTGAATTCTCTTCTAAGTATTTTAATTTTTATATCAATTATTTCTTCTTTTTATTATTATTATTATTATTATTATTATTATTATTATTATTATTATTATTATTATTATTATTATTATTATTATTATTATTATTATTATTATTATTATTATTTATTATTATTATTATTATTATTTATTATTATTATTATTATTATTATTATTATTATTATTATTATTATTATTATTATTATTATTATTATTATTATTATTATTATTATTATTATTATTATTATTATTATTATAAGCCCTATTGGTTCAGCAAGGTGGTTTGGAACCGTTAAAGGGTGAGGCAGCCATGGGCGATGCGTTAACGACAAAAGAAAAGACAAGCATGATCGAGAAAGCCCACGACGCAATATTGTTGAGCCTTGGTGATAAGGTTCTTCGACAAGTATCAAAGGAGACTCCAACATCGGGATTATGGGTGAAACTTAAAAGTTTGTACATGACCAAATCTCTAGTGAATCGACTCTACCTAAAGCAAGCTTTATATTCATTCAAGATGAGTGAAGACAAAGTGTTGGTTGAGCAGTTGGATATGTTCAACAAGATGATTCTTGATCGTGAAAATGTTAATGTGAAGATCGATGATCAAGATCAAACACTGTTGTTGCTGTGTGATTTGTCCAAAACACATGCTCACTTCAAAGAAACTCTCTTGTATGGAAGGGAGTCCCTGACCTTTGAAGAAGTTCAATCAGCCTTGTATTCTAAGGACTTGAGCGAACGAAAGGAGCATAAACCTTCGACGATGGGCGAAGGTTTGGCCGTTAAGGGAAAATTCTTGCGAAAGGATAGTAAGTTCGACAAGAAGAAAGGTAAGAGTCAAAGAAGTCTTATAGTGGCGAAACATCTGGTATTCGATATTATCGCTGTAAGAAGGAGGGTCACATAAGAAAGGTATGCCCTGAACGCATGAAAGATCACAGAGGTAATGGCAACACAACCATTGTTCAAGATGACTTTGACTCATCAGATGTTGTTGTGGTTTCAAGTGGTGACTCGAGAAAAGAGTGGATTATGGATTCAGGTTGCACTTGGCAGATGACTCTAAACAGATAATTGTTCGAGGAGCTATGTGATCAAGATGGTGGATCTGTGCTGCTGGGAATGAAGACACCTGAAGAATTTTGGTCAGGACATCCACCTAGTCTCGACAGACTGAGAGTATTTGGCTGTGTGGCTTATGCTCATATTAGGCAAGACAAGGTCGAACCTAGAGCTCTGAAATGCATGTTCATAGGATACCCTGAAGGAGTCAAAGCTTATAGGCTATGGTGCCTAGAGCCATGTCACAGGAGGTGTATCACCAGTCGAGATGTAGTTTTCAATGAAGCAGAGATGGCTCTCAAGAAAACTGATAATGCTGACGATGAGCTAGAACAGGGAGAGATTCCTGTTGAGGTGGAGCATGTTGATGTTGAATTGCGTACCCCATATGAAGTCGAAGAAGACACAAAAGATGTTTTCGAAGATGAGGAGACTGATAATGACTACCTGCTAGCAAGAGACAAGTCGATGAGAGTCATCAAGCCACCTCAGAGATTTGGGTATGCAGATCTTATAGCTTATACCTTAACCTCTGCAAGTGTGGTTCTAGACGAAGAACTTAGAGACTATAAAGAAGTTATGAGGAGTCTAAAGAAGACTGAATGGCTGAAGGCCATGGATGATGAGATAAAATCTCTTCATGATAAGAACACCTGGGAACTAATCAAGAAACCTGCTGGAGCCAGGTTAGTCAGCTGTAAATGGATTTTCAAAGTTAAGGAAGGAATCAAAGGAGTGGCATCAAAGAGACATAAGGCAAGATTGGTTGTTAGGGGTTCACTCAGAAAGAAGGTTTTGACTTTAATGATGTGTTCTCTCTTATTGTGAAACACATATCCATTCGAATGTTGCCACAGTGGCCCAGTTCGACCTTGAACTAGAACAGATGGATGTGAAGACTGCGTTCTTGTATGATGATTTAGATGAAACAATCCTGATGAGGCAACCTGAAGGGTATGTCGAAAAAGGGAAGGAAGATTATATGTGCAAGCTGAATAGATCCTTATATGGACTGAAACAATCTCCTCAACAATGGAATAGAAGATTCGACAAGTCCATGGTACGCGTACGTTTCATCAGAAGTCAGTTTGGCCACTGTGTTTACTTCAGATTTTGACCGGGTAATTCATTTGTTATTTTATTGCTCTATGTGGATGATATTCTAATAGCAAGCAATAATGTCGAAGAGGTAATGAGGGTGAAGGATGAAATCAATAAGGAGTTCGACATGAAGGATCTGGGAGCTGCGTCCAGGATTCTTGAGATTGACATCCGAAGAGATAGAAAGCAGTCGAGATTATGCTTATCTCAAGAGGCATACCTACAGAAGATTCTCAAAAAGTATGGTATGTCGAATTCAAATCCTGTTGTGACTCCGACAAACCTCAATTCAAACTGAGTATAGATCAGTGTCCCAGCACTGATGTTGAAAAAACTTATATGAATAGCATTCCATATGCTAATATAGTGGGTTCTTTGATGTATGTTATGGTCTGTACTAGACCCGACATAGCATATGCAGTAAGTCTTGTAAGCAGGTACATGGCGAATCTTGGAAAGGATCACTGGTAAGTATTGAAGTGGATCCTAAGGTACATAAATGGGTCTCTGAATAGAGTCCTAATTTATGTTGGAGCCTTGGGTGAAGATAGTAAAGTAGCAATCGAATGATATGTCGACTCTGGTTATGCAGGTTGTATGGATTCCAGAAAATCTACTTCTGGATATGTATTCACTATGTTTGGGACAATGATCAGTTGGAAAGCAACACTTCAGAAGGTCGTTGCCTTATTAACCACTGAAGTGGAGTATATTCCCCTAACTGAAGCTGTGAAGGAAGCGTTGTGGCTTGAAGGTTTTGCAAAGGAGCTGAAACTTCAAGGTCGAGTTATCACTGTTAAATGTGATAGTCAAAGTGAAATACATCTGTCGAAGAATTCAGCCTATCATGAGCAAACCAAGCACATTGATGTGAGCCTGCATTTCGTCAGAGGGGTAAACGAGCGTAGAGAAGTCCAAGTGCTAAAGGTATCGATAGATCATAATGTTGTTGATATGATCACCAAGACGTTGCCCAGTTGCAAGTTTTTCCACTGTATGCAGTTGATAAAGCTACATGAAGAAAGCTAGTTCATTGATGTTATAGAGTTAGATCCAAGGTGGATATTTGTGAGATATTGGATCGAACTCTAGTATGGTCGAAGGGTAGCTTCTGGTTCGACAGGAATTAAATTTGAGGTCAAAGTCTGTTCGCATGCTGCTGTCAGAGTAATGTGTGTTGTAGTCGAATTCTGTTCTAACATGCATTTGTCAATATTGCTAGAGTTGTTAGCATGTTGAATTGGGCCTTTCTTGCAAGACCAATTGTTTAAGTTAGCTTGTACCCTAAGTTAGCTTGTAATAGGTAATTGTTAAAAAGCCCATTAGGTTAGTGTGCTATTTTTCTTATAAATAGAATGCTAGTTTCTCAATCTTGGGATAAGGAAAAATAGGAAGATAAAATCCTAATTTCAAGAGAGAAAGAGGTTATATTGTTATTCTTGTATACTTGTAATCTTGTTCAAAGAGAAAGCAAAGAATAGCAGTTTATAACCAATCTTTGTTGTTCCTTGTTGTTTTACCTTGTCTTTTTTATTAACCCTAACCCTTGTGTGTTTCTTGGTCATTAAGAAATCTTGTATACTTTGTTTCGAGGTATCCAATTCACAACAAATATAAATAAAAAGAGTTAATTTGATTTTTCTTCACAACAACTATATATTTGTGAATGTAATGAGATTTGGGTAGTTGTGTGTCATGATAGAATTTATATGAGAGTTGTTGGTGCACAAGATGAAGAAGATGAAGATGGATGAAAAGAGAGAATAACAAACTTTCACTACTCTTTTAAAACGATTACAGTGAATGGTTACATAATATACACTATTGGCAGCTACACTTGTTTATATACACAAACAATAATGCCACGTAGGAAAAATGATAACCTACACCAGTTAGGTTAAGCTTAATAATACTAATACTAATACTGAATATGAATTCCTTTTAATCATCCCTTAATTCATATTCCACAAATCAATAACTAACCATTCCAATTCCATCCCTTAAATGGAGAAATTGACCAGTCTTGATTGCTTTTGTCATAACATTTTCCTGCTGCTTATGGGTGCTACTGTGCATAACTTCTAACACTCCCTTTTGATCCTGACTACTTAGAAAGTGATACTTAGTCTCAATATGCTTGCTTCTCCCATGCAGCACTCGCTTCTTGGCAAGATTGATTACAGACTTATTATCAATCATTAGCTTCAGAGGCTTGTTTACCTTAATCTTCAGATCCTGCAGTAAATTCATAAGTCAAACAGCTTGACATGCAGTCACAACACTTGCAATTTATTCAACTTCACAGGTTGACAAAGCAACAACCGGTTTCTTCTTGGAACACTAAAAAATAGGACCTCTTAGATACTTAAAAAAATATCCAAAAGCATTCTTCTGTCAACTCTATCTCCACACCAATAAGATTCTGAGTAACCTATTAGATTTGAATTATCCTTTTCACCATAAGGGAACAAAATTTCATACTTTAGACTCCCCTTAATATACCTTAGAATCCTGACAGCAGCTTGGTAATGTGACCACTTTGGTTTATTCATGAACCTAAGAACCACTCTAACTACATAACAAATATCAGTATGATATTACACAAATACCTCATAGAGCCAACCAACTTCTTAAAAGTTGTAGCATCTACATCATCACTCTGTGAATCAGAATCCAATTTGTGATTTGTTTCTGAAGGTGTGATAGCAACCTTACAATTCAACAACTCAAATCTCTTCAGAAGTTCCAGTTCATACTTCAGCTGAAATAAAATTGTACCTTTCTTAGAGTACATAATCTCCATCCCTAGAAAATATATCATATTTCTTAGATCAGTTATCTCAAACTCATACAACAGTGCCTTCTTGAACATAGTTATCTCATGTTCACAACTCCCTGTTAGCAATATGTCATCAACATATAGACATACCAAAATCATATTTCCTTCAGAAGTATGCTGAACATAAATACCATACTCCATATCACACTTTCTGAATCCTTGAAGCTTCAAAAATGAATCAATTTTCAAATTTCAAGCTCTAGGAGCTTGTTTCAGTCCATACAATGCATTTATGTAATCTTTACACCATCCCTTCCAGAGTCTTTTTCATAAATCCAGGAGGTTATGACACGTATACCTCTTATTGCAATGGACCGTTTAGAAATGCATATTTCACATCTAAATGCATCAGATGCCAATTTCTGTTAGCAGCTATCATAATCACTAGTCTGGTTGTTTCATGTGTAGCTACAGACGAAACACTTCAATGTAATCTAACCTAGATTTCTACAGAAATATTCTTACTACTAACCTTTCTATCTGTTTGCCAATTGATCGATCTAACTTCAATTTCACCTTGAAAAATCATCTGACACTGATGAATTTCTTTTTCTTTTGAAGCTTAGTCAACTTCCAATTCTTATTTCTTTTTATAGCCTCAAGTTCTTCTTTCGTGGTCTTTAGCCACACTTTTTTTGTTAAGAGCTTCTTTTGTACCTACTGGTTCACAGTCTACTAACATGGCACATTAAATGACTTGTCCTCAGAGTCTACTTCAGTATCTTATAACATGTCAAACTATAAAATCTTCTTGCTATTTTTATGATTCTTTGGCCTATGGACATGTTCATAATCTTCTTCAGATGATGGAACAATATCAGATGCTGGAACCCCAAAAGTACCACTTTCAGAGGCATGACCAGCTTCATAGTCTAGAATATTCCCAGAGTTTGGATCTTCACCAGAGTTTGAATCACCTTCAAAATTGGAATCAGAATCAGATTCACCTTTAGAGTCAGACTCTGATTCACCTTCAACGTCTCCTTCAGCTTCAGGGTCATCTTCAGACTCTGACTCATCTTCAGAAGTTAACTCAGGTGTTAACACTGCACCAGAGTTGGATTGAGACTTGTAACCATCCCACACTTTTGATTCTTTCACAATGACAACTCTTCTGAATTCAACCTTGTTAGTGATATGACAATAGAGATTATAAGCGCGTGTAATGTGGTACCCTACAAGTAACATAACTCTTCTTCTGTCATCCAACTTCCTTCTCTTAGCATCTGGAACATGTTTGTAACAAACAGAACCAAACACCTTCAGATGACTCACACTTTACTTATCTCCAGTCTACTTTTCTAAAGGAAGAATTTCCTTTAGCTTCTTGGTTGGACACCTGTTGAGCACATATGCTACAGTGGAAAAAACTTCTCCCCACAAGGTGTGAGGCACCTTCTTCTCCTTCAGCATGCTCCTTGTCATATCAAGCAATGTACGATTTCTTATTTCAACAACACCATTGTGTTGAGAAGTTTATAGAGCAGTCACCTCATTCTCAATTCCATTATCCTCACAATACTTCTTGAACTCTATGGAGTTATACTCTCTTCCACCATCAGTTATGATAATCTTCAAAGTCTGACCACTCTGATTCTCAACCTTAATTCTGAATTTCTTAAATTAAGAAAACACCTCGTGTTTGAACTTTATAAGGAATACCCACATCATTCATGTGAACGCATCCACAAATGACATAAAGTATTTATTACCTCAAAGTGAAGGTATTGGAAATGGCCCACACACATCATAATGCACCACACCCAAAGCATGCTTTGCTTTTGGAGGCATCTCAGATGCAAATGGTAACCTTAGTTGCTTCCCTCTCATGCACACATTGCATGGCTTTTCTGGTTTCTTCATTGCAGGAATTCCATGTACCAACTTATTTGAGTTCAAATGCCTTAAGCTTCTGAAGTTCAAATGACTAAATCTTTTGTGCCACAACTCACTTTCCTACACAATACTTGTTGCACTAGGCATTCAGAGTCTAAAATTTTAACATTCACTTTAAATGTTCTATTCCTTCCCTTCTCTGACATCATAATCATCTTCTGATTACAATCATACAACTTCAAAAGACTCTCCTTCTTGGTAACTGGAAATCCTTTCTCAATTATTTGACCTACACTTATCAGATTTCTGTTCATGTCAGAAACATACCACGCATTCTGAATTAATACAGTTTTACCATTATCCAGAACTAGTCTGACATTTCTCATTTCTTCAGCATTCAGATGCTTATCATTAGCACTGAACCTTCCTATTGTCATACTTCTCCTTCCTCTTCTGAGCACTCTTTTTCCTTTCAGAAGTTGAAGTTTCTGACTTTTGAACACGATCAGATTTCTTCCTGGCTTCTGACCAATACTACTTCTGATATTTCTTACCAGAAGTTGCTTTAGAGCCTGCTGCTCTACCTCCATTTCAGAGTTTCTCTCAGCCAGACACAACTCTTGTGCCTCTAGTATACTTTACAGCTCTTTAATTCTTATGGTGTTAAGATCCTTAGAATATTCAATTGCTACCACAATGTAACTAAATCGGGGAGTAAGAGATCTAAGTACCTTCTCAATAATCCTTTCTTCAGAGAGATTTTCTCCACACAACTTCTTCTCATTTGTGATCAGAATCACTTTGGAGATGTAGTCAGGTACCTTCTTATTGTTTTTCATTATAAGATTTTCATACTGATTACGTAGAGATTGAAGCTTCGCATTCTTCACTAATGCATCACCGTAGCACCGTACCAGTGTGTCCCATGTAGCCTTTATCTTCGTCGAATCATCGAACTTCTCAAGCACGTTCTCATCCACACACTAATGGATGTAGAACAACACCTTCTGATCCTTTTTCCTCAGATCATGGTGAGCATTCCTCTGTGCATTTGTTGCATTTACCGAAAGTACAACCGGAATGTAACTGTCATTGACGAGATCAAGAACATCTTGAGTGTCAAACAACACATGCATCTGAATCATCCACCGATTTCAATTCTTGACATCGAACACTAAAGCTTAGTACTCAAATTACTGTTTTCGTTCATCTTCAACCTTGTGCAATTCACTCATATCTCACCAAACACTAGTGTTTTCCAATCTCGCAAAATCAAGAAATTTGATCTTGTTACGATTCCGATATAAAAAATTCAACTCGAATTTAGGAAACAAAATCAATCACACAACGTCTCATCGTTCACTCGTGTATTCCTGTGAATATGAACCAGAATTTTAGATATCAACTGTTGGTGCACAAGATGAAGAAGATAAAGATGGAAGAAGAGAGGGAGAATATAAAAATTGTATTACTCTTGCAAAACGGTTACAATGAATGGTTATTGCATTCTACACTATTGACAACTACACTTACATATGAAGTTGGTTAATCACACAGTTTTATATCGGTATTCTTTAATCTAAAATAAAAATTAAAAAAATTATATATTTTTTTAAAAATGTCATTTATTATTATAATATTTCATTGTTCACCGTATTGGTGGTTAGTAAAATACAGTAATGTAAAAAATCGGTGTAAAAATATCATTTTTGTTTTATAAAATTGTTTTTTACAAATTATTCTTTATTTAAGAGTTTTAAAAATTACAATAGGTTTTAAAGTTTTGGTTTTTGTTTTTAGTTTTAGAAATTTGGAAGAGAAAAAAAATACAAGAAAAAATAATATTTTTTTTATTAATTGTAAATTTATAATATTATACAATTTTAAAATTATTTTTTAAAAATAAAATCATTAAACATATTTTTTCTTCAAAATTATTTTTTTTAAAATTAATTTATAAAAGAGTTTTTAAAAATTAGAAAATAAAATTCATTTAAACAAATCTTAAATGTCTTCTACTCCGACATGAGACTTATTTTTTCATTATATCTTCTTACTGTGACATTTAGCCTGAGTCAGTTGATTTTTGTCCAGCATAAAAAAATAATGTCATATATTACTTAGACTGAATAATAAAACGCTATTGAAAAATATCTTCTCTATTATGCTTCCAAAACCAGTATCTATTTCTTCACTAAATTTGAATTGAGTGAAGATAGAGAAAAATTTAAAGATCAAAGATTCTTCATGAATAAAGCTATCAAATGTTTAAGTATTCTTTCTTTTGTAATAATAACTTGGTGTGGACATAATTTGTTTTTCAACATGTACTTTTTCTTTTATAAATCAAGCTATCAACACCATCATTAATTTGTGATAATCTATAGGTTATGACAACAAAATGAATGTCCTCCTACTATTTGTATTTGCATTTAATTGTAATTAAATCTTAATGATTTCATTTGTCATGCAGTTGATGAGGGTGAGAGATAACAGTGATGCCTGATAACAACATAAGTTAATTTACTAGTTTGATTTTTTTATAAATAAATAAAAATTATATTAATCTGAGTAAACTTTCTTAGAATTTGGGTTAATTTATCTATGACATTTCTCTTGGATCAAAGAGTAAATTCATCTAAGTCTCGTATGAAAAAAAATTAGAGTATTAGAAAAAGATAGGTTGAGTTTTCTTCACTAGGTAATTCAATCTTTGTGAGTATAATAAAATTCGGGCAATTATGTGTTATTAGAAAAAGAATGACTGTTATTTTTTATTTATTTGCTTATTTTTCTTCTTTTATAGGTGTATTTCATTGTGCATAGAGATTTATTTAGCAAATGTTTGATCAAGGAAAGAGAAAAGAGTAATAAACATTGTGAACAATTGAGGAAGAGAAGACAAAGATTGAAGAGTAATGGTTTTATAAATTTTGTTAATCATTACAATTGTCTTAAACTCTCTGAAGAAGTTAATGACGAAGTGAAGAATATGAGATTTTGGATGAAGAGGGATATGTAAGGCCAAATAGTGGAGATTTTCATCTGTCACCCCTACAGTTAAGCTTGACATCCCTACAATTTTTCATAATATTCATATTATATTTGTCAATATTTTAGTAAAAAAGAGTGCAAAAAATATAGTGTAGTACAAATAAAAAATCCGGTATGAATTGAAAAATCCAATAGTGTGTTTAAAAAGTCTGGTATGTATTTACACTGGTTTTAAAAGAAACGGTGGGTGGAAAATTTTATCGGTTTTTTAAAATCACCATTGTATGCCAAATTTTTTGTGAAATGTTGAAAAATCCAGTAGTATAAAATCATCAGTTTTTTAAAATGCTCATGCATTTACCGGATTTTTAAAATGTTATGTGGAGAACATATCACTGTAGACTAATAAAGGAATCGATCGAGTTTAATGCGACAATTTTTAAATTTGTCAATGACATAATTAAGATATTGAAACGTCCAAATCCATCTAGTAGTGTCTAAGTTTTATTACTTATTATTATTTTATTAAGTTATGTAATCGTATGTGTTAAGTTATGTTAATCTTCATGTGTTAAGTTACATTATTTTTTTCAAATGTTAAGTTATGTTAACCCCTGTAATAATGAAAACAACACAGTGTTGTCTAATAAACTGTAAATGTAAATGTTTAAGTAATAATACAAATAATACAAAAATAATAATAATGTCTACATAGGTGTCACACGGGCTATGTGTGTTGCTTGTGACGCCAAAGTATAAATCTCACTATCTGGGTTTACCAAAACCATGAGGTTATCAATAATGATTGCTATCATCTGCAAACATTGATGTTCAGCCACAAAAGGTGGATGTAGAACCTTGTTTTGCGGGTGATATGCTTTTAAAAAGGACAACTATTTTACTTTTGATAATGACAACCTTTGTCTAATGATGACAATTGATGATGACAAGTCAAACATATGCGATTAAGAGGTTAAAGATGTAAATCAAATTATTTCGGGTTTGTTGGACTTGACTATCCGATGATGACAACCTAATGAAAGTTAACTCAAGCCTAATCTCAAGTAAACTCAAGCAAGTGTCTACAAGAAGGAATGTATATGATAATGTCTTGAAGTATAACAAAATCATAAGTAGCTTGAGTGAAACCTATGTAATGCATAAGGGTGTTTTCGTAAAAGTACTTTGCTAAATCACACACACGAAAAACATTTCTTAAACTAATTTTTCTCAAAGAAATACCTTGAAAAATATCTTGGAGACGTTCTAGATGAGTTGGAAATTGTCTAAAGTGATTTTGGCAAAATTTTGTCTTTGGCAATCGATTGGAACCTTATCCCAATCGATTGGGAGATTTCAAAATTTCACCCTAATCAATTAGGACATCATATTAATGATAGGTAACATCTAGATATATTTTCTTTCCGTTTTTAATTTGGTCATCGATTGTAAAGGAGCAAATCAATCGATTGGCACATCATTCCAATCGATTGGCATGTCATAAAAAGTCTTTAATTTCCTTTTTGAGCCAACCTCTAGCATATAAATAGAGACCCCTTCCATCATTTCAAATCATCCATAACTGAGTTTCATTTCATACTTCTCTCTCTCTCTCTCTCTCTCTCTCTCTCTCTCTCTCTCTCTCTCTCTCTCTCTCTCTCTCTCTCTCTCTCTCTCTCTCTCTCTCTCTCTCTCTCTCTCTCTCTCTCTCTCTCTCTCTCTCTCTCTCTCTCTCTCTCTCTCTCTCTCTCTCTAAACTTCTATTTTACTTTCTCTTACTAAATCTTTATCTGTAATGCTTTTCGAGAAAGTCCTTTTGCGAGTGAGGAGTTGTATTTCTTAAAGGGTAGTATTGTAAGTCACTAAGAGACTTTTGCTTATACCTTAGTTTAATATTTTAGGAATTGTTTGGATTAGAAGCTAAACCCGTAAAAACTTTGGGTTGGAGATTGTACGATCAAATCCTTGTTTAGGTTCGAAAGATCAGCCTTTATAAAAGCTTTCATAGGTTTTTAGTTAGCCTGTGATAAAACCAAGTTAAGGCTAAAGCTTATACCAATATTAAAAACTCAATAAGGTTCAAGATTAACCCGACGTTAAAATCTCTCAGGTTATTGGTTATCCCATGGTAAAACCAAGGTTTAAGGTTTGTAGTCAGTTCGCTGATAAAAGCTCGCAAATTTTGTTTATACACTTGAAGACTAAATGTTCCCAAATTCTCGTGAAAAAAAGAATAATTGTTTCAATCTATTATATAGAAAGAAGACTAACCACTTTATTTGTTGTTTAGAAGGAAGGCTCACCGCTTCACTCAGCTATTTACTAAAATCTCTGAAGTTTATTAGATACTCTCAAGATTAATTTTTAGCGACCAGACTAAGTTGTTTCTTGACTAAACATGTATAACTCCTGGTCTTCCTCTCTTCCCTTAACTTTTTACATGTTTGTAATTTACATTCTGCAAATTTAGTTTCTATTGCTTAAATATTAAAGGATTAAATATATTTTTGGTCCCTATAAAATATTTGACATTTCATTTTTAGTCCTTATAAAAAAATGACATATTTTAGTCCTTACAAAAGTTTATGCATTCAGTTTTAGTCCTTACTATTTTCTAAAATTTTGAAAACTATTTAATTACCCCTAAACTTTTAAATTTTTAATAATTTTTTTCATCTGTTCAGATTACTATATAATGTTTATTTAGCTAAATATATAATTTTTTTAAAATGAGAAGAATTAAATATGAATTTTTTAAATTTCAAAAGATAATGATAAAATAATGAAAATCTCGACTTATAAATCAAATTTTGAGTTCCTTTTTTTCGAGAAACTTTTTATAACGTTCTAAACATATCTGCAAAATAACCATCCAAAAATACACATTGATTTAACAGTAGGGACTAAAACTACGTGCATAACTATTTTGTAGGGATCAAAACATACTATTTTTTTTATAGGGACCAAAAACAAAATTTGGTATTTTATAAGGATAAAAAACATATTTAACCCAATATTAAAATGTTTTTAAACTCTAAATTTAAAGCAAAACGTTTTTTAAACCATTTTTTTGGAACCACAGAATTCAAACCCCCCCCCCCCCCCCTCTCTCTCTTATGTGAGAAGTCACATGTTCAACAATTGAGGCACGGGGACTTCATCAGAAGGTCCCCCAACATCAGAAAGTCTAACATCATCTGCATACTCAACTGGTGGGATGATACGAGGGTATGATATTATAAGATACCACTCCAAGTAACCATCCACACACTGCGTAGAGAACTAAACCTCCACTGCATAATCTCTAACGGTATGTGCAGAGCTAACAAGGCTACCCATAAAGCCATCTGTCAATGGCCTATGTTAGAACATAATGGATTGGTTAGGGGTTGTCATGGGCATATCCAAAGTGGCGCAGATACCTCTCAGTTAAGTGTCTAGCCACTAAGTGTCATACCCTAAATTTGTCCTACCCTTTTTTGTAAATATTTTCACTTTTGGCTTTATTTTCTATTTTATGTTGTCTGTTTGTTTCTTGTTATTTAGACGCATGTCCGCTCGCAATTGGTCGATTTTTTAGAAACTCTTCTTTATGACCCATTAAGGCGTGACACGTGGCATAACAACCTTCTTGTGAATATTTGTTTCTTAATTACTTAAACTTTTTTTTAAAAAAAATGTTACTAATAATTTTGTTAATAACTTTTTTTTATTTTTATTTATAAATTTTAATTTATTCATTTAACTAATGATATTTTGGTATTAATTAGTTAATTAATAGTAATTTAGATTTGATTAGCACTTTTTGTTAATATTCTTTATTTATATTTGTTAACATTTTTAAGTAGTTGTTAATAATTTAAAGTAAAAGGACAGCATTTTAAAAAATGCTGAGTGGATCATTTGTGGGAGTGAGCCCACGGTTGGAGGCCCATTGGGAAAAGCTGAAGACCCCACGCGGTATAAGAGGAGAAGGTTGTTCAGATGAAGGATTTCACTGTTCACCATATTTTCCAATTAAACCCTAGAGGCGCCGCAACCTTTCGAAAACCCTAAATCAAGCCAAACCCTAAACCGCCGCCAACATCATTTCCTCACCGGAAAACACCTCCCTGGTGCCCCCTTTTCTGCCGTGCAACAAAAGCCCATTGATTCACCTCCGTCGAACTCAAATCGAGCTCCGATACCCCTCAATGGCTCAACAGGTTTACACGAAAATGATGGCGCTACGATTACTTTCCGGCCTCGTTTTCTAAGCACTCTAGTGTCGGCACCTTTTGGTTAACGGAAGCATCAACCGGGATCCCATTCGTATTTGACGACAACGACAAGCAACATCAATGTTGTTGCTCAACTCAAATCTCCGTTAAACAACAACGGTGCTTTCGGCAACTAGAGGCGAAATGGATTGGGGAAACTGTCCTCAAGTGTGACGCAACGTCAATGCCAAGCAGCGGTCAAAGTCGAATCTCGTCATAAACCCAGGGTAACATTTCCGTTCTTGTTCTCTGCTAATTTCTTTGTAGGATTGATTCGATGATTTGGTTTGCTGTTATTATTTTAGACTGATATAAGCTTAAGGGATTGGTGTTTTTTTGAAGTCCAGACTAGGTTGTGTAAATGATATGTCGACTGGTTACGCACTCAGTACCGTTGGCTTATCATCTTCAGCAACAATGAAGGTTATTTCAAACCTTTTGTTGTTTGTTTCTCAGTTCTGATTTAGCAATTTCTGCTCGTTTTTGTTCGCACACGGCATTGATATATTATGCTATTGACGCTCTTCTCTGTTATAGATTTCTTTGTATCACCTGTTATAATGTGTGCAGTGAATATTTGTGAGCTGTTTGGGTTTAATCGGTGACGCGTATGCGATGCGGTAACAGTTCAAAATTAAGGATTCATCATATACTGTTGGTTGCACAGATCATGGCATAGTTTGAATACGGCGTTGTCTTATTTTGTTCCTTGACCATCGGCTAGTTTGTTTGAAGGTTCATGCTTATCATAATTCTGGTGTAAGTTGGTTGAAGAAAATAGTGGCTTCTATTGCAATTATGGTCTGTAAAGTCGGTTGTTAGTATTATCGAGTAGGTCAAGTGCAGGTTTTGGATGGTTGCCGCATATATTGTTTTCATAAATTGGGGTTTGTTTGGATTATTGCATTTAGATTTGTACTGTTTTATTTGTTTGAATAACTCTCAAAGTTAGCATCAATCCATTTTAAAGCTTATTCTGGAATTTGATTTGTGCTAAACTTTTATGGTTTTCTGCTGACAAATTATCAATTTGGGCGTTTCAAGCATCATGGGCTTTTAAACATTATTTTGGACTTATGAATTACTGATGTTACATTTAAAATCTGTGGGTGGACTGTCGACTTTGTGCGATAAATGTTGAATCTAAGTCATGCCAGCGTGTTCGTTGCGTTCTGCATAATCAGTGCAGTTCTATATATTGCATTTCATGACCCTGTTTCTGCAGGTTTCATTATTACAAGAAACCTGATGGAAGTTCAATAGCATTTTTAGTGGGGAGTGTCCTCCGCTAGTACCTTCTTTCTTTTCAATCAGCTTTTAATCACATCAGACAGTATGAGAACTTGTTTTATTGAATTTCAGGTTTTTTCTTTATAATATTTGTGAAAATAAGAATATCAAAACATTATAAAAACGCAAAACACTTTCTTTAATACATTTTAATACGTGTTCAAACGTCTTTTTATGGAATTGGAAACCATAGTTTTTTTTTCAGACTTATTTTCAAGATAAAGCAGTTATTAACATTGTCATTATTCAATTAATTCTAAATTTAATCTAGTTTCATTATTAAAATCATTTGTATTATGGCTTAGGCAGTCTATTTTGTATTGCTGTTTCTTTCTATACGTTTCGATAGGCATTTTTTTGAATAGGGGTCATAGGCTATTTGAAAACGTATTTTCAAAACATGATTAAAATTTTCTCTTAATCGCGAAAAAAGTAAACTCTTGAAGTCTAGCACTTCATGAGTTTTTGAATGAATACTATTGGGGCGTACGCTTCGGGTAGTAACATTTAACTTTTCGTTTCAAAACGCACCCTCTAATCATATAGACAAAGAAATGTCATTGGAGTCCAGCATTCCACATGATGCTTTCGTTGTTTATTATAAGGTTTTGTAAATCAAATCAAAATTGTTTATTAAGTATTTTTTTTTAAGACAATTTCAAAATAAGTTTCCTTTTAAAGAAAAAGAATGTTGAAACGACAGCTCTGTTTTCAATATTTATTTTCTCTACAAAATTGCTATTTAAATTTAACATCATTATCTAATTAATAATGATAATTTATCATTGACCTGTCAGTTAGAATCTTCGAAGTCTAGCACTTTTTTGGATTTTTGGACAAACATTATTGGGGTGTACACCTTAAATAATATGTCATTCAACTATTCGTTTAGTACGCGATTTAGAACAAAAGATATCATAGGAATCTAGCATTCTGTGTGATATTTTCGCTATTCATCCAAATATTTTTCAAATAAAAATGGTGTTATTGGAATCTAGCATTTCGGTAATACCCCGATTATTTAGTTGTGGGGCCGACGTCTCATTTATTAAATAATCGATATCTTCAAACTCAATCCCGCGTTCTCACTTCTCACACATTATTTTCATACCCCGTTTCGCTTCAAATCTTTTTTTTTAAAATATTTTTCTCGATCAAACTCCAAAAGAAGGAGATTCTTGAAATCTAGCATTTCTTGGATCTTCGAATGAGCAACTCTCGAGACTCGCTCTTGAGTTGTTGTTCATTCAATCTTTTGATTTTCTCAAGCATATTCTCAACGTCTTTTGATCAAAACCCCGAAAGAAAGAGGTACTTGGAGTCTAGCATTCCTTGTGTCTTCGAGTGAATAATTCTTGAAGCACGCCTTTGAGTTGTTATTCACTCAACCTTTCGAATTCAATCTTTTTTTACATTCTCCTATGTCGAACGCTCGTCCGCATTCGCAACCCATTTCTTTCACAACTCCTCGTGGTTTCGATATTAGGAGCACCCTCAGGGACTAATATCGTTTCTCACCATCCTAACCCTTGACACGTCGTCAAGTCGGTTCCATCTTCAATCAAATCTTTGACACGTCGTCGAACCAGTTCAAAACAACTTCCTTTTGGCCATCGCATGCCATTCTTCGATTTGATCCTTTCACAAACATTTTTAAAACTTACAAAAGAGAGACATTCTTAGAATCTAGCATTCTTTGAATATTTGAATGAGTAACTCTTGAGGCACGCCCTTGAGTTTGTTATTAATTTATTCTTTCTATTTCAAAACATCCAACTCTTTATCTTCAATTTATTCAGTCAATTCCCGGAAGAACTGAGTTCTTGGAGTCTCGCATTCCTTGGATTCGTGAGTGACAAGCTCTTGAGACGCGCTCTTGGGTCGCTTGTCATTCATCCTTTCGTCTCCTTCGCAAAACTTTCAACTCATTCAACCTCACTTTTCCGTGGTTGTTACCATGAACTACGGACGCTCTGATTCTTTATTCATTCTCGAATACAAGATACGTAGGCACAAGATTGCGATGATCTTGGCGAGCACACTTCTATCCATCTTCCGTTTCCCCCATCCTTTCCCATAGTCGAACTACGACGCTCTGATTTCTCATTCTCGTCCGAATGAGCATACGTAGGCACAAGGGCCCCAATCCTTGGCGAGCACCCTATCTTCTATCCACCCATCTCTCCTTTGCGTCTTTAACCTTTTACCCTACCAATTCAACCTTTGATAACGAGAAGAAAACAAGTAAACCTGAACAACACTCCCCACAATTACCTTAAGAGGTTCCCGTCGAGTACGACGGACGTGAGGGGTGCTAATACCTTCCCCTCGCGTAACCGACTCCCGAACCCGGAACTTGGTTGCGACAGCCCTGTTCCTATCCTTTCGTTTTTTAAGAGGTTTTCTCGATATTTTCCTCTCCCGTTTATTCGGAAAAAAATAAAGTTCGGTGGCGACTCTGTCGAACCGCATTTTCCGCGCCTTTCGCGCGAGGGTCGTATGTTCGAATGAATTTTCGAGGTGCGACAGGTGGCGACTCTGCTGGGGACAGTTTGCTCCATGCAAAGAGAGAGTCGAGCCTATCTTTTGGTTTGTGAGGAGTGTTTGTTTTTTTTTATTTGTTTTCTTTTTGTATTTGTTCTCTTGTAGATTTTGTTCGTGCTTGTTATCTGTGTTGCCTGTTGGTTCTTGGGATGACATCATGAGTAAGGCTCTACGCCCGAGCTTTGGTAAAAGCAGAGAGAACACATAGTTTAGAATTGGTAGTTGAGTAGTGTTAGTCTCCGAGGACTTACTCCTTGTGGGCCTAGCATGAAAGCTCCTCCAGAGGAGACCTATTCGTAGATCTTGTTATAACACAGCTGGCCTGTTGCACGACTTGATTAATGAAGGGTCCGTGATTCTGGGAACCTTTTGTTAGCACCAGTTCCGATATTGGTGGTCGTGTAGTGTTAGTCTCCAAGGACTCGCTCCTTGTGCGCCTAGCATGAGGACCCCGCTCAGGAGAGACCTTATCGTCATTATCGTCGTAATACAGCCAGCCTGTTGCATGACGCTAATACGACTAGTGTCCGTGATCTTAGGAACCAAACATAGAAACCTTCCCGTAAGTGGGTTTATGGGTAGAATATTTAGATCTTCCCACATAGGTCGTACCTGTCAGTTTTTTTTCTTTGAGCAGGAATTATGGTTACTTATCTATTACAGTTACCAGCTTCAGGAGCTGTTCGAACTATGATCTTGGGATCCTGGATCTTGTATCTTGCATTGCATCTTGCATATCATTTGCATTGCATTTCATATGTTGTGCATTTTGCATTTCCAGTCCTTCAACAGAATCTTATGTCTTCGTTCCTTCTTCTCCAGTAAATCAAGCTGATTCCTCGACACCAGTACGCAACTAGAGCCAATACCAGACGTATGATGGAGCAGATTCAGCAGGAGCAAGTCGCCTTCAGGGAAGAATTGGATTCTATGAAAGGAAAGATCGACCAGATCCTCGAAGCCATCCTTGCAGCCAGGAGAGAGGAAGAACAGCGTGAAGCCGCCGCTGTCAACAACAACGGTCAAGGACAAGGGTCTACTGCCATCCCTTTGGTTCCAATTCCAAATTCTCATGGGATGCCATTGAACTTCAACAACGCAGTCGAAGGAAACACTTCTCAGCCAATCCCAGCGCCTGGAGTTACCGTTAGAGTTATCCCGCACGCCCAGCCTGCTGCTGCGCAAATCCCGGTTCCTCATGTCGAAGATACTTTGATAGATCAGTATGACGATGTTCAGAACTATCATGCTACTATTCCCATCGCCAGTCCTGTTGCTGCTCAGGATTCTGAAGCCATGAAGATGTGCCGAGATCTAGCCGAGAAACTCCGCGCCATGGAGGGGCATAACTCAAATTCTTTCAGTGCTTTGGAATTATGCTTGGTGCCTGATGTTGTCATTCCTCCCAAGTTCAAGGTGCCCGTTTCGAAGTACAAAGGTCTCAGTTGCCCAAACATTCATCTGAAGATGTACTGTCGCAAGATGGCTGCCTATGCCAGAGACGAGAAGCTCATGATCCATTGCTTCCAGGACAGCTTGTCAGGGGCATCACTCGAATGGTATATGCAGTTGGAGCGTAATAGTGTGCGCACTTGGGCCGAGCTAGCTGATGCATTTGTCAAGCAGTACAAGTACAATACCGACCTTGCTCCTAACCGTACTCAGCTTCAGAGTATGACTCAGAAGGACAGTGAATCTTTCAAGGAATACGCGCAACGATGGAGAGAGCTAGCCGCAAGGGTGCATCCACCTCTTATTGACCGTGAATTGATTGACATCTTCATGGGCACTTTGCAAGGCCAGTACTACGAAAAGCTGATCGGTAGTGTCTCCGCTGGATTTTCTGACTTGGTGATCGTCGGTGAGAGAATTGAAGAAGGGCTGAAGAGTGGGAAGATCCCAGGAGGTTCTAACAGCCAGGCTAATGCCAAAAGGCCTTTTAATGGATACAAGAAGAAGGAGGGCGAAACAAATGCCATCTTTTTGCATAAAGGGCAAGCTTCTCAACAAGCTCCTACTCCTATGCCTTATCAGGTTCCCTACTATCAGTATCCATATGTTGCTGCTGCGCAATATGCTCCAATGCCTTATCAGCCAGCTGTTCAAGCAGCACAAGCTCAGATGCCACGGCAACAGGCTCCTCAGCAACAAGCTTACAACCAGCAAGGATATCAGTATCCTCCTCAGCAACAGCAGATGCAAGCTACTCAGCAACGACAAGGTGCTCGCCCACAGCGTCCGCAAAGAACATGGAGACCAGATAGAGTCTCTGATCGTCTACCAATGAAATATGCTAGTATCTTTGCTCAGTTGATGGAGAAAAAGGCTATTGTTCCGATAGATTTAGCTCCTCCAAGCATCATTCCTGCCGACTACGATACAAATGCTCATTGTGAGTTTCATAAGGGCGCTCCAGGTCACACCATTGAGGATTGCAGGGCTTTCAAGCACATAATTCAAGACATGATCGACAGAGATGCTATCAACTTCAATGGAAAGTCTCCGAATATCATCAACGATCCGTTGCCATCGGCCAACTAGTGCCAACAATCAATTCCAGTCAAGTTCATTCCCCGAAGAAGGCAGTCATGTTGCCATTTCATTATTCGCAGTTCTTATGTTTTGTCTTTGTTTGTTTAAGTATTGTATGCTTTGAACAATTGCCATTCGTATTTGGTTTTCATTAATGTATTGTTTATGCATGTTTTGATTTAGTTATGTCGTATTCACTCATTTTTCACTTATCACCGACATGTTTATTCACTCCACTCTATTCACTGTTGTTTAGCATGATTTGAGGGAGGATGATGAAAACGAGATACCCATAATTGCAAATCGTATGCTTTCAGACCAAATCTCGTCAATGATGTACAGGCATTGCTTCAATTCCCCAAACACCGGAGATATAAGGAGTTAATCCCTAGTAAACCTCTTCGAGCCTAAGAGTAGCAGTTTCCTTCGGATATCCAAACCTTTACACTTAACCTGGGGCAGGGTAGTGTTCAGCTAATTCAACTCCGCACTCAAATCAACAAAGCAAAATCCAGAAGACGGTTGTTTATTAATGACCCACGGCATGGCAGTCACAACCTTCCAACAAAATCCAAAAAACATCAAAAGCCTGCTAAGTCAGACACCTTAGAGGGGACTTAGGAAAAATCAAAGACAATCCCGATGGATCTGACAAACAAAGTCAATCCATGCAAAAGTTAGGGATCAAAAACAAAAGCAAAAGAGGACCCCGAAACCCTCAACAAACAAAAAAGATTCAGTGGCCACCCAGATCAAAGGGGCACTGATATTCGTCAAAAGCCAAAATAAGGTGACTGCCACGATGAGCAAACCTTGAACCATCAAGTTTATACCGTCAAGACAAGTGTAGAATTAACTGAACGTAGGAATGGAGATCGTTAAGAAGAATGGGTGGGTACAAATCACACTTTGAGCCTAATAACCTTTGTTTCATAACCGTAAACCAGACCACGTTACAACCCTTGAAAGACCTAATTGAGACGAGGTTTATTCTGAAAGCATATCATCGCAAGGTTGCATAACCTGACTCCTCACATGATTTCTAATCATCAATATTGGTGTCATTTTGCTTGCTATATCTTTTCGCACCAATCAAACAGCGTAACATCTGGGCTGGCAGTCCATTTGTCTCACTATCACGACACTTCAGTAAAAGACACTTTTTCAAAACTTACCGTGAACTTTGCATTAATATTACCATCTATGAATGTACAATTTTAATCGCAAATCAGTGCTAGGTATTCAAAGACACTCCAGTAAGAGGCGATCGAGGAGGAACTTGACTTTTAGTGGCGTACACGAAGCAAGATTATTTCAGAGACCACAGGCTAGGGCAAATCATTCAACAACTCGAGCAGGGGCATACCGTTAACAAGTTCAGACCGGGGCAAGGCCAGGTCGTCCTGACCATCAAACAAAGTTGCAACCTTCTTTGAAGGAAATTCACTATAAATCACTAAGTACCCAGACTTGGGGCATCCAGGGCGTTATTTTTTTGCTTCAATCATGGCATCTTCAACAAACTGCGTGTCGAGGAAATCAATCCCCCACCACCCGAAGTCCAATCCGCATTGGCAACTACCCAAAGTCCACCACGCTGGCGTCTCCACCTGCATTTCCAATTACCCGTCTGCAATCATGTGCATCATACGCATCTCATTCGCTATCATAAGCATCTTGCATCATATGCATACCCAATTATATCATACTTCCTCAACTCTTGCATATCCGCTCGTCGACATTTGCATTTGCACTTCCACTCGTATGGAACATTAGTTATCATCCAACATTCATATATGCAAGTCAAGGCCCAGGATCAACCTCGACGAAACTTCAAGACAATCATCAGCCCAATCAGGGGCATTTTTGCAAGATTGTGGGTTTGTCCCACGATTTTCAAAGAGCTTCAAAGCAGTCATCAGCCCAGTCAGGGGCAATCTTCTGCAATTGTGGGGTTTCTCCCACAAAATTTGAAGTTATTCAAAATAAGATTCAGCCCAATCATGGGCATCTTTTTCAAAACCATGGGTGTCTCCCATGATGTGTTTCAACCTCGTGGTTGATCAGATCTTCAAATCAACATTCCGCCCAGTCAGGGGCATATCATTCAAGGCCGTGGGCATCCCCACGAAGTTGTTCAACTCTTTGTTGGGAAAATCCAAGAAGTTCAGTGCAAGATCCAGCCCGAACAGGGGCATCTTCAGCAAAACCGTGAGCGTTCCTCATGAAGTTGTTCATCCTTTTGTTGAGCAAGACAAGACATCAAGACAAACTCAGCCCAGTCAGGGGTATCCTCTTCAGATTTCATGGGCGTAACCATGAAATCTTTTCAACAAAACTATGATCTCCGAGCAAGATGGTGGGCGTACCCCGTTGACTCATTTCAATCCAATCTTCCTCTTGGGGGTTCCCTAATGAGTTGTACCCAGCAAGCGTGACCGTTGTCAATTGCCTTACTATCATCCTTTTGGTGATAGTCGAACTTCGTCAGTTCAACCTAGCCTGCATCCTTTTGGTGTTGGTAAGCTTCAAATCTGTGTAGTCCTATCATCCTTTTGGTGATAGCGACTTGTTTTGTTTTTGTTTTTGCTCCATCATCCTTTTGGTGGTGGGTCTGACATTTCGTCGATGTCAGATTGTGCGATGTTTCTTTTATGTTTTCGCTCCATCATCCTTTTGGTGGTGGGTCTGGCATTTCGTCGATGTCAGATTGCGCGATATTTCGTTTATGTTTTCGCTCTACCATCCTTTTGGTGGTAGGTCTGGTATTTCGTCGATACCAGATTGTGCGATATTTTGTTTGTGTTTTCGCTCCATCATCCTTTTGGTGGTGGGTCTGACATTTCGTCGATGTCAGATTGTGCGATCGTTTATTTGTATTTCGCTCCGTCATCCTTTTGGTGGGGGGTCTATCATGGTCATTGATGATAGATTGTGCGATTTGTTTTGTTTTCGCTCTACCATCCTTTTGGTGGTAGGTCTGGTATTTCGTCGATATCAGATTGTGCGATATTTTGTTTGTGTTTTCGCTCCATCATCCTTTTGGTGGTGGGTCTGACATTTCGTCGATGTCAGATTGTGCGATCGCTTATTTGTATTTCGCTCCGTCATCCTTTTGGTGGGGGGTCTATCATGGTCATTGATGATAGATTGTGTGATTTGTTTTGTATTTCGCTCCGTCATCCTTTTGGTGGGGGGTCTATCATGGTCATTAATGATAGATTGTGCGATTTGTTTTGTGACTCGCTCCGTCATCCTTTTGGTGGGGGGTCTATCATGGTCATTGATGATAGATTGTGCGATTTGTTTTGTATTTCGCTCCGTCATCCTTTTGGTGGGGGGTCTATCATGGTCATTAATGATAGATTGTGCGATTTGTTTTGTGTCTCGCTCCGTCATCCTTTTGGTGGGGGGTCTATCATGGTCATTAATGATAGATTGTGCAATTTGTTTTGTGTCTCGCTCCGTCATCCTTTTGGTGGGGGGTCTATCATGGTCATTAATGATAGATTGTGCGATTTGTTTTGTGTTTCGCTCCGTCATCCTTTTGGTGGAGGGTCTATCATGGTCATTGATGATAGATTGTGCGATTTGTTTTGTGTCTCGCTCCGTCATCCTTTTAGTGGGGGGTCTATCATAGTCATTAATGATAGATTGTGCGATAATGTTTTGCTTTGCCATCCTTTTGATGGTAGTAGCTGTGTGTGTTTCATCCCATCATCCTTTTGGTGATGACGACTTTTGCCGGTTATTTACAGCTTACTCAGAGGTTTACATCATCCAGCATTTTCAATTCTCAAACATCTCTTTTTCTTTCGGACAAATTCGGGGTTTTCTTTATATCTAATTGACTTCTACCTCAGGAAAATGAACGTTGTAAGTTCATTTCCCCGGGTTTAAGCCGATTAGATAGGGGCATCTGTCATACCCTAAATTTGTCCTACCCTTTTTTGTAAATATTTTCACTTTTGGCTTTATTTTCTATTTTATGTTGTCTGTTTGTTTCTTGTTATTTAGACGCATGTCCGCTCGCAATTGGTCGATTTTTTAGAAACTCTTCTTTATGACCCATTAAGGCGTGACACGTGGCATAACAACCTTCTTGTGAATATTTGTTTCTTAATTACTTAAACTTTTTTTTTTAAAAAAATGTTACTAATAATTTTGTTAATAACTTTTTTTTATTTTTATTTATAAATTTTAATTTATTTATTTAACTAATGATATTTTGGTATTAATTAGTTAATTAATAGTAATTTAGATTTGATTAGCACTTTTTGTTAATATTCTTTATTTATATTTGTTAACATTTTTAAGTATTTGTTAATAATTTAAAGTAAAAGGACAGCATTTAAAAAAAATGCTGAGTGGATCATTTGTGGGAGTGAGCCCACGGTTGGAGGCCCATTGGGAAAAGCTGAATACCCCACGCGGTATAAGAGGAGAAGGTTATTCAGATGAAGGATTTCACTGTTCACCATCTTTTCCAATTAAACCCTAGAGGCGCTGCAACCTTTCGAAAACCCTAAATCAAGCTAAACCCTAAACCGCCGCCAACATCATTTCCTCATCGGAAAACACCTCCTTGGTGCCCCCTTTTCTGCCGTGCAACAAAAGCCCATTGATTCACCTCCGTCGAACTCAAATCGAGCTCCGATACCCCTCAAAGGCTCAACAGGTTTACACGAAAATGATGGCGCTACGATTACTTTCCGGCCTCGTTTTCTAAGCACTCTAGTGTCGGCACCTTTTGGTTAACGGAAGCATCAACCGGGATCCCATTCGTATTTGACGACAACGACAAGCAACATCGATGTTGTTGCTCAACTCAAATCTCCGTTAAACAACAACGGTGCTTTCGGCAACTAGAGGCGAAATGGATTGGGGAAACTGTCCTCAAGTGTGACGCAACGTCAATGCCAAGCAGCGGTCAAAGTCGAATCTCGTCATAAACCCAGGGTAACATTTCCGTTCTTGTTCTCTGCTAATTTCTTTGTAGGATTGATTCGATGATTTGGTTTGCTGTTATTATTTTAGACTGATATAAGCTTAAGGGATTGGTGTTTTTTGAAGTCCAGACTAGGTTGTGTAAATGATATGTCGACTGGTTACGCACTCAGTACCGTTGGCTTATCATCTTCAGCAACAATGGAGGTTATTTCAAACCTTTTGTTGTTTGTTTCTCAGTTCTGATTTAGCAATTTCTGCTCGTTTTTGTTCGCACACGGCATTGATATATTATGCTATTGACGCTCTTCTCTGTTATAGATTTCTTTGTATCACCTGTTATAATGTGTGCAGTGAATATTTGTGAGCTGTTTGGGTTTAATCGGTGACGCGTATGTGATGCGGTAACAGTTCGAAATTAAGGATTCATCATATACTGTTGGTTGCACAGATCATGGCATAGTTTGAATACGGCGTTGTCTTATTTTGTTCCTTGACCATCAGCTAGTTTGTTTGAAGGTTCATGCTTATCATAATTCTGGTGTAAGTTGGTTGAAGAAAATAATGGCTTCTATTGCAATTATGGTCTGTAAAGTCGGTTGTTAGTATTATCGAGCAGGTCAAGTGCAGGTTTTGGATGGTTGCCGCATATATTGTTTTCATAAATTGGGGTTTGTTTGGATTATTGCATTTAGATTTGTACTGTTTTATTTGTTTGAATAACTCTCAAAGTTAGCATCAATCCATTTTAAAGCTTATTCTGGAATTTGATTTGTGCTAAACTTTTATGGTTTTCTGCTGACAAATTATCAATTTGGGCGTTTCAAGCATCATGGGCTTTTAAACATTATTTTGGACTTATGAATTACTGATGTTACATTTAAAATCTGTGGGTGGACTGTCGACTTTGTGCGATAAATGTTGAATCTAAGTCATGCCAGCGTGTTCGTTGCGTTCTGCATAATCAGTGCAGTTCTATATATTGCATTTCATGACCCTGTTTCTGCAGGTTTCATTATTACAAGAAACCTGATGGAAGTTCAATAGCATTTTTAGTGGGGAGTGTCCTCCGCTAGTACCTTCTTTCTTTTCAATCAGCTTTTAATCACAACAGACAGTATGAGAACTTGTTTTATTGAATTTCAGGTTTTTTCTTTATAATATTTGTGAAAATAAGAATATCAAAACATTATAAAAACGCAAAACACTTTCTTTAATACATTTTAATACGTGTTCAAACGTCTTTTTATGGAATTGGAAACCATAGTTTTTTTTCAGACTTATTTTCAAGATAAAGCAGTTATTAACATTGTCATTATTCAATTAATTCTAAATTTAATCTAGTTTCATTATTAAAATCATTTGTATTATGGCTTAGGCAGTCTATTTTGTATTGCTGTTTCTTTCTATACGTTTCGATAGGCATTTTTTTGAATAGGGGTCATAGGCTATTTGAAAACGTATTTTCAAAACATGATTAAAATTTTCTCTTAATCGCGAAAAAAGTAAACTCTTGAAGTCTAGCACTTCATGAGTTTTTGAATGAATACTATTGGGGCGTACGCTTCGGGTAGTAACATTTAACTTTTCGTTTCAAAACGCACCCTCTAATCATATAGACAAAGAAATATCATTGGAGTCCAGCATTCCACATGATGCTTTCGCTGTTTATTATAAGGTTTTGTAAATCAAATCAAAATTGTTTATTAAGTATTTTTTTTAAGACAATTTCAAAATAAGTTTCCTTTTAAAGAAAAAGAATGTTGAAACGACAGCTCTGTTTTCAATATTTATTTTCTCTACAAAATTGCTATTTAAATTTAACATCATTATCTAATTAATAATGATAATTTATCATTGACCTGTCAGTTAGAATCTTCGAAGTCTAGCACTTTTTTGGATTTTTGGACAAACATTATTGGGGTGTACACCTTAAATAATATGTCATTCAACTATTCGTTTAGTACGCGATTTAGAACAAAAGATATCATAGGAATCTAGCATTCTGTGTGATATTTTCGCTATTCATCCAAATATTTTTCAAATAAAAATGGTGTTATTGGAATCTAGCATTTCGGTAATACCCCGATTATTTAGTTGTGGGGCCGACGTCTCATTTATTAAATAATCGATATCTTCAAACTCAATCTCGCGTTCTCACTTATCACACATTATTTTCATACCCCGTTTCGCTTCAAATATTTTTTTAAAAATATTTTTCTCGATCAAACTCCAAAAGAAGGAGATTCTTGAAATCTAGCATTTCTTGGATCTTCGAATGAGCAACTCTCGAGACTCGCTCTTGAGTTGTTGTTCATTCAATCTTTTGATTTTCTCAAGCATATTCTCAACGTCTTTTGATCAAAACCCCGAAAGAAAGAGGCACTTGGAGTCTAGCATTCCTTGTGTCTTCGAGTGAATAATTCTTGAAGCACGCCTTTGAGTTGTTATTCACTCAACCTTTCGAATTCAATCTTTTTTTACATTCTCCTAAGTCGAACGCTCGTCCGCATTCGCAACCCATTTCTTTCACAACTCCTCGTGGTTTCGATATTAGGAGCACCCTTAGGGAATAATATCGTTTCTCACCATCCTAACCCTTGACACGTCGTCAAGTCGGTTCCATCTTCAATCAAATCTTCGACACGTCGTCGAACCAGTTCAAAACAACTTCCTTTTGGCCATCGCATGCCATTCTTCGATTCGATCCTTTCACAAACATTTTTAAAACTTACAAAAGAGAGACATTCTTAGAATCTAGCATTCTTTGAATATTTGAATGAGTAACTCTTGAGGCACGCCCTTGAGTTTGTTATTAATTTATTCTTTCGATTTCAAAACATCCAACTCTTTATCTTCAATTTATTCAGTCAATTCTCGGAAGAACTGAGTTCTTGGAGTCTCGCATTCCTTGGATTCGTGAGTGACAAGCTCTTGAGACGCGCTCTTGGGTCGCTTGTCATTCATCCTTTCGTCTCCTTCGCAAAACTTTCAACTCATTCAACCTCACTTTTCCGTGGTTGTTACCACGAACTACGGACGCTTTGATTCTTTATTCATTCTCGAATACAAGATACGTAGGCACTAGATTACGATGATCTTGGCGAGCACACTTCTATCCATCTTCCGTTTCCCCATCCTTTCCCGTAGTCGAACTACGACGCTCTGATTTCTCATTCTCGTCCGAATGAGCATACGTAGGCACAAGGGCCCCAATCCTTGGCGAGCACCCTATCTTCTATCCACCCATCTCTCCTTTGCGTCTTTAACCTTTTACCCTACCAATTCAACCTTTGATAACGAGAAGAAAACAAGTAAACCTGAACAACACTCCCCACAATTACCTTAAGAGGTTCCCGTCGAGTACGACGGACGTGAGGGGTGCTAATACCTTCCCCTCGCGTAACCGACTCCCGAACCCGGAACTTGGTTGCAACAACCCTGTTCCTATCCTTTCGTTTTTTAAGAGGTTTTCTCGATATTTTCCTCTCCCGTTTATTCGGAAAAAAATAAAGTTCGGTGGCGACTCTGTCGAACCGCATTTTCCGCGCCTTTCGCGCGAGGGTCGTATGTTCGAATGAATTTTCGAGGTGCGACACTAAGGTCTCTCATCGTAGATAATTAGAAAAAAAAAAGGAAAGTCTCGTCAAACTCACGATACATTCTATGGTCTGCGTAGAGTGTTTAGCTAACATCTTCTATAGTCAACGCATCAATCCTCCTCGTGTACTCCAAAACACCTCTTGGGTGTGCATGCCTAGACATCCATGTATTGGCCCATGTGGAGCCAGCAGTGGTAGAAATAATCTGCCTCTCACAAATAGAGGGGAAATGCCTGTATATCAAACATTGTACAACAACATAGGAACATCAACAATGTCATAAATAAGAATTAAATTAATAAGAAATAACAAATTTATATACTTAAAACAAATTCATATAATCGACAAGTTGTCTAGTTTCAAAGATAATCATCTCTCTAAGTGCACCAAAAATACTTCATAGTGAATAGGATGTAACTATTCATATTACATACCTTTTGTGAAACTGAAAAATTATAAAGCTAGAATGTGTTTGCGTAAGAGACATGAACTGAATTTGTGTATTTTATAAAGTTGGAATGGTTGTGACTTTCTCAAGATAATGGATTTTCTTATTAAGTTTATTAACTCATATCTAGTCCACACTTCAAGCATCTCACATAACCTACTTGCCATTATCTTCTCAATCCTTACCACTACTAGCATTCCATATATGTACACCTATATTTTCTTTTCAAACTCAGCTTGTAACAATAGTGATACCACATATTAATATATATATTTATTTATATTTAATTTATAAAATGGTAACAACAAATATGCTTAAATTTTAATTCATATAATTTTCTTCATAATAAATTTTATTTATTTATTTATCATAGTCACAAAATTAGCCACTAAAAATTATTAAATTGATAATAAGGAGTTTAATTTAATTAATTAAAATAGAGGGTGTTACAATTATTATCCCTTTAAAATAGTTTCTTCCTCGAAACTAGATAGATGCAAAAAGTTCAGGATAAACTTTCCACATTTTATCTTCTCGCTCCAATGTAGCATCACCGGTCTTCTAGTTCTAAATTATCTTGAGCAGTGGAATTTCCTTGTCTTTCAAAAGTTTACTCGATCGATCACCAATATTCATCGAAAGAACCTCAAACGTTAGATTATCCTTCAACTGAATGCCATAAGGTGTGATCACATGTAAAACATCGGTCATATACTTTCTCAACTGGGACACATGGAATACACTATGAAGGTTAGCCAAATTTGAAGGCAAAGTAATCTCATACGCTACAGGACATACACGCTTAAGTATCTGGTATGTCCCAATAAACTTAGGGGTAAACTTCTTTGACTTTAGCGCTCTTCCTAAACCAGTTGTAGGCGACACCCTTAAAAATACATGATCACCTTCCTGGAACTCTAAAGGCCTCCTTCACTGATCTGCATAACTCTTATGTATACTTTGAGCTGTCTTCATTCGTTCTTGAATCAACTTGACCTTCTCTATCGTTTGTTAGACTAATTCAGGGCATACTAACATGCTCTCCAAGAGTAACTTGAAAATATTTGTTGTTCTCCAAAAATCCATTGTCAAAATTAGCATTTGTTTAAACAATGTGTTTTAATATTCTGTGTAAACAATGTAATTTAAAAAAACTTACTCTCCTCAGTTTTGTACAAAAACCGAGAGGTATGTGACGCTTGGGATGAAACATATTTTATTGTATTTTTTATTTAAAAAGAAACACATTTTACCTCAGTTTTTAGTAATAATCGAAGAATAATATAAGCGTGTTTAATAAGTTTCTTCACCATCCTTAAACAAAATCTTTGACGCCTATTTAATGAGTATCAACGCTCAATACACCACCATTAAGGATCCGCGTGAAACCCAAAAAACATTATAAAATAACTCTGAATATTAAAAATTGACAATGAAACATTTGACATAAGAATTTTGAAACTTCAACAAGCTTGAAAAAATTCTCTATGATAGATTGCAAGAGCAGAAAATTATCTGGGTTCAAAGTTTATGTTTTTAAATAATTATTTTATTTATCTAATCTTTTTTTTTCTATCAGAAACAAATGTATGAAATAACTAACATTTGATCTTTTACAATATTCAATGAAACAAGGATCCAACGTTTGTTCTTCCCCAAGATATCAAATATTTGTTCTTCACCGACAACGATGGCGATGAGTCGGGTTCAAAATTTCTTATATATTTTTATTTTAAATATTATATGTAAACAATGTAATATTTTGTGTAATTAGTATAGTTTGTAAATAAATAAATTTATTAATATTTTGTGTAAATAATGTAACGAGTATTTTTTTAAAATTTAATCTTTTCCCTCGGTTTTTGACCATAAACTGAGAAGTATGTGGTGTTCATTTTAAAAATATAAAAAAAATCTATTATTAGGACTCGAGCCAATGATTATTTCAACTATATCATTGTTATTCTAAAATCGAGAGATATAGTGGAGAATTTTCATAATACTTTGTTACCTCGTCGGTTAAATCAACTTGGCATTCGAGGTGTAATGTCTTTTTTATAGTAGTAATATATATGAATATTTATAAACAATAATATATATATATATATATATATATATATATATATATATATATATATATATATATATATATATATATATATATATATATATATATATATATATATATATATATATATATATATATATATATATATATATATATATATATATATATATATATATATATATATATATATATATATATATATATATATATATATATATATATATATATAAGTTTATCTCGGTTATTTCTATAATCGATAGATAAACTTGTATCTTTTTCTATAAAATACGAAATTGTAATTAATGGAGTTTGAACCCATGTACATTATTCTTTTGCTTTTGATTATTTAACAATCGAGGATTAAGTAAATATTTTTCATGACGCTTTTCGTTACTTCGCTTATGAAACCAAAGTAAAAATTATTTTTCAATCGAGAAAAAATGAATTTTTTTTATAGTAAGCACTTCTTTCAATTATAAATATAACAAATATTTTTCAAAAAAAAAAAAAACTTAAACTAAAATCTTTCATATTTTTAAGGAAAATTTCTTCATATGTTTTTAAATAGTAGATAGACTCATTAATCTTAAAAAATTTCATATTTAATTGATAGTTTACTATATTTAATTGATAATATATTGTATTATATTTTATGTTTTTGACATAAAAGTTTTCATAAATAACTATTAATATTAAATCATAAATATTATGCTTTATAAATATATAAAAAGAAAACATTCATTTCAAGTATAAATAGCATTCAATATATAAAATAGAAATAATAATTTTTTTAAATATATATTATAATATTTTGTTAACACTCATACAAAAATATGATCACATATATTAACTATGAGATTGTGTAAAAATATCACATGTACTATTTATGATATTGTGTAAAAAAAGTATGAACTATGAGGTACTTTATATTATAAAAAATATACGTTTCTAATCTGTGTTAGGTACATATTTCCATCACATTTAGCGTTTTGTATTGAATTCTCTTCTAAGTATTTTAATTTTTATATCAATTATTTCTTTTATTATTATTATTATTATTATTATTATTATTATTATTATTATTATTATTATTATTATTATTATTATTATTATTATTATTATTATTATTATTATTATTAATATGCTTAGGCTAAATAATGTAGGTAGAGATTAGAAATATGTATAATCATTTTAAATATATTTTCATTATTTTAGTTTATAGATAATAATGTTGGAGTAAGTAAAATATTGCTGTGTTTTATATTTTTATATTGGTACGATTTTCTTTATATATATATATATATATATATATATATATATATATATATATATATATATATATATATATATATATATATATATATATATATATATATATATATATATATATATATATATATATATATATATATATATATATATATATATATATATATATATATATATATATATATATATATAAGTATTGTTAATTTTGGTTTTATATCTTTTATTGGTAAGAATTTTATTTATAATAAATTTATTTTTCATTTAATTTTAAATCAAATCTAAGTTAAATTCGAAGCATATCAAAATTAACAAATAATTATAAACAAATTAAATTAGAGTGCAATTATGTCTTTCTTTTTCCTATGTTTTATTATATATAATTTTTTTTGCATATATATTTCTTTTATCTTCTTTCAAAATTTTATTTTTTTTATAATAAAATATATTTTTCTAAGTTATTGATTTATAAATAATAACAATTAGTTTATATTAATATATAAACATAAATAATATATAAGTGATTGCTTAAATTATATACTAACAGTTTTTGTCCATTTAACTCAATTAGCACATATCACTTATGTTATAAGTTTTATTTATCTAAAACTATAAAAAAAAAATAGTTTTAATTCTTTTAATATACAGAAATAATAAATACTTTTTTATTTTTTTAATATTTGTGTTAAATAAATTTTAATTTTTTATATAAAATCTATCATTTTAACCACGTTTTATCCAATATTCAATAAATGTTTATCTAAGTATTAGATTAATAAAGAAAAACAAATATTTCAAAAATAAATAAAAATAATAGTAAATGATGAAATCATTTATTGAGACGAGTAAATGATGGTATAAATAGCTATTCAAAGGTCAACTAGAGAGAAGACAAACACTTTAATATCAACACAAAGTCAAACCACCCCACATAAATATTACCCTACTATTAATCAATCCCATGGAAAGATAAAAACAATAGTCAATAGAAGAAACAGTTTGAACTTTGCATGCAATGGAAGTATGATCAATAATGAGTAACCAGCTGAGTTGTTGCTATAATGCCTTAATTGTGATGACACAATATGAGATGACAACATTCAAGACTTTCATAATTTAAAAAAATGAACAACCACTCTCATGGCAGAAATCATGATCTTCATCAATTCTCCTTTACCTAATTTTAATTTCTTTTTCCAATGTTCACAGGCAATTTACTGTGAGGTTTCATGTGTTTTTATTGATGACATTGCCATTTAGAAACTCTGACTGTCAAACTTTATAGACAAGAGTAATAGTTGACTTTACATCATCTTTATTGTAGATCTGTCTTTTCAATTCTCTCTGGTTATAATGTGTCATTTGAATTATGTGTAAACTAAAAAACAATTGTTAGTTTTATTTACAACAGCGATAAAATGATTTTGTATTTAAATATTGTAATTATTTTTTTTTCAATCATGTAATATTTTAATTATTTTACATTCTTTAAATAGTTTAATTAGTTTTATAAATAAATAGAAATTATATATAATTTTACAAAACTATTTATTCATTAAAAATATAAAATAATAAAATTCAAATAATTAAAAGAATGAGGAGTGATAAATAGTAAAGAATATAATAAAAATATATATTAGTGTTGATTTGGTAATATAAAATGATTTATATTTTGAGATAGTTTTTTACATAGTGGCTTTTAGCACAAATTAGATAATGAAGTAGTTCAAGAATTAAATTAATATAAATTGTTAATCTAGAACATCATATATTTATATTTATATAAACAAATTATTGATATTTATAAATTATTAAAATTGGTACAAATTAAGTAATTAATAATTAATTGAATAGTTATATGAGTAAATAAAATAAATAAGATATACTTGTGATAAAGATAATGAATCTTCATTAATAATATAAATAGTACTTCAAATAATTTGAGAAAAATTAATGAGTTGTTTTGTGTATAAAAAAAAGAAAAGAAAAAGTCAATTTCTAAAGTTTTAAGGTGTTTGGTGCAACATATTTAATGCTCCCATTCCAAAAATACTTTTGAATTAATTCTATAATGTTGCAAGGAGATATTTATGTACAAGATGATGATAATGATAAATAATGTATCTAGTGATTTTAAACATTGCTAAATTCAACACTCCCTCATTCATGCCCTAAAATACCACAGAATGCAAGGACTTTTTCTAAATTCAAAAACAAATGACAGCCACAAGAACATTAACAAGAGGCCGGTAGGGCTATGACCTATGAGCTGTGTAGCTTCAACGTGGCAGGAGCTAAAGGTATTAGTTAGTTACTATCTCATCAATATGTGCATTAGCATTACAATGGATCACTAATATTTAGCATGTGGGTTGTTGGTAGGTACTGTATATTCATAGTATCTCCATTCGGTTTGTTTCCTTTGGTTTCAATTAATGATGTTTCGTATATATACACCTTAAATACACAAACCATACTATGTAGCCAAAAAATATAACTACACACATAATTATTGACTTTTTTAATGCAGTGTAAACTAATATGCATAGACTTATGTATATAACTTGTGAGTTGAGTAAAAATAACTACACACATAATTTGTTGACAATCATCTCTAGAAAAAAGTTAAATTATATTCCTCAAGGTTATAAGCATGATTGTCTCAAATAATTTTGATGGTCATATTCTAAATTTTAGAAAATTGAACATTTGATAAAATTTGAAAATTTTCATTTTTGTTAATCAATTTTGTAGTATATAAATTGAATCAAACAAACAATGTTAAAGTTGAATCTATAAAGGAAAGTTTAAGGTAATTGATAATTAGAAAATTAGTAAAGAAGAAGGAATAATTTTTTTTTTATGGAGTTTGGAATAATTTGTGAAGCATCAAAGCATTATTTTGGGGCTTTGAGATGATATTGAGTTTGAAAATTAGTCTGTCCAAAAGTAAAATTCTTGCGTTGAATTTAGACGCATGTTTCATTACTACATCAACTATTTTCCTGTCATGCAGTGTAGCATCTATTCCTTTTTTGTTTCTTGGGGTGGATGTGAGAATTAATTTTAGGAGGATCTCTTTTTGATTGAAAAATGTTGATAAGATTAGTAGTAAATTGGCGTTGTGGAAGGGAAAACTCTTGTTGCAAAGAGGCCGTATCACTTTGATCAACGTGGTTTTAACTAACATCTCATTTTATCCTTGTTCTTTTTACAGGACACCCAAGGCAATCATTTAGGAGATTATTAAGATTCAAATGACTTTTGGGAGGGGGGGAGAGGAAGGCCAAAGGAAAGTATGTTGGGTGAGCTAGGATTCAGTTTGCAAGACGAAGAAGGGGGAAATTTAGGTATAAAGCATTGTGGTGTTTTCAATCAAGCTCTTCTTTGCACTTGGTTGTGGAGGATTATAACCGAATCTAATGCTCTTTGGAAAGCTTACTGTCTTATCGGTATGGAGATTTACTCTTCTTATTTTTAACCAAGCAACATTGCCTTCAATGAAGAAAGATTCGTTTTGGTGGAGGGACTTGTTGAATTTGTGGTTCAATTCTCTTTCTTCTCGAAATTGGTTCGTTCACCATGTCTGTTGCAAGCTGGGTAATGGTTCTTCGATCGGTTTTTGAAATTTTAAATGGTTGGGTGGTGTACCGATCATACAAGTATTATTATTTGGTACTGACACCCTCATAAGTGCATATTGGCATCATTTACATACTTGACCATTTACAAAAATAATAAAGACAACCTATTTGTCGCGGTGAGAATCGGAGACCATAGCTATTGAGTTAGCTAGGTTTCACAAATCTTAAGATATCACCACCGATCTTTAATTTATCCAAGGGAAGGGGCAAAAAAAAAAACTCACAAATATGCAATATAAAACAATGCAATAAAGAGATCTAAGGTTCGGGGGTTGGTTATACTAAGGGAAAGTATTAATTAGCACCCTAAGTATCTATAGTACTTTATGGGAATCTCTTGTTGAATTGTGTTATTGTTAAGTTGTTTGTTAATTGGGATTAATTGGGGAGATGAGAAGAGAAATGTTTTTTTTTTAAAATTATTTTTGTGTTTGGCAAGACACAAAGTCTTGTACCTACGTACCAATAAAAGATCAAAACCTCGTAGTTCGAGTTATAAATTGAAAAAGGTTTGTTATGGTGGATTTTATTGAAGAGATAAGTTGTCATCTTAAGGAGAATACTCAACTTATCCACCACAAACATGTGAAAGACGGATCTTTGCTTCACATTGAGAGAATGAATCCAACTTGGATGTATCAACAAGTATTCCACACAGCTCCTTCAAGTGAAAAAGAATCAATCATATTTCTCACTATATTATGGGGTAGGAGGTTTATATCTCAACTAAGGATGACTAATAATTAATCTATTTGAAAACGTTTTAAAGTTGAAAAGCCAAAAGTGGCAAAAGATTTGAATTGAAGTTTGTGTTTTTTAGTCTTGTGAAATAGTTTGAATATGCTTAAGATGTCTTGAAGCATTTGTTAAGAAAAGAGTTTGAAAAGATCAATGACCTAAAGTCAAATTTTCTACTGAAAGTGATTTTGAGTTTGTAAAGGGGAAACTCTAAGTTAAAGATAATCTTAAGGGAGACTTCCTAGGGGATAACAAGTTCTAGAATTGTAAGTTAAGATATATATGTACAAGAATATATAGATGCAAATGAAAACAACAAAGATGTCAGCAACAAGCCCCTCCCTTGAAATTGAATATCAATGATTGATCACATAAGCATGCATAAATTGATAAACATTATGAACAAAACATTAAAATGGTTTTAGAAATGGTGAACATAAACAAGACATGACAAAGACTTACATAACATCGCAAGAAACAACTCATGAACAAACATAAGGCAAGAAACATGCTTAACATTGTGGAAGTTTATGAAGGAAATACTTGTGAACATGTCAACAATTTCACATATTTAATCAAAGTGAACAACATAGTCACAACATTTAAACATGGTTGAATTAAAGTTTCAAGAGAAGCAAACTCAAGTGGAAGCCCTAATCATGCCCCAAAATGTTTTCAAAAGATCAATCAAATAAAACCCTAAAGTTTCATCTAAATAATCATTTAATCAAAGCATTTCTCAAAGAAAGTAGCACCTAAACATGGTATAAATCTTCAAAATAAGGTCATGTTCAAGTAAACACTTCAATACAACAAGGCATCAAGACAATACTTCAAGGAAATCAATCACAAAGATCAATGGAAGAAATAAACCAAGATGAAATAAATAAACATATTTTTTAATCTTTTTAATTAATATGCTAAAGTAAAATAAAATCAAGACTTTGATTAAAAATATTTTGATGTTTTTGAAAATATTAGGGATGATAAAATAAAAGGGAGCAAAAAGGAAATTAATAAAATCAAACGGATAAATAAAATAAAGGAAATAAGTGATAAAAAAATAGAAATGTTGCGTACAAGGGTTGAACCTGCGCCCTACTGCTTGCAGCCCAAAAACCTAGTCACTTAGCCATATGCTTCAGTGTGACATATGATGTTGCATGATATAATAATAGATAACTTCATTATGAAAATGACTAAAAAATAAAAACCAAAAGTCTGGGGAGAGGGGGATTCGAACCCCAAACTTCATGCTTACACACAATACACATATACTAGTGTTTCCACTAGGGCGCGATGCCAATTCAGAAATAAAAGGAAACACAAAACTAAATATTAAGCATGATATTTAAATATGAAAAATGCGCCCTCTCCATCATCTTCTTCATCTGAAACTTCACCCTCCATTTTTGAATCTTTGAACAACACAACTCCCTCATTTCTCAATGAAACTCAAAAGTGTAAAAAATGAAACTTGCTTAGAATTTTACCAGGATTTCAGTGGTATCATTTAATTTCACAAATTTTCAACATATTGTAAGCAATCAATCAAAACTCAGTATGAACCTTAAAATGAAATCTTAAAAAGAAATCATGAAAGTTACAAATTCAGTCTAATTGGCAAGGGGTTTTTGATCTCTACATTATGACACATGATTTGGTAACTCAAATGAAATGAAATGATGCAAGGATCACATAGTCTCAGAAGTGTATGGACTTACCTATTGGAGTAGGTCAAATGCCTCTTCAATCAAGCTTCCAGAAGATGGTTGATGATGCAAATAACTTCTATGAACCTCTAGGATGCTTGACTTGTGTTGAAGCAACTCTCACCTTCTTACACGATTCTTCTTGCAAAAATGGAAAATGAGAATTTGATTCTGGTGCAAATGGTG
Organism: Lathyrus sativus; assembly: GCA_963859935.3. NCBI lineage: Eukaryota > Viridiplantae > Streptophyta > Magnoliopsida > Fabales > Fabaceae > Lathyrus > Lathyrus sativus. The sequence goes on along the minus strand of OZ012740.1, from coordinate 521,076,282 downwards.
TTACAGATGCAATGTAATGCTTTGGAAAATTTGTATGAAGTTTAGATATGGTGTTTGAATGATTAAATGGATTAGATAATGAGTTAGGGTGTTTTGACTCAAAAGTCAACAAGATAAGCAAATGGTAGTTGTCTTTTTGGTTTAGGAGTTTTCTGAGGTTATGGAGGGTTTAGACAGTTGGTAGGGGTGATTTGTGGTGTGGGAGGATGGTTTTTTTGAGTGTTTTATGGATGTGGTGAAGGTAGGAGGATTTTGTGCAAAGTGATAAACAAGTGAAGTTCAAGACTTGAGATTCTCATATGGAGAGGTTTCTAGCTCAGATTGTTGTGGCCTTTTACTGTGAAATGTGGTTCTATTTATAGAGAAAGGTTTATGAGGTAAATGGTAAGAATTGGACAAAGGGTGAATCATGATCCAATGGTTAAAGTGCTTTTCTGCATAAAGTTGTTTCAAGTACAACTAGCCCTTGCTTTATAGTGTGGCTTGCAAGTGGACTTTGCTTCTGAGATTTCTTGCTTGTACAATTTGGTTCTTGATCAGATCAAAGGTCCATAAATCATGGAGAGTGATTGGGAGCATAAAGTGGCCTTTTGCCCATTATCCACAAGTCAAACCAAGTAGCATGTTGGTTGATACTTTTCCATGGTGAATTAAGATCAAATTCTGCAAAACTTAATAACATTGGAAGGATTTTGGGACAAGGAACAAGTTTCAAGTTGGCAAATTATTCAGAAGATGCTTGGAAAATGGGCAAAGCCCTCTCATGTACTCGTGCGATAGTCATTGATGCATAATCTGCCTTGAACCAAAACTCCTGACCATGGCTACTTTGGAGGATCATAACTTCATGCTCAAACAATATCTTTTCTTGCTCTTGGTACCGTTGGAAAGAGGGGATAAAGCACTAACACTTTGATGTTGATCACTTGGAAATATTCAATTTGGATGATGGATAAAAATGGTTGCCAAGATTGAACTTTCCACTGATTTACACTTGAAATTTTTTCTAAGTATTGGACATTTTGATAATTTATAAAACCTCAACTTTGAACAACCATAATGTCCAATTGGTAAACGCTCTTGAGTCCATTATTTCACTAAATTTAAGTATGTAATACCATCTTTAAAATGAGTTCTCAAGTGTCTCCATTGTTTGCTTGAGGAGAAAGTTATGAGCTTGAAAAGTAGGGCAAAAATTATGGAATTTTCATAACTTAGAAAAATTCAAGAAACCCTAATTTTCCAAATCATGATCTTTGGATGTTTTCTTGGATTTACTTGATTGGTCATGATCTAAATCACATATTTTCATGTTCCTTGACTTGAGGAGTCCATGTTTGACCAAAAATTGCAAAAGTCAACTTGGTTTTGATCAACCGTTGACTTTTTCCTAATAATGAACCTGAGTTTCTTCAATTGCTCATGAATCAAACTTCTTCGATCAATCCAATCATATGAATGAACTAATATGATACATTTGAGGTTTTTGAAACTTATCTTGAGGTGTTGGATTATGCTTTGCTCCAAATGTCAAACTAAGATTGAATTAGGTCAAAAACCCTAATTTGGTGTATCTTGTGATTTAGGGCTTGTTGTTCTTGATTCAATGCAATCTTGCACTTGATTTTTGATGGATATAGACTATTAATCAATGTTGAATGAATTAGGGTTTTATAGATTGAGGATCCCTCAATCCTTTGATTAGTCAACTCTTGAACTTCTTGAGACCAAGACCCTAGCTTATGATCAGAGTGAAAACAAAGTGCATGCTCTTGTATTCAAAGGGTTAGTAATGCATAAAACACACACGCACACACACATTAGGTGATTGATGTTATGCAAAATTATGCAAATAAGGTGGGATCTTAGGATTAAAAATTAGGGTGTAACACTATGGTACAAGATATGGAAAGTTCCAAATATAAAAACCTAAGAACTAAGTGTAATATTCGTCATTGTACAAAATACACACCGTCAACATAATCAGAATACAAGTTTCCCTTAAAATATTCATGCATGACTCTACTTGTAAACTAAACTTGCAAACAATACCTGAAAAAAATAACAACAATAATGGGGTGAGATAATAATCTCAGTGAGTTCTCCTATCTAATGGGTTCACTCGACTCTACAGGGTTCTAATAAAATTCTAGCTCAAGTCAAGGGGGAAAGGGGAATAAGACTTAAGTTCACAAAATTCGCAATGTATGGAAACATGTCTCTTGAGTTCATCAACTTAAACAATCACTAATTCAGAAACCATACCAAGTTATTTTCCCCGTCTGATCATACGTCTAGGACTCTCGACGCAAGCCACGGATCCTTGTATCAGACTTTGATATACAAATAGATTTGAATTCTAAGGGACTCCTCAACCTTAAGAATTATCGCTTTCTATGGGACTTCCAACCCATTTCAAGCCTTTTGCATGTAGGCTCCATTAACTTATGTGGACTCAAACCTATCAAAGTAATGGTACGTACATCCCAAAGGAGCTCTACATAAGCATCACTCTTAGGAAGACACAAATAGGGGGTTGCTTTTGACTACTTGATAAAATATAACACAACGTGATTGTATTCGATGATCACAAGGTGATCACATTCACCTTAATCACACAAAATATCATGTGTTCCATACAAGACATCTCACTCTCTATTATGGTAATCATTCATCCATGACACTCCCTAGGTATCATATTGCATGGATGTCACCTTCTAGTGTTATCTAAGTCATACTTGTAACCTAGTTATCTTTTTAATCCATTTACCTAGTTATAAGCCTAGGTTTCCTCACTCATCTTCATAACGTTTTAAGTATGTTATCACATAATCAAAACATATAATCCATATTCATATATCATACATATAACGCATATAGTAGGATAGCATAAACAAGTCAAACATGAATATTTCACAATAAATAGGACTTTCGTAGCCAAGCTCCTCACCAAATAGGACTTTTGGAACAAAGGTTCTTCACCAAATAGGGCTTTTGGAACAAGGTTCCTCGCCAAATAGGGCTTTTGTAACAAAGGCTTCTCACAAAATATCAACCAATTCTCGTGGTGTTCATCAAATTACTAGGTGTTCATCTTCACCCGTTCACATATTATTCAATATTCCCTTTAATTAATTACTATTCTATCAATTAATAACATATTAGGATAATAAGAATAACTTTTTAATGCTTCCAACCATGCGCCAATTGGAGTTACAGTTCTCAAGATATAAGAAAAATAAGAAACGAAAAATTTGCACCCTATCACGGTCACCCAGCGAGCAGCCAATGAGGTTGGCTCGCTTATGGTTCGCTTGAATAACCTCAAACGAGGTCAAGGCAGTGGCGAAAATGCAACATGGTCGCTTGGTGAGCCGGTAGTGAGGTAGCACGCCTTCTGTTTACCAAGGCTTGCTCGACGACGCCAGCTGAAAACAAATCGCCAAAGATCACCCAAAGATGATGACATAATTCGTCTCTCCTCGAGCTCGCTAGAGCTTTCCCGACGACTCAAGTGAAACTCGGATTATGCAGAACGCAAAAATAAGGTAAACATGGCCAAAATCTCAAACTCACATGTTCACACAACATTCAAACACTTATTGATCATGTTATAACATCATTAAGCATGCAATTCATCAATTACAACATGGAAACAACATCAATCCAATTTTAACACAAAAACCTAACCCACCAATATTCTTATATTTCCCCCCAAAGGCTACACTATCTAATGGAACTCACCTTAGAGATGAAGAAAATGAGATGGAGTTGATGATGATGATGAATCCTTAGCTTCCTCTTCCATGAGTTCCTCTTCTTCTTCTTCTCATTTTCTCTTTTATTTCTCTTTTCCTCTTTTCTTACTATCTTTCTTCTTTTCTTCTTTCTCATACACTCATATATAATATATAATAATATTATGTAATTATATAAAATGTCTCCATTTGATATTTTGCCATCTAACACCAATTGACCAATTATTAATGTTATCAAAATGTCTCCTCTCATGCTTATTAATATTGGTCTGTCTCTTTTATTAATTTACTCTATTAGTCCTAACTGATAACATTTAGAGCATTTAGTAGCTCTAATTGTTCTAACTAACAAAAGATAGAGTACATAGGAACTCAGTTGTTCTTAATTGACACCTAGTTGAACATTTAAGGGAATATGGGATATTATAGGTGGTGCAATTCTATCAATTGCTTTTCCTCTCATACGAGTATATAGAGAAGAATATAAATTACAAATTGCTGAATGATAAGAAATAATATGTTGTTTGGTCATTCCTAAACATAATATTTTTACTTATATTATACACTCATACGACTATATAGAGAAGTATATCTACTATATATCTATTCAAGTATATACTTTAGTGAATAGTTATATTATATACACTTAGATATACTTTAGAGAATAGTTATACTATATACACTTAGATATACTTTAGTGAATAGTTATACTATATACACTTGTGTGATTATTTAGTTTAGTGAAGTAGTTTAGTGTGAGTATGTCATTGAAGTAGTTAACTTGTAATTAAGTATGTAGCTCAAACTAATTAACAAGTGGGTAGTTAGTATCTCAAACAAAATAACAAATAAGTGATTAGTTAGTTAGGTCGTTTATTTAAAAAACCAGTTATATAAATATTGTAAATTCTATTTCTGAGAATGGATGAAATAAAACATCATTGTTACAACTCTAATTAGTTACTTTGATGTGCACAAAAATCATGTTTTGCTAACAATTGATAGGTGTTGTACCCCAAAATTTGCCTTACCTTTTCTCCATTTGGTTTATGTTTCATTTCATTGCATTAGCATATCACATTGCATGAGCATACCCAAAATTGTCCTACTTGTATATATTTCTCATTTATACATCCTTCCATTCCTCATAGTCATAAAATTCAAATGCTTTATGGTGGAGAATTACACGGAGTTTTGTTCTTTTCAATTAAGGCATATTCATGCTCATTGGATTCAAGTGATAAAGTTCATTTGATTCATCAGCAGAATAGGTTTTAATTCAGTCAAAGGCACAAAATTGATTCGTGATTGGTTTTAAGACCTCTTTCCTAAGTGAGAATCCAAAATGGTGGAATCCGGTTCATGAGACTTTCTGGAGTCTAAATTCAAGGGCATGAATAGCCAACCAAGGCCCATTTATAACTTCAAGATTCCATACATTTAGCATACATTACACAAAGATTAAGCAAGAAGGACATTAGTTTTATTTTACAAGTCATGAAGCAAAATACCACAAGCAGAGGACAATGTTGAAAGTGACAAGGCTATTATGTGAACAATGTTACATCAATAATTCTACAATATATTGCACATTAAAGAGGTTCAAAAACTACAAGAGGAATCTGTCAGTTTAAATAAATTCCCACTGTTTTTTACACTTGATGATTGATCCTGGTTTTCCTGAGAATGGCACTCGCGTGAAGCTAGATTTCGAAGGGCTTGGCTCTTTTGGCAATGAAGGATGGCACTGCATTAAGGTGACTATGTTTGTATTGATCCTAATGTTGAACGGGAATACCTGAAAAAATCAATATACACATCAGTACACAATATAATGCAACCATGGCCACGTTGCAAACTCACACGGTTCCAGCGCAAACCTACAAGAAAGAGCATACAGCCAGCAACGGAGGCCTCATGAGTCCCGTATGATATCAAAGCCGCGATTTGCACACGAAAAATCGTAATACCGTTTTGGGCACAGGGAGCAAAAGAGTAAGAAACGAAAACAGATGGAAAATACAGCAACATGACAATTGAAATGGTGGTAAGAGTACATACTGCGTGATTCGCCGCATACATCCGGTATTCACAACGCACAACACCGGAAAATAACATATGGCTTTCCTTCTGTTTCTAGGAGCGAGTTCAGACCTGCAGGAGAAAACCAATCACGGTTCATTAACAGTCACATGATAACTTTGTTTTAAAGTTGTTATATACTTGCAAACAGTCCCACATCATCGGCAGCGCAAAAAAGAATACACATGATTCCGATGCTAGCAATAAATGATTACATTGGGCTTCAACCATTTCAACGATCTAACCATTGTCCTTTGTCGCAAACAAATTTTCCTGCGGAAGGAACAGCTGCAACGAACCTGCAACAACACCATTGGTGATTTGAACCGGTACCAATACAATAGAAAAAGATTCACTAAATAAGAAAATGAATGAGCTCCAATTCTCAAGAGTAATGCTTTCTCGCACAGCTTCCAAACTTTTGCAACTCGAGTCACATAATGAAGAATCACCGAAATGTCAAGTAGCTCCGGGGCTGCTTAGAAGTAACCTTGTGTCACGTGAAATCTCTGTGGCATCAATGTCTGATATTGGCAGTGATGACAAGGTAAGCTGTGCTGAATCCTCAGGTTCTGCATTGGTTTCAGAATTAGAGCACTTCAGAAATGGAATACAAAAGGAAACGTTGTCCTGCAGAAGCGTTGGAACTTCAGAAATGGATCTCATGGATGACTTTGCTGAAATAGAAAAGTTAGCAGTGACCTCTGTTGAAAACCCCCCAACATCCCAAATCAGCATAATTTAGGCATACCTGAGAATAGGACTTTGAAGAAAATGGAGCCGAAATCTTTACCCTCAAGTAATCAAAATATTCCTACAACAGAGTCTAAGATCAAAGAGATGGCGCCTAGGAACCTGAATACTTTACCATCTACAAATATCAAGCAGCCAGATACTAATGAAGTTGTCAGTGGAGAATTGCCTAATGGAAAAGTCATGAATACAAGCTCGAATAATCGGTCAACTCGTCCATCATCAGATAGTACCTCAAACCAAACGATCAGAGCAGCTCCTTTTCTTTTCCGCGGGCAGGAGCAGGGTTCTAGTGACCCAGTAAAGTCAATAAGAATGTTCACAGAAGAGGCTCAAAAGCCGCAGACTTCTCATCATTCATCAGTTGATACTCTTCCGCAGACACCATCAATTCCATCTGCCCAAAGAGAGGCCTCAGGCAATGCTTCAGCAGCAGCTGCTCAGACATGGATGTCTTCAGGGGCAGGAGGGTTTAAACTAGGACCTGAGAATTCTGGTTCATCCAAAAATCAGATTTCTGCAGATTCTCTTCACAACTCAACAAGAGAGTTCCATCAGCATATTTCAAGAATTCAGGGAGAGTTTCCTTCTGGTGGAATGTCTCTCCAGTCTAATAAGAACAATTTTCCATTTCATTCATATAGACCTCAACCTAGTCACGTAAGTGCTGTTTCACAGTTGCCCAACCGACCTAGGATTTTCCCTCAATCAAACATCCGCGGACCAATCTAGATTTCAAATGCAGACCTCTTGGCAAGGTCTCAGTCCTCAAAGCCAACCAAGGCAGAAACAAGAAACTCTTCCGCCTGACTTGAATGTTGATTGTCAATCTCCAGGGTCACCTGCAAAACAATCTTCTGGTGCTGTTGATTCACAACAACCAGACCTAGCTTTGCAATTATGAGGAGTTGTTTGCATCATGATTTGGATGTTTTGACTGGAATTGGACTAGTGGGATTTGCATCTCCTGTTATCGGATGCTGAATGTTGATCCTAAAAGGCTTGATTAAATGTGAGAAAGCAAAATGTTTGCCTGGGTCGGGATTTAGCACAAGATGGTCGTGGAACAAAACAATGTCACTCACAAAAGTCCTGATAACACACTCGAGGATGTTAGATTAGCTTTGAATAATCTAGATCCGCATATCTTTGATTCGAACAAAGTTTCTGGTCATATGGACGGATCTGACTCATCAAATAATTCTCTGGTGGTAGTTGCATCCGGTGATGTAAATATCACTGATCTCTCATCAATGAAAAGAACAAAACAACACGCCGAGGAAGATTTGGGTAAATCAATAGGAAAGATAATCGAGCTTATTGAAAGAATCAGCTTGCCTGCTATGGATTGTGATAACTCAGATTCCTTAGGCACAAGTGATGAGAATACCCCCTCAGGAATGCCATCAGACTACATGGGTCACATTAAGAAACTTCAGGAGTATCTCGAGCAGGTCTGAACTAGCATAAAACCAGGGTGTCCTCGAGAGGTTCTGAAAATGGCTTCGAGCGTCATAGGATATGTTACACAAATTTGTATATACATAAACGATCCACAAAAACATGAACACAACCAAACCACTGCTACAAGCCTACAACCAGCCAAAAACCCTGCAGAAAACAGACAAAACCGTACCGCCAGACAAAACCCTGCAGAAAACAGACAACCACACTACTGCACCCAGCACACCAGACAAATTCTGCTACAAAAATCCCACGCCAGACAAGGAACTTTTTTTGAAAAGGTTGCTTCAAACCAACCTCAGTTCTATATACCACACAACAGATCCTCACTCAAAAAACACACACACAACTCTTCACTCTCTCCAAAAACCACAAAGGAACTTTTCTGGTCCATCCTTCTTCAATGTTCAACCAACATCAATAAACTTCACCTCAAACCTCCATTAAAACTTCCTTCAAAAACATCTTCCTACAACCACCATTAGAACATCCAACCCATGAAAACATCTGTCCTTCATCCTCTCAACGCAACCTTCGTTAACAAAAACGACCTCTCAACACATCCCTGATTTTCGCTACCACCCCTTACCTTCAAACTCAGAAAAAATAATCATAGACCATGATACATCACCCTCATCACTTCCACTACGAAACTCACCGTAACCATCTCTACACATTCAAACCCTTCATCTTTGTTCAACAACCAAACTCCATTCACACTAAGCCAACCTCAAATCATTAAATTTTCTCTACCGCATGAACCCAGAAATTTTATCAACAAAATCAAGCAAAACCCAGCCAACACGCCACAACCCATATACCCAGAAAATGCAACTTCATCGTCTCTATTCATTACCTTCACGCAGAAAACAAATTTTCCTCCATCAAACTACCAACAATGAAACCTATTCAAACTCACCGTAGAAAACCCAGGTCTGCGCCGTCATTATCCTTCCAAAACCCACACTCCAAAACCATATCGGAACCCGTTTGAAGAACAACAACCCAGAACCCAAATCAAAAAAAGCCAAATCCGGAAGTGTAAAACAATAGAGATCAAGGGTGAAATCGGATCGCGAACGTAATCTGAAGCAGAGAGAGGCTTCGAGCGGACCCAGTTGAAGGGTTGTGAGGTCGGTGACGTCATTACCTTACCGTGGATTTGCTTCTTTCCGCCGTTCCGATGCGAGCTTGACCGCTTTGTGGCTTGCTTTTGTTTCGCTTAAAGTGGGTTATCTTGAACAGAAGAAGCAGAAGGAGACGTTTGGTTCTCAACGAGGAAGAGGTTTTCTTTTTTTTTATTATTTATTTTTATTTGTTTGATTAACATCATCGTGGGATGAGAGGTGATGGGCCTCAAGGGCCCAAGTGATCCTCTCCTAATTTTTCTTCCCTATTCTGACCCCTATTTTAATTATGCCTTATTTCTGATTTATTTAATGTGTTAATGTTATACTTATTTTATGTAATGACCCTTTTTTAAATTAGTTATGTAAATATACTTCTAACTTTTCTTTAAATTATGTAAATATATTATATTTAGAAGTTTTCTTATATATATTTCTTTTCTTTTAAAGTTTTGTAATTAATTTTATTAGAGTTTTTTTTAGAACTTCTTTTAGAATATTGATGTTATATTTTATTTTGGAAGTTGAACATTATTTCTCTTTTGTTATTGGACAATTTTTCCTTTTTTTTGGGTCGATGACGACACTTCCGTAATCCATTACCAGTCAAATTATTGATAAGTAATGTGGGATCTGAGACCACCTCTTTTCTCTCTTCATTACTTGTCCCGACTTGATTCAAAAACTTTGTCAAACAATTTTCAAAAATTAATTTCTCTTTGCATTGAATTAAAGAGAGGGGATTCGGTGTAGACCTCTTCTTCTCCGAGCGTAGGGATGCCCACTGTAGTGAGGGTGGTCTCGATGCTCGTCTGTCAATACAAAGACGTTTCCAACATTTCCTCATAAAACCTCGGTCTCGTACTGAGTATACTTTCATAATAAACTAAATTTCTATTTGTATTGAACTAAAAAGAGAGGATTGGGTGTAGACCTCTTCTTCTTCGAGTGTTGGGATGCCCACTGTAGTGAGGGTGGTCTCGATACTCGTCTTTCGATACGAGGATGCGACTTTACCCACCATCTCGCTTTCACAACTTCATCCCGCAACCCTTGTCGCCTAAAACCTCGGTCCTGTACCGAGTGCATTTTCAAATCTTTTCATAACAAAAACTTGAATGGTCGTGGAGTGGTTAGGCGTAGGCCTTCTCCTATCCCGAGTGCTGACATTTACCGTAGGGTTCTCTGTCGCAAAGCACTTACCATTCAAAACCAAAAACATCTTTAATAAGAGAATGAAGTTCTCTTTGCATTGAATTAAAGAGAGAGGATTGAGTGTAGTCTTCTTCCTCTCCGAGTGTCAGGATACTCACTGTAGTGTGTGTGGTCTTGATACTCGTCTTTCAATACGAAGACTCTATATTCGCCACACATTTTTACAACAAAAACTTTGAGATAAAGAATTGGGTACTACCCGTAGGGGTTACTATCCGAGGACATATCTCGCCCCTAAAAAACAATCCAATCAATCAAACGTGACTTCTCGCCCCGCGTGGCGAAAACTAATCAATCTTTCAAAAGGATATGATACGTCCGTTCTACCGCAAACAGGTAACGCCTAAGTCTCCAACGAGCGAGCAGCAAAACACTTAATTGCTAGAATGCGCACGATAGCATCATCCATAAAAACATCAACAAACCGTAGGCCGAACTACGGCTGCTCTGATTCTTTACTTTCTCAAGTAAAGATACGTAGGCACAAGGGCCACAATCCTTGCCGAGCACATTACCCCATATATCTGTAGTTCCCCGAACTACGTCGACTCTGACTTTCTCATATCCGTTGAGAATACGTAGGCCTAGGACCGCGAAGTCCTATCGAGTCTGTTCTTTCTCTCTTCTTCCCCGTTCTCTCTTTCCTCCTAATTTTCCTGTTTCTAACCCTTCTCTCTATCCTGTGGAACACTTTTATAGCATAATATTTTAGCAAATAAATTCACACATCGACAAACAAAAGGTTCCCATCGAGTACGATGGATGCGAGGGGTGCTAATACCTTCCCTTCGCATAACCGGCTTCCGAACCCGTTCATGGTTGCGAGACCATCTTATCCATTATTTTCTTAAGGTTTTCTCGATAGTTTCCTTTCCCCTCATGGGATAAATAAAGTTCGGTGGCGACTCTTCTGTCTATCTTTTTCGCCTCCCCGTCGTTGCGCGATGCATTTTTCGAGCAGCGACAGCTGGCGACTCTGCTGGGGACCGAGCAAGCCACGCCTATTTTGTTTGTCGCATTTGTGCTTTATTTGTTTTGCTATTTATTTTATGGTTATGTTTCTTTCTAACTTGTTGGGTTCATTTGGTTTGGTTTGTGAGGATAAAGCTTTCTACCCGAGCTTTCGAGTATGCACTAAGTTAGGAGGTGGTTTCTTTCTGATTTGCGAGACTTAGGACTCGTTGAGTTGGATCGAATTCCACCGCTCAGATGAGACCCCGTTGGAATAATTATGTCTTACGTGTAGTCGTAATGGCGTTCTTATCTTCAACTTGGGAGTCCGCGATTCTGAGGACCTTTTGTAGAACCTTATTCCAAAGGTTGCTAAAACATAACTCTGTGTTCATCCTTTTGAAGGGATTACCGTCTTACGAGTAGTCGTTATGATGGGAAACTTTTGAGGGTTAGTGCATGGGACTTTGTTTGAAAAGCCTTTGGAATACCCTCTTTTAAACCGATAGATTGCTCACCCGATGGGAAAGATACCTTCTGTGGTTGTCTTGCAGGAAATTTTGACCTTCATCCTATCCGTTTGTCAGTATGAACAGTTACAGTGGGTTCCTTGTACTAATCTTGTTTGGTCTCAAGGCGAAGCGCTGGTCCGTCACCGTCAACAACACAACAACGTTGATCCCCTGTTGCATTTGCATATTCATTTGCATTTCTTTGCATGTCTTGCATATTGCATCATTATTCATTTGCATAGAGGTGTTCTAATTTTGTGGACGTAATTGCTTCATGTGGTTTTCCATCCGGCTTGTTCCAGAATTGAAGATCATTCCACCAAAGGAAACCAACAGAGACGACCATGGAACAGATTCGAGAAGAACTAAGGGAAGTTCAGAGCCAGTTGGGGCAGTTTGTGGCAAAGATGCAAGCGCTGCGCTTGGATCAGGATGCACTCAGAGAGGAGAATAATCAACTGAAGACTCAGATGGGCCTGATAACAGAAGTCATGAGGAATGTGTTGAGAAAGGAAGGCGATCATGTGCCCGAAGCTGCAGCAGAGATGGCCATCCCACCTTTACATGTGGAACCTCTCCCAAGGCGTGGAGTGCCTCAGAGATATCTTACACAACCTGAGGTTCCAGTATTTCCTTGTCAGCAACTACTCCCTGTTTCCCAAGACAATCCTAGGATTATGAGGTATGCTCAAAGGACGAAGCAGTCCGACAGAATGTTCAACCAGATCCCTATGACTTATGCTCAGTTGTTGCAACTCTTGCTTCAACTTCGATTGGTTAAACTCCGGACTATGTCTCCCCTTGCCAGTAAGCCACCACAAGGCTATGATGAAAATGCCCATTGTGATTTCCATTCTGGGGCACCGGGGCATAATATCGAGAACTGCAAAGCCTTTAAGCACAAGGTTCAGGATTTAATCGATTCAAGAGCATTTGAGTTCATGCTGAGCAATGATCTTATTCCAGAAGATGTGGATGTTCCTATTCTCTCCCCTGAAGTTGCATCAGGTCAGGAGCCTGTCTTGCAATCTGTGACCTTAGAGTCTCCCTGCCCGCAGCTATTGCCCGTTCTTAGGCCAAGCCTAAGAATGAAAGTTCCTGAACGAAGGGAGTTCCCGATACCTCAGACTCAGTCTCCCGATGTCTCAACTATTCAGAGTCAACGATCTTTTGGGTCTTTGCATCAGATATCTGTTCCCCGCCAGAGTCAGCAGTCATACTGTCATCAGCCGCGTCAGCACGCCCGACGAAGACCGAGGAAGCCAGAGAGACATTTCACTCAGTTGCCGTTGTCGTACAGTCAGATATTGCCAGACTTAATCAGAGGTGGATTGATAGTGCCGAAGAAAACTGATCCAGAGACTTCTCCACATCCTTCAGATTCTGATGTCAACGCCCGTTGTGAGTACCATGTTGGGGCACAGGGGCATTCAACTGAAGACTGTAAGGTGCTGAGAAGCAAGATTCAAACACTGCTAGACTCCAACATGTTCTCAATCACACCTCATGGTATCCAGATCAATGATCCTCCTTCGTCCAGTCATGCGGGTTCGGCAGCTAATGTTATGGAGGGATTCACCGAGAGCATATGTTCAGAAGATTATCAGGATGAGTTCGACGAGTAATTCCAAAAATGGCTGGTTCAGCAGCAAATCAAGACTTGAAAGCCCAGTTCCCCGAAGTTGGCACCCTTTTTATTATGTCATTCCCTTTTGCATTTGTAGTTTCTTTTCTAGTTAAGTGCAAATTTCATTTGTAAAACTTGTTTGTTTTTTTATTGATAATGAAAATGAAATGAATATGCATGTTTTGATCAAATCCATTCATGTTCACTCAATGCTTTTTATTGATGTCAAACGCTTGTTTAAGCGGAATTCCTTGAGGGAGGATGACGAAATTGAAAGACGCGCAAGCTTCCGAATGTATGCTTTTTGAATTAAAACCATTGCTGATGATGTACAGGCATTGTTTCAAATTCCTAAACACGGGAGATATAAGGATGTTAATCCCTTATCAACCCCTTTGAGCCTAGTTGTAGGAGTTTCTTTCTGAAAACGAAAAAACCTCAATCTTAACCTAGGGCAGGATAGGTGTCAGTTAATTCGACTAAAACATCTGAATTACAAACGGAGCGTCCGTTCGAGGATCAATCACACCTGTATAGGTCGTACCTAAAGAACCACAATGGTTATCCTTCACAGACAAGGAGTGAAACAGTCACAACCCCTTCAACAAGCCAGACAGGCCGGTGTCATACGATTTGTTCACAAAAAAAGAATAAAAAAAAAAGCCCGCTAAGTCGATAACTTGAAAACAAATGGCTTAGGCAAAAATTAGGGCATCCCGTTGGACTTTGAAATCAATGATATACTCAAAAGAGTCAGTCCGGGAAAAATAGGGAATGAAATGATGAAAAACAAGTCGTGTGACTCCAGGCACCAAAGACGGAAAGCGAGTGACTGTCACTCCAAAAAACTTGTGGTTTCCCGAACCGTCACTCCAGTCATTCAACCTTTGAGAGGTGAATGCTTGTGTCGAATTAGCTGAACATAGGATTGGAGAATATTAAGGAGAGTGGGTGGGTTAAACAGAACTTTGAGCCTCATATCCTTTCTTTCCAACCGTGAACCTGACCAAGTTACAACCTTCAAAAGTCCTAATTGAAGCAGGTTTGTTTTGAAAGCATACTTCGGTAAAGATCGCGTCGAAACTGACTCCTAAAAGGATTTTTCTTACCCTATGGGTATGGATATTGATATTTCTGATAAGTGATTCGTTCACTAAATGCCACATTTTTTTCCAGTGAACAGACTTGGATTTCAAAACTGTCATACGCATTGCATTAATATTATCTTTTGCAAAACAAATTGTTTTACTCGCGAGAAAGCATTTGACATCAGGAAAGTTTCTACAATGCGAAGTTTGATAGAAATAAGATATAGAGCGCCCGAGTACTCCTTTGAGCAGGGGCAAGTTACATCAGGTAAACGTAAGCAGAGTCGGTCATCCCTAGATGCAGTTAATCTGGGGCAATCAGGTCGAAACTCGTCAAACCACTCGAAGGCCAGTCGAAGACGCCATTCCCTAAGGTTGGTTAATCTGGGGCAATCAGGTCGAGATTTGATAAATCTCTCGAAGTCAGCCAGGGGCACTTCTCTACAAATCAGCCAATTAGGAGGAAATCACTTCAAAGCTGGGGCAGGCCACCCGAAGAGCACAAAGACTAACCTTGTCCAGAAAGGAAATTAACTTGAAGCGCTTCTTCGGGGTTCGAAGCGCTGGGGCAGTTCATATCTAACCATCAGGGTACCGAAATTTCAGGTCTCCTTTCGAGGAAGGTTTTTTACAAAAGTCCCATAGGCTGGGGCAAAATCGTAAACAAAGGAGATGTGTTCCTCTCCATACCTTCAGAGCTTATCAGAGTTATAGAAGCAGATTTGGGTTTATTTCCCCAGCAGTGAGGCGAGTGCAGTACTGTTATCCCCACAGAGTCTGAACAATTGACTTCTTTCCCCTCAGAGTCTAGGACATTGACTCATTCCTCAAGCGGAAGTATTGTTGAAGTTTACTTCTCATTTTCCCCAAGCAGAGATTGATGATGATTCCCTCCGTATCCAATCCCCAGCCAAGGCAGCGGAGTTAATTTTCCTTCCCCACAGAGTGGAACTAACTCAAAGATCGTTCATCTCCATCCCCAGCATAGATAAGTATGGGATAAGCTCCCAGTAAGTCTTATTCAATATCCCTAGCAGACAGCGGATTCAATCTCCGACAGAAGAGAGTTATTCCTCGGCAATTAGCCGTGTTTCCCCAGTAGGTTTATTCTGGCTAATCATTCATGGTTAATTTCCCCGCCAGAGTGGAGTTGTTGTCTCCAGCCAAGTTGTTTGTTCCCCAAAAGAGTTGTAGGCTGATAGGCCATCCGGGACGTTTTCCGCAGCAGAGTTTGATTTGGATCCCCAGCGGAGTGGTTTTGTTCTTAGCAGAGCAGTTTTACCCAGAAGTTTTTCTCGGAGGCCATCCACGGCTTGCGTTCCCCAGCATGAGTTTATTTGCGCTAGGCGTATCTAGCTCTGACACAACGGAGTTGGCTCTTTCTCTTTAGCATTTATTTTGCTAAAGTGGTTCATTTGCATCTACATACATGCATAGCATCTACCCAAACGCGAAGCATTTCCATTTCGTATGGAGCATTTCGTCATATCCAAACATATGCATGTGAAACATAAGCCAGGTCGTTACCCTTTGTTTCAAATGAATCTCGCAGATGATTAGTATCTTTGCCCGTATGTCGGCTTGACCCCAGCTCATGCTGTTTCCCCAGCAGAGTTATTTTGCGACTATCACCAATGGATGGTCTTAACTTCGTTTGAATCTTGTTGCTCGCTTATATTTAGCGAAGGCTTGGCGGCGGTGTCAAGTGATTTAGTGTTTCAACGGCGATGTTGAGGAGTCTGTTTTGGCGGCGATGTCAAGTATTTATATTCTTCAACGGCGATGTTGAGAGGTTTGTTCTGACGGCGATGTTAGATGATTTAGTGTTTCAACGGCGATGTTGAGAAGTTTGTTTTGACGGAGATGTCAAGTATTTAATTCTTCAACGGCGATGTTGAGAAGTTCGTTTCTGGCGGCGATGTCGGAGTAATTTGTTTATTCAGCGGCGAGGTTGGATGTTTGTTTCTGGCGGCGATGTCAGAGTAATTTGTTTATTCAGCGGCGAGGTTGGATATTTGTTTCTGGCGGCGATGTCAGAGTAATTTGTTTATTCAGCGGCGAGGTTGGATATTTGTTTCTGGCGGCGATGTCAGAGTAATTTGTTTATTCAGCGGCGAGGTTGGATATTTGTTTCTGGCGGCGATGTCAGAAGTAATTTGTTATTCAGCGGCGAGGTTGGATGTTTATTTTCGGCGGCGAGGTCGAGAAATTTGTTTATTCAGCGGCGAGGTTGGATATTTGTTTCTGGCGGCGATGTCAGAGTGATTTGTTTGTTCAACGGCGATGTTGAAAAGTTTGTTTTGACGGCGATGTCAAGTGGTCTAGTTTTTCAAACGGCGATGTTGAGAAGTCTGTTTTGGCGGCGATGTCAAGTATTTATATTCTTCAACGGCGATGTTGAGAAGTTTGTTCTGACGGCGATGTTAGATGATTTAGTGTTTCAACGGCGATGTTGAGAAGTCTGTTTCTGGCGGCGATGTCAGAATAACTTGTTTATTCAGCGGCGAGGTTGGATGTTTGTTTCGGGCGGCGATGTCGGAATAATTTGTTTATTCAGCGGCGAGGTTGGATGTTTGTTTCTGGCGGCGATGTCAGAATAATTTGTTTATTCAGCGGCGAGGTTGGATGTTTGTTTCTGGCGGCGATGTCGGAGTAATTTGTTTATTCAGCGGCGAGGTTGGATGTTTTTTTCTGGCGGCGATGTCGGAATAATTTGTTTATTCAGCGGCGAGGTTGGATGTTTGTTTCTGGCGGCGATGTCAGAATAATTTGTTTATTCAGCGGCGAGGTTGGATGTTTGTTTCTGGCGGCGATGTCGGAGTAATTTGTTTATTCAGCGGCGAGGTTGGATGTTTTTTTTTCTGGCGGCGATGTCGGAGTAATTTGTTTATTCAGCGGCGAGGTTGGATGTTTGTTTCTGGCGGCGATGTCAGAGTAATTTGTTTATTCAGCGGCGAGGTTGGGTGTTTTCGGCGGCGAGGTCGAGTGGTTTGATTCTTTAGCAGCGATGCTAGATGTTTGTTCTTGGCGGCGATGTCAGATAATTTGGTTCTTCCAACGGCGATGTTGGATTTTGTCTTGACGACGATGTCGGAGGATCGTATCTTTGGATTCAATATCTGTTTGTATTTAACAGAGGACTGACGGCGAGGTTAGATCTTTTTACCGACTTAATGTCGAGGCCTGACCGTGAGGTCAGATGCTTTTACCAATTATTTTAAGAATTGACGGCGAAGTCAAAATTGTTGGAAATGACGGCGAAGTCAGAAGATTGTTTTAAGAGATGACGGCAAAGTCAGGTTATGTGAGAATTGACGGCGAGGTCAGATGTTTACTTGATTTATGACTGACGGTGAAGTCAGATGTTCCATTTAATATGGGAATTGACGGCGAAGTCGGAAGACGATTTTGAAAAATTTTTTTTTTGACGGCGAAGTCAGAAAATATTGTAAATCGGACGGTGAGGTCAGAAGATTATTTTGGAGAGCTGACGGCGAAGTCAGGGGCTTTACCAAAGTTCTGTGAAAAATTGACGGCAAAGTCAGAAAATATTGAGGACCGACGATATAGTCAGTGGATTTATAATTTTGACGCTGAGAGCTGACGGCAAGGTCAGATGTTCTACTTGATATAGACGCCTGATAGCAATGTCAGAGGTTTCTTTTTGCGGTTGGCAAATTTTCGGGTTCTTTTGTATTCAATCACCTTCTACCATGAACGTCTGAAAGCGGCTGCTTTTCATCCCTTCTGGTCCAAGTCGATTGAATAGGGGCAACTGTTGTACCCCAAAATTTGCCTTACCTTTTCTCCATTTGGTTTATGTTTCATTTCATTGCATTAGCATATCACATTGCATGAGCATACCCAAAATTGTCCTACTTGTATATATTTCTCATTTATACATCCTTCCATTCCTCATAGTCATAAAATTCAAATGCTTTATGGTGGAGAATTACACGGAGTTTTGTTCTTTTCAATTAAGGCATATTCATGCTCATTGGATTCAAGTGATAAAGTTCATTTGATTCATCAGCAGAATAGGTTTTAATTCAGTCAAAGGCACAAAATTGATTCGTGATTGGTTTTAAGACCTCTTTCCTAAGTGAGAATCCAAAATGGTGGAATCCGGTTCATGAGACTTTCTGGAGTCTAAATTCAAGGGCATGAATAGCCAACCAAGGCCCATTTATAACTTCAAGATTCCATACATTTAGCATACATTACACAAAGATTAAGCAAGAAGGACATTAGTTTTATTTTACAAGTCATGAAGCAAAATACCACAAGCAGAGGACAATGTTGAAAGTGACAAGGCTATTATGTGAACAATGTTACATCAATAATTCTACAATATATTGCACATTAAAGAGGTTCAAAAACTACAAGAGGAATCTGTCAGTTTAAATAAATTCCCACTGTTTTTTACACTTGATGATTGATCCTGGTTTTCCTGAGAATGGCACTCGCGTGAAGCTAGATTTCGAAGGGCTTGGCTCTTTTGGCAATGAAGGATGGCACTGCATTAAGGTGACTATGTTTGTATTGATCCTAATGTTGAACGGGAATACCTGAAAAAATCAATATACACATCAGTACACAATATAATGCAACCATGGCCACGTTGCAAACTCACACGGTTCCAGCGCAAACCTACAAGAAAGAGCATACAGCCAGCAACGGAGGCCTCATGAGTCCCGTATGATATCAAAGCCGCGATTTGCACACGAAAAATCGTAATACCGTTTTGGGCACAGGGAGCAAAAGAGTAAGAAACGAAAACAGATGGAAAATACAGCAACATGACAATTGAAATGGTGGTAAGAGTACATACTGTGTGATTCGCCGCATACATCCGGTATTCACAATGCACAACACCGGAAAATAACATATGGCTTTCCTTCTGTTTCTAGGAGCGAGTTCAGACCTGCAGGAGAAAACCAATCACGGTTCATTAACAGTCACATGATAACTTTGTTTTAAAGTTGTTATATACTTGCAAACAGTCCCACATCATCGGCAGCGCAAAAAAGAATACACATGATTCCGATGCTAGCAATAAATGATTACATTGGGCTTCAACCATTTCAACAATCTAACCATTGTCCTTTGTCGCAAACAAATTTTCCTGCGGAAGGAACAGCTGCAACGAACCTGCAACAACACCATTGGTGATTTGAACCGGTACCAATACAATAGAAAAAGATTCACTAAA
This sequence comes from Lathyrus sativus, assembly GCA_963859935.3. Classification (NCBI taxonomy): domain Eukaryota; kingdom Viridiplantae; phylum Streptophyta; class Magnoliopsida; order Fabales; family Fabaceae; genus Lathyrus; species Lathyrus sativus. The sequence goes on along the minus strand of OZ012740.1, from coordinate 521,056,493 downwards.
TAAGAAAATGAATGAGCTCCAATTCTCAAGAGTAATGCTTTCTCGCACAGCTTCCAAACTTTTGCAACTCGAGTCACATAATGAAGAATCACCGAAATGTCAAGTAGCTCCGGGGCTGCTTAGAAGTAACCTTGTGTCACGTGAAATCTCTGTGGCATCAATGTCTGATATTGGCAGTGATGACAAGGTAAGCTGTGCTGAATCCTCAGGTTCTGCATTGGTTTCAGAATTAGAGCACTTCAGAAATGGAATACAAAAGGAAACGTTGTCCTGCAGAAGCGTTGGAACTTCAGAAATGGATCTCATGGATGACTTTGCTGAAATAGAAAAGTTAGCAGTGACCTCTGTTGAAAACCCCCCAACATCCCAAATCAGCATAATTTAGGCATACCTGAGAATAGGACTTTGAAGAAAATGGAGCCGAAATCTTTACCCTCAAGTAATCAAAATATTCCTACAACAGAGTCTAAGATCAAAGAGATGGCGCCTAGGAACCTGAATACTTTACCATCTACAAATATCAAGCAGCCAGATACTAATGAAGTTGTCAGTGGAGAATTGCCTAATGGAAAAGTCATGAATACAAGCTCGAATAATCGGTCAACTCGTCCATCATCAGATAGTACCTCAAACCAAACGATCAGAGCAGCTCCTTTTCTTTTCCGCGGGCAGGAGCAGGGTTCTAGTGACCCAGTAAAGTCAATAAGAATGTTCACAGAAGAGGCTCAAAAGCCGCAGACTTCTCATCATTCATCAGTTGATACTCTTCCGCAGACACCATCAATTCCATCTGCCCAAAGAGAGGCCTCAGGCAATGCTTCAGCAGCAGCTGCTCAGACATGGATGTCTTCAGGGGCAGGAGGGTTTAAACTAGGACCTGAGAATTCTGGTTCATCCAAAAATCAGATTTCTGCAGATTCTCTTCACAACTCAACAAGAGAGTTCCATCAGCATATTTCAAGAATTCAGGGAGAGTTTCCTTCTGGTGGAATGTCTCTCCAGTCTAATAAGAACAATTTTCCATTTCATTCATATAGACCTCAACCTAGTCACGTAAGTGCTGTTTCACAGTTGCCCAACCGACCTAGGATTTTCCCTCAATCAAACATCCGCGGACCAATCTAGATTTCAAATGCAGACCTCTTGGCAAGGTCTCAGTCCTCAAAGCCAACCAAGGCAGAAACAAGAAACTCTTCCGCCTGACTTGAATGTTGATTGTCAATCTCCAGGGTCACCTGCAAAACAATCTTCTGGTGCTGTTGATTCACAACAACCAGACCTAGCTTTGCAATTATGAGGAGTTGTTTGCATCATGATTTGGATGTTTTGACTGGAATTGGACTAGTGGGATTTGCATCTCCTGTTATCGGATGCTGAATGTTGATCCTAAAAGGCTTGATTAAATGTGAGAAAGCAAAATGTTTGCCTGGGTCGGGATTTAGCACAAGATGGTCGTGGAACAAAACAATGTCACTCACAAAAGTCCTGATAACACACTCGAGGATGTTAGATTAGCTTTGAATAATCTAGATCCGCATATCTTTGATTCGAACAAAGTTTCTGGTCATATGGACGGATCTGACTCATCAAATAATTCTCTGGTGGTAGTTGCATCCGGTGATGTAAATATCACTGATCTCTCATCAATGAAAAGAACAAAACAACACGCCGAGGAAGATTTGGGTAAATCAATAGGAAAGATAATCGAGCTTATTGAAAGAATCAGCTTGCCTGCTATGGATTGTGATAACTCAGATTCCTTAGGCACAAGTGATGAGAATACCCCCTCAGGAATGCCATCAGACTACATGGGTCACATTAAGAAACTTCAGGAGTATCTCGAGCAGGTCTGAACTAGCATAAAACCAGGGTGTCCTCGAGAGGTTCTGAAAATGGCTTCGAGCGTCATAGGATATGTTACACAAATTTGTATATACATAAACGATCCACAAAAACATGAACACAACCAAACCACTGCTACAAGCCTACAACCAGCCAAAAACCCTGCAGAAAACAGACAAAACCGTACCGCCAGACAAAACCCTGCAGAAAACAGACAACCACACTACTGCACCCAGCACACCAGACAAATTCTGCTACAAAAATCCCACGCCAGACAAGGAACTTTTTTTGAAAAGGTTGCTTCAAACCAACCTCAGTTCTATATACCACACAACAGATCCTCACTCAAAAAACACACACACAACTCTTCACTCTCTCCAAAAACCACAAAGGAACTTTTCTGGTCCATCCTTCTTCAATGTTCAACCAACATCAATAAACTTCACCTCAAACCTCCATTAAAACTTCCTTCAAAAACATCTTCCTACAACCACCATTAGAACATCCAACCCATGAAAACATCTGTCCTTCATCCTCTCAACGCAACCTTCGTTAACAAAAACGACCTCTCAACACATCCCTGATTTTCGCTACCACCCCTTACCTTCAAACTCAGAAAAAATAATCATAGACCATGATACATCACCCTCATCACTTCCACTACGAAACTCACCGTAACCATCTCTACACATTCAAACCCTTCATCTTTGTTCAACAACCAAACTCCATTCACACTAAGCCAACCTCAAATCATTAAATTTTCTCTACCGCATGAACCCAGAAATTTTATCAACAAAATCAAGCAAAACCCAGCCAACACGCCACAACCCATATACCCAGAAAATGCAACTTCATCGTCTCTATTCATTACCTTCACGCAGAAAACAAATTTTCCTCCATCAAACTACCAACAATGAAACCTATTCAAACTCACCGTAGAAAACCCAGGTCTGCGCCGTCATTATCCTTCCAAAACCCACACTCCAAAACCATATCGGAACCCGTTTGAAGAACAACAACCCAGAACCCAAATCAAAAAAAGCCAAATCCGGAAGTGTAAAACAATAGAGATCAAGGGTGAAATCGGATCGCGAACGTAATCTGAAGCAGAGAGAGGCTTCGAGCGGACCCAGTTGAAGGGTTGTGAGGTCGGTGACGTCATTACCTTACCGTGGATTTGCTTCTTTCCGCCGTTCCGATGCGAGCTTGACCGCTTTGTGGCTTGCTTTTGTTTCGCTTAAAGTGGGTTATCTTGAACAGAAGAAGCAGAAGGAGACGTTTGGTTCTCAACGAGGAAGAGGTTTTCTTTTTTTTTATTATTTATTTTTATTTGTTTGATTAACATCATCGTGGGATGAGAGGTGATGGGCCTCAAGGGCCCAAGTGATCCTCTCCTAATTTTTCTTCCCTATTCTGACCCCTATTTTAATTATGCCTTATTTCTGATTTATTTAATGTGTTAATGTTATACTTATTTTATGTAATGACCCTTTTTTAAATTAGTTATGTAAATATACTTCTAACTTTTCTTTAAATTATGTAAATATATTATATTTAGAAGTTTTCTTATATATATTTCTTTTCTTTTAAAGTTTTGTAATTAATTTTATTAGAGTTTTTTTTAGAACTTCTTTTAGAATATTGATGTTATATTTTATTTTGGAAGTTGAACATTATTTCTCTTTTGTTATTGGACAATTTTTCCTTTTTTTTGGGTCGATGACGACACTTCCGTAATCCATTACCAGTCAAATTATTGATAAGTAATGTGGGATCTGAGACCACCTCTTTTCTCTCTTCATTACTTGTCCCGACTTGATTCAAAAACTTTGTCAAACAATTTTCAAAAATTAATTTCTCTTTGCATTGAATTAAAGAGAGGGGATTCGGTGTAGACCTCTTCTTCTCCGAGCGTAGGGATGCCCACTGTAGTGAGGGTGGTCTCGATGCTCGTCTGTCAATACAAAGACGTTTCCAACATTTCCTCATAAAACCTCGGTCTCGTACTGAGTATACTTTCATAATAAACTAAATTTCTATTTGTATTGAACTAAAAAGAGAGGATTGGGTGTAGACCTCTTCTTCTTCGAGTGTTGGGATGCCCATTGTAGTGAGGGTGGTCTCGATACTCGTCTTTCGATACGAGGACGCGACTTTACCCACCATCTCGCTTTCACAACTTCATCCCGCAACCCTTGTCGCCTAAAACCTCGGTCCTGTACCGAGTGCATTTTCAAATCTTTTAATAACAAAAACTTGAATGGTCGTGGAGTGGTTAGGCGTAGGCCTTCTCCTATCCCGAGTGCTGACATTTACCGTAGGGTTCTCTGTCGCAAAGCACTTACCATTCAAAACCAAAAACATCTTTAATAAGAGAATGAAGTTCTCTTTGCATTGAATTAAAGAGAGAGGATTGAGTGTAGTCTTCTTCCTCTCCGAGTGTCAGGATACTCACTGTAGTGTGTGTGGTCTTGATACTCGTCTTTCAATACGAAGACTCTATATTCGCCACACATTTTTACAACAAAAACTTTGAGATAAAGAATTGGGTACTACCCGTAGGGGTTACTATCCGAGGACATATCTCGCCCCTAAAAAACAATCCAATCAATCAAACGTGACTTCTTGCCCCGCGTGGGAAAACTAATCAATCTTTCAAAAGGATATGATACGTCCGTTCTACCGCAAACAGGTAACGCCTAAGTCTCCAACGAGCGAGCAGCAAAACACCTAATTGCTAGAATGCGCACGATAGCATCATCCATAAAAACATCAACAAACCGTAGGCCGAACTACGGCTGCTCTGATTCTTTACTTTCTCAAGTAAAGATACGTAGGCACAAGGGCCACAATCCTTGCCGAGCACATTACCCCATATATCTATAGTTCCCCGAACTACGTCGACTCTGACTTTCTCATATCCGTTGAGAATACGTAGGCCTAGGACCGCGAAGTCCTATCGAGTCTGTTCTTTCTCTCTTCTTCCCCGTTCTCTCTTTCCTCCTAATTTTCCTGTTTCTAACCCTTCTCTCTATCCTGTGGAACACTTTTATAGCATAATATTTTAGCAAATAAATTCACACATCGACAAACAAAAGGTTCCCATCGAGTACGATGGATGCGAGGGGTGCTAATACCTTCCCTTCGCATAACCGGCTTCCGAACCCGTTTATGGTTGCGAGACCATCTTATCCATTATTTTCTTAAGGTTTTCTCGATATTTTCCTTTCCCCTCATGGGATAAATAAAGTTCGGTGGCGACTCTTCTGTCTATCTTTTTCGCCTCCCCGTCGTTGCGCGATGCATTTTTCGAGCAGCGACAATAGGTGATGCATGTAATGTGTTATTACTTTGATTTATTTTTGTTTTATGGAGTGTCTTCATTGTTTTATTTCCTTTTTATGTATTTTGGTGTGTTTTTAGTGTTTTCAGACAATAAAAAAGTAGAAGACCAAGTTGAAGCGAAATAGATCATAAATCCCTCGTTTAGGAAAGTCACCGGTGCAAATTTCTTGTGACACGCATGGTCTGGCCGTGTCATTTGAAACGGACCGTGTTGGCCCAAAGATACTTTCATACAAAATTCAAAGAAGAGCATGGGTTGATCGTGTTTTCTAACATGGGACGTGTTGTTCTAACACGACCCCCTTGTGTCAGCTAATATTGTCTATGTTAGTCTAGTTGCAACTGTAATTTTATGACATTGCGGAACGACTCTCCGACTTGTGGTATTTAAAATTGATCCATTGAAGTCCTTAAACCTTCCTACATTTAGTAGCTCGAATCGAATGCTTTTGATTATAACTTTAATTATAAATAAGCTTGAAAGTCATTGATTATGAATAACTTACTTTACTACAATTTCTCTTATTTTCTAGTTATAAATTATAAGTTTTGTTGTAACTTTTAGAGTATTTTTTCCCCGTTCCAAGTAATATTGTTTTCATTCAGGTTATTGTTTTTATTTTATTTATTTGATTATGCATGTTATGTCTATTTCTTATTTATTTGTGATGTTTTTCACCATGAGTGAGTAGACCATTAGGGACAAGGGGTTATGAAACATATCTCATGATAAACCCCAATTGATTTATCAGTATGCAGATAACGAGAAAAATAAAGAATAATTGTTATTTGGAATCCAAATGCTTAAACATGTTCTATAAATTTCACAACTTTATTCACCTCTTTCTTTTGCTCAATTGATTAACCTTTTCAAACTTTCATTGCACAATTATTTTTCATCTTTTCTTTTTCTTTTAAACAAGCTTATTTCTTTTTACAATCTCATTCACAACATTCTTTACTCGTTCAAAAGTTTTCAAAATTTTTAGCAACCTACCATTTTTCTTTCATCTCCCCAACTTGAATACAGTCAACCCTAAATAAATGCTCCTTGATTTTTATGACAAGGGATAAATTTCAACACAATTTTCAAGGTCCAAATGTTTCAAGAAAAACTTTAGAATCCCACAAAATTCAATGATGAAACAATTTTTATGTACACAATCAAAGTTCATCACTAAATTAGGTCTAGGGATGTGCAAAATATCCGGTTGTGAGATCCAAATCCATAACCAAATTTAAATCCATTTAAAATATTCCGATATAATTAAATGGTTAATAACCAGTTTAATTATTAATTGTTGGTTATCCAACCATATTTTATTTTTGGATCCGGTTATAATCTGGTTATTATCCAAAATCCAAATGTTTCAATTCAATTATAAAAAATTTTATTTTTGAAAAAAAATTTAAATTGTTTAGGGAAAAAAATTTGAAAAAAAATTAATTTTGATGAGAAAAATTAAATTTTGTGAAAAAAATATTAAATTTCTTGAAAAAAATTTAATATTTTGAAAAAACAAATTTTATGTGAAAAAAAATGATGACTTTCTAAGGTGAGGGTTAAATTAAATTCCTCATCGGTGAAACATTAAAAAAACACCATTTGATCTAATTGACGAGTTAGATTTATTTTTGAAAATTAAAATATAATTGTATCTTTCCATAGACAATTTCACTCTATCTCTTCTTTAATCATCTCTCTAACTCATCTACTAAAAATACTTACAACTAATGACCATAAAAATGTGACAAAAATAATGTTTGCAAACACTTAGTTGGAAAAGGGCATTGGTTGATGATGTTAACTATGTATGATTATGTTAATATGAAAAGGCGTTACAATTTCATATATGATACGGTTGAAAAGGGAAAACTTAATATATTAAAGAAAGTACTGCAAACACGTCTTCTTTCTCTTTCCTTTGTAGTTGGGACGAGAAATTGATAGAAAATTCGTAGAGTCCGTGCAAGCATTAAAAGGAATTAAGAATTACTGCTAAAATTATAAATACATCATATATCACAATTTTTTCCTATTCTTATTACTTGACGTTGTTATGTTTAAAATAATAGCTTATTGTAACTATTTTCTTTAACTTCTCTCCTTCCTGCAAAGAGATCTACCATGAACACAACTTCTCATATCTCTTTCTGTATATGTTGCGCATTTGCAAATGATTTAGTTTTGTTTTCGGTGAATAAGTGAATATCTATCAATTGAAAAAATGATTTAGTTTTCTTTTCAGTGAATAAGTGGATATCTATGTGTCGGAGAAATAAATGAAAAAGAGACATAGAGAAATTATTTGTGGAAAGGTACATTTGTTTTCTGATTTTTAAAATTAAATATATTTTGTTAATTAGATTTAATGGTATTTCTTTAACCGGGATTTAATTGAATCCTCACCTTAGAAGCCACCAAAAAATATTTTAATGTATTGAAAAAAATTAAATTTTTCAAAAAAAATAAATATTGTTTTTGAAAAATAAATTATTTTTTTGAAAATAAAAAATTAATTTTTTTGTGAAAAATAAATTAAATTTTTTGAAAAAAAATTAATTTTTTTAAAAACTAATTAAATTTATTGGGAAAAAAATTAATAACCGGTTTAAAATCGGTTATATAACCATAATCAAATTTATAACCGGTTTTATAACCAGTTTTGATTGAAATGTGGTTATAGTTATGAATCCAAACCATTTAGCTGGTTTAAAAGTAGTTATGGTTTGGTTTCTAAAAATAACCAACCATGGACAACCCTAATTGGATCCTAACTTTTAAGGCTCAAATGGGTTAACAAATACTCACTACTCACAAGATAGTTTATTTTTCGTTATAGTTGTGCTTAAAATCAACAAAGTGCATTGATCATTTCTATGCTTTCACAAATTCACAACAATTACAAGATTAAACATGAATTAACCGAGTTAAAACAAAGTCATTAGTCATCCAATGCATTTATGTGAACAATGGAGGTTTCTCACAATTTATAGTTTTTGACCTAAGTGATCAAAGTATTTGAAACAAATTTACAAAATGAAGCAAGCATTTACATTTTCTTAAAGTACATATTTCTCAGTTATTATAACATTCTAGAAAGCGATAAACATGTACCTTTTTTGCGTACACCATGTCAAAATTTATATCATCACCATCCAAACTTGAATGAATCTTCATTGGATGCTTTTTGAAAAAATAACAACCAATCTTGAAGACAAGCATCAACCAATTCATTATAGAAGCATCAAAATAGCAAACAATTTAAACAACTAATTGAAATATTCAAAGATAATGTATTCAACAAAATAACCAAGTGTTATGGTGTAAACACCAACAAAAACCCAAAAGTAGTAGTAGTACAAATCCAAAAGTGTGAAACTACACTGAAACAACAATAATATCCCAACTAAACCAAAATGAAACTAAAACATAACATAAATAATAACAATTACCAAAAATTTATAAAAAAGACTTCACTTTCTCGAAACAAGCAAGCCTTTTGATCATGCTAAACAGAATCCTCTACTCCTCAAAATCCTCAAACTTTGCATCAGTATCGACATCCTCCTCATCATCTCCAGCATGTCCAGCTGCTCCTGCCTCCTCCCTATAGAATGGCCTTCCTTCAAGCCATCCAGCATGTGCCATAAACTGCTCTCTGATACCAATAGAATAATCAACTGTAGGCTCCCTGATTTGCAGCTACAAATGATGATCGAGTCATGCATATACATGAACGCTCTCAAATTTTTCATAATTTCTGCCAGCCTCGCCCGATGAAACTGGGGCGAGCTCGCCCAGTGAGCCAGGGGCGAGGGCACGAATGTTTCTCTTTTCTAGGTGAAAAGACCAGTCAGCACAACAACATCAACCTACTTAAGCCTACATTCTGGTATATGATGAAATCATAGAAAAAATTTAACAACATGCAGCAAGGAGTTCTCATTCACTGAATAATATTCAAATCATCATGATCAAATCAAGTTAATGTTCAGTTCAAATCCAACCCTAACCTAGAGAGTTCACATATTTACTCAATGTCAAAACATCCAACCACCCTTGTCTAAAATGCAATCAAAATGAGAATAAAGAAAGCAAACATATGGATGATTGAATAAGTGGAACACAAAAAGGTTGGGTCTTCAAGAGATTGCACAAAAGATGAACTTGGGAATTCTTTTTCTTTGTTATGGTTTTGGAACAAGAGTGAGTGAGAGGTAAAATGCAACAAGTGAAAGACAAACACACAATAACCACATTCTGATGATGAAATGGGCTACGCACATGAAAGAGCCCAAATAGTAAAAATATTTTAACTTAAAAAGTTGTGGTAAAAAACCAAATTTTCTCTAGAATTTACACGCTCTCCCGCCGAAATAGGGAGAGCTCAAGGCGAGCTCGCCCAACGAAGTAGAGCGAGGAAGAAATAACCCATTTTTTCAAGATTTTTCACCACATCAACTTTTTGAACATTTCTAACTAACACTTAACATGACAAAATTTCAAATAAAATAGAATACTTACAACATTGGGGTGCTTCCCAATAAACACTTGTTTAGTGTCAATTAGATTGAGGATTCGGTGGTGAAATTACGGATCGCCAAGAGAAATTATAGTTTTCCCCCGATGACATTCACCACCAAGATAGATTCTTCAACCTTTGTCCCTTCCTATTCCAATTTTCTTTAGAAATGGAATCCTCCTACATGATTGCCTTTTCACATCCATTTCATCTTAATCAGTATCATCCATTCGGAAACCATCTTTCTATCTTTGGAATACGTCATGCCTTCAAAGAGGGTGAAACACACCTTTTCATCTTGAACTCTAACCTTCATTAGACCATCATCAACATCAATCATCATTCTAGTGGTTTTCATGAAAGGTCGGCCAATAATTGATGGTTTATCTTCATCTTTCTTCATGTCAATGACAACAAAGTCAATCAAAAACAAAAATATATCTACCTTCACTAGGACATCTTCTGCTACTCCATGAGGACAGATTCTAGACTTGTCGGCTAATTGTAATGTCATCTTAGTTGATTTCATTTCAATGTTTCCTAGCCTTTGAACCACGGACAACACAATCAATTTGATGCTAGAGCCTAAGTCAATCAATTTTCATATGTAGGCATTTTCTCAAGGGCTTCAGAAAATGGAATATTGATTTGTAATCGACTAAAGATATCCAAGAACCGAGCATAGTGCCTAGCATTGTCCTTCTTGGACAGAGCATAAGGATATGGAAAATTTTGAATCATAATATTATTCATCTTTTCCTTCCCCTTTTGACTCTTTTTCTTATTCCGCTCTCCTTTTTTCTTTTCTATCTCTTCTTTTTCAACTAATTCTCTCTCAACATTCTTTTCTACTTCAATCTCATCATTTTCCTTCTCTTTTTCTACTACAACTTCCTCTTCCTCAACTTTATCACCAATGCCCATGTCAATTTTTCTACCACTCTGAGTTTGAATTGCTTTATAATGCTCCCTCGGGGTTTCTTGAGTGGTTGTAGAAAAAGTTCATTTATGTTGATCAGCTAATTCCTTAGACAATTGACCAACTTGAGTCTCAAGTTTTTTGATAGCCGCATCGGTATTCTTTAAGTTTGCTATTAACATTTGCATGAATTGGGTGAGAGTGTCTTCCATCTTTGAATTGCCACCTTAAGGTTGAGAAGGATGATTATAGCTTTGATAAGGATTTTGTTGGTTTGAAGGTCCAACTTCTTGTTGCCACCCTTGGCCATATTGGTGGTTACTTCCTCTTTGTTGATCTCATTTGCACAATTCACAAGAAGCAACTTGTTGGTTTTTGTTAGGAATCTCTTGTATTTCTTTGGTTTATTGTGGGAGACAAAATTTTATTTTGTGCTAAAATCGCATCATCTGTGACTAATTCAATGATTCCCAATTTTCTTTGTTTCATACCTCTGTTGTGTTATCCTTGATGATCATTAAGTGTCATTCTATCAATAATGGATATTGTTTCTTTCGCACTCTTTGGCATCAAGGAACCACCTGTAGTAGCATCCAACAAAAGTTTTGGTTGTGGTTGGAGTCCATTCCAAAAAATATGGATTTGAGTGAGTTCATCAAAACCATCTCCTTGACATTTCCTTAGCATTAACTTGTACCTCTAACATGCTTCATTAAGATATTTACTAACACCTTGTGAGAATACCACAATTGAAGTCTTTGCTTCCATAAACGTATTGTGTGGAAAGAATCTCTCAAGAAATTTCTCCTCTAACACATTTCAATCAGTCATTATTTGAGTAGGTTGATCAAGATACCATTCTTTTGCTTTTCCTATCAAAGAATGAGTCATTATTTCAATCAGTCACATTTCAATCTCATAAAACTTTGTAAGGTGTGTGTATGAATGCTATGACGGATTTGCTTATGAGTTGTGAGTATGAATTGATAAATTATACATTTTGAGGTGTGTATTATTGAGTTAAAGGTGAGTTGCATATATGTGAATAATTTTATTGAGTTGAATTGTTATATGTGCTGGAGTTGTGTTTCTATGGCAACATGTTAAGCATTGAGAATAAGTATGAAATATGAGAATGTTGTGAATATGGATTATTTTGAGTTATGTTTGATGTATTATTACATGTTTGAAATATAATTATGTTAAGATGAATTATTCGCATGCTTGTGTTGCACTATTGACTGATAATGTACATTTTTTTTATTTTGGTATGATTTAATACATAGAGGGAATTACTTGAGTTGTCAATCTATTTATGTTAGGATCAAAGAAGGGACTTAACGCATTGATTTGATGATATGATCATATACCATAAGAGTTGTGTCAAGAGGCATGTCTGCTAGTTCAGAGAGGGGACTATTGGCCCTTACTAAGCTAAGAGAGGGGGCTTAGAGATCAGAGAGGGGGCTCATGGGTTTAGATAAGGGGCCAGGTTCCTGAGTGAATCATTGTTGAGTTGGGACCATATGCATAGAGTTGTATGAAGTTGTATTTTTGAGTATGAGATGTATAATGAGATAAATGCATATGATATTGATGTTGTGTGTAACTGGAGTGTGATTGGTATGTGACTGAGTTGTGATTGATGAGTTGGTGTGAGAATGTAATTGATATACTTTTATTTAAGATTGTTTAGATTATGTTATACGTTGATATTTTACCTTGCATTATATGCATGTTATTATTGAATGTGATTTCTCACCCCTTATTTTTGAATGTTATCTTTACATGAGCATCGTGTAGATACTCAAGAGAAGATTCATTATTGTGGGTGGAAGCTCGTTCTTGGAGCTATTTCTTTAAATTTTTTGGTTTTAGCTTTGGTTATGCTCTGATATTTAACATCGGGGAGCACTTTCTTTATTTTGTGTTGAGATTTCTGAGAGACAATGTATGCTTTCGTATTTTATTTTTTAGTGTGATAAGCATTTGGATAAGACTTACAATTTGATGCTTTTTAATTATGATATAAGATTATTATTAGATTCAAATTGGTGTGTTTTAATTGAGTAATTTCGCTGGGATGATACCTTAAGAAAGGATGAGCATACGATGATAGGTGTTGCATGTTTAACTAAATTAAGTGTTACATGATCAGCAGGGGTGTGTTTTGGAGATGTGTAATATCCTATGTGGAAATGTTTATGAAAAAATCTAATTTATTATGGAATTATGTGTTGGGGAAATAGGGTGTTACAAGCCCCCTTTCAAAATGATTCTTGCCAGAGGGTGTCGCAACTACGAAAAAACAACCGGCAGAAAAAATATAAGAGTCGTCACCAAACATTATTTATCGCGACGCAGAGAAAGGAAACAATCGAAGAAAACCTGAAGAAAGGGAGAAGACAAGGTCATCGCAACCAAAGCTTGGGTTCGGGAGTCGCTTACGCAAGGTGAAGGTATTAGCACCCTTCACGTCTGTTGTACTCAACAGGATCCATTCTTGTTGTCTAATCAAATGGTGTGTTATCTAAATCCTAATGCTAAACAGAAACGAAAAGGGAAAAGAAAAAAGGAGACTCGATAGGACTTCACCGTCCTATATCTACATATTCTTTCATGCAATGGGAAAGTCAGAGTCAATGTAGTTCTGAAAACTATGGGTGATGGGGATAAGGTTTCTCTCCAAGACTTTGCCGTCTTGTGCATATGTATCCTCATCTGGTACGAGAAATCAAAGAAAACGTAGTTCGGCCAACTAATTTTTAAGTTTTTTTTATGAGCGACGTTAAACTCTTATTCCACCAGTTAGGGTCGATGCCTATTTACCGTAGAACGGAAAAGTAACGTACTCTTTTCTGAAAATATGTTTGAAGAACAATCCTGAAGGATAAAAAAGTTTGAAATTTGTTTATGAGTTTTAGAGAAGTGAATTGATTGATTTGAGATTCACGTTGCACTAAAGACTATGATATAAGAACGAATGTGTCACATATCGCCCCTAGACGGGACGTACACTAAACACTCTAGAAAAGTAAGGAGAAACCCCCCACTCATTATTCCCTATATGCTTAAGACTCGTGGCGCACAACGTTCATTGTCTTTATTAAGTGTATTGAAATTTTTTCGAGATGAGAAGAGAAATGACTCAAAGGTTGAAAAGAAAACAACTAAGGGAAACTAAACCCTAATGTTTTCACACACAATGGTCCTAAGGTTGGGATAAGAGGTAAGTCTACCTAATGTTATCATACAAATCATGGACCTAAAGTTGAGGTCAAAGAGGGACTATCCTAATTTTTATCATGCAAAGGATTGAAAACCTAATGTCTCTCCTGCCTCCAACTTAATTAGAAATTAAGTGGAACTAGGAATCCTAAAGGATCATGTGAACAAGCACAAGTAAACACCATACTAATCAATCACAAATAAAAACAAACTCAAGACTTAGCCAAGTCTTAAGAAAAGAAAGAGAAGAAAGAAGAATGAGAGATGAAGGAGAAGATGCAATAATATGTAAACAAAACAAGGAAGTTAACTCCATAAAACATAAGCATCAAACAAAAGCAAGCATTGATCTCAATCATACAAATCAAACATCAAAATCATGTTAGGATAACCCAAAGTATGCGCACATGCTAAACCATACTCAAAGATTGGAAGTCAAAGCATTTAGGCAAAACAAAGCACCAATGCACACACAAATGACTTAAAATCAACCATGAAACAATTTCAATCATCAAGAAAATTAAAGTGAAGTCAAATGATGTGAGAAGCAAGGTAGGGAAGTAGAAATATCAAGATGCATTCAACTCATGTCAATGGTAAAAGGAGGATCACAAAGAGTCAAGTCATGCATCACATCCAAACACAATCAATTGTCACACAAACAATCATATAAAGACACGCCTCAAAGAAGTAAACATGTAAACTCAAGGTATGAATCCAAATGGGGAAGTAACATGATCATGTATATCAATCCAAACATTAACTCATGGATCACAAAAAGAAACCTCAAAGATCAAGGTTCAGAGTATGCATCAAGATTAGTTAAACATCAACCATGATCATCTCCAAAGAAATACATGTATTCAAGAACGGCACAAGGCACAAATGGTCAAGTAGTACATACCATAACATCAAGGTCAAAAGCACACTCAAATGATCTATATCACATTCATTTTTAAGTTGTCACACAAGTTCAACAAGTATCATGCTCAAAAAGTTAGACAAATACCATCCAAATCATCCATAACAAGAACAAAGTGATCATGTGAAGAGAAAGATGAGAAATGATCATACAATGGACATCACATCATGAAAATAAAACCCTCCAACATGTCATCCAAAGCATACAAACATCCATTTGGTCACACAAGAAGTTATCTCAAGAAACTAGGTCAAGAATATCAAAGGAGCAAGGCTAAAACATCACCAACTTGGAAATTCAATCACAAATTGAAAAATAATCAAATAAAAGTGAATCCAAAGCTCTAATTAAGTTAAAACAGCATGTAATCACATCAACTAATCATCTCAAGCTTCACTTAAGCACAAGTAGGCAAAATGGTTACAAACTAGGTCAAGCCCCATGCATATTCAATCCAAAACCAAGTCATATTTAGGCATCCACCAAAAATAGCAAAATGACCTAATAAATTCCAACAAGATGCTCTAACTCATGTTATATCCACCAAGAACAAGTGAGTAAAAGGTCCAAAGAAGAATTGCATAAGTGCATCCCAAAATAATTCATTAACCACAAACGCACCATATTGAACAAGTATGGATCAAGGCTTAGCAAAATCAAATAGAGAATAATCAAATGAACCACACAAATATATCACAACATCACAAAACCTAAGCATACACGTGCCTAGAAATGGTGAAAAAACTAGTTCAAGAACATTTCTCAAACTACATCAATTGTAAACTCTAATTCAGGAATCAAGCACATGAGTACCTTTCATCATTAATTCAAAATAAAATATTAAAAATAATTGAAAAATAAAGTAAAAAATCATGAAAAATAAAATAAGACATAAAAGAAGATAAAAAAATATTTTTGATCATTTTATGGATTAAAGGAACTATTAAAAATAAAATGAAAAAGAAAATAGAACAAAAATATAAATAAAAGAAAAAACAAAGGAGAGGGGGTGCATTCAGCAAATAGCCATGAACAAAATATGAAATTTCATGTTGGGCCTGGACAAAACGGTGGTGCGAATAGAAAATAAGGTGCAAGCCCACTGACATGTTATTTTGTTAAAGAATGCAACCATTAACAAGGAAAAAAAAACATGACAACTACATGTCCTAATGTTTTCTCAATCGGTCACCTTCCTATTAGTTACTAAATGACAAAAACAAAACAAAAACGACTACCAGGACGCGACACGTGTGCGTCTTCTTCATGCAAACAAAACTAGTCCCCCATTGATGTGCCCTAACACGACATAACCAACCATCATCCCTCCAATTTCACACACGCATAACTTCCTCAACTCTCAATGGAATTCAAAAATATAAAAAGTAAAATTGTAGATCTCAACGCAAGGAACACAACCATTACAAATAGACCATAAAATAATGACTAAATCATAGTGATATTTGGCTTGAAAGTCAAGGATTCACAATAAAATTCATCAAATCAACAAAATCAAATAAGCTTCAAATCAAACAGTAAGGGTGGAGCCATCATTTCAGGCCTAACAGATGCAATGCATGAACAAGATTTTCATATCATAAATCTTTTAAACTAAGCATGCGAGTTATGGAAGTCCAAGGATTCTTACCAAGTGGAGAATGGTCGACTGCCTTCTTCAACTTCTAGTACAAAATAAACCCAAGGATCTTGATCTTTGACCTCCAAGGATGAAGAGTCAAGCAAGAGTTGAGAGAATGCTCGAGTAGATTGAGAGAATTTGAGCAAACTTCAAAAATAAGCAAGAAAATCCAGATCTGGAAATGAGAGAATTCTAAGCCTCCTTTGGTGAATGAGGAGCATGAGTTTCTTATATAGAGAGTGAGAATGAAGCTAGGGTATAAAAAATCTTGAGAAATCCGTTAGGAGGGCATTATTGGGAGTTTTTGCAACTTTTGCAAATTGTGTGCAAGCTTGCGTTTTGTGTGTGCTAAGGCTGAGTATTTGTGCATTTTGGCAAGCATTTGAGGTCATGAAAATGATTTGAAGAGGTGGCAACGTGAGAGAAAGTGTGCAACAAGTTTTTGTGCAATTTACAAATTGCTTCTTTTGGGAAATGTGTGAAAGTGGTACATAATGTGGCGTGCATGTTTGGACATTTTGAGTAGTGTTTTGGTAACAGGAAATGTATTATAGGTTGTGTGGAGAGTGTGTCAGAATCATGCTGCTATAAATGTCCATAACATGTCTCTATATGATGCACTAACATACAATTCATGTCCACCACTACCAATGCTCATAACTTGATGAATTCCAACCCAAATCAAACATACATGTGGCCAAGAGAAACTAGGGAATGCAAGGAACAAATTCCATGTTGGAATCATCTTGAAAAGAAGCTTGGAAACATGTGGGAAATAGCTTGTAATTTGTGTCCTCAAAACTAGTTCATGACACTTAGTGTAATTGCATGACATTTACCAAATTTACCAACTTGAACACCTTGAATTGCAAGCACCATTACTTGAGGTACAATGGGCCAAAGGAGGAGTTCTAGATATGGTTTAAAAGCTTGAATAATGATCTAAAACTTTCATGTTTGAAGGAAATTGAATTGGAGCTTGCACCTTGATGAAAAATGCCTTGAAAGATTGGCCCAAAAATCTGCCTAGAAACTTGCCAAACTTGACATATTTGAAACCCTAACTTGGAAGCATCATAACTTGAGTTTTACACATCCAATGGA
The DNA here is from genome assembly GCA_963859935.3 of Lathyrus sativus. NCBI lineage: Eukaryota > Viridiplantae > Streptophyta > Magnoliopsida > Fabales > Fabaceae > Lathyrus > Lathyrus sativus. The sequence goes on along the minus strand of OZ012740.1, from coordinate 521,038,968 downwards.
GGAGTTTTAGTACTCAAACGAAAGCTTGAAGAACTCTCTACAACTTCCATGTTGGAGGAAAATTAATTTGAAGCTTAGATCACCATGAAAGATGGGCTTGAAAACATGCTCCTCAAGCTGAATTTCTATACTTAGAAAAAATTTTAAATGTTAAAAATCACAAACCTTGATTTTCTCAACTTTAGCTCTCCATATCTTTAAATATATGAATCTTTTGGATTTTCTTTATTCTACAAACTTGTATTTCATGATGTACTCTTTAATTTGATAACAAGTTTTCCCCATTTGGATCAAGGATGAGAAAGTTATGATTGATGCAAGATGGCTAGAAATTAGGGTTTCCCACGCTTAGAAAAAATTTAACAAAACCCTAATTCAACCAATCTCCTGATTTTATGTTTTTATTTGATTCTTCTTATTCCAAAAACATGAATACACTTGAAAAGACATAACATGCCCATGATTGACCTTGAAAACCAAGACTTTGACCTTATGGAGCCACAATTGACTTTTCTTTATCAGATGAAACCCTAACACTCTTTCCACTAATTCAAGTTCATGCCATGACTTGTAATGAGACATAATACATGTAGGGAACCCTTAAGGTGTGTATTGAGACATAGAATAATTTCTTGCCCAAGAAACTAGCAATAGATACCCTTTGACCAAAACCCTAATTCAGTCATCCCAAAGATAGAAGGATGTGCCCAATGCTTGTAATCTTGATTCAAATGATTGTGTGATATACCTTGATGATGAAATGGACCTTGGGGCTTGAGGATACCATAAGGTTGAGAATAAAACCTTGATTTAAATTTGAGGATCATACTTTTCCTCTTGAGGACTAACTAAGATACCTTGATCCCTTGCTTAGAACCAATGCTATGCACCAATGATGATGCAAATGATATGAAACATAAGCCAAGATATTAAGAAAAGATAAGACAAATTTTGGGGTGTTACAGAGGGTCTATCCAAGATATTGTCAATTATAATAGTGGAAACCCATACTCTAACACATATATTGCAAGGTGGATGGACCACCTAATTTTTCCCTACAACAACTACCCCTAGCATGCCTTGGGACCACAGGGTTACCAACAAGGCACAATTGCTACCAATGAGAAATACAACCTTAAAAAATTTTAATGGAGAATTTTGTTGCGACACAAAATCGCTCTAAGTTGGAATTTATGATGGAGAGTTTTATGGCGACGCAAACTCACCAAAATGAAAAATTTAGAAACCAAAAACTCTACAAACATAAGATTCTTAGGCATCTAAACACTAAGATTGAACCAATTTCCACTTATAATAAAATATTGGAGATGAAGATCTCCTAAGTTGCACAACAACAAACTTCATCTTCTATCACTCTAGGATCCTTTCCTAACGGACATGTGAATGATGTGACAAACAAAAGTGGTAAACGGGTTGAGAGTTATGGGGAGAATGATAAAGAGGTTGAGGAGAGTTCTGGTATGAAAACATAGAGATTGAGGAAAATCCACCGTCACCACCTAAAAAAGAGATAGTCAAAGAGGTAGAGAAGAAATAACCTTATGTTTCTCCTCCTACCTATAAGCCACTTGTTTCATTTTTGCAAATATTTATGAAGGTTAGGGTAGATACTCAATTTAAGAAATTCATAGTGATGCCAAAAACTCTCTATGTTAATGTGACTTTCACCAATGTTCTCTCCCAAATGTCCACCTACGTTAAGTTCCTAAAATATGTCCTCTCTAAAAAGAGAAAGTTAGAGGAACATGAAACTAGAGAAATTATTGACATTAAGAAAGGAAGGTTGACCTTTGAGGTTGGTAATGAAAGAATTGAATTCATAATGACAAGTCTCTACAAGACCCTTATACAAAGATTTTTTGCTATTTAGTTGATGTGATTAATACTTGTGATGAAACCTAACCTGAACATCTGATATTTAGGCTATATCCAAAACCACCCCCACATTCTCAAAAGTATGAAACACCCCATATATGGAAGACTAATTGTAATGGATATGAGAGATGGTTAAATATGTCGAAAGTAAACCTGAATTTCTTTGTGCTAGGTCTCAATCCTGAAATTGCATTATACAAATGGCAAGATGTTAGACACAATGTCTTAACAATGTATATGACAAGATTAAGGTCCAAACAAAAAACTACAGACAATAATAAAAATGACATAGATAATTGTTAACCCTGTTCAATGCAATGTCGCCTACATCTGGAGGGAATTAACCAAAGAAAGAAATTCACTCTTAATAGGCAAAAGTACAAATTGATCTTAGATGAACTCCCCAATTTCAATGCCTCATGTTCTACCACTACCCGTGAAATCTTATTCAAGAATCCACCTAAATATGAGACCCTTATCAATTTATCTCAAAAACTCTCCTAAGAGTTTAGATAGTTATAATATCTTATGAATGATAGAGCAATTTACAACTAAAAAATACTTTATCTTTCAATATAGGAAAGTGACTAGTGAATAAGTTTTTAACAACACAAAACTAAATGCTCAACACAACTAAACACGCCTTGCTTGTTTCTCAAGGTATAAGTCTTACAATGGAGAGCTTCTCCTTAAATAGCAAAACATTCCAACTGCAAGGCCAATTAGGTTTTGTATCTTTTCGCGCAGCAGAAGAAAATCCATAAGCGCAAGAAATAATTCTTCATTAAGTTGATTTGCATTCTTTGATTTGATAAATTTTCATAAACCATATTTGATATTTTTTATTCTTGATGGGTTATCTTTTGGGAAAACTTTTATTATTCCAAAAAGCGCATAAAAATATTAAACAAGATTGAAAAATAATGGAAACAAATCTTTAAAAGGTGTGAGATTTACTAAGTGCAAGTTAGCTTATGGACGAGGCAAAATATCTCACAATTTATGGAAGATCTTGCTCCATATATTGCTTCATGTTTTGAGCTCATAGAGATAGAATGTCTCACATAATGTCATGAAATCTTGCTCTAAATGTTCTCTATTAGAATGACATCAATCAGATGTAACAACAGGTCATGTCAATCATACCCCAAAATCATTGTTACTGTGCATAATCACAAAGAAATGAGTGTTTCAAAAATTGTCAAATTTCATTCATAATTGAGAATTGATTATATATATGAGGATAATGATTATATATACATGTCATTTAATACGAAACGGAAAGAAAACATAACCAAATGGGCTAGCAGCCGATTATTTTCCTTGCTTGCCTCTTGGATTGCTCAACCACGTTTTGGAGGATGAATATTTAGGCTTCTAAATTGGCCGGTTAGAAAAGACATGTTAATTTACATGGCCATGCCTTCTCCTTGGTCTCTCTAGAGTGCTTCGTAGATTCACTTTGCTCCTTCGAGATCAGTATTTATGGTAGCTAGTTCTCCTTGAAGATTATTGTATTTTATTTTAAGATGTATTGGTGAGGCTACGGTAGGGATGTCAATTTGCATCTATTAACAGAGATTACCATGGAGATTATTTATGTGGAGTTCCAAATTCGGGGATTCTTTCCTCATGTGGGGATGGGGGTGGAGTGAAAAGTTCCTCCGATGACACTTCGAGGAGGGAATTGGGGAAATAACATCCGCCTGCGAATTCCCCAACCATATTATTTAAATTTTATATATAATAATATATTATATAATATATAATTATATAATTTTTTATGTTTTTATTATAACAATATTATTAATATATTAGGAAATGAAGAGTTATCAATGAATCATTTAAATTTTTTTGTGTCATTGTATAATATTTTGTTTAACTACCCAGGTATCCAACCCTAAAAAAGTGCACCCATTAGATACAACATACACACCGTCCGCTCTTATTCTTTTCTCATTTCTCTTTGTCTCCTCCATTCCTCATAATATTTTCTCTTATCATCATCACAACAACCACTATCCTTTATTCATTGTGTCCATGGTAATTACTCTTCAACTTCACTATACTTCAATTAGTAACCTATTTTTTATTCAACTATTAAATTAGTGATTATGTTTTCATATCTACAAGTGTTTTGCATTTTTTTTTGTTGATGTAATATGTGTTTTATTTTTAATTTTTCAAAAAGATGTTAAATATATGTTTTTTAAAAGAAAAAATAACAAAATACTAGTGTCATGGTTTTGATCGAAAAGTAAAGAAATTTTGTTAACATTCAATCTCTGCAGATCTTCGATTCTCCGTGGGGATGGGGATTGGGGGAAATATTCCCCCGTGGAAGGGATCGGGGATGGGGATGGGGAAAACATTTAGCATCGGGGAAGGGAGTGAGGAAACATCGTTCGCACATTCTTTGCTCCATTGACATCCTAGGCTACGGTGTCCAAGGAGGTTGTGAAGGGTCTCCCTAAAATGCAATTGTATATGCTTTTATAAGGGTCTATGAGGAACTGCGAAATGACTGTCCAGAAGTCCTTCCCTTCATCTAGTGATATCATCAACTCAACGTACCCCCATGTATGGGTGGTTGTCCCATCGAATGTTTATAAGTTCGAGCCATCATAAAACCATAAGCTTCCTTTTTATAAGCCCATTTTTCAAACAATTTTGAATACATGATATTGTAAGAGCTTCCACCATCAATTAGGATTCGAGATATGTCAAACTGCTTGATTGTAGCAGTAATCACTAGGGGGAAGATTTCTTTAGAATTTTCCCCAGATTTTCATATTCTCGAAACCCTGTCATAGGCCCATCTATGGTTTTCATCGATGCACTTTCATCTTTTTTATGGACGGCTAACATCATAGAAATGTTTTCTTTATGGTTCCCTTGGAGGGGAGGTTTGTCGGGGGATCTCGTATAGTGATGGAGGTGATATACATGCATTTCACCTTACTAGCCTTTTCTCCCTCGCCCCTGGTTCCAGTATCAACACTCTGACCATTCCCTTTCCCTTTTTCGCCTTTCACACACTCGACCTCTTTTAAACAACCCTTCAATGGCATCCTTCAAATTGATGCAGTCGTCAGTGTTGTGGTCATGTCCTTTATGGAAGCGGAAATATTTTGACTTGTCGGTCTGTGACGATTCTCTAATGGGAAAAAGGTATCTAATCCCTCATTTATAGAATTTTGTGTTGGCACAATTTTGGTAGATCTTCTCTTGAGATGCATCTAGTTGGGTGTACTTGTCGTCTCGTTCCTGAATTTCCCAGTCGTATTCATCCTTCAGTCAATGGGACTCATTCCCGACTGGGCAGCTAGAGTAGTGGAAGCAGTATTTTTGAACTATGTGTTCAATTTTTCCTCCAGGATCATGTAAAACTTGACCATGCTAGGCATTTCTTGAGTGGTTCATACTCTTTTCTTCCCTATACTCAACATTAAGGGATGGTCCTACAAAAGGTCATTCTCGATGATCTAACACTTAAGGCCTTCTTAGACTTGCTCTACTTCAATATCAACTTGTGTAAATTAGTCGATATAAGACTGCATTCTCTCCTTCTTCCCTTGAACAATCTTGCTCAAAGTTTCTACCGTCGCATGCTTCCTTTTCTAAGAGTTAAAGTGCATAGAGAACTGTTCACAAAAATCTGTTCATTATTCAATGCTCTTGTTCGGCATACCATTGAACCAAATATTGGTCGGACCAACCAGAGTCAATGCAAACAACTTGCATTTAGAGGCATCGTCAAGGCTTAAGTTATTTAGTTGATCATTGAGGAACTTCACGTGCTCGTCTGTATCTCCCTTTCCATTGTACTCACTCAACTTGGGAGGCTTCTCCATGAATTTTGGTATTTTGTTGTCTAAAATCTAGTAACACAAAGGATGTTTATGTTTATTCTTCGATGGCTTATTTTATGTCTGATCTAGGGGTGGAGTGTGATTGCTTCGATCTCCCTCTGGGCTTTGGAGATGACTTTGGTGATCCTTGCTCCTCTACTTATTCTTCAAATTAAAAGCTTCATATTTCTTTGTCGTAGTTGGATTAGGGATGACAATTTGAGTTCTCCTTGATATAGCCTCTTGAATAGTGTTTCCTCGTGGAGGAGCATTATAGAGGTCTTCTTCGATATGAAGCAACCTATCTTCTATTTCTATCGAATCTGTTGTAAAAAAATGTTGTACATCATCTGATTAGCACCTTGCAACCCAATGTTAGCTTGCAGTATATGGAAACCAGGTAATGCTTCAGATTGTGAAGTTAGAGGTGGAATCGAATGTCCCATCAAAGGCATTTAGGCAGATCCAACTATTGGAGAAGCCTGGACTAGATCTGGATGTAACAAAATCTCTGCTCATAGACTCACAACGCCATGGAAAAGTGGTAGAGATGGTTGATTGATCATTACTTGAGCAGTGACAACAACGACGAAGCGAGAAGTTTTGGATCCATCCATTACTTAGAAGTGTAGAGATTAAAGAGATAGATCTAGGAATTCAATAAATCAAAGTTGAAATCATACTTTCTAAGATCAAACGTGACTGATCCTTGTGTTCGATTTCAAATTCTTCTAATTCGATGACTTGGGAAATTTTCGAATTGATGATTCGAAGAGCGAACTGAGATCGTGGAAAAGCATGAATGAGAACTCAATTTTCACATATGGTGTTACTGTTATGTATTGGAACCAGAAATGTAGTAACGATCGATGATATTGGCGGATTAAAGCTTTTACTGTGGTGGAGAGGGGGTTAGCTTACAAAGTTAGCACTCCAACACTCAAATCAATATGTAACAAAAAAGAGTAAATTGAAATTAAATTTTACTCTGAATACCTAAATTGGCGCGCGCTCTCTCTATGCTATTATAAGTAAGGAGTCTTGTAATATTTAAAATTATTTGAAAGGAGTCTTGTAACATATAGAGACAATGCTGTTATTAGTAAATAGTTTTATTTCTTTTTTCTTTTTTACAATTAACAAACTAACAATATTTATTAAAATATTATTCATAACCATATTTTTTATAATGCTTAAAATTTTTAATATAAATTAATTGAACGATATCTTAAAACTTATACTATTAGTCTCGTTATCTATGTTGATAGTTGAAGAAATATCTAATTGTAAATCTATGATTTAAATTCACGACCTTCTATTTATTTATTTTTTAAAAGATAAAATTTTGATCATTAAACTATTAAAAGAATAACTAAATACGGTTGAGTTAATTATACTACTATATGTTATATCAAGAATTTGAGAAAATAGCTTGGCCAATTCCAATCTTTAAGATCTCAAATTTCAGCCCAAATGGGAAGTAACTCTAGGCCCAATCTTATGTGAGAATCTTTGAAAATTTTACACCACACTCTACAATTTAATTTTCACCCTTACAAATTTTTTAAAATGTCAAGTTTAACCTTATTGAAATTGGAGATTATTCACTCTACACAAAATTTTCAGTTTGTATAAAGTGACATGTAAGTATAATTTACCAAAATACTTCATTACAACTAATTAAATATGTAAGTTTCTTTATTGGATTAATTTTTTTTTTCATTTTTCCGAATTATTTATCAGATTATTTTTAAAAGAAAAATTATGAAAATATACGTAGGACTTATTTGTGAGTAAATATTTGTTTTTGTGAATAAAATTATTCATTCAAATATATTGAAATCGAATTTTGGAAAAACAAATATAAGACGGAAAATCGAACAAATAAAGGCGCAAAAAAAAACACCAATATTTTTAACATGAAAAATCCTTCAATATGAGAGTAAAAACCATGAGTCGTCCAGACCAAAGAAATAACTCTACTATAATCAATTAAGGGTACAAGAGAGTCTTAAAATGATTCACAAACTAGTGCAAACAACCGCAAATCACAAAGCAAACTAGCTTACAAATAAGAATCAAAAGCTGAAATTTTTTCCCAAAATTGCAGCTTCAGTGCGAAGGAAATAATTTTTACCTCAGATGTTCTATTGAAATTCTGAGTGGTCAAAAGTTAGATATATGTGTTACAAACCTTCTCACCAAATTTGAGCTCGATCCAACGGTTAACAAATCAAGGATCGTCGATTTAGTGAGACTGGATGCAGAAAAACAGAAATGAGATTCTCTCCTCTTTTCTCTCTTTTGAATTCTTAATTTTTCTCTATCTCTCTTAACTCTAAACTGATCTTCTCCACTTAAATAAGTGAGACAAGTGGACTAATCATATTTGAGTCTTTCTCCATATAGGAAGGGAGCCCAAACCCAACAAATCTCCCCCTCACAACTATGTGGAGGAAATTGTCAAACCGACGATATCACAACAAACTTCAAATTTCCCTCTTGGTAATGCTTTAGTCATCATATCAGAACCATTATCATCTGTATGAACTTTAGCTAACTCCAACACCTTAGCATCCAAAACATCACATATCCAATGATATCTCACGTCAATGTGTTTGGACCTATTATAAAAAGTCGGATTCTTACCAAGATGAATAGCGCTTTGACTATCAACAAATAACACATATTTGTCTTGAACAAAACCAACCTCCTACAAAAATTTATTCAACCATAGTAACTCTTTGCATGCTTCGGTAATTACAATAAACTCAACTTTTGTAGTAGATAGTGCTACACATTTTTGCAATCTGCCAAGCAACAACTCCCCCTGCAAATTTAATAATGTATCCCAAAGTGGACTTTCTGGAATCAATGTCTCTAGCCATATCAGGATCAGAGTACCCCACTAGAGTATGCTTATCTCCTCCAAAACAAAGCCTCATAGAAGTAGTACCGCGAAGATACCTTAAAATTCATTTTACAGCATTCCAATGCTCTCTACCTGGATTTGAAAAAAATATATTGAATGTACCAAAAACATGTGCTATATCTGGTCTTGTACACACAATTGCATACATCAAACTACCCACAACAAACGCATAAGAAACACGTTTCATATCAAACGCTTCATCTTCACTTGAAGGACTTTGATTAAAACTCAACTTGAAATGAGTAGCGAGAGGAGTGCCTACCTCCTTAGAACTTTCCATATTTAACTTTTGCAGCACTCTTTCAATATAATTTTCTTGTGACATCTAAAGTTTCTTCTATTTTCTGTCACGCATGACTCTAATGCCAAGAATTTGTTTAGCTGCTCACATGTCTTTCATGGCAAATGATGCTCCTAATTGCTTCTTTAACATGTTAATGTTAGAAATACTTTTCCCTACAATAAGCATATCATCAACATATAACAACATAATTATGAATTCACCGTTAGAAAATTTTCTAACAAAGACGCAATGATATGAAGTAATCTTCAGGAATCCTTGATCACACATAACAGACTCAAACTTCTTGTACCACTGCCTTGGAACTTGCTTCAACCCATATAGACTCTTTCTCAATCTATACACATGATCTTCTTTACCTTTAACTTGAAAACCATCGGGTTATTTCATGTAGATCTCTTCCTCCAAATCACCATGAAGGAAAGTCGTTTTCACATCCATTTGCTCAACTTCTAAATCAAAAGTAGCAGCCAAACTCAACACGGTTCTAATTGATGACATCTTTACAACAAGTGAGAAAATATCATTAAGATCAACACCATTTCTTTGATGGAAACCTTTCACCACTAATCTGGATTTATATCTTGGAGACTTAGAGTTGATCTCATGTTTAACTCTATAAATCCATCTGTTTTCCAAAGTCCTTTTGCCTTTAGGCAGCTTCACTAAATCATAAGTGTGATTATCATGCAATGATTTCATCTCATCAGGCATTGCATCCATCCATTTTTTATTTTCATCACTTTCCATGGCCTCTTGAAAACACTCGGGTTCACCCTCATCAGTCAAGGTCACATACTCATCAGAATTATACCTTGTAGAAGGTTGTCTATGCCTTTTAGGCCTCTTATGTTGAACTTGAGAAGATTCTGGAGTTTCACTAAGATTCTCATCCTGTGACAAATTGCTATCCCCTTCACCATCATTAGTTAGAATATTTACTTCATCTTCAAGTTGTAGATCATTAACATAATTATATGGCTCACCCTTATGATCATCATCACTAATAGCATCCAGATTATGACTAGATAACCGAACTGGATCAACATTAGATAAACTGATATCTTTCTTGGGTGTAGCCTTTTATACCTTATCAATATCTTCAATAGTTTGGTATTCCATAAACACCACATCACAGCTTCGAATAAGCTTCTTCCCTACGGGATCATACAACCTGTAGGCAAACTCATCTTGCTCATAGCTAATGAAGATACATTGTTTTGACTTTGCATCCAACTTGGATTTTTCATCCTTTGGAATATGCACAAAAGCCTTACAGCCAAACACTCTTAAATGATCATACTTGAGATTCTTTCCAAACCAAATTTTGTATGAAACTTCACTATTCAAAGAAACAGTAGGAGTGAGATTAAGAACATGCACTTCCGTGAAAAGTGCCTCAGCTCAATAATGATTAGGCAACTTAGCTTCAGAGAGCACACACCTTACTCTCTCAATTAGTGTTCGATTCATCCTCTCTACTAAAACATTCATTTAGAAGTTTTAAGAGGAGTCTTTTCATGTGCAATACCATGTTGCTTGTAATAGGAATCAAATGCTCCACAATACTCTCCACTATTGTCTAAACGAACACGTTTTAGCTTCTTGTCTGTCTGCCTCTCAACCAAAGCATGAAATTCTTTGAATTTTTCCAAAACTTGGTCTTTTGTATTCAAGGCATAAACTTATAGTTTTATGGAGCAATCATCAATAAAGGTAACAAACTAAAGTGCACCACTAAAGGATTTTACCTTTAATGGACCACAAACATCAGAATGTACCAATTGAAGCAACTTTAACTTCCTTGATGGAGGATGTCTCTTGAAAGATACTCTGGTTTGTTTACCAGTCATGCAATGAGAATACTTCTCCAAATCTACATTCTTTAATCTAGGAAGAACATCCTTTTTGGCCAAAACATTCAGCCCTTTTTCACTAATATGACTAAGTCTTCGGTGCCACAAAGATGCTTCCATATCGATAGCATTCACACTGTCCCTAGCAATCAAAGCCTTTGTCTAATACAATTTAGAAAGATTTTTCCCTCTAGCCACAACCAAGTTACCTTTGTTGAGTTTCCACTTTTCAAAACCAAAGTGATTATCATAACCACAATCATTTAGCATATGCACAAAGATCAAATTAAAGCGGACATTTGGAGCATGTTTGACACCTCTAAGCATTGCATTCCCATGTTGGTTCGCAAGAAAACATCGCAAACACCAATTATCTTAGATACACCATTATTAACCATCTTCAATGCTCTAAAATCACCAGAAATATAAGATGTGGAGAAGTCCTTCCTTGGTGTAACATGCAATGTAGCACCACTGTCAACTATCCACATGCTCTCGTCGGATACAAGATTAACAAACTCATGATCACGAAGAATAATAAGATCATCACTAGTAGCAGTAGTAACATGATCATCATCATGATCTTCATGGTCTCTTTGTTTAGACTTACTCTTCTTGTCTTTGTTATCTTTTTTCCACTTATAGCAATACTTTTGTATGTGTCCTGTTTTGTGACAATAATGACACTCCAGAATCTTGTATTGTGGCTTGGACTTGCTTCTGTTATTCTCTCTACCACTCTTCGGTTCCTTTTTATGACTTCTCCCCCTATTTTCAGTGACAAGTACCTCAGGTTGAGATGAAGAACCATGTGTCTTCCTTCTCATATCCTCATTAAGAATACCACCCTTAACCGTTTCTAAAGAAACAACACCTCTAGGAGCAGAACATGTGATAGAAATCTAAAATGTCTCCCAAGACTCTGGTAAAGATAGCAATAGAAATAGTCCCAAAAGTTCATCATCAAATTTGATACTCATTCCTGACATCTGATCATGGAGGCCTTGAAATTCACTCAAGTGATCTGAAATAAAAGTCCCCTCTTTATACTTCCAACTTATGAAGCTATTCAACAAGAATAATTTATTATTCCCTGATTTAGAGGCATACAAGGACTTTATCTTCTCCCACAAAGTTTTTGCATGTGTCTCATTAGCAATATGATTATAAACATTATCTTCTACATATTGTCTAATAAAACCACATACTTGTTGATGTTCAAACTCCCATTCTTCATCAGACACATAATCCAACTTTGCAGAACTAAACGCCGGTAAATGCAATTTTTTCATAAATAGTTAGGTTTTTTTATCTCTCCCTTCCATAAATGATAATTAGAACCATTCAACAATACCATCTTCATCTTTGTATTTGACTCCATCATTCAAACTAGTAAAATTGCCCTTAACCAAAAGCTCTAATATCACTCTGATGGAAAATTAAGACACAATAATAGACCAATACGTAGAGGATATAAAACTTCCCCAAACTTGTAGAAATCTTGAGGACCAAAAACAAATATAAGACAGAAAATCGAACAAATAAAGGCACAAAAGAACACCGATATTTTTAATGTGGAAAACCCCTCAATATGAGAGTAAAAATCACGAGTCGTCCATACCAAAGAAATGACTCCACTATAATTAATTAAGTGTACAAGAGAGTTTTAAAGTGATTCACAAACTAGTGCAAACAACCACAAATCACAAAGCAAACTAGCTTACAAATAAGAATCAAAAGCTGAAATTTTTTTCCAAAATTGCAGCATCAGTACGAAGCAAATAACGTTCACTTCAGACGTTGTATTGAAATTCTGAACGGTCAAAAGTTAGATATATGTGTTACGAACGTTCCCACCAAATTTGAGCTCGATCCAACGGTTAACGAATCAAGGATCGTCAATTTAGTGAGACTGGTTGCAGAAAATCGAAAATGAGTTTCTCTCCTCTTTTCTCTCTTTTGAATTCTTAATTTTTCTCTATCTCTCTTAACCCTAAATTGATCCTCTCCACTTAAACAATTGAGACAAATTAACTAATCATATTTGGACATTTCTCCACATAGAAAGCGAGCCCAAATCCAACACGTTATAATCGAGTTTTCCAAAATTTTACCAACATCTTAACATGTCTTTCAATATAATTTATTATACTTATATATAAAATTACTTGTAAAATAAAAGTGATTGTTTACAAATGATTGAAAAATGTTGAAGCGAGCAATATGAGTTGTAACCTTAGCCGTTAATGTGCTAATCCCACAAACCTAGTTAGTTCTACATTTATTGTAATTTACTCCTAAACTAATTTGATTATTTGAGGGGTTAGTGAATGGAGAACATTTTAACCACATTAAATTTTTTAGTTTAGAAAATTAATCATAAAAAAATGTTAATATCAGTTCTTAAGTGTTAATACACCTTTACTACAAAATAAAAATAAAATATATTAAATTAAAAATAATATAAAAATTAACTAGAATGTACAATAGTAATTAATATTGTATTAGAAAATAATATGAATCAATCATTTAACAGATACTTTATATAAATGGATAGATTATTTTGTAATTAAGTCAGTTAATAGCTTAAGCTATTTAACTAAAAGGTGGTAAGTTAATTAATTATGCTGGTTGCTTAACCAACCATCTATATAAATGTCAAAAATTTGGTTTTAAAAATATGAATGGAATACATATATCACAGTTTCTTACAACTTTAGTTAGTTATTAGATGCATAAGAAACTTCATTGCATTAACAATTGGTTTGAGAGCGTAGTTCAATCAAAGGGATATACAAAAGAAATGTGAAGGGACCATTGAATAGGTAAACACTTAGTGAGGTGTGTGAATTTTTCAAGAATTCATGCAACAATCATGAATACAAATGGTGGTTATCCTTCTAACATCTTGATTTTTTATGAAAGTAATTAGGAAAGATGGAGTGCTTTCCTGAAACTTTGTGTGAATTTGTATGAGTAGTATAAAGAATGCAGCAAAAACTTTAGTTTTTCTCTCTTACCTATTCATGGCTATGATATTGTAGCTTCTCTCTCTTTTAATGTATTTAACATGTTGGCTTACATTAAACTTTAATATCGTTGTTGTATTTAATCAGGTTGATGATCGTCAACCTCACTGCGGCGTCGTAGTCTTGTCTTCTCTACGATATTGTTTCTCTCTCTCTCTCTCTCTCTAATTTCTTTGAATTTAGTATTTAAGATACAATTTCTAGGAGAACTACACCAAATATGAAAACATCACTTATTTTAGATAATTGGCAAGGTTAAGTAGTACTTGCATAGGGATGAATGTCATCTATTGTGAAATTTCTTCATGTTATAGGAATAAATATGCACGTTCTTTCTCATGGATCATCCAATTTCTTAATGTAAGTATGAAAGAGAAACCTTGGAGGATCTCTCTCTCTCTCTCTCATTATGGATGTTTTTCAATCTAATGTCAAATGAGTACGAAAATGGGGTATTAGAATTTGTTAAGTTTGTTGTTGAACACGCCAAAGACCCCAGTCAAATCATATATCCTTATTTAAATTATTGTTATGGGCGCCGGATTGATGCAATTGAGTCGGAATCACATTTAAAAAGGGATGAAATTAATCGAAGTTATACATGTTGGATATTGCATGATGAGATAAGTAACAAGAACATTGATTCGAGGGATAATATGACATATGCTTCAAACGATTATGGCAAAAATACGTACAACTTTAATCGAGTTGAAGAGACTGCAGAAGCACTTGAAGAAGATATTTAGGATTTCCCAAAAATATTTGAGAGGTTGGTAAGCGATGCAGAGAAACTGTTGTATAAAGGTTGCACCAAATTCAAAAGATTGTCCGTGGTATTAAAATTGTACAACTTAAAGGCGGACACTGGATGGTCGGATAAAAGCTTCACAAAATCATTAGCCTTTATGAAAGATATGCTTCCGGAGGATAATGTTCTTCCTAATCGAACTTATGAAGCCAAAAAAATGTTGTGCTCTATTGGTATGAGCTATGATAAGATACATGCTTGTCCAAATGATTGTATTTTGTTTCGAAATGAATTTGCATCGTTAAATAAATCTTATGGTATTTTCCTATAATTCCAAGATTTAGACGCATGTTTCGTAGTGAAACCGACGCAAAGCAATTGACATGGTATCAGATGAAAGAGAAATAAATGTAAAGTTTTGACATCCGAAAGATTCACCACAATGGATGAAAATTGATAATGATTATCCTGATTTGGAGAAGAAGCAAGAAATCTTCGTTTGGAACTATCTACCGATGGAATGAACCCCATATGGTCTTCAAAGTATCTCACATATCACATGGCCTCTGATTATGATGATTTATAACCTACCTCCATGGCTATGTATGAAGTGTAAGTACATGAAGTTATCTATGTTAATTTCTGGGAATGATATAGACGTATACTTGACACCTTTATAGAAGATTTAAAGATTTTGTGGGAGACCGGTGTGGAGGTTTATGATGGGTATAAGAAAGAAATTTTCAATTTGAGAGCGATGTTGTTTGGCACAATTAATGATTTTCCAGCATACGAAAATCTATCAAGCTCAATGTGCGTGTCTTATTTGTAAGGAAAAAACACAACGGGTGCGATTACAAAATTGTCAGAAGAACATCTTTCTCGGTCATCGTAAATTCTTAAATTCTAATCATCACTACCATGGATGGAGAAAAGCATTCAATGAAAAATCAGAACAAGGTAGAGCTCTACCTACATTGATGGGTGGCCAGATATTTGAAAATATGAAGGATGTGAGCACTCATTTTAGGAAGCTTATTGCACGAACGCTTGTTAAATTTGGGTGGAAGAAAAGGTCAATATTTTCTGAATTGCCATATTGGAAGTCGTTCTATGTAAGACATTTCTTGATGTTATGCATATTTTAAAAAATGTATTCGATAGTGTTATTTGTACGTTACTCAATATACCATGAATGTATAAGGATGGAATTAATGAAAGAAAGGACTTGATAGAGATGGGAATAAGAAATAAATTAGGACCCTTGAAGAAAGGAAAACGAACATATCTACCACCTGTTGCTTATAGTTTATCTAGAAAGGACAAAAAAAGTATTGTGTAAGTTTCTAAGTGAAGTTAAAGTTCCAGAAGGGTACTCTTCAAATATTAGAAATCTTGTATCTATGAAAGACCTCAAGTTAAAAAGTTTAAAGACTCATGATTCTCATGTTCTAATGGAACATTTTCTACCAATAGGTATACGTTCTGTTCCGGACTGACCCAATGGCTAGGCATGACCTAACCCATTTCTGCTCCCAGAACGGTCCAGATTGCCTAAGTCCAACCTCTTTGGGGGGAAGTTTACCTTTCTTCCCCTCCAATAGCGGAGGTTGATCTATTTACCCTTGGTCACAACACCTCTTTCTGTCAGTCTATGTCCGTCACGCACGGTTCCACCATCCAAAAACAGCCAAGACGCTTGAGCCCGTAACTACGCCCCTGCCCATGCCAACGGCTAGTTAGGGACACGCCCGCCCGTCCCAACGACTATTTCTCGCAGTTACATATTCTTCGGAAAATAGTTATCTCGCCTCGAAAATAGGGACCAATGGCCAAGCGTCGGGGGCATTATAAAACCCCTCTCATTTGAGAGGGTCAGGCATCCAATTTCTCACCTTGAAACACACATATTATGTACTTGCTCACTCTCTTGCTCATTTTCTTACTTTAGCATCAGAGTGCCTTGCTGGTACACCCCCTCCTCGTCTTTCACACCCAGCATCACAGACGTTTGTTCTTGGCCCATCTCAGGTTCTGATCATTCGGTAAGATCAGTGGCGCAGTCTGTGGGAATCTTGTTATCCCCGTCTTTTTTCTCTTCATATAACACGAGACCAAAATAATTCTTTAATTTTCTGATCATACTTGCCCATGACAACAATCTTGATACTCATAACTCTGATTTCCTCCTCGTCAGCAAAATTGATGCTGAGGGAGCCTCCACCCCTCATGGCCGCGACGTCCTCCGACAAAGGGATGGAGCCACAACTTCTCCATCCCCTATTCCTGCAGATCACGACGAAGCCCCACCTGTCCCGCAGGGCCTGCCAGTTCCAATTTCGCCCAACGCCGACTCGACCATGGCAGCCTCCTCGAGGTTCTCAATAAAACCAACCTCGTAATCCTCAACCAGAGCGTGAGGATTGAAGCATTTAAAGAGTCTCGTCGTCCAAGATCCCCTCCAAAGAGGAAAGAACGTCAGCAACAACGGAGTCCCCCTTCCCGACACGAGAGGAGCCTTCAGACGCCTCCAAAACCAAAGACTCTGACCGCCCGTAAACGCGACCATATTTCTCCCCGGAACCAGGAGTCCCCGGAACCCAAGAGGACTAGAAAAGACCACCAAGTAGAATCCCAACATTCGCCACCCAAATCCAAGGGCCGAGCACAAACCCCGTCTCCACGACGAGGTCACCGTCCCACCTATAGACAAGACACCCGCTCCCCCTTTTGGACCAATAGAAGCAATGACGAAGAGCCTTGTGACTCGTTGTCCCATGAGATCACGGCCATACGCCTCCTAAAGGGACTAGAGAAACCCCCTTCACTAGGCACGTTCGATATAACAACCGACCCTTACGAGCACATAGAAAACATTGATGCGCTGCTCGACTATCGTGGTGTCTGGGGTGCCATCAAGTGCAGGTTATTCCCGACCACACTCAGGAAGGGGGAGATGACCTGGTAGAAAGGAATCCCTGACGACTCCATCACCTCATGAAGGCAACTGGGAAGACTCTTCTCCAGGAATTTCACGGCCTCTCGCTGACATCCGAAGACCGAAGCCTCCCTCGAGGCCATCATTCACGGCAGAGATGAACCTCTACGATCCTACATTGAAAGATTCAACAAGGAGTCTGTCCAAGTCTCCACCACTGATGACATGAAAAGGTTCCTGCTAGAACGCGGGCCCTGTCCTCGCACAAACTTTGCTAAAGCTGTAGGCCTCTGACCCCCGACAACACTGGAAGCCTCTTCTCCTCAAAGCTCAAGTGTACATTCAGTACGAGGAAAAAGAGGTTGTCAGCTCTGCTCGCGATTCTAGGCATGGGGAGAATGCCCCTCCTTCCAGATTCGACGAACCCTCGACATCCCATCGAGGAGATAAAAAACGAGAAAACCGTCCCCGTGAGACCCGGGATAACAAGGGACCCTATGGCAGGTTCCATGAGTACACTCTCCTAACAATTTCGAGGGAGCATATCCTCACTGAGTGCGCCAACTCCGAATTTCTCCAGGAAGGGGTCCGGTTCCCAAAGCAGATACCGTTCAAACCCAATACTGATAAATCCAAATATTGTCGGTTCCATAAGAGCCATGGCCATACGACAGAATACTGCATCCACCTGAAGGATGCCATTGAAATACTCATCAGAGATGGACATCTAAAGAAGTTCGCCAAGCGAAAGGAAGCTCCTCGACCAGACGCCCAAGAAGCCCAAAAGGTCGAGAAAGAAATGCCTTCCTCCAGGGAAACCAACCTCCAGGTCGCCATGAGCATCTCACGACCTGAAGATTTATGCATTCCTGAGGGGTTCACCGCCCTTCCATATTTTACCGCACACAGCCCATGGGAGACATTCCCCTACTCCATGGTCATCTCCGGAGGAGGTTTCAATAGAGTGACAGTGGGATCCGTCAAGAGGAAATTTGAGCACCTCATCAGCAGCAGCTCAAACCAGAACTCCACCCTCAACAGGGTCCAGGGAAATTTTGTCCCTATTTGCTTCTACCGTGAGGAGCTCTTTAGTGGAGCCTCCAACGCCAGCATCCCTCTGCTCATAAGGGCTCAGATGGACAATTTTGATGTTCAACGAATCCTCATCGATCAAGGCAGCTCCGTCGACATTATGTACTCCCAGCTATTCTTCACTCTCTAGCTGGATGAATCACATTTGCTCCCTACGTGGGCTCTACCTATAGGGTTTTAACGGATCGGTGTCAAAGCCCTGGGGTTATGTTGAGCTAATCGTAACCTTCAGATGTGCAGAAACGGACAGATCAATCAAAATACAATTCCTAGTGATAGACTGCCCGTCATTATACCAGTGCATCTTCGGACGACCAACCCTGGCCGAACTGGTGGCCGTACGTTCGACTGTACACCTGAAGATGAATTATTACACCTCCAAATGCCTCGTCGCAACTCTGCATGGGGACATAGAAGCTATGAGGATATGCTTTGAAGCAGCGCCCAAAGGACTGAATGCAATCGCCACCAGACCAAAGACTCCTGCCCAGCAACTCCGACGAGGAAAATCCGCTTCCTCGCGTCGATTCCATCGACCTTGACAACTGTTTCTCTGAAGACGACCAGAAGACTTAAAGGGCAAAGGGGAAAGAGATCCAGTCCTCTTTGAGCATCCCCTCCAACAGCAGCGAAGCCACCCATCCAATGCTCCCCATCCCAGATGGAGAGTTCGAGCTTGTCCCACTCGGAGATGACCCCAAGCGAGGAATAAAGATTAAAGTCGGCCTCCCCAAGCTAGCGAGGAAACAACTACGAGCATGCCTCCAGGATAATGTAGACCTATTTGCGTGGAGTTTTGTGGAGATGCCCGGACTGGACCCTGATGTGGCCCTGTCACCATCTCACCATCAACCCCGACGTCAGAGCAGTTGCCCAACATAGACGACGACAATCCCCGGAGAAAATAGTGGTTGCCGAGCAAGTTGTAAAAGACCTCTTAGAGGAAAACTTTATATCAGAGGCCAAGTACACCACTTGGCTGTCAAATGTTGTACTCGTTAAAAAGAATAATGAAAAGGGGCACATGTGTGTTGATTATACCGATCTTAATAGGGTCTGCCCTAAAGACGCATACCCCTCCCTAACATAGATAAACTAGTTGATAATTCTGTCGATTTTAAATTACTATATTTCATGGACTCCTATTCGGGCTACAACCAAATACCCATGGCAAAAAGAGACAAGAAGTACACGACCTTCATGACCGAATCGGGCAACTATTACTACAACGTAATTTCCTTCGGCCTGAAGAATGTCGATGCTACCTACCAAAGGATGATGAATAAAGTCTTCCGAAGAGAAATCAGGGACATGCTCAAAGTCTACATGGATGACATGATCATGAAGTCCCATGACGAATTCGATCACACGAGGAACTAAAGCTAACCCCGACAAGTGCAGGGCCTTCTCCGAGTTCCCTATGTCGAACTCAAAAAAGTCCATCTAGTCCCTCAACGGGATGCTCACATCGCTTTCCCGCTTCGTAGACAAATGTGCCCAGCACGCCCTCCCCTTTTTTTTAACTCCTCCGCAAGGAAGCCGCTTTCAAACAGAGGAATGTGAGAAAGCTCTCCTCCACTTGAAGCAAGCCCTATATGCGCCTCCCGCCCTCTCCCGACCAGAAAATGGGGAAACCCTTTTTCTCTATCTCGCCATCGCAACCGAAGCTGTGAGCGTATCCCTCATTCGTGAAACCCCTAAGGGGCAGAAGCCCGTCTATTTCACAAGCAAGGCACTGCAAGGCCAAGAATTACGGTTTCAACAGATAGAGAAGATGGCTCTCTCCCTTATCAACGCTGCAAGGAGACTGAGGAACTATTTGCTGGCCCGCACTACTGTGGCACGCACGAACCAGCCCATAAAGCCACTACTTGGTCATCCAAACATGGCCAGAATGATGCTCAAATAGTCGCAGGAACTATCTGAGTTTGACATCCGGTACGAGTGAAGAAAGGACCTCAAGGCTCAAGCACTAGATGACTTTGTAGCATAAATGACTTTGCCCAGCCAACCAAACGAGGTTGCACGCAGGTGGGTTATACTTTTTGGCGGGGCATCCAGCTCGGTAGGTAGCGGAGTAGGCGTCATCCTAGAGAACGAGGAGGGAGTGATCATCAAACTCTCACTCACGTTGTCCTTTCTAACCTCCAACAACCAAGCTGAATACAAAGCCTTCTTGGTTGGTCTGTGCCTGTGTTAGATGCCCAATTGTGCTTATTTAAGCTATCAAATATGGGCATCTTTCACTCTTTTCTGTCCTAAAAATGTATTAAACCGCCTCACTTTTATTGATTATGTATCATTATGTTAAATGCTCTTGGTCCCTTTGATTTGTGTGCTATTGTGCAGAATTTGAGCTTGAATGAATACAATTTGATTACACAAGAGAGTTGACAAAGGAATCAAGCAAAGAAGAAGAGAAAAGGATGGTTCGCTAGGCGAACACCTGGCGAGTGAGTAGCGAGTGTTCGTTGCATCCTCGCCTAGCGAGCTGTTAGCGAACACTCCCAGACTTGGGCAGAAGCATTCTTGGCATCATTCGCTGGTAGCAAGCATATAGCGAAAGACTCGCTGGGCAAGCTCCCAGCGAGCACCTAGCGAGCAACTCCATAACCAATCAAGCATCCTTCGTTGGCTAGTTCGCTGCAGCAAAGACATAGCGAAGCAAAACAGAAGCAAAAACTGCAGTTCTCACTAGCATGTTCGTTAGGCGAGGCTGTAGCGAGCGTTCGCTAGCAGCTCGCCTAGCGAGGAGGTAGCGAACGTGCCAGATTTTCTACTTTCTATAAGTAGCAGGGGCTACTTTTTGGACAGATATCTTTTTTACTTGTTTTTACATAGTTTTGCTAGAGAGTGAGATTTTGTGCCCTAGAACCCTTTTTTTTCTCATTTTCTTCATCTCTTAACATATTCCAACAAAAAGAAGGTGGATTCTCATCCAAGTTGGATCATTCGACCCGGATGTTCATCAACCTTCTTCCGAAACTTCTTTTGCAAGCTACCATGGAAATGAGTGGCTAAGTTCTTCATCTTGTCAAGGTTAGATGTAGGTGATCATTAAGCTTTGTATGTATATGGATGATCTTCATTTGTAAAACTCTTTGATGATTAATATATGGTGAAAACCTTATTTTATTTATAACCTTTTGTGTTGGTTCATGATTGAAAGATATTTTCCAACTCTTGACCTAGGTTTTCATCCATCTCCTTTCTTGAGCTAGAAATAGTCTTGAATGATGTTGTTCACTAAAATGTTAAACCTAAATGTTGTCATTTTGATAGATTGTGTGAGAAATCAACAATGGACCAAAATGGGAAATATCACAATGTGAGTTAGAGATAATCATATTGGGAGGATATTGTGAATGTGTTTATCATTAAAAAGAGTTTATGCATTGTTGATCGAACATATACATGCAAAGTGATTACCGAACCCTAACTTTGACAATCTTTATTTAAATCGTAAAACCAATATTTTACCGTAGTTCTTACTTTTATGCAAAGCTACCGTGACTTAAAACCAAACCCCCTTTTGTTACTATAAAGTTACGAATTTATCAACTGTCGAATGACAGCAATATCTCATATTCCCTGTGGAGACGATAACAAAAACCCGACACTTTACCACTGTTTTAACAAAATGGCGCCGTTGCCGGGGAACATGAATTGATATTGCGAGCATCGCAATAGTTTCTGAATTTTTAACTTTGAATTTTTGACTTGTGCTTGTAATCTGTTTGGTTTAGTGTGCAACCTTTGTTTTATGCGAGGACAGATTCCTGAGGACCAAATTCTTTTTGATCCCGAGATCGAAAGAACCGCAAGGAGACTGAATAGTAGAACAAGACGGAGGAGGCAACAAGCTAGACAAAGACAAGAGCAAGGAGAAAGTTCCTCTACACCACCACCATCACCATATTTCACACTAATTATGGCAGCACCTCCACCACCACCACCTCCAGTTTCCACTCCATGCACAAACAGTCCAAGACATACAACTCAGTTCGCACAGAATCTTCAAAACGGAAGACAAGCTGAGATGAAAACGGGAATCCTAGCTCTAGTCTACCAAAATCCTTTCACGGGACTAAACCATGAGGATCCGTTCACTCATCTTACAAAATTCTATGAGATTGCTGGCGCAACGGGAGCAACAGAAGCTGACTAAGAGTCATTATTTAGGAGACTATTTCCTCATTCCTTGATTGGGAAAGCGAAGGAGTGGTACCTTGATCAATCGACAACAATCATGACGGATTGGAATCTTCTAGAAGAGAAGTTTCTTGAACGTTTCTTTCCACATAACCGATTCATGGAGGCTAAAACTGCGATTGCGGTATTTTCTCAAGGAGCTAATGACTCACTAAATGAAGCTTGGGAGCGATACAAATCTATGTTAAGAAAGTGCAAGGGACACGGTTTCGACGAGCTCACTCAAGTTCATATTTTCCGCAATGGACTCCTTTCGGTTCACAAGACCTTATTGGATGCTACGGCGGGAGGTTCTTTGATATCAAAAAGTGCAGATGATGCAATTGCAATTATTGATAAGATGGAACTTAATGATCATCAAGGGAATCATAACCGTGGGATGACTCAAATAAAACCGGGCGTGCTCAAGTTAGGGACAAATGACGCTATTCTCGCCCAAAACAAACTCATTTCGCAACAAGTGGAACTCTTAACTCAAAAAATAAAAGAGTTGAATGAGCCTTCAAAAGCTATACAAATAGCTTGTTGTGAACTTTGCAGAGGTGAACACGACACCAGATTTTGTCCACCTCCCGGGTTCGAAGAAGTTAATTACATGGAAAATCAAAGAGATTACCAACTGAGGCAACATCAACAACAACAACCACCGCATCAACAACAACACCACCACCAAAATCCACAACAACAAAACTATCAAGGCAACCAAGGGTACCAATCTAGGGGAAACTATCAACATAACCAAGGTTATGGGGGTGGTCCTTCCAACCGTCAAAATCCCTATCAAACTCAACAACCACCGGTCGTAGCTTCAAAATTAGAAGAGACATTGATGAAATTCATACAAATGTCAATGGCGAATCAAAAAAGTAACGATGCGGCAATTAAAAATCTTGAGACTTAAGTTGGTCAACTTGCTAAGCAATTAGCGGAACAACAATCTGGACCATCCTTTTCGGCAAACACGCAAACAAATCCTAAGGAGCATTGTAAGGCTATAAGGACGAGAAGTGGAAAAAAGTTGGTTGATGAGAGTGAAAAAAGAGAGGTTGAGAAAAAGGATGGCGAGAGAAAAATTGATGAAATTGATGGTGAAGTTGGAGATTGGAGTGAGGGGGAAGTTGAAAAGAAATAAAAATTGGTTGAAGTCGAAAATAAAACAAATGGTAAAGTTGAAAATAATAAAAGTGAAAAAGTGAAGGTGGATGAAGTGAAGAAAAAAAGAGATAGAAACTCTAGAGCATCTAGAGGGAAGGAGGTAGTGAGCACTACTCCGGTCCAAAATTTACCTTATCCACATGCTCCGTCTAGGAGAGAAAATGAACGACATTACGCCCGGTTCATGGATATCTTTAAACAACTCCAAGTCAATATCCCGTTTGCTGAAGCTTTGGAGCAAATGCCAAAGTATGCCAAGTTCATGAAGGACATACTCACCAAAAAGCGAAGGTATACGGAGCCGGAAACAGTTGTTCTTGATGCGAGTTATAGTGCCATCATCCAAAGGACTCTACCGAGAAAAGAAGTTGATCCGGGGCGAGTCACCTTGCCGGTTACAATTGGCGACGTTTATGTTGGAAAGAGGTTAATCGATTTGGGGTCAAGCATCAATTTTATACCTTTATCTATTGTGAAAAAAGCTTGGCAACATTGAGATTAAGGCCATCCGTATGACGTTGCAATTAGCTGATAAGTCTACTACTCATCCTCATGGAGTAGCTCAAGACATATTGGTAAAGGTTGACAAGTTTTTCTTTCCGGTTGATTTTATTGTTATTGATATGGAGGAAGACGATGATGCGCCGCTAATTCTCGAAAGACCATTCATGAAAACCGCTCGTATGATGATTGATGTAGACGACGGTTTAATGAAGGTGAGGGTAAAAAACGAAGAAGTCACTTTTGACCTTTTTGAAGCAATGAGGCACTCAAATGACAAACG
The DNA here is from genome assembly GCA_963859935.3 of Lathyrus sativus. NCBI lineage: Eukaryota > Viridiplantae > Streptophyta > Magnoliopsida > Fabales > Fabaceae > Lathyrus > Lathyrus sativus. The sequence continues at coordinate 521,014,174 of OZ012740.1, read as the reverse complement.
TGATAGTTTCCGAGTTGATGTAATTGAAGAAGCCACCTTTGAAGTTTCCAAACATGTTCATGCTATAACTCCCATGGAGCTAGATCTTAATGACTCTTTTGAAGTTTTCACACTTGAAGAAGAATAAGCTCTTGATGAATGTTTAAAAGATTTTGATAGTCTTAAAGAGTTACAACCATGGTAAGTGGAGGAGGAAGTGTTGAAAAAGGAGGTTAATGATGAAAAGCCAATGATTGAATTGAAGGAGTTACCAAATAACTTGAAGTATGCATTCCTAGATGAAACCGAAGAAAAGCCAGTTATCATAAGCAACCTTTTGTCCAAAAGTGAAGAATCCCGTTTAAAAAAGAATCGAGAAGCGATGGGGTGGACTCTTTCTGATATCAAAGGAATTAGTCCTTCCTATTGTATGCACAAAATTTTAATGGAAGAAGATTTTAAGCCGGTAGCTCAACCACAACGCCGCTTAAATCCTACAATGAAAGAGGTTGTTAGGAAGGAAGTTGTCAAGCTATTGGATGCGGGAATGATTTACCCTATTTCGGATAGCCCTTGGGTGAGTCCGGTGCATGTGGTTCCCAAAAAGGGTGGCATTACCGTTATTCGTAATGAGAAAGAGGAGTTGATCCTAACAAAGGTAGCAACGGGTGGAGAATGTGCATTGACTATAGGCGGTTGAATACCGCAACTCGGAAAGACCACTTCCTACTTCCGTTCATGGACCAAATGCTAGAGAGACTCTCGGGACAACAATTGTATTGTTTTTTAGATGGATATTCCGGGTACAACCAAATTGCGGTTGACTCGGCCGATCATGAGAAAACGGATTTCACGTGTCCGTTTGGAATCTTCGCTTACCGCAAAATGCCCTTTGGGTTGTGTAATGCGCCGACAACTTTCCAAAGATGCATGCAAGCTATTTTTGCTGATCTTATAGAGAAAACAATGGAAGTTTTCATGGATGACTTTTCGGTGTTTGGTGGTTCTTTTGGTTTATGTTTGGAAAATTTAGAAACCGTGCTTGAAAGGTGTGTGAAGACTAATTTGGTGCTAAATTGGGAGAAGTGCCACTTTATGGTAACGGAGGGGATTGTTCTCGGTCACAAAGTCTCGTCAAAAGGGATGGAAGTGGATTATGCTAAGGTAGATGTGATTGAGAAGTTGCCTCCTCCAGCTAACTTAAAGGGTATAAGCTTTCTTGGGCATGCCGGTTTCTACCGGCGATTCATCAAAGACTTCTCAAATGTGGCTAGGCCTTTGAGTAACTTGCTGGCCAAGGACCAGGTATTTCTCTTATTTGATGAATGTTTAAAAGTTTTTGAGATTTTGAAAGAAAAATTGGTCACCGCTCCAATCATAGTTGCTCCGGATTGGAATTTAAACTTTGAGCTAATGTGTGATGCTAGCGACTATGCTATTGGAGCGGTGTTAGGCCAAAGAAAAGACAAAAAATTTCATGCTATACACTATGCAAGCAAAGTTCTTAATGAGGCAGAAATTAATTATGCCACAACAGAAAAAGAATTGCTTGCAATAGTGTATGCACTTGAAAATTTTAGGTCATATCTCATTGGGTCTAAAATATCTGCTAACCAAACCGGATTCAAAGCAAAGGCTTATCCGTTGGATCCTTTTGTTGCAAGAATTTGATGTAGAATTAAAGACAAAAAAGGGTCGAAAAATTTGGTGGCGGATCATTTATCTCGCCTTGTCAATGTGGAGGTGACTACTTTAGAAAAGGAAATTCGAGAAGAGTTTCCTGATGAAAAACTCTTTAAAGTTCAAGTGAGGTCGTGGTTTGCAGATTTTGCAAACCACAAGGCGAGTGGTTTTGTGCCGCCCGACCTAACTCCTAACCAAAAAAGGAAATTCCTCTCGGATGCCAAGTACTATGTGTGGGATGACCCTTATCTGTTTAAGCTGGGAGATGATAATTTATTAAGGAGGTGTGTTACCGGTGATGAAGCGCAAAGTGATCCATGGCATTGTCACAACTCGCCTTATGGCGGACATTTCAATGGGGCTAGAACGGAAAATAAAGTCCTTCAATCGAGATTTTATTGGCCTTCTATTTTTAAAGACGCAAATGCCCATGCGCAAAGTTGTGAGAGTTGCCAACGGAGTGGTGGAATAGGAAAGAGAGACGAGATGCCTCTCCAAAATATCCAAGAGGTTGAATTGTTTGATTGTTGGGGTATCGACTTTGTCGGACCATTCCCACCCTCTTTTAGAAACGAATACTTGCTGGTTGCAGTTGACTATGTGTCAAAGTGGGTTGAGGCAATTGCCTCACCAAGGGCGGATTCTAAGACGGTCATAAACTTTTTAAAGAAAAATATTTTTTCCCGTTTTGGAACCCCCCGAGTGTTGATTCGTGACGGAGGATCACACTTTTGCAATTCACCGTTGGAAAACGTTTTACAATATTACGATGTAACACATAGAGTGGCAACTCCGTACCACCCACAGGCTAATGGTCAAGCTGAGGTATCTAATAGAGAGATTAAGAGAATTTTGGGAAAAAACCGTGTCAAACTCTAGGAAGGATTGGTCGCAAAAATTGGATGAAGCTCTTTGGGCGTATCGCGCGGCCTATAAAGCTCCAATTGGGCTAACTCCATTTCAATTGGTTTATTGAAAAACTTGCCATTTGCCGGTTGAAATGGAGCACAAGGCCTTATGGGCCTTAAAATTTTTGAATTTTAATAATGATTTGGCCGGTGAAAAGAGGAAGGTGCAACTTCTTGATTTGGAAGAGATGCGCAATGCCGCATACCACTCAAGTTGGTTGTACAAAGAGAAAGTTAAGGAATACCATGATAAGAAGCTCCGTAAGAAGGAATTTGTGTCGGGGCAGCTTGTACTATTGTTCAATTCCAGATTGAGATTGTTCCCTGGAAAATTAAAGTCAAAGTGGTCCAGACCATTCCGCGTTAAAGAGGTAAAAACCTTCGGGGCAGTTGTCATTGAGGATATGGAGAAAAAGGACAGCTGGACGGTAAATGGCCAGTGTTTAAAGATTTATCTCGACGGTCATGTGGACCGAGAAAGTTGTGTTTTTCTTCTTGATGTTCCGGCTTGAGCATCATGGACCATCGAGCTTATCCGACGTTAAACAAGCGCTTGTTGAGAGGCACTTCAACATTGTAAGTATTTAATGTTTTCTACTGTGTTGTGGGTTCTATGTGTTGTATACTTTTTGTTGGACTAGGCATGTGCTTGATATGCTGTGAATTTGCAAATCCTGTCATGCTCGCTAGCAGCTCTCTAGGAGAGCATGTAGCGAGTGTTCGCTGGCTATTCGCTTAGCGAACCTTGCGAAACTGGCAGATTTTAGTTCTTTTGGTGGGCCACTCACGTAGGCCCAATTTTATTTTATTTTGATTTGTTTTGGTCTAACACTACACTCATTCTCTCACTCACAAACACTCCCATTCTCACGGTTTCTCATATTGCACAAGTTCTTTTCCCACATTTCCTTGCAAACCCTAATTTCTTCAAGTTCTCTCTTCTCTGCTGCATTAGGTTTGCCCATCTCCTTTCTCTTTGTTGTTTACTGTTGACATTGTTTATGATTGAGGGATTTAGGTCAACTTTTGCATGTAGGGACTTGAGCACATTTTAGGTTACATGTTTACCAAGAACAAACCTTATCATGATAAATCTGTTAGTTTGTGGAATTGTGCTTAATAATCTTTGCATTAGTGATTTCTGTTCCAAAACAGTGGCTGTTTTTGAAAATTTCGTAGCGTTCGCTAGCAGCTCGCTAGGCGAGTCTGTAGCGAGCATTTGCTAGCAGCTCGCTAAGCAAAGTTGTAGCGAACATGACAGATCCTGATTTTTATGTTGTTGATGCCTAATATCTATTGCTGCTGTGTGTTGTGTTTTTTATGTTGTGTGTGCAGATGGCCTCAGGTAACTCTGGAAAGAAAAGAAAGGTCGGAAGCACATCACGACCAGTTCCAATTCAGTTTAATAATGATAGGTTTGTCGGGGCAAAACAAGCTACCCGCTTCATGGCACTGCAGAAGCAAAAGATTCTGCCGGAAAGAAGGTTCACCATTGACCCGGAAGGAGAATACAGAACATTTTCAGGGTTGATGAATAGAAAAAAGTGGGGAATTTTGGTGTCCCCAACCGATAGCTACAACATAGATGTTGTGCGCGAGTTCTATGCGAACGCGCTTCCTGATGATGATGAGTCGTTCACTTGGTCTTCAAGAGTGTTTGGTCGTCAAATTGCTTTCGATAAGGGCGCCATAAACCGTGTGCTCAGTGAACCACTCCACTTGGGTGAGAATGAATTGGACACCTACACTCGGAACTTGAGGCTTCACCCAAAAATTGATGATATTTCTGCTGCTATCTTGTTGGAAGGGAAGGGTGTAGAAAGGAACCATTCTGGAGAAGCTGTAAGGTTTCGCAGAGAAGACATGAACCCATTAGCTCAGCTGATTTTGATGTTGGTTCTATCGAACATCAAACCCAAGTCGCATACCTCAACAGTGCCGATCCTAGTGGCACGTCTTGTTCATGCTATTCTTACAAATGTGCAGATCGATGTAGCGGGGATTATTGCAAGGGAGATGAATTCGGTTATAGAGAGCGGGCTTAAGTCTGGGGGGGCGAACTAATTGCCCCCTTGCTTTTCCCTATCTTGTTATGGCTTTGTGTTCTCAGACTCGGATGAAGCTTCCTTCCCGAAGTTTGGTTAAGATTCCCGCTGCTGTTGATGATAGTTATGTGAATAAATATTGCAGGCCAGAGAATTATAGAGGTGGTGCATCTGCTGGTGATGCCAAGACTACTGATGGTCTCGGTGGTTTTTCTCAAGGGTTTGACCCTTTCCAGCAAGCAGTATGCAACTACAATTGGGAGTGATGGCGGCGACACAACGTGCGATGGTTGACATTCATGACTCGATGCAGGTGTTACAACTCCAGATCCGTGACCCCTCCACAGAGCGTCCTATGATGACACGTGAGCAGTTTATGCAGCACGCGAGCTGGCCTATGGACAAGCCTGTTTTTGGAGATGGGGCGGGTGCGAGTGGTCCCGGTGCTGATGTTGATGATGCTGATGATGATGAGGTTGAGGGTGAAGAGGATTTTGATGATGACAATTCAGAGGAGGAGGAGTCTGAGTCCGAGGAGGACTGATCTTTGATTTTTATCTGTTTCAGTTTACTGTTTTGTTTTGGTTTCTGGATTTTATTTTGTTCTGATATTTTGGGTTGTACTATTGGGGTGTTTTGTCCCCCAGGCACATTTCTATTTCTTTAATTTCAGTTATGATTAATAGTTTTTCATTTAATTTTGTTTTTAATAATTTTTTTGTGTGGATTGGTTGATGTCAAAACCTTCTAGATTGGTTGCTCTCCGAAAGAAGTATCTAATGAAGGTGCATCCGAGCTTGGATGGCGATGATAAAAAATTAACAAGCGATTAAAGCTAAGGTACATGGTTACCTTCGGTTAGAATTCTAGAATGCATGCGTAACTTTGTTCTTTTTGTGATAAAATATTGTCTTTTTGCAACATAAGTGAATGAATGAGTCACTTAGGTTTTAGAACCACAAATTGTGAGGAGACCTCCATTATGTACTTAAATGTTGGATTCTGATAAACCGTGTTGATTCATTTAATTCATGTTCTGTCTTTTATTATTATGAATTTGTGGAAGTTAGTTGAAATGATCAAGGCACTTGTTTCTTTCGAGCACAACTAGTTCCAGATGCAAACTTACCCGTGAGTTGAGAGAGTATTCATGAACTCCTTTGAGCTTAAACAGTTGAATCTCGGCTTGAAATAAAGCGAGACTTCAAAATCTTATTTCTTGAAAACCTTAAAAAAAATTGATTATTGTTCTTGTGCCGTAAAAAGTAAAGAACATTCACTTTTGAAGGAAGTAGAAGATAAGTTGGGGAGAAAGATAATATAAGTGGGTAATTTGCCACAACTCATGAAAAAACCAAGCAAGCATCGAAAAGAATTGTGAAAAAGAAAAACACTTGTTTTATGAACATGGTGTAGAAAGAAAATGATCAAAAGAAAAGAATAATCATGAATGCTTGCTTGGAAGAAATATATTAAAAAATTGAGTTGTGGAACAAGAGTTGTGAAGGTTTCAAATGAGTATCAAGATTGAACGAAGTTTGAATGTGTGAATTGTTGTACAAGTGAATGTCTCTTTTGCATCGGCAAATTCGTTTCAATGGCTTTAGATATGTCCCTTGTTTGTAAACCCGGCCAAGCTACAACCGGAAAAGACCTTAGTGATCTTCGTACTTCCACATTTTCATTTATAATTGCTAGACATTATATGAATTGAATTGATTTTTGCATTGTTTATTGGAGAGTGAAATTGTCCCCGCGCTTGCATGTGCAAAATTTCTTCAATCCTTATTCAAAGAGGAGAGATAGGGAGATTCATTTAAGATATCATTGTTGTGAATTGATAAATGTTTTGTATTGCTTTAAGGTTTTAGTTCTTGTGCATTGTGTTGTTCTAACCGTTGGAAACACGTGTTTGGTTGAGTCGTTTGTATTTGAGCCATTTGATCCGAGTTCGGAAAATCCTTTCTCTTTAAGAAAATCCTCTAGATCTTCAAGAGGCATACTTTGCTTGAGGGCAAGAAATATTCTAGTTGGAGAGAGTTGTTAGATGCCCAATTGTGCTTATTTAAGCTATCAAATGTGGGCATCTTTCGCTCCTTTCTGTCCTAAAAATGTATTAAACTGCCTCGCTTTTGTTGATTATGCATCATTGTGTTAAATGCTCTTGGTCCCTTTGATTTGTGTGCTATTGTGCAGGATTTAAGCTTGAATGAATACAATTTGATTACACAAGAGAGTTGACAAAGGAATCAAGCAAAGAAGAAGAGAAAAGGCTGGTTCGCTAGGCGAACACCTTGCGAGTGAGTAGCGAGTGTTCGCTGCAGCCTCGCCTAGCGAGATGTTAGCAAACACTCCCAGACTTGGGTAGAAGCATTCTTGGTATCATTCGCTGGTAGCGAGCATATGGCGAAAGACTCGCTAGGTGAGCTCCCAGCGAGCACCTAGCGAGCAACTCCAGAACCAATCAAGCATCCTTCGCTGGCTGGTTCACTGCAGCGAAGACATAGCGAAGCAAAACAGAAGCAAAAACTACAGTCCTCGCTAGCATGTTTGCTAGGCGAGGCTGTAGCGAGTGTTCGCTAGCAGCTCACCTAGCGAGGAGGTAGCGAACGTGCCAGATTTTCTACTTTCTATAAGTAGCAGTGGCTACTTTTTGGACAGATATCTTTTTTACTTGTTTTTACATAGTTTTCCTAGAGAGTGAGATTTTTTGCCCTAGAACCCTTTTTGCTCTCATTTTCTTCATCTCTTAACATATTCCAACAAAAAGAAGGTGGATTCTCATCCAAGTTGGATCATTCGACCCGGATGTTCATCAACCTTCTTCTGAAACTTCTTTTGCAAGCTACCATGGAAATGAGTGGCTAAGTTCTTCATTTTGTCAAGGTTAGATGTAGGTGATCATTAAGCTTTGTATGCATATGGATGATCTTCATTTGTAAAACTCTTTGATGATTAATATATGGTGAAAACCTTGTTTTATTTATAACCTTTTGTGTTGGTTCATGATTGAAAGATATTTTCCAACTCTTGACCTAGGTTTTCATCCATCTCCTTTCTTGAGCTAGAAATAGTCTTGAATGATGTTGTTCACTAAAATGTTAAACCTAAATGTTGTCATTTTGATAGATTGTGTGAGAAATCAACAATGGATCAAAATGGGAAATATCACAATGTGAGTTAGAGATAATCATATTGGGAGGATATTGTGAATGTGTTTATCATTAAAAAGAGTTTATGCATTGTTGATCGAACATATACATGCAAAGTGATTACCGAACCCTAACTTTGACAATCTTTATTTAAATTGTAAAACCAATATTTTACCGCAGTTCTTACTTTTATGCAAAGCTACCGTGACTTAAAACCAAACCCCCTTTTGTTACTATAAAGTTATGAATTTATCAACTGTCGAACGACAACAAGATCTCATATTTCCTGTGGAGACGATAACAAAAACCCGACACTTTACCACTGTTTTAACAGCCTCGCCGAAGATTTGGGAGCAAACGAAGTTGTCATCTACGCTGACTCTCAACTAGTGGCCCTCCAATTCCGGGGAGAGTATCAGGTCAAGAATGATAACTTGTCAGAATACCTGACCCTGGTCAAGGAAAAGATGGAAAAGTTCTCCCCAATGGAAGTAAAACATGTTCCCCGCGAACACAACGTCCGAACAGACATCCTGCCGAAACTAGCCAGCATGAAAAAGAAAGGGGGAAACAAATTCATCATCCAGGAGATACTCCCACGACCCAGCATCGAGGGAACATCCACGACCCTCGACGTGCACGTTGTCGATGAAGACCACTGCTGGATGACCCTAGTGTACAACTACCTCACTAAAAACGAGCTGCCATCTGATCCAAAGAAGGCCAGCGTGGTAAGGCGTAGGTCGTGTTCCTACGTTCTGGTCGAGAATAAAATGTACAGACGAGGATTCTCCATACCTCTCCTCAAATGCGTTGAAGAGGAAATGATCTCCCACATCCTGCGCGAGATCCACGAAGGAATCAACGACTAGCACCTAGGTGGAAAGTCCCTCGCGAGAAAAGCTCTACGAGCAGGTTACTACTGGTCGACCATGCAAAACGACACGAAAGAACATGTGAAGAAATGCGAAAAATGCCAACGACATGGGACATGCTCCTAGAACCTCCTAACGAACTCAAGGTGATGTCATCCCCATGGCCCTTCGCCTGGTGGGCCTGGACATCCTGGGACCCTTCGTCGTAGGCTCTAACCAAAATAAATACATAATAGTGGGCGTAGACTACTTCACCAAGTGGATAGAAGCTGAAGCCCTGGCCAAGATAACGATCCACAACATACTTCGGTTCTATAAGAGAAACATCCTTGCTCGTTTCAGAATTCCTCAAGTAGTTGTCACAGACAACGAGACACGGTTCACGGATAGAAAATTCCAGGAGTTCGTTGCTTAACTAGGCATTAAACATCACTTCGCATCCGTCGAGCACTCTCAGACTAACGGGCAATCCGAAGCGGCAAACAGAGTAATCTTACGGGGTCTCAAACGAAGATTGGACGAAACAAAGAGGCAGTGGGTCGAAGAGTTGTACAGCGTGCTCTGGGCCTATCACACTACACCTCTTTTGTCAACCGGGGAATCCCCCTTTCGCTAGCATACGGGACAAAGGTGGTAATCTCCATTGAAACCCATGTGCCGACCATTCAAACGAAAACACCTTTGGAAGAAGAAACAAACAGCGAGGCCCTGAGGGAAGAACTCGACCTCGTCGAAGAGGTTCGGACAGGGGCAACCCTTTGTGAAGCCTCACTCAAGCAAAAAAAATAACAATTAAGCATAACACCAAGGTCATCCAACGAGAATTCCAAGTAGGCGGCCTCGTCCTAAGAAGGAATCACAAAGATTCTCGAGAGGACAAGCTTGCCGCGACTGGGAAGGACCCTACCGCATTAGAACAATGACGGGGAACGGGGCCTACTACCTAGAATACCTAATTGGGGAAGAATTAGCTCGACCATAGAACGCCGAAAAGCTTAAATAATATTACAGCTAAGGCCCCCACTGCCAACGTGTCTCGCCTAAGCGGCGGGCACAATGACCGACTACGGGTGCACACCCAGGTATAAGCGATGCACCACCAAAAGGATCTAAGAAAGGGTCTGGCGAAGATTCCTACCCATGATCGACGACGGTTCCTCAACCGAGCCCACCGTCGTCACAGTACCATGAACGGCAGAACCCCTAGCTCGCGATGGGAAGTTCACGCTGCAAACTCAGGCCACGATCGTGACCTGAGCTCCTCCCTGCCTGGAAAAAACCCAGGCCTTTCGACCAGTTCCCAGCACTGTTGAACATCATCCTTCGAGTATACCCGGAACATAACAAATTACTAAGTGCCTCTTACGGCCGTGTTGGATGGCATAAGACACTTAGAAAATATTCAGCGAAATACAAAAATACAACATACTTGTACATATAATATAACACGGCCACAAATGACCGCAAATATGCATGGTACAACAAAAAGGGGACCAAGCCCCACATAATAAAATTACAATAAAGTACAGATAATCAAATGGAACGCATGTCAAAGCATAAAACTACTCCGTTTATTGAGCTTCCTCTTGTGACGCCTGCCCCTGGTCATCCCCGCCCTCAGCAAACCAGAGGAAATCTGGAGCGATTATCTGGCCATCTTTGACCGTATAGAGGAACAATGTGCCCTCCGTAGTCTGCTCGACCCCAGGGTTCACCAACTTTATTTGGTCCACTGCATTCTAGAAAGCCTCCTCGCCAATGGCTACGAGGTCATCGGCAGCCTGAACAAACCGAGCGACCAGCTCTGACCGTGTCATCAGCTTCTTCGTCTCTTCGAGCTCGTCCTCAGCAGAGGCAGCAGCGGTCTGCAACTTCTCCACCAGATCCTCGACAACCTTCAACTTAGCAGCCACATCATCCCTCTTCAGAGCCACCTCCTCGCAACCTTTGCGGGCAACATCCTCAAGTTTCTTCCCCCTTTCCTCCTGAAGCTTCTTGACCTTCTCCTCCAGGACCGTCACCGCAGCTTGGGACCTCTTCAGCTCAAGTTATAGAGGAGATCCGTCCTTGGTATATACCACGACCATCTCTAGAACCCTCATTAAAGCAGAGGCATCCTGGGAAAGCAGGGCCCGTTTGCTGGGACAGTCCATTTCCTTGAGCTTTAGAGGTTCTGTCCGAGGAATGGACAGAGAGGACCCCTAGAAGAATTTCCTATTAAGAAAGCAGGGGGGCAGCTCGAACTTGCTTTTAGTAGACTCCCGGTTGAGGTCTACTACCTTGTTTGGGCGGGCACGCTTGGGCCTCGAGCTCACGGAAGAGGCGACATCTAAGTGGCTGGAGGAATTGAGGATGAAGTCCCAGACCCTGTCTGAGGGGGGACCGTTCGCTGACCAAGGCGACTCTTCATTAGAGCAGCTCCGCTCTTCATTTTCCCATGAGCATGTTTCATCATCCTTTCCTGCGCTGAAGGCATTTTATCTGCAAAAACAACAAACACGTAAGCACGGGGGAAGAAAACATCTCGGGCAGAGTAAGAGAAAACAAGAACTGCCCAAAAGTTCAAGAGCCTCCTCACGAATGCTGCACTTGAGGAGCTCTTTGGTGTTAATATATCGGGCTTCCACCTGTAGCCCACCATCCTCCTTGTATAGAAGCTTCCCGACGGGAGTCAAGCACTGAGCAGGAAAGAGGTCGTCTACAAAGGCCATCAGCTTAGCATAGCTGGCCCGATCATCCTCCACCAGCTGATGAGAAGCAACTATGTACTCATCAGTTGAGCGGGTAAAGTGAGCCTCACTCCAGCAGAAAGGAAAAGTATACAGCTTCTAGGCAACTATTTTTCCATCCTCGTCTATCAGGTCCTCCCCATTCTCGTCCGTGGAGACCTCCCATACAAAAGTTGAATCGGTAGCCCTCTCTGAAACCGGTTCGATCATGTAGAATCTCTCCTTAAACATCCGGATAGATTCAGAGAAGGGTTTGAACAACTTCCTCCCTTGCTTTAAAGAAACTCAGCCAAACTTTCTCCCTGACACCTGCCGTTGAAGGTGAAATATGGTGAAGAAAAGGGGGAGGGTGGCCCCGCTTTACAGATACTCGCACACCAGCTCGTATGCCCGCGTGAAGGCAATGGAGTCTGGGTGCAGTTAAGAAGGCGCCAGGTCAAGGTGCACAAAGACGGCGCGTTGAAATCCTGTGAAAGGCAATCTCAACCCTATCTCTTTAAAAACATACTCGTACATGGGAAATCGCTCCTTGTACGCCGAGCAAATTCGTTCCTCTTCTGAAGGAAAATGGACCGTCCACTCTCCCTCCGGTCCCACCGTGGTAAACGCGTCCCTGGTTTACGAAGCGAAAAGAGATGCATGCTCCATTGGCTCGGCCATCATCCACTCATCCATCGATGACATTGCAGCAGACGTCTCCACGACCTCAGGAGACGAGGAATCATCGTCTGTCTCTGTATCCTCCGAGGAGCGATCCTTAAACAAATCTCTAAGATGTTCTTCTTTGTCGACCCTACGCAACATCTCTTTTACCTTAAAAATAGAGGAAAATAGTGAATTCGATGACAAAATCAATCCACCCTTTCACTGCTAGTCAAGTGAAAGGGTGCACAAAGGGCCAAAGACAGGATCCTCGACCTAAGCCCTATTCAAATGGCGCAGCTAAATAAATAGGGAAGGTTCCGATAGTTCTCCCTAACGCATCTGGGGATAGTCCCGGGTCACAAAACCCAGAAATCCCATAGGGAAACCACCAGAATCCATGTCATCTCCAGCAGTGGCACCGCCATATCTTCTCTACCCCGGGATCAACTGAATCTATGGGTTGCTAACTTGCGCTTCCTAAAAATAGCAACTACACCGTTGGCAGCAGACAAATGGTCACGCCACCTTCTACCACCAACAACCACCGTTAAATACACCCTATAACTAAGTCATTTTAGTCCTAACCACATGAAATCTAAGGCATCAAATAAGAAAAACAAGGAATAAACAGAGAATCGATGTACTTACGTGGTTGAGGAAGAATTTTTGGACCTAAAGCGGCTCTGGTCGGATCTCGTACGGTGGTCAGAATAGACTTGAAGGCAACAAACAGTAGTTGAAGAAACAGGCAAGAAGAAAGATAGGCAAAAGTTATGAATGAACGAACCCTCTCTCTTTTTATAGGCAAACGACAGGAACGTGCACGAGCACGCGCGGGTAGGGCATCATCATAACCCTAGCCTAGCCATCGTCATGCATTTAATGCAGCACACGGCTCAAGGCACACATGACATCCCCACTCTTCAGATCCCATCAACCGTTGGGCTCCCCGGATCCCAAGATCCCCGAGACCAACATTCATGATGTCCGGGAAAGTATTCATCCGAACACAAAGAAGCTCACGACGACTATGCCCGGGAAGCAGACCATCCTTAAGGCATCGCTACCATGCCCGGTAACAACAACTCGGGGGCTACTGTTCTAGACTGGCTCAGTGGCTAGGCATGACCCAACCCACTTCTGCTCCCAAAACGGCCCAAATTGCCTAAGTCCAACCTCTTTGGGGGGAAGTTTATCGTTCTGCCCCTCCAACAAGGGAGGCTGACCTATTTACCCTTGGTCACAACGCCTCTCCCCGTCAGTCTCTGCCCGTCACGCACGGTTCCACCATTCAGAAACAACCAAGACGCTTGTGCCCGTAACTATGCCTCTGCCCGTGCCAACGGCTAGTTAGGGGCACGTCTGCCCGTTCCAACGGCTATTTCTAGCAATTACCTATTCTTCAGGAAACAGTTATCTCACCCCGAAAATAGGGACCAATGGCCCAGCGCCGGGGACATTATAAAAACCCTTTCATTTGAGAGGGTCAGGTATCCAATTTCTCACCTTGAAACACACATATTCTGTACTTGCTCATTTTCTTACTTTAGCATCAGAGTGCCTTGCAGGTACACCCCCTCCTCCTATTTCACACCTAGCATCACAGACGTTTGTCCTTGGCCCATCTCAAGTTCTGATCGTTCAGTAAGATCACGTTCTATTCTTCCAGAAAAAGTAAGATGCTCCATAACTAAATTGTGTTTCTTCTTCAGGTCGATTTATAGTAAGGTGATTGATCCTGAATGCTTACCTATATTGCAAAAGGAAATCATTATTACTTTGTATGAGCTTGAAATATATTTTCCTCCCTCATTTTTTGACATAATGGTACATCTAGTTGTTCATCACACAACTCTGTGGACCAGCTTATATGAGATGGATGTACCCGGTTGAACATTATATGAAAATATTAAAAGGGTATGTGAAAAGCCGAAGTCGACCAGAGGGTTGTATTGTTGAACGATACATTGTTGAACAAACAGTTGAGTTTTATACTGAATATTTGTCCAATGTTAAACCCATTGAACTCCCCAAATCTCATGATTTGGAGAAAAGAAAAGGAAAAAAATTAATTGTAAATAAAATTGTGACAATATCAAATGATGAATAGGAACAAGTGCATTTGTATGTTTTACACAATGACAATGAGGTTGAGTCGTATGTTGAAATGCACAAGGATGTACTTAGGATTTTAAATCCGAATAGAAATTATTTGAGTTATTTTGGTATTTTGTGCAATTTATGGGTAATTTAATAATGTAATGATTACTGAGAATAGAGTATCTGTGGGCGGAGAAATAAAATTGAATTATTAGAATAATTAAAGATATTTGGAATAATTAGCTGAATAAAATAAAAATGGTTATTAAATAAATTATATTTTTATTAAATAATTACTTAGTGAAAATTTTTTAATAGAATAAAAGTGTTACATTATTTAGAAAATATAAATTTACAAAATAAAATAATTATTGGGATTATTTGATTAATTATTGGAATTATTAGTAATATTACCATTGAGAAACACTTATAGTTAATTTGTTAAAGGGGGTGTGAGTGTTAGGGTGTAGAGACCAATTGAGATTTTAGGGTTATATTTAAACTAACGTGAGGGGGCTTTAGGGTACAAAGAAAAAAAGTAGAATTTTCAAAAGCAATCGATCTTGGAATTAGGGTTTTGGAATAGATTTTTGAGAGCGACAATGAGGAATGAAGAAATTTGACAAAACTTCATATTTCGAGATAAAATGGGGAAATTGTGTTACTTATGGGTGACCTAAGCAGTCATGGTATTGAGAGGTCATTACTCTCCTATCACTGTATTTTGTATTATACATCCTTTGTCCTTATTGGTAACCAAGGGTGTTTAGCCAATACCTTTAAGATCACTGATTGATGTATTATTATATAATTTAGTTGTTACAATGGAATTACGCATGAATCATGATTGTTGTTATACCTTTTTTGGGATTTTTTTAATAATTTGTGAGTTGTGTGATTACTGTGATATTGTTGTTATGATTTCTGAACTTTTGAGATTTCTGTAAAATTTGGAATTGTATTGCTCTGCCTGTTTTGGTGCAATCTTGTTATTTTGGTATATTTTCCAATGCGTAAAAGCTAAGTATTTTCAAAAATGTTAGAAAAACATAATTTTCTTAAAATTGAATTTTTAACGAAAATTCGGAAAAATTGAGTACGACTGCACGGTGGGGCTGTACGGAGAAGCTCTACGGCTGAGACTGTATGGCTAGTATTGTACGACTGTACTATGGGCGGAAGGTGGTGTTTACGATGATTTTCGAGTTTGAGGGTCAGTTTGAAAAAATTCGAACAATGTTGTTGCCAATAACCTTCTTGGTAAATTGAGATAAAATTATTATTTTAGCGTTAATTTTATTGTTATTGGAGTCAAACTGTCAGCCCTTAAGGAGTTAGTAGAGTTACCTCTCGTTAAAGTTGTCAGTGGGATATTATCAAGTACTTCCAAAGGTCACCTTTGTAACACCTCATTTTCAATTACTCATTTTTATCGAATTATTTATGAAGTATGCGTGTTTTTGTATGCTTTGAATTATTGACGGGTTGGGTCAATTAAAATAACTAGGTGGTTTAGAAATTAATGGAATTATTTATAGTTCTTTTAGTGATTAAATAATAAGAGTATTTATCTAATTATATGAATATATTGAAATATTAAAATAATAATGAAAATAAGTGTGTATAGAGGAATTAAGGGTAAGCTGGAAAATTGTGGGGATGAGTTAGGGGTAATAGAGAGAAAACATAATTAGGAGGAATATGGTTATTAGAAATAAGAGAGAGGTTGAAAAAGAGTCAGTTTGCATATTGTTGTGAATAGGATGGCTTGAAACAAAATATAAACGGTTTCTAAGAAACGCACAAGGGTTAGGGTTAACAAAGAAAACAACAAGGATTGGTTATAAACTACTATTCTTTCCTTTCTCTATCAAACAAGATTACAAGTATACAAGAATAACAAATAACCTCTCTCTCTTGAATTAGGATTTTATCTTCCTATTTTTCCTTATGCAAGTTGAGAGACTAGCATGCTATTTATAAGAAAACTAACACACTAACCTAATGGGCTTTTTAACAACTATCCATTACAAGCTAACTTAGGGTACAAGCTAAATTAAACAATTGGACTTAAAAGCAAGGTCCAATTCAACATGCTAACAAACCTAGCAATATTGACTAATGCATGTTAGAACAAACTTTGACTACAATACGCATTACTCGCGAACTGACTTCGACCATTCTAGAGTTTGATCCAATATCTCACAAATTTCCACCTTGGATCTAACTCTATAACATCAAGAAACTATCTTTTTTCATGCAGCTTTATCAACTGCATACAGTGGAAAAACTTGAAACTGGGCAACGCCTTGGTGATCATATCAACAACATTATAATCTGTCAAAACCTTCCGCACATAGACTTTTTCACGCTCGATTATCCCTCTGACGAAATGCAGCCTCACATCAATGTGCTTGGTTCGCTCATGATAGGCTGGATTCTTTGATAGGTGTATTACACTTTGACTATCACATTTAACAGTGATAACTCGACCTTGAAGTTTCACTCTTTTGCAAAACCTTCAAGCCACAATGCTTCCTTCACAGCTTCAGTTAGGGCGATATATTCCGCTTCAGTGGTTGATAAGGCAAAGATCTTCTGAAGTGTTGTTTTCCAACTGATTGTTGTCCCGAACATAATGAACACATATCCAAAAATAGATTTTCTAGAATCCATACAACGTGCATAATCAGAGTCGACATATCCTTCGATTGCTACTTACTATCTTCACCCAAGGCTCCACCATAAATTAGAAGTCTCTTCAGAGACCCATTTATGTACCTTAAAATCTACTTCAATGCTTGCCAGTAAGGCTTTTCAGGATTCGCCATGTACCTGCTTACAAGACTTATTGCATATGTTATGTCGAGTCTAGTACATACCATATCATACATCAAAGAACCCATTATATTAGCATATGGAATTCTATTCATATAAACTCTTTTGATATCAGTATCGGGATATTGATCTATACTCATCTTGAATTGGGGGTTTGTCGGAGTCACAACAAGCTTTGAATTCGACATACCAAACTTTTTGAGAATCTTCCGTAGGCATGCCTCTTGAGTTAAGCATAATTTTGACTGCTTTCTATCTCTTCGGATGTCAATCCCAAGAATCCTGAACGCAACTCCCAGATCCTTCATGTCGAACTCCTTATTGAGTTCAGCCTTTACCCTTATTATATCTTCGACATTGTTGCTTGCTATTAGAGTATCATCCACATAAAGCAACAAAATAACAGATGAATTACCAGGTCAAAATCTAAAGTAAACACAATGGTCGAACTGACTTCTAATGAAACTTATGCATTCCATGAACTTGTTGAATATCCTATTCCACTGTCGAGGATATTGCTTCAATCCATATAAGGATCTATTCAGCTTGCGTAAATAGTATTCCTTCCCTTTTTCGACATACCCTTCAGGTTGCCTCATAAGGATTGTTTCATCTAAATCACCATACAAGAACGCAGTCCTCACATCCATATGTTCTAGTTCAAGGAAGAACTGGCCCGCCGTGGCAAGCAACATTCGAATGGATCTGTGCTTCACAACAGGAGAAAACCATCATTGAAGTGAATCCCCTAGCGACCAATCTTGCCTTGTATCTGTTCGACGCCACTCATTCAATTCCTTCCTTAACTTTGAAAATCCATTTACAACTGACTAAACTGGCTCCAAAAAGTTTCTTGATCAGTTCCCAGGTGTTGTTATCATGAAGAGATTTCATCTCATCACATATGGCCTTCAACCATTCAGTCTTCTTTCGACTCCTCATAACTTCCTTATAGTCTCTAGGTTCTTCGTCTAGAACCTCATTGTAGAGATTAAGGCATAAACTATAAGATCTGCATACCCAAGTCTCTGAGGTGGCTTGATGACTCTCCTCGACCTGTCTCTTGCTAGCAGGTAGTCATTATCAGTCTCCTCATCTTTGATAACATCTTCTGCGTCTTCTTCAACTTCATCTGGGATACGCAATTCAGCATTAACATGCTCCACCTTAGCAGGAATCTACTTCATTGAAAACTACATCTCGACTGGTGATACACCTCCTCTGACCTGGTTCTAGGCACCATAGCCTATAAGCTTTGACTCCTTCAGGGTATCCCATGAACATGCATTTCAGAGCTCTATGTTCGACCTTGTCTTGCCTAATATGAGCATAGGTCACGCAGCCAAATACTCTCAGTCTGTCGAGACTAGGTGGATGTCCTGACCAAACTTCTTCAGGTGTCTTCATTCCCAAGGTAGTCAAGGGACATCTACTTATCAGATAGCCTGCTGTCAAAACAAACTCCTCCCAAAACACCTTCTTCAATCTAGCACTAACCAACATGCATCTAACCCTTTTAAGGATTGTTCGATTGAATCTCCTAGCTAAGCTACTTTGTTGAGGAGTACCTGCTACAGTCTTATGCCTTGCAATCCCAGACTCAACACAATAACTGTCGAACGCTTTGTTGCAAAACTCAAGGCCATTGTCGGTTCTTAACCTCTTAACCTTTCTGCCAGTTTAAGTTTCGACCAGAACCTTCTAACTTTTGAAATTCTCAAAATGTTGTCCTTTGTCTTCTGGATGAATACCCATAGCTTTCTGGAATAGTCGTGAACGATGGATAGAAAATACCTTGCATCTGAGTGTGACGGATTCCTTGCAGGCCCCCAAAGATCAGCATAAATGTAATCCAAGGATCCATGTGATCTTTTCTTGCCTTTATTAAACTTCGCCCTACAGGATTTACCAAATACACAAGATTCACAAAACTCCAACTTTTTGACTTTATCACCTCCTAGTAGGTTCTGCTTCCCCAATTCGACCAGGCCTCTTTTGCTGACATGGTCCAATCTCATGTGCCATAATTTTGTCTTCAACACATGTTTCGTGGATGCAAACCACTTACAACCTCAGCCTCAAGGGTATACAAGCCTTGTTTCTTCACGCCTCTCAAGAATTCCTTCGACCCCTTCATGACTCTTAGGATACTTTTATCTCCTTGAAAAACATATCTCTTTCTGTCAAATTCACCAAGAGAAATCAAATTTCTCTTTAAATCAAGTACATACCAGACTTCAGCCAATAACCTTATTGAATCATCATGGAGCTTGCATCTCACAGATCCAATACCTACAGTTTTACAAGATTTGTTGTTTCCTAGCAGCACCGGCGCACCATCTTTATCACATAGCCCCTCGAACAATTATCTGTTTGGAGTCATGTGCCAAGTGCAACCTGAATCCATAATCCACTTTTTTCTTGAGTCGCCACTTAAAACCACAAGAACATCAGATGAGTCGAAGTCATCTTAAACAATGTTTGTGTTGCCATTATCCTTACCTCCATGATCTTTCAGGCGTTTAGGGCACACCTTTCTTGTGTGACCCTCCTTCTTACAATGATAACATCGAATACCAGATGTTTTGCCACTATAAGACTTCTATTGACTTTTACCTTTCTACTTGTCGAACTTACCATCCTTTCGTAAGAATTTTCCCTTAACGGCCAAACCTTCACCCAACGTCGAAGATTTATGCTCCTTTCGTTCGTTCAAGTCCTTAGAATACAAAGTTGGTTGAACTTCTTCAAAGCTCCGGGGCTCCCTTCCATACAAGAGAGTTTCTTTGAAGTGAGCATGTGTTTTGGACAAAGCACACAACATCAACAGTGCTTGATCTTCATCATCGATCTTCACATAAATATTTTCAAGATCAAGAATCAGCTTGTTGAACATATCCAACTGCTCAGTCAGTACTTTGTCTTCACTCATCTTGAATGAATATAAAGCTTGCTTCAGGTAGAGTCGATTTACCAGAGATTTGGTTATGTAAAAACTTTCAAGTTTCACCCATAATCCCGATGTTGTAGTCTCCTTTGATACCTGTCGAAAAACCTTATCACCAAGGCTCAACAATATTGCATTGTAGGCTTTCTCAATCATGGTCGTCTTTTCTTTTCTCGTTAACGCAACGTCCATGGCTACCTCTCCCTTCAATGCTTCCAAACAACCCTGCTGAACAAGTAGGACTTTCATCTTCAAGTGCCACAGACCAAAGTCGTTCCCTATGGTGAACTTTTCCATCTCATACTTTGTTGAAGGCATCTTCTCCATGCTCACTGCACCAATATTTTGTGAATAGGATGCCTTGAAACAAAATATAAATGGTTTCTTTATAGACAAGAAACACACAAGGGTTAGGGTTAATAAAAAAACAAGGGAAAACAACAAGGATTGGTTATAAACTACTATTCTTTCCTTTCTCTATCAAACAAGATTACAAGTATACAAGAATTACAAATAACCTCTCTCTCTTGAATTAGGATTTTATCTTCCTATTTTTCTTTATGAAAATTGAGAGACTAGCATGCTATTTATAAGAAAACTAACACACTAACCTAATGGACTTTTTAATAATTACCCATTACAAGCTAACTTAGGGTACAAGCTAACTTAAGCAATTGGGCTTAAAAGCAAGGCCCAATTCAACATGCTAACAAATCTAGCAATATTGACTAATGCATGTTAGAACAAACTTCGACTACAACACGCATTACTCGTGAATAGACTTCGACCATTCTAGAGTTCGATCTAATATCTCACACATATTATGTGAAAACTTGGAAGAGAAAAGAAAGGTTAGGGCTAAACGAAGGAGAAGAAGGGCTTAAGGAAAAAAGTTCAAGTATTCTCTCATCTTTGTAGGAATAATCAAGTAAGGGGGAGATTATTCATTTATAGGTGTTATAGCGTGAAAGGGTAGGGAGATGTCCCTTGGCCTCCATTAGGAATCATGTCTTTTGGAATGTCGACAAAATTTAAAAATAATGATGTGTTTTGTGGTAGTATGTGTGATTCAATTATTATGATGTCTTGGTGAATGTGTCATTAAATTATACTGATATGTGACTGTGGTTGAGTTGAATTTTTGAGTTCTTGTGGTGAATTGAGTTGTCCTTAGATGGTAAATCTAATGAGTAATTCATGAAAAGCTTAATATGTTTATGATCTATATAATAAAATAGGTGTGATAGTGTTGATAGATCATGAGTTGGAGTAAATTAGAAGTTTATAATTGGGTCTGGTATATTACTGAGCGACTGGAAACTGGGCACTATCACGTGACAGCAAAACTTGGATTTTTGTGGAAAAACACACAATGACAAACGGTTGTTCACAGATGACAACCGATTTTGCTAGTGTAAATTTTTGAAGAAAAAGTTGTGACAATACATTGTCGCTAGTGACAGTCCATTGTCGTTAGATGACAATCCATTATCATGCCTAGAAAATGAAATTTTGGAAAATCTAGGAACGTAGTATTTTTTTGAGCCAATCGATTGTACCCCAGTAATAATCGATTGTTACTGGGTGGTTTTAAAAAAAAAATACATAATTTAAATTGTAACATTGATCCTCGAAGGTCTTGGTCATTAATTTTTAACCGTGTATGCAAACGACGTGTCAACTAAGGCATTAGGAAGCTGACACTCAGAGCTATAACATGATAGAGATAGGTGAATTATTTAAGTATTATTCTTATACCTATTGTGTTGATGAATTTTTATTCATATGTTCGGTTAATGAATTATTGAAATTGTTGTGATTATATTGATGTGATTATGAGATTAATTGTTATACATATAATGATAACATGTTCAGTTGAGATATATAGTTTCAGTGTGGAAACTACTATGTGGTTATTGTACAAGAATCATATTGTTCGATGTGATACCTTTAATTGTTATTGAAATTTTGTAATGATGCATTCATTCATTCATTCATGCATCTTATATTTTTTTATTTGTGAAAGAGGTTGGGGTCTTAGTGAGGGGACTTGTGACTGTTTCAAGCTTAGTATGGGGCTTGAAGCTTGTTGTGGGGCACGGGTTTTATAGACGAAACCCGGTTCATGATGAGAACCATTATTGAGACCAGTAATGCATGCATACGAGTCATTAATGTGTTGTGAGTTGCACTGCATGTATAGACGTATATGATGGTGATATGGGCGAGTTATGAATACTAGTGGATGTGGTGCATGATTAATTTCTATGTGAATTTGTATATAGAGAACTACTCTTATTATATGTGCATTGTTAATTATTTGAATGTATTTCTCTCATCCTTTTTGTTTCAATGTTGCCTTTACATGGTAATCGTGCAGATACTCAAGAGTAAATCTCGCTGAAGCAAGTGGAAGCTGGATCTTAGAGCACTTCCATAGTTTATCATTTTGATTAGTGGTGTCTTGCTCTGATTATGTAACTTCGAGTTAGGAACACCTATTTTACTCATTATGTTGCTTATGTCGAAGTTAAATACCATTTTTGTTTTGTGGAGATTCTGACTTATTCATTCGAGTTGATTGATACAACTCATTTTATTTTTATGTTATGAAAGTTAATGTTTGAGACTAAGGGTCATGAGATGTTATACTTTAATAATTATTTAACGATAATTCAGTCCTGATGATATCCTAAGTGAAGGTAAGCATGTGATGACAGGTTTTATGTGAATTAACGTAATCCATGTTACAGAGCAGGATATGTTGGATGTGAGTGACACATATTTTGGTTGTACTTTTTATTAAATTATGTGATAATTTGTATGTGGGGTTATAGGGTGGTATCATAGTAGATTGGTCTGTCTGTCCAGATTGTTGTAATTTGTATGTTCCTTGTACGCGACATGTATATGAAACACTATTGGTACTCATTTATTTTTCTAACCACATGTTTGTAGGGGCGGGTTTAGAACAAGAAGGGGAAAAGCTTTTGCTTCTCTGAGGTGTTCCAGGCATGAAGGTGTTGGTTCAGCACGCCTTTGTTGCATGGGTGCAGGTTTTGTTGACGTTGCATTATTTCCCATCCCGAGATGAGTACCAATTTGAGAGTCATGTTTTTCGATAGATTGAATATGTCCTTGTAGGAAAATGATCAGATGCTCGTGGTGTTTTCTTCATTGAGAGTGGAGGGAGATGTTATAGCTTGTGATATGCTGATGTTGTGAGTTTCCTAATATTTTCCCGTGGATGTTTTTGATTTGCCGCCAGAGTATAAAGTTGAGTTTGTTATAGGTTTGGTACCAGGTGTGAGTCGGGTGCCAATGGCTCCGTATAGAATATCTGCTTCAGAGTTGAGTGAGCTAAAGAAAAAGTTAGAAGAGTTACTGGCGAATAAATTTGTTCAACAAAGTGTTTCTCCTTGAGATGTGCCAGTATTATTAGTGAAGAAGAAGGATGGTAGCATGAGGTTGTATGTTGGCTATCGGCAGCTGAACAAGGTAACGATTAAAAATAAACATCCTCTTTTGATAACTGATGATTTGATGGACCAATTGGTCAATGCTCATGTTTTCAGTAAAATTGATTTGCGGTCGGGTTACCATCATATTCAAGTGAAACTAGAAGACAATTTGAAGACTATGTTCAGAATGAGATATGGTCACTATGAATATTCTATAATTTTGTTTGGAGTGTCTAATGCACCTGGAGTTTTCATGGAGTACATGAACAGAATTTTCCATCTGTACTTAGATCAGTTTGTTGTGGTGTTTATCTATGATATCCTTATATATTCAAAATCTGGTGAAGAGCATAAGGAACATCTGAAGGTGGTGCTTCAAACGTTGAAAAGATAATAATTTATATGCCAAGTTATCTAACTGTTAACCCTAGTTAGAGAAAATGAGTTTTCTCAGGCACGTGATTTATAGTGGCGGTATTGACACTACTATAAAATACACCTTCGATAACATAATACTACTACGGTTGTGCTTTCCACCGTTGTAATATCGCTAACTAAATGTGTCTGATATACTTTTTATTTTTTGAAAGTTATTTAATCACGGTTGAGATAAACAACTGTGGTGATAAAGTAAGTGTTACAAGCTTCGAATCCTAGCAACTACAATTTTTTTTTCCATTTTTCCTATTACAAAAAGAGCGTGTCACTTAATTTCATAAATAAGATCTAAATTTTTATTTTTTTTGAAATTATTTAACCATGGTTTTTCTTGTTAATTGTGATAAAAAGTGTTTGTTTTTAGTATATAAGCAAGAATAACCTTTGCTCTTCCCAAAAGAGAGAGACTACTATAATGATGATTGAAATTTTTCTTCATTTCTCAAGACGGTCACAAGTCATTCAAGAATATCAACCATTAAAAGTAATCATTGCAAACATTAAATCATCACATGTTTCATCTTCAACCTCCTATGTAAATGCGACACTTTCATATAATGAATTTTCACATCTTCAAACTATTCTTCTTAACTTCCTATAGCAACATGAGTTCTTCATTTGAGAAGGCTATGAGAATTATCTCAATAGAAGTCAATCTTGAGAATAAGTTATCACCACAGTACAACATCATCAGCAGTCAACTGAGGAGGTCCAGCCATCTGGGTCGACTGCTGTGAGGGATGCACTGAGAGTGAGGAAGGCCAAGAAGAAGAAGAAGATGTTGAAGAAGAAGAAGAGAAAAGTGTCAAGGAATATTTTTTACGATGACTCAGATGAGGGTAATGAGGAGCGAGTCGTCGATTGGGAAGATTCCTATAGTGCTAGACGATATTGTTCCGATTTGGAAAAAATTATGTAATGAAAAAATTATGTTTTATGTACTCTTTCCTTGTGGACCACTTTGTAGAACTTCTTTATTATTGTTTTATGTACTCTTTCTTTTTGATCAATGAGAAAATGAAAACAAAAAAAATAATACACATTTAACAAAAATAACAACAACAACAATATTAAAGAATAACAATAACAACATTAAAAAACTCTCTCACCATTATTCTCCTGTATGTTATTATTGTTGTTTTGGTTCATTAATGTTGTCCATTTTTCCTATTACAAAATTGTGTGTCACTTAAGTTCATAAATAAATACAAAATTGAAGATTATTTAACCATGATTTTACTATTCAACCGTTGTAATAAGATCTGCATTTCACTACGGTTGCATCACGGTTTTTCTTGTCAACCGTGATGAAAAGTGATATTTTTTATTATATAAGCGAAAGTATATGTCGTTCAGTACATAACAACTGTTTTTCTCAAAATAAAACCCCAACATATTTCACTCTTCTCTCTCATAACATAACCCTAACATCCATGTCACTCTTTAAACATACTTCAACTTTCAGATCCGTCTTTACCAATCGCTACCTTGATGTTTGTTCATTAAACTTATACTTCAATTTTGTTTACGTTTATTGTTAAAAATGGGTTCTCATTTTTTCATTTGGTGAATGTTTTCATTTTTTTAGATTTGTCTTCACCACCTTAATAAAGTACATACCTTGCGTATGGTACATATGGTTTGTGTTACTATGAAAAAATACAAGAAGTATGAAGCTATTGTGTAAACTTCACTCACCTTGTACTTCTTTTTCATAGCATTATAAACTAGATGAACTTCATAATTTGTTCCAGTTCCAGATTAGTTTCAAGAAAGGTGCATTCTTGAAAAATTTTATTATATCTTGTGTTGTTGTATGCTGTTTTGTATGTTATTGTTGTTGATTAATGTTTTCAGAACTTCATAATATGTTGTTGTTATTTACTATATCTTGCATTGTTGAGCCTTATTTTATTTTATTTTGTTATATTTTGTTGTGTTGCTGATAAATATTATTGTATGTTTTTGTTGTTGATTAATATTTTTAGAACAAGAACAAAACATTGCTAAGTCACAAGAAAGAGGCTTCTTGTGACTTAGCAATTTTTTGTTCTTTAAATTCTTATGCAGGTTACATAGTAGATGAAGTTGAGTTTATTATATGCTATGTAGATTGTTTTTTTCACTAACTCTTCACTGAAAATACATTTCATTTAAATTGACATAGAAACTTATAAGCTGAAATTTAAGTTGTATTTAAAAACCAACTTATATCAATCAATGTTTTCCGAATTGCATTTGTCTCATCATTCATCTCACACTGTTTAACATATAGAATGTGGTTCAATGACCTGATTCCTTCTTTACATCTATATTTTCTCTTATAGATTAATTTGAATAACAAAAATTTGTTGTCCAATAAATTAATGTTATTCAAATTAAACTAGAATAGAAGGAATCAATTCTATGAAGGACCTAGACCATTTAACCACATACTATATGTTAAAGAGCGAGAAATGAATGACGAGACGCTGTCAATTTGGAAAATAGTGGTTTGTTTAAGTTGGTTTTAAAGAATAGTTTAATTTCAAATTTTATATTTCTTCATCAATTTGAATGGTTGTATTTCTTTAGTGAGGTGTATGAAAAAATAAGCAATCTACATATTATATAATAAACTCTTGGTACTTTCAACAATGGTTATATATTTTATTCGTGATGAAATGTTATTTACATTCCAAAATAAAATGTTGCATGTGGATTTAGAACCGAGTACTTAAATGTATATATCATAACGGTTGGTATAAGTAACTGTTGTGATAGGTAGCGCGTGTCCTACCTCATTAACATGGTCTCGCGACTCTGGTGGAAAGTACCAAACATACAATCACCATTTGGTTAAAACTCACTATCCACCATATTCTATCATCGCTCTTTCATACACAATATCTTCCATGATATGAATAATTCACCTTCATTTTCCCAATAATAAAGCATCACCTACATTTTCTTTTTCTTTATGGTACCTCTAACCTCACATGAAACATCATCCTCCATCTAGACACAATACTCCCTCATCTAATCTTTATCATATTTTTTTCTTTTCTTTTACTTTATTTATTTATTTAGTTTATTTTAATTTATAAAGTATTTGGAAAGACAAAAATGGACTTTTAATTATTTATCATTTATTAGTTAATTGTTAAATATTTAAAAATGCAAAAATATATGTTGTAATTATTAATTAATTTAAATATTTGTATTTAATTTGATTAATTAAATTATTAGTTAATCTTGTTAAATATTTATATTTAAATTGATTAATAATTTTGTTTGTTGCCTAATTCTATTTGTGACTGATTTTCTTCCATGTACATGTTGCTTTACTTCTATTCCTTGTTGACCTAATCCAAGGGAAGGGACTGTCTGTTGACTTATTGTCATTGTGGATGTCCCTTGCTTATCTGTCTTAGTTGTTCTTAGTTATTAGAACCTGGCAACTCGTAGTTCCACGAACTACGAACACTCTGGTTTCTCAAGTCCCTCTTGAGAATACGTAGGCACAAGATGTGATGTCTTGGTGAGCTCACTAACAACTAACTTCCTGTCAATATTTGTAACTTAGGATTGGAGTCGTCGTGCTCTATTTAGTCGTCCTGTCGTGGAGATTCCCTTCCTTGCTAACTTAACTTAGTTTAGAGTCGTTGCACTCTATGTAGGTGTCTCACCGCGGACATCTACTCTTTTCCCTTTAGAACCTTAATCGCAGTCAAGAGTTCCTCACCCCAAGTTAAGAGAACTACGGTTGCTCTGATTCCATTTCCGTCAGGATACGTAGGCATGAGATGCGATGTCTTGGGGAGCATACTTTGTATATACTTTATATCTTTGCCTTAGCATTGTTCCTTTAGCAAGCAACTTTAGCCTAATACAAATACTAACAAGAGGTTCCTGTAGAGTACTACAGATGTTTAGGATGTGAAATACCTACCCTAGGCATAACCAGCCCCTGAACCTTAGATCTCTTAGCGTTGTTGTTACATCGCGCAAAAGGTTTTTCTTTCTTTAAACCTTTTCTTTGGATAAATTAAAGTCCAGTTATGAATTTAATGAATTAAGATTCAAGTTAATCAATAGCTTGGTATCACGATTCTCACCGCAACACTTACGCTTCTAGACAATTGAAAGTTCATGAAAGGAATTATCCTACACATGACTTAGAGTTAGCAGTTGTTGTGTTTGTACTTAATATTTGGAGATATTACCTTTTTGGTTCTATGATTAAAGTTTTTAATGATCACAAGAGTTTGAAATATTTATTCGATAAAAAAGAACTGAATATGAGGCAGAGGATATAGCTCGAGTTCCTGAAAGATTATGATTTTGGCCTAAATTACCATCTGGGTAAAGCGAATGTGGTAGCTGATGCATTGAACAGGACGTCCTTACACATGTCGATGCTTATGATACGAGAAGTGGAGCTGATCGAAAAATTCATAAATATGAGTTTGGTGTGTGAAGGAACTCTTAACATTGATAAGTTGGGTATATTGAAGTTGACTAGTGGCATTCTGGAAGAAGATCGACTTATGATTGACTGACTGATTTGTGTTGATTAACCGAGGTGAGGGTCGTGACTTCAGGGTCGATGAGAACCGTGTGATTAGATTTGGAAACAGAGTTTGTGTTTCAACTGTACCAAAACTTAAAAGAAGTATTCTTGAAGAAGGTCATAGGAGTGGGTTGAGTATTCATCTTGGTGCTACTAAGATGTATCATAACTTGAAGAAATTGTTTTCATGGCCCGGTATGAAGAAAGAGGTAGCCATGCTTGTCAATGCTTGTTTGATATGTTAGAAATCAAAGATTAAACATCAGAAGTCGTTGGGTCTGATGCAACCGTTGAGCATTCTAGAGTGGAAATAAGATGGTATTTATATGGATTTTGTGACAAGTTTGCCTAAGACGGTGAAGGGATGTGAGTCCATTTGGGTGATTGTTGATAGGCTAACTAAATCGAATAATTTTATTCTGTTTAAGGTCAGTTGTCCTTTGCATAAGTTGAGCGAGTTATATTTTGAGAAGATTGTTAGTGTGCATGGTATTCCTTCGAGTATTGTGTCATATTGAGATCTGAGATTCACTTTGAGATTTTAGGAAAGTTTGTAGAAGGCATTGAGTACCAAGTTGAGGTTGAGTTTTGCTTATCATCTACAGACGGATGATCAAACAGAGAGGACTATTCAATCTTTAGAGGATTTGATGAGAGTTTATGTGCTAGAATAAGGAGGTGTTTGGGATAACTACTTGTCTTTGATGAGTTCACTTATAATAACAGTTTCCATTCTAGTATTGGAATGACACCATTCAAGGATTTGTACAGGATGAGATGTAGGACTCCTTTGTGTTGGTATGAATCAGGCGAGAATTTTGTGCTTGGACCAGATTTTGTTCAACAGACGAATGAAAAGACTAACTTGATTCAGGAGAATATGAAATCTTCTCAAAGTCGACAGAAGAGCTACCATGATAAGAGAAGGAAATTCATTGAGTTCTAAGAGGTGATCATGTATTCCTAAGAGTTACACAGGTAACTAGTGTCGGGAGAGCTTTGAAATCTAGGAAGCTCACTCCATGTTTTGGTGGTCCCTACCAAATTATGCAGAAAATAGGAGGAGTGGCCTATCAGATTGTGTTGCCACCACCGCTTACTAATCTTCATGATGTTTTTCATGTGTCCCAACTGATGAAATATATTCTAAATATGTCTCATGTGATCTAAGCGGACAATGTGTAGGTGAGAAATAACCTGACTGTCGAGACATCGCCCGTGCAGATAAATGGACAGAAAGTGAAACAGTTTCGTGGTAAGAAAATTGCCTTGGTGTAGGTAGTTTGGAGAGGAATAACTGGTGGAGGCATGACTTGGGAGCGTGAGGAGCAGATGAGAGAGTCGTAGCTGACTTTGTTTTCCTCATATGATTTTCGAGATAAAAAATCCTGTAAGTTGGGTAGAGTTGTAACACCTCATTTTCAATTATTTGTTTTTATCTAATTATTTGTGAAGTATGTGTGTTTTTGTGTGCTTTGAATTATTGATGGGTCGGGTCAAGTAAAATAATTAGGTGGTGTAGACATTAATATAATTATTTAGAGTTATTTTAGTGATTAAATAATAATAGTATTTATCTAATTATGTGAATATATTGGAATATTAAATTAATAATGAAAATAAGTGTGTGTAGAGGAATTAAGGGTAAACTGGTAAATTATGGGGATGAGTTAGGGGCAATACAGAGAAACATAATTAGGAGGAATATGATTATTAGAAATAGTAGAGAGGTGGAGAAAGAGTCAATTTGCATATGACGTGAAAACTTGGAAGAGATAAAAGAAGGGTTAGGGCAAGAGGAATGAGAAGAAGGGCTTAAGGGAAAAAGTTCAAGGATTCTCTCATATTTGCTGGAATAATCAGGTAGGGGAGAATATTCATTTATGGATGTTATATCATGAAAGGATAGGAAGGTATCCCTTGGCCTCCAGTAGGAATTATGTGTTCTAAGATGTTCACAAATTTAAAAAATTATGATGTGTTTTGTGGTTGTATATGTTATTCAATTGTTGTGATGTGTTAGTGAATCTGTCATTAAATTATACTGATATATGGTTGTGGTTGTGTTGAATTCTTGAGTTTTTATGGTGAATTGAGTTGTCCCTATATGGTTAATCTAATGAGTAATTCATGAAAAAAAAATTATATTTATGATCTATAGAATAAAATAAGTGTGATAGTGTTGATAGATCATGAATCAGAGTAAATTAGAAGTCTGTAATTAGGTCTGGTATAACACTGTGCGATAGGAAACTGAGCAATGTCACGTAACAACAAAATTGAGATTTTTTTTAACAAAACACATAGTGACAATCGGTTGTTCCCAGATGACAACCGATTTTAGTGGTGTAAGTTTTGGAAGAAAAAGTTGTGACAATCCATTGCCGTCTGTGAAATAAATTTTTGATAGTCTTGGTCATAAATTTTTAACGTGTATTCAAATGACATGTCGGTTGAGGTGTTAGGAAGCTGACACTCAGAGGTATACCATGATAGAGATAGATGAATTGTTTAAGTATTATTCCTATTCCTACTGTGTTTGTGAAGTTTTGTTCATATGTTCGGTTAATTAGTTGTTGCAATTTTTGTGATGATGCTGATGTGATTATGAGATGAATTGTTATACAAATTATGATAAATGTTGAGTTGAGATATGCAGTTTTGATGCGGAAACTACCTTGTGGTTGTTTTACAAGAATCATATAGTTTGATGTCATACTATTAATTGTTGTTGAAATATTATGATGTTGCATTCACTCATTCATGCATCTTATATTGTTGTTATTGGTGAAAGAGGCAAAGGTCTCAGTGAGGGGACTTGTGATTATCTCAAGCTTAGTGGGGGGCTTGGAGCTCAATGTGGGGCTCATGGGTTCAGTCGATGGAACCTAGTTCAGGATGAGAATCATTATTGAGATCGGTACCGCATTCATACGAGTCATTAATGTGTTGCGAGTTGCATTGCATGGATAGATGTATATGATGGTGATGTGGATGAGTCATGAGTTCTTGTGGATATGGTGCCTGATTGATTTTGATGTGAATATTTATATAGTGAACTACTCTTATAATGTATGACCCATTAATTATTTGAATGTATTTCTCACCCCTTTAGTTTGAATGTCGCCTTTACATGGGCATCGTGCAAATACTCAAGAGTAGACCTCATTGAAATAAGTGGAAGTTGGATCTTGGAGTACTTCCTTAGTTTATCTTTTTGATTAGTGGTGTCTTGCTTTGATTATGTAAAATCGGGTTAGGAATGTCTTCTTTACTCATTACGTTGCTTATGTTGAAGTTAAATACCATTTTTGTTTTGTGGAGATTCCGACTGATTCGTTAGAGTTTATTGATACAACTCATTTTATATATGTTATGAAAGTTGATATTTGAGACTAAGGGTAATGAGATGTTATACCTTTAATAATTTTTTAACGATGATTCCGCTGCGATGATACCCTAAAGTGAAGGTGAGCATGCGATGGCAGGTTTTATGTAAGTTAATGTAACCCGTGTTACGAAGCAGGATATGTTGGATGTGAGTGACACCCTATGTGATTGTACGTTTTATTAAATTATGCGATAATTTGTATGTTGGGTTGTAGGGTGTTACAACCCTAGAGTTGTCAAGTTTTGTTGGGGAGTTATTTAGAGTTCTCTTGAGAACTCTATGGAATCATTTAAATTATTTTGGTGTTGAGAGTATATAATATAAAATATACCCTTTTGAGATGTTTTTGAGTGTATTGACTAAATTGAGGTAAATTATTGAGTAGCAACAAAATTTTACTCTATGGTTGATTATTTTGAGAAAATATATGAATATATTATATTTTGAGCTTAGTAAATTAGTGGAATTATAGTGAGGTCTATTTTTGGGAAATTGTGAAATTTTGAGTTATAATATGATTATATATAATTAATTATATTTTTGGAGTTAAGTAATTCAGTGGAATTACAGTGAGGACTATTATTGGTGAATTATGGTTCAAGAGTGGAACCTATTTTTGAGTACAAATTTTGAGATTACATGTTGATGATTGTATGATTGTTTGAGCTTATGATGTCATAATCATGCATGTATGTATATTAGAGTTAGGTTGGACTTCGGTCCAGTGAGGTCAGGTTCAGATATGAACCGTGATGGTCTCATGTCCAGAGAGGGATACGGTTCAAAGAGGAACTGAAGACAAGAACAATCAGTAACATACATCTGATCCCAAAAACCCAGTACCACATGCATACTTAGAAGAGAATTTGTTGCATTCACATTTGAATTATGAATAATTTGGTTGTTGTTGTTGTGTGAAATGATCTGTGTAATTACTATTACTATCCCGCTGTCTATTTTCACCATTAACATTTGTAAGGTTTATTCTTACCACTTTCTTGTTTGTTTTGTGTGGCTTTGTGAAATGTTGTACAGATACTCATGATGAGTAATTGCTATTGTTTATTTATCTTTCGCTATTAGATGGATATTACTATATTTCTATAACATCAGTGAATGACACGTTATTTGCTTGGAGCTGATGTTGGATTTTGTTTATTTATTTGAGTATTTCAATTGAATAACTTGTTGGAGTTATTTCATAGTTTGAGTTCCGTTGCGAGTTTGTTAACTTTAATTGGTGAAAGTATGTATGTTTTGTTTGAGTAATATCCCAAAGTGTGAATTTCTCTTTTAAATTAAGAGTCGGAGTTTAGGATGTTACATAGTTGGTATCAAAGTTGGTCGGTTCATCTGGGCGGGTTTTGTGATTTTTATTTGTTTCCTAGTATGCGATATATGTGTGAAACACTATTGGTGCTCGTTTAATTTTCTAACCGCTTGACAGCAGGAGTGAGATTGAAACAAGTGGGGAGAAGCTTCTGCTTCTCTAAGATGTTTCAGATTTAGAGGGTTGGTTTATCGTGCTGCTGATTACAAGAGTGTTGGTTTCTGGACAAGTCACTGTTGTTTCCTAAGTTTGGAGAAGAGGAAGATTTGAAGTTCATATCTACTAGTTAAGTGGAAGAGTTCTTAAAATATGAAGCCAAGTGTTTGCGATGTTTTCTTCTTTGAAAGTTGAAAGTAAAAAGGAAATAGTTGATCTTCTTGTAATGTGCAAATTTTCAAATGTGTTTCTAGTTGACATTACTGATCTACCTCCAGAGAGAGAGAGAGAGAGGGGGGGGGGAGTTTTCCATAGATTTGGTACCTGGTATTAGGCTTGTGACGATGGCACCATACATGATATTTGATTCAGAATTGGATGAACTAAAGATACAGTTAGAAGACCTGCTTGAAAAAGAAGTTTGTCAGACCAAGTGTTTCACAACGGGAAGATCCACTGTTATTAGTAAAGAAGAAAAATGGTAGTATGAGGCTTTGTGTTGACTATTCGTGGATGAATAAGGTTATAATTAATAATAAGTACCCTCTTCATAGGATTGATCGATGACCTTATAGATCATCTGGTTGGAGCATGTGTGTTTAGTAAGATCGAATTGAGATCAGACTATCATCAGATCCAAGTGAAAGATGAAGATATCTCAAAGACGGCGTTTAGGTCAAAATATGGTCACTATGAGTACTCAATGATGCCATTCGCTGTGTCTAATTCCCTTGGTGTGTTTATGGAGTATATTAATAAGATCTCTCATCCCTACTTGGATCACTTTGTTGTAGTATTTATTGATAATATTATGGTGTATTCTAAATTAAATGAAGACCATGCTAAATATCTTTCAGTTGCGCTTCAGGTTTTGAAAGAGAAGAAATTCTATGCCAAGTTATCCAAATGTGAGTTTTTGTTGCAAGAAGTAAGTTTTCTTGGTCATGTGATTTCTAGTGGTGGGATAGTAGTGGACCCATCCAAAGTAGATGCAGTGCTACAATGGGAGACTCTTAAGTCAATTACAGAGATCATAAGTTTTCTGGGGTTGGTCGGTTATTACAAAAGGTTTACTGAAGGTTTTTCATAGATAACTCTACCATTTAATCAGTTGGCTCAAAAGGGTTAAGTTTTTGTGTGGGATGTCCAGTGCGAAGAAAGTTTTCAAGAATTGAAGAAGAAGTTGACGATCATGCCAGTTCTAATCTTAGCAAATGCAAATGAATCCTTTATTGTATATTGTGGAGCTTCCAAGATGGGTTTAGGTGGTGTGCTTATACAAGATGGAAAAGTGGCAACTTATGATTTACGATAGCTGGAGATTCATGAGACGAATTATCCTACTTATGACTTAGAGTTGGCAGTAGCAGTGTATGTGCTGAAAGTGTGGAGGCATTATTTGTATGGTTCGAGATTTTGAGGTGTTCTGCGATAACAAGAGTTTGAAATACTTGTTTGATCAGAAGGAGCTCAATATGAAGCTGAGGATGTGGTTAGAGTTTTTGAAGGACTAAAATTTTAGTTTGAATTATATATATACATATATTGCAAGACCCTGTCTTCTCAAGTTACTTAAATACTCTTAGTTTTAAATTTTTGATTTTTTTTTAAAATATTAAAATCTCCAAACTCTTAAAAATTAAAAATAAAAATCACATGAATTTTAAAAAAAAAATTTGAAAATTTTGACAATCCACGTCATTAAAAAAATAAAATAAGAGACTTATCTTATCACAGAGAAAATCCAAATGTTTTTGTGTAATAGTAGGATTTTTCAAATTTCGTCTATATAGCAAAGAGGATAATAGGTATTACCTCAGGTTTAAAAATAGAAATGAATTAATTGCTTACATTTTTTTGGACCACACGGTTTCTAAAAATTCGAATATGATTCTTTGGTTCATATGATTTAGGACAATAAATTCCAATTTTACATCTGTTTTGAGCAATAAGCTATTTTGTAAGACTAACTAGAATGGATTCAACTTTGGTACCACTCCAAACCATTATTGTAAGGCTTGAATCCACTCATCATCGAAGGTTAAAATGAAACAATTAGTCACTTCATCAACACATCTTTATAAGTAAAATTAAAATGTTTTATTTATATCATAGTCCCCAAAGACTAAGCAAGTTCATTATTAATTTTAATTAAATCATTATGATTAATTAATTAATAATGATTAATAAGTTAAATTATTAAATTAAAGTTAAATAATTTTATATTATAATTTTTTAAATAAAATGTGATTAGATAATTTTATTTAATTAAAAATATATTAATTAAATATTAAACAAAATTGAGTACAATAACTAAATAACAATTTATTTAATATTTTTGTTTAATATACAATAACATAATAACTAAATAACATTTTATTTTATTATATATTTTTATTTAAATATTTTATAATATAAAGTTATTTATTAAGTTATTGTACTCAATTTTATTCAATATTTTTTTTAATCAATATAGTTGTATAACTATTATTCCATACTAAATCAATATAAATATTAAGTAACTAACATATTTAAAACAAAATAGTTAAAAAAAAATCTTCAAGTAGTGATTATATACTATGTTTTGTGATTGAAAGAATTATAAATAAATAAAAAATAGAGTTGTTTAGATAATTTAATGTCACAATAAATTAAAATTGGTATAATTATTATTCTATATTTGATGATACAAGTGCAGGCATTTAAAAGTTAACACTAATTTTTCTAAAAATATATTTTTGAGATTTTTTGGACATATATTTTTAAAATAAATTTATTCATAATGGGTTTAGAAATATATCTCTGAAAATTAAAGAGATTTTTAAAATTTTACATGTTATCTAAACAAATATTTAAGATATATATATATATATATATATATATATATATATATATATATATATATATATATATATATATATATATATATATATATATATATATATATATATATATATATATATATATATATATATATATATATATATATATATATATATATATATATATATATATATATGTGTTTTTTTTTTTTTTTTTTTAAGATCTAAAGAGAAAAAATTCATCGATGATTTTTTATATAAAATGTGTTGTGCTTATTTTCTTAAATATTTAAATGTTAATATTAAAATACGCAATCTTCAAATTATTTAAGACGTTTCAGCCAATAGTATTATGACTCGTGTTGGAGATCCATCATGGAATTTACTTTGCTTGCAGTCCCACATCACTGATTGTTCTGAATTCAAACTCAATTTAGAATAACATCCATTTCTTAAAATACCCTAAATAACACAAACAAAGGGAATCAATAATTTTACAAGTAATTCTATTTTACTTTCCACACAATTATTCTTGTTATGATATTCATTCGAAATGTAAGGCTCAAATGTTATTTCTAATGGGGAAGTGCTTGATGACGATGGCTTGAAGTAATAGAATTACATCATCTTAGATTATTTTTGAAATCATATGCATGATTAAAGAATTTATTTTTTGCCTTTGTTAAGAAATAAGCGTGAGTTAATCACACATTATTTGAAAAAGTGGAAGTTGAACACTTTATAAATGAAAAAGACTAATATATCTACACTTTAAAGTTTTTGGTGAATATGTGGTGTTTTTCTAACTTGTTTGAGTGAGTGTTTGACTTTTAGGTAAGTGTTTGATCCAATATGAATGTCCATCTCATGATGACCCAACATTGGTATCAGTGTCAGGTTCGAGTAAGTGACTGACTCCATGTATAAAAAGTCTTTCTAACATGGTGGTGGTCAAGCGACGTCTCCCGTTGAACTGCACATGATGAGACAGGGTGTCTGTCAAACAGTGGTATCATAGTCAGGTTCAAGTAAGGGGTCGAATCCTTGTATTGAAAGTCTTCTTGGCATGGTGGTTAGGGGATGCAAAATAGGTCGATCCGACGGTCCGACCTGTTTCATCCCCCATTTTTGTCGAGTCAGATGAAGTTTTTGCCTCGGTGCTTTAAGTTGGTCCGCCTCGCCTAACCCACTTAAAAAATAGGGCGGGACGGGTTTTTCTTGCAGACTTTTTATTCCATTTTTTTAATTATATTAAAAATTGGACAATGCATTAAAGAGGTCTATCCACTAATTTTTTCTTTTTAATTGTAAAAAAGTGAATGTTTTCTCTTCTTATATAAATATAATCTTATTTCATCCTTCTAAAATTATGTTTCTTTCTATTTGTTTCATCTGCCACCGTGTTTATCCCTCCATGAAGATGAGAAAAACATAAGAAGAGGGTTGAATGGTGTTGACTTTTTCTTTCTTTTTAAAAATCTTAAATCATATTCTAAACACAAGGTTATAGAATCTGAATCAGTTTGTGGTAGGCAGTGGATATAAAATGCAAGAAGGAAGAATAACACAGAGTTATCCTAGTTCCTCTCACAATTCGAGAGTAATTCAGCCCGCTTGTACTTACAAAGGATTTTTAGTATAATCACACAAGATTACAATTTGCTCAAGCACACAAGCAAGAGACTTCCTTTTCTCACACACACAAGTAAGAGACTTCCTTTGCTAAAGCGCACAAGCAAGAGACTTCCTTTGCTCAAACACACAAGTAAGAGACTTCTTTGCTCAAGCACACAAGCTAGAGATTTCTTTGCTCAAACACACAAGTAAGAGACTTTTTTGCTCAAACACTCAGTAAGATACTTCTAACAATCTACCTAGCAGATAAATGATTGTTGAGAAAATAAATTTGATATACAACTAGTGGTGTATAAAGAATACACACAAAGAGACTCTTTAAGACTTAAAGATTTATAAGATATACAAGGATAAGAAATCTTAAGTTTCAACTTGTGTTTTGCTTTGAAAAAGTAACTTCTCTTTTGATGTCAATTGGTATATGTTGGTGTTATTATCTTCAAGTCCATTAGCTTCTTAAATAGAGAACAAAAAGTTTCATTGAAAATGCATCACAGTAGAGTCCTTTGAGAAGCTTCAAAAGAGACGTTGAGATGTTTCACTAAATTGTCAAGTTTGGTGAAAGCTAGTTTGAAAAACCTTTACTACAAAAGGAATTAATAGTTGTATCCCAACAGACTCTATAAAAGAGATAGAGCTTAGGTCTTCACGTTACAAAGTATGTTCAGAGAAGAATAATGACCTATCAGTGTCACCTTAGTCGTTGCACTTTGACTGACTTAGATTATGATCGCCAGAAGTTGACTTATCCAATTCTAGTCTTCAAAGGCTGACTCCTTCAGACTTAATCTTCGAACGTTGACCTCTTCAGAAGATGACTTCTTCAGTGTCTGGTCATCAGCTTCTGATACGCCAGATTTTGATCATCAAGCTTTTCATTGAAGTTCAGAGTCATAACCAATACTCGAATAATTTTAGTCTATGGTCCTGCTCCCTTAAACAAACATTAGTATACCCATTTATTCTTTAAATACTTTATTATCATCAAAATTTAAGGGTGTGTTTGATTGTAAAGAGAGAATGAGAAGAGAGAAATATATAAGATAGAGTATGAGAAGAGGGAAAGATGTAAAAAATAAAGAAGATTTGAATTATTGTTTGGTATAAGAGAAAGATAAGAGAAATATAGAAAAGAGAAATTGAATTATTTTTTGATTTGACAAAAAAACTCTTCCCAAAAATTTATTTCATATAATAAAAAATGAAAATAATATAAAAAATATTTATTAATTGATATATATATATATATATATATATATATATATATATATATATATATATATATATATATATATATATATATATATATATATATATATATATATATATATATATATATATATATATATATATGTATATATATATATATATATATATATATATATATATATATACTTTATTAAGTTGTAGTATTATTTTATTTTAAATTAATTAATATTTTTAGTTATGTTAAATGGTGGATATTTTAATTATTATTTTATTTTAAATTAAAAATTAATTATTGTTTTCAATTATGCATTTCAGTGTGACATTATTATTTTTTAAGTGCATATGTAGTCTTAATTTTTGTTTAGCTTTTTAATTCGACATATGCTTATTAGAGATTATAGTTTGTTGTTGTTATTCACCACTCACAATACAAAATATAAGGGTGTATATGGAAGCAGTCAGCATTTATTTCATTTCTTCGCTCATGAGAGAAGATTGAAAAAAGGAGTGGGATCCATGTTTTTCTAGTCTCTCTCTTATTTCTCTTCATTCCAAACAAGAGAACTATAATGTCTCTTTCCTACTTTTGACTTTTCAAACTCTCTCTTCACAAATTCTCTTTAAACAAACACACCCTATTCTCTTTAAACAAACACACCCTAAGGAATATGGAACAGGCCAATTTTATTTCAATAATCTTTTCTTTTTTTTATGATAACAAACATAAGTATTTAGAAACAATAATCGATAATTTAGTTAACTAGTTAACTTCAGGGTCTGAGGTTTGTAAGCTTCCTCTAAGTCTAATAGTCCATAAAGTGAGGTTTGTAAGCTTCCTTAAAGTCCTATCCAGGTTAATTAAAATTAAACATTTAAAGCACATATAAAATTCTTCAGAATTTAAGTAAGATAATAACTAGCATGTTTCAGGTGCTTAAATACTTCTATATATACTCCCCTTTTTTTCATCAACAAAACTAATGAAAGGAAAATAAAAAGATACTGAAGAAAAATAATTTCATAAACCCAAAGAAGGGCTAGGTTTTTGAAAGCATATTCAAGGAGACAATGTTTGGGATGTAATCGGTTAGAACGGTTGAAAAACAACTTCTTCAGTTCTCAAGATGGTAAAGATAGGTTTTTTCAGCTAGGATTCGAGAGGAATAAGGCAGTTAAATCTGGGGAGACATGCTTGAAGACTAAGGTTATATGTCTCTCCGATGTTCATTGGTGCACAATATCCAAAACTGATTTCTCTTTAACTAAAAATCTCTATAAAATCAGGGTTTTTATTCAAACAAGATCATATTCCACTGTATTTGAACAAGCTTTTCCTCATAACAGAAACTATGAGAAAATCTTCCAAGAACTCCAAAGAGAATACTTCAAAGGAAATTGACAAGGTTTTCAATGAAGATGTAGGAAGAATACTTAAGGATAAGTCCAAAAAGATTGGATATTCAAGAATAAGGATTGGTTCATCCTTAAGAGCATTTAAAGTGGGGAGAACATTCGTGGCTAAGATGAAGAATTTAAAGTGAAGCCATGATCCATCTTCTGACTTCGATTCAAATGCTGATGAGTTTAACTTTGATTGAACTAAAATTTTCAATC
Source organism: Lathyrus sativus (assembly GCA_963859935.3). NCBI lineage: Eukaryota > Viridiplantae > Streptophyta > Magnoliopsida > Fabales > Fabaceae > Lathyrus > Lathyrus sativus. The sequence goes on along the minus strand of OZ012740.1, from coordinate 520,973,665 downwards.
TTGTGTCTATTTCCCTAAAAAATTTGTAGATGAGTAGGCTATGTAGTTTATCTTGTTCCTTATGGGAATGAATCAGACTTGTACCATTTTCTTGAATAATAATATTCCCTTATCCTCTTGCATCTATTTCTTTTAATCATTTGCGTCCATTTCATTTGAGCTATCAAGAAGAATGATTTAAAGAAGTTCTTTTAACCATTTTAACCAATTTTGTGTTGTGTAAGTTTAAGAAAAACTAGATAGTTTAAATAAAATATAAATCATACAATTATAAGATAAATGATTAAAGGGAAAACAATAGAATTTAATTTTATCCAGAAACATGGATTCCCAAAGGTAACACAACCATTTTCGTTAAGAGAAGAAACAAATATGACAAAAGTCACACTCCTTTGCTTAAACAAATATGATTGGTTAGAACCATTAACATAACTCAAAGATCACAAAACAAAAAATTCTCAGAAGAATTCTGACTCAGGACCTTTTGAACCACAAAATCATTTCATATAGTGAACTAACTAGTTCAGAGTCAGATCATTCATAATCATATAAAAAGCTGAAGGAAAATATAAACTAGATAAAACACGAGTTAATGACAATTGGGATAGATACACAATTTTCAAAAACAATTACATAATTATCTAACAGTCATTATCATACAGTGAGAACCCAAGTGTCAAAAAAACTTTCCATATTCATGACACATAAGTCGACAAATGTCAAAAATAAAATTTCTCACTTATATGCTATCAGAGATAGTAAATGAAATTCTAAGCATCCGAGGCTGAGTTGCTCAGATGCTACTATCAATCAGAAGCTAGTACAAAGCTTCTAACTACAATAGCTTCTAATTATCATCAGACTCTGATCCTCCATTAAAAGTAAGCACTAATCTTTAACAAAATGCATGTTTAGAATCTTTTTTATAAAATTAAACCTTCAAATAGTAAGAGGCTTGTTAAATATATCATCCCATTGATGATTTGTATCAATGAACTGTATATCTATCACACCCTTCTGAACATAGTCTCTAATAAAATGATGTTTTATTTCTATGTTCTTGGTTCTAGAATGTTGAATAAGATTCTTTGTCAAATAAATAGCAGCAGCATTATCACAAAAAGATTGAAATATTACTTACACTTATCTGATAGTCTTTTAATTGATATTTCATCTAGAGTAGTTGTGTGCAAAAAATTGTAGTTGAAATGTATTTTGCTTATGCTGTAGACAAAAAAATTGTTGCTTGTCTTTTACTAACTCGTGATATTAGGGTTTCACCTATCAATTGACAGCTTCCACTAGTGGATTTTCTTTTAACTTTATTCCAAGCATAGTCATCATCACATAATCCAACTAAATTTTAATATAGGGGTTTCTTATAAAGAAACCCTAAATTGGTTGTTCCCTTTAGATACCTAAAGATTCTATTCACAATCGTTAAGTGAGTCTCTTTAGGATCTAACTAAAATCTTGCCCACAGACAGATACTGAATAAAATATTTGGTCTAGAAGTTGTTAAATAAAGAAGATAGCCAATCATACCTCTATACATCTTCTGATAGGCATTGGTGTTGCTTTCCTCTTTTCTCATGTTATAGGTTGGATGCATATGAGTGTTTATGATCTTGTAATCATCAAGCTTGAACTTCTTCAGAAACTCCTTTGTATACTTAGTCTAATGAACATAGACTCCCTTCTTGCATTGATAGATTTGAATACCGAGGAAGAACTTCAACTCTCCCATCATACTCATTTCAAATTCAACTTTCATTGTTAGAAAATTTTTGGCAAAGAAAAGCATTAGTTAAACCAAATATGATATCATCAACATAAACTTGGACGATTAAGATATCATTCTTAAGTGTCTTTTTGAAGAGTGCAATGTCTACTTGCCCTTTTTTAAAATCCATTTTTAACAGAAAATACTGAGTCTCTCATACCAAACTCTGGAAGCTTGTTGGAGTTCATAGAGTGATTTCTTTAATTTGAAAATATAATCTGGATGGACTGAGTCCTCAAACCCATGTGATTATTTGACATACACTTATTAAGAAATGACACCATTTATGAATGTACTTAACATCCATTTAGTATAAAATAATGTCATGATTAATAGCATAAGAGAGAAGTAACATGATTGCCTCTAACCTTGTAACTAGTGTAGAGGTTCCAAAGAAGTTTATACCTTTTTTCTAAATGTAGCCTTGAGCAGTCAATTGGATAAGAAATCCTAAGTTTTAACTTGTTCTTTTCTTTGACAAAGTAACTTCTCCTTTGATGTCAATTGGTATATGTTGGTGTTATTATATTCAAGTGCTTTAGCTCCTTAAATAGAAAAGAAAAAGAGTCGTTGAAGGTGCAACATAGTAGCGTCCTTTGAGAAGCTTCAAAATAGATGTTGGGATGTTTCACCAAATTGTCAGGTTAGGTGAAAGCTAGTTTGAAAAACCTTCGCTAGAAAAGGAATTAGCAGTTGTATCCCAGTAGACTCTATAAAGAAGATAAAGCTTTGGTTTTCATGTTACAAAGTATTTTCAGAGATGAACAGTGACCTATCAATGTCACTTTGGTCTTTTCACTTTGATTGGCTCATGTTCTAATCCCCAAAAGATTACTTATCCAAAGTCTAGTCTTCAGAGTCTGACTCTTTCAGACTTTGACCTTTAAACGTTGACCTCTTTAGAAGATGACTTTTTCAAAATTGGTAATTTTCTCTTTTTAAAAATTATAAACTGAATAATAAATTTGTGAGTTTTATTTTTGAATTTTTTGTTTCTTTTCTTCTTTAGTAGGTATGCTTCCACGTGCGTAGAAATGTGTATTTTTCTTCTTATTTTCCAACAACTATATATGAGAGCTAATATTCTGATCAAGGGAAGAAGGAAGAATAACAAATATTCTCATCAAGTAAAAGAGGAAGAATAACAAAAATTCTAATCAAGGGAGGAAGAAAAATAAAAGATGGAAGAATAATTCTAGATTTAGCATGCTTAAATTAGTATATAAAGGATTTTTTTGAATGATTATTTGGATCAAATATAATAATTATTTAATTATTTGTTAAGGTTGATAAAAAATAATAATTTCTTAATTAATTAATTAAATAATTATAATAACTTAATTAAAAATAACAATTTATTATGTTACGATTAATCACGACGGTCCGCAAGACTTTTAGAAAAAAAATTTGCTACTTTCATAAAGGAGAAGACCTTCTTATTTTGTAAGCTCTGTCATTTTTTCTTTATCATTAGATTTTTTGTCTTTGAGTGTAGCGGACGGTCAAGAACGGCAACCTTTAAAAAAGATGTTGCTGATTCTAAAATTCATATGGTATTTTTTAGATTTTTAAAGATCTTTTGAAAAACATGGCACTATGGATTTTAAGACAACAATGCACTGAAAAATCACAAGAGCTAATAGATTTTTAATTTGGCGTCATTTTTATAAACCATTTTTAGGGTAATGATTATTTCAATTGTTTGTAATGACTACAAATTGTTTCGATAGAACATTGTTGTCAAACTTTACAGTTGTTTATGATGGGTTTGGCTCCCTTCCTATATGGAGAAATATTCAAATATGTTAGCACATTTGTGTATTATTTATTTTAAATGGATAAAGTTAATTTAGGGTAGAGAGAGAGAGAAGATAGAAAAATCAGCTTTGAAAGAGAAAAAAGTGGAGATAAACTAATTCTACTTTTTCTACAACCACTCTCAGTAAATCAGTGATTCTAAATTCGTTAACCATTGGATCAAGCTTATTTTTGGAGTAAACGTTTGCAACACCTTCGTAGACATTTTGAACGTTAGGATCTAAACAAATGAAGTCTGAGCTAAGAGATATTGGCTTCGCACTAAAGTTGCTGATTTGGGTATTTTCAACTTCTTGTTTCCTAATTGCAAGCTAGTTTGCTTTGTGAATTTGTTGTTGTTAGCACTAGTTTGTGAATCACTATGAGACTCTCTTGTACCTTATTTGATTATAAGGGATTTATTTCTTTGGTATGTACCACCAGTGATTTTTTACTCTCACATTGAGGGCTTTCCTTGTTACAATATTAGTGTTCTCGTGTACCTTTATTTGCTCTATTTGTTGTCATATATTTGTTGTTGATCCTCATGGTTTCTTATAAGTTTGAATAATTTTATGTCCAATATGTATTAGTCTATTATTGTATGTAAATTTCACATCAGAGTGGCATCAGAGCTTTTGGTTAAGGGCTATTTTACTTGTTTGAATAATAGAGTCAAATACAAATATGAAGATGGTATTATTGAATGGTTTTAATTACCGTTTATGGAAGGGAAAGATCAAAAACTTACTTTTTATGAAGAAATTACTTTTATTGATTTTTAGTTCCGCAATTCCGAATTTGATGTCTAATGAAAAATGGGAGTTTAAACATCTACAAGCATGTGATTTTATTCGGCAATATGTAGAAGATAATGTTTATAACCATATTGCTAATGAGACACATGAAAAAATTTGTGGGAGAAGATAGAGTCCTTGTATGCCTTTAAACCATAGAATAATTATTTTTGTTGAATATCTTCGTAAGTTTTAAGTATAAGAAGGGGACTTCTATTTCAGATCACTTGAGTGAATTTCAAGGGCTCCTCGATCAGATGTCAAGAATGGGTATCAAATTTCATGATGAACTTTTGGGGATATTTCTATTTTTATCTTTACTAGAGTCTTGGGAGAAGCTTCAGATTTCTATCACGAGTTCTTCTCTTAGAGGTGTTATTTCTTTGAAAATAACTAAGAGTGGTTTTCTTAATGAGGAGATGAGAAGAAAATGACAGGGTTCTTCGTCTCAAACTAAGGTACTTGTCACTTAAAATAGGGGGAGAATTAAAAAAAAGAACTAAAGGGTGGTATTGAGAATAACCTAAGTAATTTCAAACCGCGATACAAGAATCTAGAGTGACATTATTGTCACAAAATATAACACATACATAAGTATTGCAATCTGTGGAAAAAGTATAACAAAGGAAAGAAAATTAAGTCTAAACAACGAGATAATGAAGATCATAATGATGATCGTGTTACTACTGCTACTAGTGATAATCTTGTTATTCTACGTGACCATGAGTTTATTAATCTTGAATTAGACAAGAGCATGTGGATAGTTGACAATGGTGCTACATTGCATGTTACACCAAGGAATGAGTTCTTCTCATCTTATACTTTCGGTAACTTTGGAGTGTTGAAGATGATTAATGATGATATATTTAAGGTAATTGGTGTTGGTGATGATTGCTTGCAAACAAACATGGAAATGCAATTGTTGCTTAGAGGTGTCAAACATGATTTATGTCCTCTTTAATTTGACCTCTTTGCATATGCTTGATAGTTGTGGTTATAAAAATCACTTTGGTTCTGGAAAGTGGAAACTCAACAAAGAGAATTTGGTTATGGCTAGAGGGGGAAACTTTCTAAATTGTATTAGAAAAAAGCTTTGGTTGTTAGGGACAATGTTAATGCTATCGACATAGAAACATCTTTGTGGCACCAAAAACTAAGTTATATTAGTGAAAATAGGTTGAATGTTTTGTCCAAAAAAGATGTGCTTCCAGGATTAAAGAATGCAGATTTGGAGTAGGAATGATAATGGGGTGGTGGGACAAGTTTAAGCATTACTAGCTCCACCCCGCCTCTCAGAGCCAGCCCCGCCCCCGCCCCCAAACCTTAACATTTGGTCCCCCAACCCTGCGCCGTACGAGGAACGGGTTTCCCCACCCGCCCTGCCCCACCCGCATAAATTAATTTTATATTTTTAAATGATTTTTTTCAATAGCAATAAAAAAATCAATAATTAAACTAAACAATTAATTATTTTAAGAATAATCATAATGCTTGATCATTTTAATTTTAATTTTATTTTTAAAATAATAAATAATAATTCTAATAAACATGATATTTTAAGATTAAGAAGTGTAAATAGGTAATAAAATTATAAAAAATAAGGGTAATAAATTAAATTTAATTGGCGGGGGTGAGTGTGGGGCCGGTACTAGCACCCTAACCCGCCCCCGTAATTAAAAATTTGGTTTTTCCCGCCCTCGCCCTTACCCCTAACTAAATTGATTATCCACTTTAAATTCGGGGCAGGGCGGTTGGGTAATGTTGGGGCCAGATATATTTTACATGCCTAATTTGAAGAAGTATTCTCATTGCATGGCTAGTAAAGAGACTAGAATATCCTTCAATATATATCCTCCCTTAGGGAAATCAAAGTGCTTCAATTGGTACATTATAATGTTTGTGGTCCATTAAAGGTAAAATTCTTTAGTGGTGCACTTTATTTTGTTACCTTCATTGTTGGTTGTTCTAGGAAACTATGGGTTTTTTTCCCTTGAGGACAAAAGACCAAGTGATGGAGAAATTCACAGAATTCCATGCTTTGGTTGAAAGACAAACATGCGAGAAGTTGATATGTGTTTGTTGTGATAATGATGGTAAGTATTATGGGACTTTTTATGCATATTGCAAGCAACATGGTATTGCACATGAAAAGACTCATCCTAAAAACCCTCAATTGAATGGTTTATCAGAGAGGATGAACCGAACACTAATTAAGAGAGTAAGATGTATGATCTTTGAAGTTAAATTGCCAATCATTATTGGGGTGAGGCATTTTACGCGGAAGTGCATGTTATTAATCTCACTCCTATTGTTACTTTGAGCACAGAAGTTCCAAACAAAATTTGGTTTGAAAAGAATGTCAAGTATGACCATTTGAGAGTCTTTAGTTGTAAGGTATTTGTGCATATTCTAGAGGATGAAAGATCCAAGTTGGATGCAAAGTTAAAATAATATATCTTCATCGCCTATGGGAAAGATGAGTTTATATATAGGTTCTATGATCATGTATGAAAAAACCTTATCAAAAGTCGCAATGCGGTGTTCATGGAAGACCAAACTATTAAAGACATTGATACGATGGAGAAGACTACACCCAAGAAAGATATCAGTTTGTATAATATTGATCTACTTCAGTTACCTATTCATAATCTGGACACTATTAGTGGTGGTGATCATAATGATGAGCCACGTGATTATGTTGATGATCAACAACTTGGAGATGAGGTAAATATTCCAACTAATGATGAAGAGGAAAATAATATGTCACAGAATGAAAATCTTAGTGAAGCTCTATAATCATCTCAAGTTCAACTTAGGAGGTCTAACATACATAGAAAATCTTCTACAAAATATTATTTTTATAAGTATGTTACCTTGACTAATGAGGGTGAACCTAGGTGTGTTCAAGAGCCATGGAAAGTGATGAAAATCAAAAGTGGTTAAATGTAATGTATTATGAGATGAAATCGCTGCATGATAATCACACTTATGATTTAGTGAAGTTTCCTGAAGGAAAAAGGGCTTTGGAAAATATGTGGATTTATAGAGTTAAACATGTGAGAAACTATAAATATCTAAGTTATAAAGTCATATTAGTGCTGAATGGTTTTCGTCAAGTAAATGGTGTTGATTATAATGAAAATTTCTAACCTATTGTAAAGATGTCATCAATCAAAATTGTGTTGAGTTTGGTTGTTACTCTTGATTTAAAGGTTGAGCAAATGGATTTGAAAACGCCTTTCCTTCATGGTGATTTGGAGGAAGAGATCTACATGAAACAACCTAATGGTTTTCAAGTTAAAGGGAAATAAAATCATGTGTGTAGATTTAGAAAAAGTCTATATGGGTTGAAGCAAGCTCCAAGGAAGTAGTACAAGAAGTTTGAGTATGTTTGTGTGATCAATGATATTAGAAATCTACTTCAAATCATTGCTTCTATGTTAGAAAATTTTCTAATGATGACCTCATTATCCTATGGTTATATGTTGATAATATACTTATTGTATGGAAAATATTTCTAACATTAATAGGTTAGAGAAGTAGTTAGGAAGTCATTTTCCATGAAAGACATGGGAGCATCTAAATAGATTCTTCGCATTAGAATCATGCGTGGCAGAAAGGAGAAGAAACTTTGAATTTCACAAGAATATTATATCAAAAGAGTACAACTTATATTCCAGATGGAAAGTTCTAAGGCGGTAAGCATTCCTCTTGCTACTCATTTCAATTGAGTTTTAACAAAAGTCCTTAAACTGAAAATGAAATGCTTGATATGAAACATGTTTCTTATGCGTCTGTTATGGGTAGTTTGGTGTATGTAATGGTGTGTACAAGTCTAAATATATCACATGTTGTTAGTATAGTCAATAGATTTTTGTTAAATCTAGGTAGAAAGCATTTGAATGTTGTAAAATAGGATTTAAGGTATCTTTGTGATACTACTTGTATGAGATTTTTCTTTAGAGGACATAAGTTTACTCTAGATGGGTACTCTAACTTAGATATCGCTAGAGACTTTAATTCTAGGAAGCCCACTTTAGGCTACATGATTAAATTTGCAAGGGGTTGTGGCTTGGAAGTTCAGATTGCAAAAGTGTGTAGCATTGTCTACCACACACGTTTATTTCATTGCCATTACTGAAGCATGCAATGAGTTACTATATTTGAAGAATTTTTGCAGGAACTTCATTTTGTTCAAGAAAATATGTGTTATTCGTTGATAGTCAAAGCTTTATTCCTCTTGGTAAGAATCCTACTTTTTATAATAGGTTCAAACACATTGATGTGAGATATCATTGGATATGTGATACTTTGGATGCTAAGTTGTTGGAGTTAGTTAAAGTTCATATGGATAATAATGTTTATGATATGATGATTAAATCATTATCAAGAGGGAAGTTTTAAGTTTGTTGTGACATCACTGCCTTGGAAATTTCCTTTACATAGTTTTGAGGGGGGGATTTATTAGTCTTGAGCTCCTTTCCTATGTGGAGAAAGACTAAAATATGTTAGCCAATTTGTGTCTCACTTATTTTAAGTGGAGAGATTCAATTTAAGGTTGAGTATATGTGTGTGTATGTGTGTGTGTGTGTGTGTGTGTGTGTGTGTGTGTGTGTGTGTGAGAGAGAGAGAGAGAGAGAGAGAGAGAGAGAGAGAGAGAGAGAGAGAGAGAGAGAGAGAGAGAGAGAGAGAGAGAGAGAGAGAGATAAATAAGGTAGAAAATTCAGCTTCAAAAGAGAGAATTATTTTGAGACACCAATTTTCGTTTTTTTACAACTAGTATCAATAAATCAGCGATTACGAATTCGCTAACCGTTGGATCGAGCTCATTTTTTAAGGGAAGGTTCGTAACACGTACGTTCACATTTTAACCATTCAAATATGTATAAAAAAAAGGTCTTAGGTGAGAGGTATTGTATTTGCTCTGAAGCTGCAGATTTAAGTATTTTCAGCTTCTTGTTTCTTATTTGTAAGCTAATATGCTTTGTGATTTTATTGTTGTTAGTACTAGTTTGTGAATCATTTTGAGACTCTCTTGTACCATTATTTAATTATAGTGGAGTTATTCCTTTGGTTTGGACGATCCGTAGTTTTTTACTCTCATATTTAGGATTTTTTAATTTAAAATATATGTGTTATTGTGTGCTTTTGTTTATTCTATTTATTGTCATATATTTGTTGTTTATCCTCATAGGTTTCTTATAAGTTTGAAAAAATTATTTCCGCTCCATCTTGATTTATTATTTTATGTTAATTTCTCTTCAATTTGTTGTCAAACTTGTAATAACGCTAAAGCACTTAGATGTTACTACCTCTGTTTTTTTATAAGTTGCTTTGGAAAAAAATTGTTTCAAAATTATTTTGCAATACCAATGAATCATTAATATTATTTTTTTTCTATTATACTACCCTTAAGTATTTATTATCATCTATTATTTCAATTATTTAAATTTATCTTTCTCATACAATTAATAAAAAATAATATAGTGATTATTTTTCTTAACACATGTGAGAAATTTAAATCGTGTTATAAAAACAACAGCGGTAGTATAAATTACTAACCTTAACTAATGATGTGTTAGGTCATGGGTGACACGACACGTCTTTAGTTTCCAAGTGTTTGAAAGATGAAGGAAGAAAAACAAAAGAAAGTTGAACTAACATTTTTATTTTTATTTTACTTGTTGCACTTTGATTCTCAGGGGAAATGTGTCATACTAATCCAGAGCTTGTGCCGAGAGGTATTGATACTGTTAAATATTTTTCCTACTAAGACTCTGTTTGGCAAGACATTTTTTGAGCTTATAGCTAATAAGTGTTGGAAATTCACCTCACACCCTATGAAGAATTTTCTTCAATCTTGATCTCAAGATTGATGAACAAACACACAATATGATAGTAATGGTGATAACAAGTAAAGAGTTATCAAGAATAGAAAAAGAGAAGAAGAATAACAAACAAACAACAAGAAAGAGAAGAATGAGAGAAGAAATATTTGGAGAAAATTGTGTTATCCACAAACTGTGGGATTTCTGATTACTATTGAACTTTCACTTGCTAAAATCTGCAACTGTGAAATCTGTATTATATTTGATTACAAAGCAAGGCACCTATTTATAGTTTTAGGTTTACAAAAGAAAAAAACATAAAAGGCCCAAAATATTCAAAATCAAATTTAATCTAAATCATATCAAATCTCATCAAAACAAATCTGTGTCAAAACAAACTGTTTTGACACACTGAAAGCTTCGACACTTCGACACTTAATTTAGACTTCGACTGCTTCCTTGCTATTTCGACTTCGAGACACTATGAATTAAATTTAACACACCACCTAATTCATTATGTCTAAACTGTCTACATTCATCATGGCTCTTAGTCTTCTAAAGGCTTCGACCTGCATTCCCTTCGTCATGATATCTGCAATCTGATTCACAGTTCTGCAGTGTTCCAACTTCACTTTCCCTTCTGCTACCTGCTCTCGAAGATAATGGAACCTCATTTCTATGTGCTTGCTTAAGTCCATACAGGGCTTTCTGAAGTCTGTACAGCTTTCTTTCTTCGCCTTGTTTCACAAACCCAGCTGGTTGTGCAACATAAACTTCTTCGTCTAAGGGGCCATTAACGAATGCATATCTCACGTCCATCTGACATGTGTGCCAGTTGTTCATATTTTCTAGACCAACAACCAACCTGATTGTTTCGATTCTAGCAACAGGTGTGAATACTTCATCGAAGTCAATTCCTTCCTTCTGAAGAAATCCTTTCGCCATAAGTCTAGCCTTGTGTCGAGTTACTTCTCCTTTAGGATTTACCTTCACCTTGTAAACCCACTTCACATCAATTTCCTTCTTGCCTTGCGGCAATTCGACAAGTGACCAGGTATCATTGACTTCGATGGACTCCAACTCTTCAGTCATTGCTTTCACCCACTTCGAATCTTTCAATGCCTCAGCTGCATTGACTGGTTTGACATCTGCATAGAAAGCATAATGTACCATCTCACCCTCTTCATTGACTACATCATCTAATGTAATTACACATTTTTGCAACCTTGCAGGCATATCTCTTGTTCGTCGAGGTCTGCTTAAACCTGATTTATCTGCAACTGGTTCCTGTCAAACTTCTATTTCGACTTCAGTGGCTGGTTTTTCACAAGAGATTCTCACTGAATTCTTCTTGGAATTCTCAGTCCAATCTCATTCTTTAAGCTCATCTATCATCACGTCCCTGCTGATCACTACCTGCTTATTCAATGGGTCAAACAACTTGTAACCTCCTATCAAATGATATCCTATCAAGATCATCTGATTCGACTTATCATCAAGCTTCCTTCTCAATTGATCTAGACCAACATTCTTCTGGTGTGATTCCTTCAAGCTTCTTCGTCGGACATCTGTTCAATATATATGTTGTTGTCAAAACTACTTCTTCGCATAATTCTTTAGGCAGATGCTTTCCATTCAACATACTTCTCACCATATTCATGATGGTTCTATTCTTGCGTTCTGCAATCCCATTTTGCTGTGGAGTGTAGGGTGGCACCACCTCATGCACAATTCCTTCTTTTACAAATGTATCAAACTCTTTCGACACATACTCTCCACCACCATCAGTCCTCAGAATTTTCACTTTCGACCACTCTGTCTTTCGACCATGGACTTGAATCTGGAAAATACCTCAATCACATCACTTTTCTTCTTGATGAGGTAAGTCCACAACTTTCGACTGTAATTATCTATAAACGTGACAAAGTTCTATTGCCACCAATCGAATCCACCTGGATTGGATCACATACATAAGAGTATATGACTTTAAGTATTGCCTTCGACTTCCTTCCTGCATCCTTGCTGAAGCTATTCTTGTGTCGTTTCGACTGAACACACTCCTCACAGACTTCACTTGGAATGTCGATTTCTGGTAATCCTGAAACCATATTTCTTCTCTTCAGATCTCTGATGTCATTAAACTTGAGATGACTTAGTCGAAAATGACATAACCACTCATCTCTGCTGGTTGCAGTTGTTAGACACTTGTGCTCCATCACATTGAGTTAAATCTTGAAGGTCCTATTCTGAGACATTGGAGCCTTCAAGATTAATCTACCACCTGCGTCGAGAACTCTCATCATCTTGTCTTCGACAACTACCTTGTAGTTCTTTTCGACAAGCTGCCCTATATTGAGAAAATTACTCTTCATGCCTGGTATGTACAACACATTGGAAATTGTTGACCTTTTGCCATCTTTCCTCATAATCAGAACATCACCAAAACCTTCAGCTACTAGAGTGTTGTCATTTGCAAACTTCATTGTGTTCTTCGATGAGGGCTTCATGTTGACAAACCAATCTTTCCTTCCAGTCATGTGTGATGAGCATCCTGAGTCCAAGTACCACTGATCTTGGAATCTTTCTTCATCTTTTGTTGTGACCATTAGCAACGTTTCTTCTTCTTCATGTTTTGCCAGTTTTGCATCAGTCTCTTGATTTCTCTTCCTTTCTGGACAATCACTAACATAATGACCATACTTCTGGCAATTGAAACATTGAACGTGGCTTTTGTTTGTCTTTCGACCACCAACTCTTCCTTTACCTGCAGCACCACCTCTTTGGTTGCATTGGTTCCAAGGTTTCTTCTGATTTGACTGGTTTCCTCTTTTGTTGCCGTTCCAGCTACCTTTGCCTTTTCTTTCCTTTTCTGACTGCGCCTGCAAAGCCATATCTTTCGACTTTCCTGCAGCTCTCTCAGTCATCCTCTGTTTATGAGACTCAAGAGTCCCTTGAAGCTCTTCCTTCGTCAACACTGACAAATCTTTCGACTCTTCTATGGCAACTACCACGTGGTCGAATTTTGGAGCCAACGATCTCAAAATCTTTGAGACAACTACTTTCATCGTCAGCGCTTCTCCACATACTTTAATTTGATTCACCAATTTTGTAACTCTGGTGAAGAAATCTGTAATGCTTTCATTGTCTTCCATCTGAAGCAACTCATAGGTTCTCTTGTGAGTCTGTAACCTCACCTCTTTCACCTTCTCTGCGCCTCCAAACGACTTTTCAAGAATCTCTCATGCTTCTTTTGCTAAATCGACATCACTAACCTTTTCAAAGTTATCAGGATCAACACACTGATGAATTATAAAGAGTGCTTTATAATCCTTCTTCAATTCTTTGTGTGTAGCCTTTTCCGTCTCCATTGCGTTCTCCCCAAGCGATGTTACTCTGTCTTTCACAAGACCCCAAAGATCTTGATAACAGAAAATCACCTTAATCTGCTTGCACCAATTCTCATAATTGTCTTTCTTGAGAATTGGCAGGGTCGCCGGAAAGTTGTCGTTCGGATAGTTCATCGTCATCACTATCTTCCTTCCTTGAATCTCTCAACCAGAGCTCTAGATATCAGATGTAGGAAATTCACCTCACACCCTATGAAGAATTCCCTTCAATCTAGATCTCAAGATTGATGAACAAATCCACAATATGATAGTAATGGTGATAACAAGTAAAGAGTTATCAAGAACAACAAAAGAGAAGAAGAATAACAAACAAACAGCAAGAAAGAGAAGAATGAGAGAAGAAATATTTGGAGAAAATTTTGTTACCCATAAACCGTGGAATTTCTGATTACTATTGAACTTTCACTTGCTAAACTCTGCAATTGTGAAATTTGTTCTATATTTGATTACAAAGTAAGACACCTATTTATAGTTTTAGGTTTACAAAATCCCAAAACATAAAAGGCCCAAAATATTCAAAATCAAATCTAACCTAAATCATATCAAATCTCATCAAAACAAATATGTGTCAAAACAAACTGTTTCGACACACTGAAAGCTTCGACACTTCGACACTTGATTTAGACTTCGACTGCTTCCTTACTATTTCGACTTCGACACACTATGAATTACATTTAACAATAAGCTCATATGACAATAAAAGATTTGTTTGGTAACAGTCTTTTCATCACGAGCTTATACCTTATTTTACTACATTATAACTTATTTTCTATATGCTATTTTAAATAGCGTTTTACCTTATAGCTTATACCTTATCATTTTTTCTTCCATTTTTGTCCTTATTATTTTCACTAAAATTCATTACTACCATTTATAATTTATTTTACTTTAAATAAAATAATTATAAATTAAATATCTTTTATGTCATTTTAATTTATCAATTAACCTTTTGTTAGGGGAGTTTGTCACTAGGGAGCATTGAACATTGAACAAGTGAGAGAGACACCATATATATTCACCTAAAACTTTAAGATGATAGGTGTACGTGCTCTCCCATTTATAAATGTCCAACTCTACACATTTATAACCAATGTGGGACTCCAACTCACACTTGTTATATTATTCTTAACACTTATCAACTATAAGTCATCAGCCATCAACTATAAGTTATAAGCTATCAGTCATCAGTCATTAGCTATAAGCTATAAACTAACTTATCAATCAACTGTTATTTTTATCAAACAGAGTCTAAAAATTAAATTCAACATTTTCTAAATTTTCCTTCCTTAACAAAAACTCATTTACCACCCGAGCCCATGTATTTAGTTAAGTTGAGCTAACGTTTACTTACAAAAGAAAAAAAACTTTGCATTAAAGATATTCTTAAATAGATTTTAGTTTGGTGAAAATTAGGGACCCGATGAATCTACTACAGGCACACAAAATTACAAATTTTGGCCATGGGAGAAGTGTTATCTTCAAAATTTAAAGTAAAAGTTGAGGCTCCGGCTCCAAACCTACCCAAAACTTTCAAAATCTACCTGTCACTCTTAAATTAATCTTGTATTAGATTTTTTTTTTGTTGATTGTATCAAAAATTTTGTAAAAAATACCGTAATTGTCAATTTTCAACAAATTTTAGAATAAATATTTTATGTTTTTTACTAAAACTTTAAAAATTGATATTGAATTTTGTCCATTTCTACCATATTTATTCAAATATTCGGTGTCATCAAATATTTTATAAATTTTGGTAAATTTTTTAATTATTTAATTATTTAATTTTTTATTTGTGGAATTTGCTATGGATTTGTTTTGATAAATATTATTCTGTTAATCTCTCAGAGACGAGCCAGGTGAGATCATAATCATTAGGGGTGGTCAAACGGATCGTTCTCCCCGTCCCGTCTCACCCCGTCTTAAGCTCGCAAAAAAAAAGGTGGGGCAGACAAACCCGCCAAGTGGAAATAGACACAAAAATCTAACTCGTCCCGGTAGGTGGCGGACTTGCCCATCTACTTATTTATTTATTTATTTATTTATTTCGTTTTTTAAAATAAAATAATAGGCTTATTTTTACATTTCAATTAGATTTTTCACTTATTTTTTAGAACTATTTTTATAAAACATCATTTTAACAAATTTTATTTTAAAAAATATTGCATATATTCTCAAATAAATGTATAAAATAAAACCATTAAAAATTGGAATTACTAAAATTAATTAAAAAATGACGGGTTTAAAGTGAGACAAGCTGAACGAATAGGTGCAGCGGGTTTTGACGGGCAGCAGGTTTTTGCGGGCAGACTTTAGCGGGTGGCAGTCTTTAGCGGGGCGAGTTTTGGTGGGCGGCGGACACAAAATCTCAACCCAACCCGCCATTATTTATGGGTGCGCGGGCCAGCTCGGCAGACAATGACATGTTTTTCCACCTCTAATAATCGTTATGTTTATAAAGGATATTTGTTGTCCGTCATTTCTTCCTCGTCATTTCTTCCTCGACGGTAAGCATTTTTTATACTTATCATACCTTCAAGGGGCATTTAAGAAGAGTCTCTCCAAATTCTATGTTTTTATGATGTTAGCAACATCTGTCATCTTTTTTTATCATCATATAACATCTTTCTCATGAGTTTCTATAACTCCCATGCGATCATAGAACTAGGTTGAAACTATTATGTGTGGTTGTTCATGTCACCTACCAACATTCTCATGAGATCGATCCTATTCATGTTAATTGTATACGAGGACTTTCATGACCGAGTCCAACTTGCTCGTCTTCCTGTCTTTGACATACTCGAGACACTATTTCTTCATGTCCGACCTCACTACTCGACCTCGAGAATTTCGAGATTTACATGATTATAATTTTTTTTGCATAAAATAAATTGCCTACAAATTTTTCTATGGATTTAAAAAAAGAGTATATTTTTGTATTTTTATTAAATTTTTAAAAAATCAATACCTAATTATATATATTTTTTACGGTATTTATAAAAATTAAGTAAAAAAACACGTACCATTTTTCTTTAAATCCGGTCTTAAACTTCTTTTATTATAGTTTAATAATTTTTTTTTAAACTTGTTGCGTATTGTAGAAAATCTTTTGCAAAGAATACTTTATTTACAAGTTTTATGCTAATTTGTGAATAGACGCATTTGAAGTATTTTTAAAAAACTTTACAAGATTGATATTTATTTTTATGTATTTTGATTGTGTTTTCTAAAATAAAATTGATAAAAATACATATTTAATATTTATTATCACTATCAGATTTTTTTTAGAGTAAAATATTTTTAAAAATAGAAAATAAAAATATTTGTAACATTATTAAAATTGGAAGTTCCAAGTACAATTTTAAGGTTACAGATATATTCTTCCACTTATTTCTATCAATTCTGAAGATAATAAGGCCTTTTGATTTAAGGTATTTTTTCCACTCTCCTTTTTTATTTAAGGTATTTTTTCCACTCTCTTTTTAAAAGCATAATCTTTTTGGTCTACAAATATACTTTTTCATAGAATAAAAAACAATTGAAATCAATTACAATTATTCTCAAATCCACTTTACGTATATTTACAACAATAGACAAGCAATACAATTTTTCCCATTATTTATCCAATAACAAATATAAAAATATAATAACTAAATATGAATTTTAGGCTTTCTAAATATTTAATTTTAATTTATTTATTTTTGCTTAATAATTTTAATTTTTAACCCATCAAAAAAAAT
The DNA here is from genome assembly GCA_963859935.3 of Lathyrus sativus. Taxonomy (NCBI): domain Eukaryota; kingdom Viridiplantae; phylum Streptophyta; class Magnoliopsida; order Fabales; family Fabaceae; genus Lathyrus; species Lathyrus sativus. The sequence continues at coordinate 520,956,316 of OZ012740.1, read as the reverse complement.
ATCTTTGAATTTTAGTACCTATAATTTTAGTGTTATCAAATTTATTTTCAGTTTTATTTATAAATGTTCATGCCGTATCTTTTGAATAACATAAAATTCTTAAGAATTTAAAATGTTATTAATTTAATAAATAAACAATTACTTTTAATTTAAAATTGTAAATAAATAATAAAAATTAATAATTATATTAAATATTATTAATTTAATAAATAAATAATTATTTAACTAACCATTAAATTATATTCAATTCAAATATTATAATTTAGAATAAGTTACAAAAATTTACTTTTTAAATAAGTTGATATATATATATATATATATATATATATATATATATATATATATATATATATATATATATATATATATATATATATATATATATATATATATATATATATATATATATATATATATATATATATATATATATATATATATATATATATATATATATATATATATATATATATATATATATATGAGAACATGAGAATAAATTTAAAATTAAATTTTATAATTACGGTGAAGATTATGTATTATTTTTAAATATATATCAAGATACTTATTCTAAACAATTAGTAATTATTTAAATATAAAAAGAATTGAATTTGAGAATAATTAATGTTAATTTAAGCGTTTTACTAGGATATGTTATCCAATATAAATAAACAATTCAATGGTTATTATTATTATGCTGCAAATCAAGTTGCAAAGTGGATAACCTTCGAGGATCTGATTGCGTTATAGAATGAGTGGCTATATTTCAACAAATCGTTATAGAAGATGTTAATCAACTCTCTTTTTTTTTCACTCATAGATGCTAATCGGCTTAGGATCTATTTGGGAAGAAATTTTTTAAGCTTAAAATTTATAATTTATAAATTCATATAACAATAAAAAACATGTATTGTAATAATATTTTTATCACATATTTATAATTTATAGATTTTTTTTAAACGCTATTTAAAATAGTATTTTAGTTTATATCTTTTATAATTTTTTCTTCCATTTTTACTTTATTATTTTAACTAAAATACACTGCTATCTTTTATAATTTTTTGTAATTTAAAATAAAATAATAATGATTAAATATTTTTTTATGTCGTTTTAATTTATCATCTAATCAAACTACTAATTTTATTAAACATTTCAATTAGTTTATCAGCTATAAGCCATCAACTATCAGATATAAGCTATAAATTATCAATCATCTATCAACATAACAATCATCACTAGTCTAAGTTAATATATCACAGTGTGCAAGTTGTACAAATTATTGATTCATAATGGAAATTATTTCTTCTAATCTCTCTTATTGTTGCAATATTGTCATGGTATCTGAGTTCAATGAACTCTGGTGACCAATATTCTTCTTCTTCCTTGTTTTAAGATCTTGAACTCTTCTTCTTCCTCGCATTCATTTTTTTTCCTCAATTCAGATATTGAATTCTCTTTCTCAGTTTCCTTTGTTCTTTCTATGGATCACCAAAGCTACTCATATTTTGCAACAAACTCTGCAAATCCCTATTATCGCCATCCAAACGAGAGCCTTGCGTTGATTCTTGTTGCTCCACTCTTGGATAACAAGAATTACCACACATGTCCACACTCTATGCATCTTGCATTGATATCCAAGAACAAAGATAAGTTCATCGACGGTTCCTTTCCCAAACCCTTCGTTTCCGATTTGTTATTTCCTTAATGGATTTGATGCAACACGATGGTTCTATCTTGGGTTCAACATTCAAGTTCAGATTTGATTACAAAATCAGTTATATGGACCGACACAGCAGCAGGCGTTTGGAAGAATATTCAAATTAGGTTTTCGCAGAGCGATGTTTTCCATATTTCAGACATTCAAGAAGAATTATATTGCTTTCTCCAAGGTACTCTTGATGTTTCTGAATATTTTACACAACTGAAAATGCTTTGGGATGAACTGGAAAATTATCACCCACTTCCTTGTTATAAATGTTCTTTCGCTTGTTCTTGTAGCATTATTGATTCTACCAAAATATATCGTGAACAAGACTACGTGATTAGGTTCCTGAAAGGCTTAAATGAGCGGTTCACACACTCCAAATCACAGATAATGATGATGAACCATCTACCTAACATTGATAAGGTTTTCTCACTGGTTATTCAACAAGAACGAGAACTAAATCTTGCTACTCCCATTGAATCTACTGATTATGCAGTCTCTACATTACATGTTCAAGGCCCTTCTAATGGCAAATGATATCAATCTTAAAAAGGGAAACAAACTCATCCTTCAAAATAATTCAATCGTGTTTGTACTCATTGTGGAAGGACCAATCACACCGTGGATACGTGCTTCTTGAAGCATGGCTATCCACCTGGGTTTAAGCAGATAGGGAAAGGTCAACATGCTGCAAATGGTTCTTCACATTCTCAGGCCAACAATGCTTCAACTACTCCTTTTGTGGAAGATTCATCTTGCTCCTCCTTTTGCTTCACCCAAGAAGAGTTTCAAAGTATATGTTCCTTACTTCAATAATAAAAAACTAGCCCTACTGCCAACTCAACAATCACCTCACCCTTGGCCTTGAACTCTCACTCTTCCTCACACATTGGTAAGAACTCAAATCTCTGGATATTAGACACAGGTGCTACTGACCATATTACCTTTAATCTTGATTATTTTACTTCATATTAAACCATTATTCCGGTTTCAGTAACTGTATAGATGGAAATGTTGACATTTCTTCTTCTTTGACCTTGTCTAATGTTCTCTACATTCCAACTTTCCGTGTCAATCTTATTTATGTTCCTAAGTTAACTAGTAACAATTATTATCATCTAAATTTTTCCTCAAACATGTTTTAAATTTTGCAGAACCATTCAAAGAAAACAATTGGTACGACTAGCTTACAAATAGGCCTCTATATCATAGATACTCATGATGGCAGTTCTACTTGTTATTATGTTGTTTCCAATTCTTTTGAAACGTGGCACATAAGATTAGGCCATGTTTCTCATTCTAGTTTACAAATAATTGCTAAGAGTTTTCCTCTTATTCCTTGTAAAAATAACATGAATCCTTGTGACTCATGCTATTATGCCAAACAAAAGAAACTACCTTTTCCAAATAGTATTGTACTCATTCACCTTTTGAACTTTTACATGTTGACTTGTGGGTTCCATTTGCCACTAAATCTATTATGGGCCACAAATATTTCCTAACCCTTGTAGATGATTACTCTAGGTTTACATGGGTAATTTTTCTTAAAACAAATTCTGAAACCAAACAGAGCATAATTCACTTTGTTGCCTCACTAGAAAATCAATTTAACACTACACTCAAATGTTTTAGATCAGAAAATGGTTCTAAGTTTTTGGCCTTACACTTCTTTTTCCTCTCTAAAGCCATTCACCACCAAAAATCTTGTGTGGAAACTCCCCAACAAAATGGGGTAGTTGAGAGAAAACATCAACATATATTAAATGTGGCTAGAGCCATCACATTCAATTCTAACATTCAGTTATACCCCAAAATTTGACCAACCTTTTTTTTCCCTTAGCAGTTGGCTTATGTTTCATTGCATTTTAGCATTCTTGCATTTGCATAGCATAGTTCTTACAGGGGATCAAGTGTTTGTCTGTGTACCATCCAAGAGGAAAGTCTTTATTGGTTTCAAGCTCAAGCAAAGGCGCTGGTACAAACCATCAGAAGATTGTCAAGGGATCCATAAGGTCTTATCACTAGTGTGAACATGAGGTAGAATTTTATTGAATACCTCAAAGGTCATGGAGGAGTGGAAATGGTCACTCAGTTCATCTAAACAATGCTTAGGCAAAAAGGGTGAAATTAGGGTTTCATTTTTAATCAGGCTAAATTTGTTTTTGAGATAAATACTTGTTTCCATGGTCTTCCATATGTCCTAAGGTATTTGGGGATGGGAAATTGACCATCAATTTTAATCAGAGGAGCTTCAATTGATCAGTTGATTAAAAATCAAGAGGTTTGGAGAAAAGTCAACTGTGCAGTGAAAAAAGTCAACTCCTGACTTTTTGAGGTCAAGATCATGATCCTTAATTTCAATATGACCAATGGGTGGAATTTGATCAAGAAAAGACAAGGGAATCATGAAAAATCAAAGATTGTTGAAAGTTGCCATTTTGGGAATTAGGGTTTTAGAAACTTTCCATTTTTGGAAAGTTTTATGTTTGGAACATCCATCTTTAAAGTCATTTTTCTTCATGATCAAGGTTTCAAATGAACCTTTGGCCAACATCAAAATTGTTCCTTGTATTTCAAGCTTTCTTTTGAGTACCAATTCATAATCATATGATATTTGGAGCTCAAGTTATGATCAATCAAAGTTGGAGATTTCAATGATTTCAAAAGTTGTTAAGTTTGGGCAGATTTTTGCACCACTTTGCAAGCCAATTTTCATCACCTTCTTGATGTCAAATGAAACTTTTTCCTAAATGAAAGTTGCAGAGTGTGTTCCAAGCTTTCCAAAGAGTCCAAGAAGTCCTCAATTGGATTTGAGAAGCTCAAGTTATGGATGTGCAAAGTTGGGAAACAATAAGCCAATTTCATAACTTCGAATTTTTTCTAAGTTATTCATGAGCAGTTTGCTTGCCACAATTTTCAACCACAAATTTCATGATCTTCCAATCCTCAAATCAAGATAACTCCAACATGAAATTTGTTCTACTCCATGCCCTCTTTCATTTGAGTCCAAGATCAAAGTAATTGGATTTGTGAGCACAAAGTTATCATTGATCAAAGTTCGTACATTGAACATTTTTGCCAAAGAGCTAATACCCCTTTTTGCCATTTTGTTCATTTTCAAATAATTTCCCAAATGAGATATGAGCCAAAATCAACACAACCCAAGGTGTTCCCACATTGTTGCAAGGAAAGCAACTGATGCAGCAGCTGCAGCACAATTTCTGCCTCCACCCTTGATTCAAAAAGTGACCATGAAGATGAAGATCTGCCCATTCAATTTATTTCCTTAGTCAAACCCTCCAAACCTGATTTCATTCAGTATTTAAGCTAGGCATCAGTTCACACAAACCCTAGCCACCATTTGAGAGAGAAATCAGATTTTGCATTTTGTGCTCTGAGAATTCCCTCGAATCTCACTCATTTCCTCACCATTTTTTCAAACCCTTCATCCCAACTTCATCACCTCAACACCACTTTGAGACTGTTTGCACAAAGAAGAAGTTGTTGCCTTTTCTCTCAAACTGCTCTAAAAACCAGCTGTTGCATCAAGAAGGGGATAACTTGCTGCTAGCTTGTTGTGAGGAGTTTGCAAGAGGTAAGTGTTTCCAAACCTTTTTTTTTATTGCATCAACATCATTAAAACATGTTTGAGCCTTAATGTGTTCTTGGAATTGGTTAATTTTCATTTGAAGTGTTGATGTTGTTTTATGATGACAAGACTGTTTTATTTGTATGCAACTTTGTTATGTTGAATGTTTGTGAGGTTGTTGTTAAATTGACATTATTATGGCAAATTTTCCTCTGTCCATGTGAACTATGCTTGGTGTTTTGTTGTTTTGCTGTCAAGTGTGTTTATGCTTGAGATAGAGTTTATCAGTTTAGGTTTAGTGGTTAGTAAGTTGATGCTGTCATGAGTTTTTGTTTGGTCCTGTGAAACCTATGTTGATGTCATGATTAATACTATCGTGTGAAATGTTAGAGTTAATCTTGTTTTGAAATTGATTTGTGGTGCTCACTTTGAGGTAGCAATTGTCTTTGATTTATTCATTGAGTTTGGTTTTTTGGAGGTGTTGACTTGTTTGGAACAAGAGCTTGCTGCTATTTCTGTTTGAGGTCTTTAGGTTTTAAGTTTTTTATGTTGTGAACCTGTTGGCTGTTAGATCATTCTGAATATTGTGAGGATGTTTGGTTTTGGTAAGAGCACTGCTGATGAAGCTTATCATATCATGTTGTTAAAACAGGACACATCAGCCTACTGTCTTTGAATTGTGATTGCCATGTTAACATTATGTCCATTGCTATTAAGACTTGGTCCTCATGCTGAATTGGTTGTGTTTTCTATCATGGATTTTTGTTAATTTCATTTGAAGTATTTATTTTGAACCTTGTTGGATGTTAAGCCTGCTGTTGTGGTATGCACAACATTGCCTTGTTGAATTTGCAAACTGCTCTTGTTAATCAGTGTGCTAGAATGTTTTAGTTATATGCAAGTTTTGGCTAGGCTGCGATCTAGGTAGATATTGTGTTTGTGTTGCTTTTTGTAAAGCCTTATTGTTATACCCTTGGTGTATTGCTGTTGAAACATGATGCATTGTTCTCTTGTCCAATTTCTGTTTGAAGTTTATTAGCTCATTAGACCACCACTGCTCCAAAATTGTCCTTCATGTTAAAACCTGTCTTGTGAATTAGTAGCTGCCCTGTCATGTTTGGATTGGATAGATTGAGTTAAGTATTGCCAATAGCATGGAAACACCAAGTTGTTTTATTTGTGTGTATGATTGTCCAATTCTGTTTTGTTTGAGAAGTTTGAAAACTGTCATTGAAGTTATTATTTGAATTGAACATTGTCATGATGGTATGAATGATTTGATTTGATGTGAAATTACTACTGTGAGTTGATATTGCATTATGCTGGAGTGTGTGTTTACATATGAAGAGTTTGGATGACAGTTCTGTTTTGGTTAAGGTGGTTTGGTTTATAAGTTTTGAGGTTTTGTGAAGTTGTGAAAACCAATTATAACAGTTTTGATGCATTGTCATGTTAGTTCACATCAAGCTGCTGCCAGAATTTGGTCCTTATGCAGAAGTTAGCTTATTGTTGTCATTAGGATTAACTTAGACCATTTGAACTCTGCATTGCTTACAACCATCTCGTTAGACTTTGCTGATATAGGTTTGCTAAATTTGTACCATTTACCTTTAGATGATGTTGCCTTGGAAGAGCATGGATGTTGATATTTTGGTTTTGAGGTCTACTAACCTCCTTTTCTTGCAAGAATCCCAGTCAGCTTATAGAGTTCATAAGAATTAAGTCCAGGTCTTAGTAGCTGCCTAGGTAGGCTGAGTGTGGTTGGTTATGTTTGTGGCCATATGTTCTGTCAAGGTTTGTTCTTGTGAGCTCATTTGAGTTTGTCTTGAAATTTGCCTTAATGTGTTGGATAACAATGAGTGATTAGTGTTTGAGTTTAGTTTGACATAGACCACTTAGCACTGTCATGAAGTTTTTGAGTGGCTATTGTATTCGGTTCCCATATTTTGGATAAGTGTGTATTGGAACTGTCATGAGAGTCAGTTTGTTTTGGCTGACTGATTGATTGGGTGTTAGTATGGTTGGTGTTGTTGGTTTTGGAACAGATTTGGAATACCAAGTGAGGGTGTTGTGATGTAAGGTTTTGCCATTAATTCTGTTTTCCAAAACTAGCTTGCCTTGTGGACTGTCAAGGATTTCATGACCTTCAGGCTGCTGTTGGATTCTATGAAAGTTGGATTCATCAATTCACTTGTTAATCTGAAGAGAGAGCTTTGATTGGAGCCAAGATTGCTAATTTCCTAGTCAAATAGGTGGATGTTGTGAAGGAAGTTGGTGTGTGCAAGTTTCACATTTCATACCAGTTTGGATTGATGGCAGTTGTTGTCATAGGTTTTGTAAGAAAACTATTTGAGATTCATTTTCATGGCTATTTGGTTTGGGGTTAGCACTTGTTCTTTTAGGTTGGATAATAGGATAGTTGGGAGGATGTATTAAGCCTAATGTTTAGGACTGTTCTTTTTCTTCTATATGATACCAATTGGTTTTTGATATATCCTTGTATTGTATCCACTGTTGAAATGCATATATGTGCTTTGCTTGTTGACCATCTATGCTTGAATTCTGCCATGAGTTGATACTTAGCATCATGAGTCTTTACCTCTTGTCAAGAACTCTCATGTTGAGAACCATTAACCACTAGTTTGCCACAATGTATTGATGTCTTTGATTTCTGTTGAAGTAATCTACTTGGTGACTGTGAAGATCAATAAGGTCCTGTGTACAGAGTTGTTTTTGGGAGTTCATCATTACTGTTGGTTTTGGAACAGAATTGAGGTACCAAGTAGGACTGTCATGGGCCTAATCTGTTTTTGGAATTCTAGACTTTGGCTGACATAGTACCTTGATATTTAGCACTGTCTAGTTCTTGTGGGAGAGGGTTGTTTCCATAGGCCTGATCAGATTCATTGGCAGTTGAGATTTCCAACTTTATTGACATTTGGAGTTGATGTTGTGCTTGGCTATCCATTCATGGTTGAGAGGTCAAGTGGATTGATGTTTTGATATCTGTCTTTGAGAGCAGTTTGTGTTTTAGTATGCAAGGTTGGCATTATAGTGGCCAACAAGTTACTGTCATAAGTTCTTTGGGCATTAACAGTTATCCTCAACTTTCTATGCATATTTAGCATTGTTCTGTTGGGTTCAGCATCCCACTTTTTAGGTCTACTAGCAGGAGAGGTCTTTTAGTTTTAACTTGAGTGTTTGTCTTGGTCATGCTCAGTTGCTATAGAGGACAGGTTCATCACCTCTGTTGGGATTGCTTTGTAGGTTGTTGACCCCTTTCATGTTGTCTTTGCTGGCATAGGCTAGTTTTGGGTTAGGATTTTAGTGAGACTGTTGTTGTTGAAATTAGGAGAAGCCTGCAGTTCTATCTCATGGTCTGGATGTGACACTTCTTTGCCTCCTGGAAGCACAAACCTACTGACCAAAAAAGGAGACATTAGTTGTCAATGTTAATCATTACATGTTGAAAGTTATGGATTTCTTTGATAGAACAAGGAAACTGGAAGATGATATATTAAGATTGCACTTCAAAGCCTTTTCTTGCTAAGCACCATAAGCCAATATTGGACAATTTGTTAACCTTCCTCTTGCTGCATGAGTATGCACTTCATTTTAACACCAATTTCACCAAACCACCATTCACATTTTTCTTTGATGAGTTTTAATCGAATTCTCTTGTTGGAACCTATTCCATCTCACATTTGAAGGTTGCTCAACTGTTACCTGGCTCTTGATCTCATCTGTTTTGGTATGATGAATCTCAAAATGCATTTCACACTCCACATATGCATAACCAATCGGATTTAGAGTTATGTGCATAATTTGGAAATTTGAGCAATGCCATTGTGTTGCTTGTGAAAAGTTAGTCAAGTTAGACTAAAAGTTTGCTCAATTTGGTTGAGATTTGGAGAAGTTAGAGCGAAACCGTTTTTTGACATTTTGCCTTCAACTTGCCTTGAGAAGTTGCCCAGCCCAGATATGTGTGCGCTCTTTAGTATTTTTATTAATAGGGTGGCATTAATACACGGATGTATCGCCACCCCAGTGGTTAATGCCTTGCCATATCACACCCATGTCCCCTGTTCGAGCCTAGCTGAGGCGTTTTTTGCTTCTTTTCTTTTATTTTTTTTTACGTTTTATATTTCTGCTTTTCTTTTCCTTTTTCTATCACATGCGTGCGCTGGTTGGGATGGTTTTGTTCTGGAACTGCAGCCATGATGTCAAGGGTTCAACCCCATGTGAAAGCATTTCTTCTTTTTTAAGCACTTATTTGTTTTGTCTTAATTCTTTTCCTTTTTATTTTATTTATTTTTAAATAGTTCTTTTTTTTAATATTATAAAAAACCAAAAAAATCATATCTTTATATTTTTTATGTGCTAATTCATTTTCCATCTTTTTATTTTATTTCATTTTTCATTTTATTATTTTTATTTTTGAATCTAAAATTTCATTTCTCTTCTTTTTTATTTTTCCATTTCATCTACGATTGAGTTTATTTAATGTTTACTTGGCCTTGTGCCATTATCCCCCTAGGATTCCTAGTCCCTCCGTTTAGGATGGGAGTAGGAGAGACATTAGGTGTTCAATCCTATGCATGATAACATTAGGATAGTTTCGTTCCCTTTCATCCCGACTTTAGGAGCATTGTGCATGATAACTTTAGGTTTGAGTTTAGTCCCCCTTTAGTGTCCTTTCTCTTTTCATCTCAAAACAATCATAAAACACCTAATAAAGGTTAATGATTATTGTGAGTTACGAGCCTTAAGCACTTGGGAAAGGGTTATTGAGGGGGTTCCCTTCAATGGCTTGGATGTCTAGTGTAGCACCCTTTGGGCGATATGCGACGCATTCACTCCTAAGTCATAGTCTCTAGTGCGATATGAATTGCAAACAATTCAAAAACACTTCTTATCTAAAAAAACACAAAAACAAATCATTCAAACTTCTTTTTGCCCCTTGGAGCCTTTAATCTTGGAAAATCATTTTCATAAGGAGAGTTTTGTTAACTCTTGGTTCTATCGCAAACGGTAACGCCTAAGTCTCCAATGGTCGAGCTGCATACACCAAACTGCTAGAACTGATTGTTAACCCTACTCGGATAAAACAGTTGAACAAACCTGTGTTCCCTTTTAGCTCGAACTACGTTTGCTCTGATCTTTCATACCAGATGAAAGTACGTAGGCACAAGACGCGATGTCTTGGCGAGCAACCTTCCCCCCTTTCACCCGTAGTTAGCCGAACTACGTTGACTCTGACTTCACACTTCATATGAGATACGTAGGCACAAAGCGCCATTGCTTTGCCGAGTCACTTATTTTTCTTTTGTCCTTGAGCCTTTAGCTAGATAGTTTCAATCACCCTTTTAGATAGACAACAAGCGTGGATCCCGTCGAGTACGACGGACGTGAGGGGTGCTAACACCTTCCCCTTGCGTAACCGACTCCCGAACCCGAGATTTGGTTGCGATGACCTGTCTTATTCCCTTTCCGTTAGGTTTTCTCTGATCGTTTCCTTTCCCTCTCTTTGGGATAAATAACGAACGGTGGCGACTCTTCTGTCATTTCCATCTCCTCTTTGCAGCGATGCGACAGCTGGCGTCTCTACTGGGGACCGAAATATCCCCTATGCGAGTCAATCCTAGCGCTTGTCTATTTATCTTTTTGGGTGTGTACATATGTGCTTTATCTTTCTTTATTTGCTTTCCGCATTTTACTTTTCAGCACTATCATTATTGTTATGCTATTGAGGGAGGGAAGTTCTGATGAGTGATAAGCCAGACCCAGGCTCGAGTATAGACTTAGCATTAGAAGTGGAAAGTAGTGGTGAGCCTGTATGCCTTGCATGCACAAGCTAGCCATGAAATTCACGCTCAGACGAGATTCTCTTTGATGATTTTGTTTCTGGCCCTTTGGGCTCGAAGGGATTTTAGATCTGAGAGTTGTCGACTCTGGGGACCGATCATTTGGGATTTAGCTAAGTGAGGCCTCTTCGGGAAGTGATGATGCTAAACCAGAAATGGTGAACGTATTGTTGAAGCGGTAAAGCAGCAAGCAAAAAATATTAAGTACCCGGTTTTGTCGTCTCCACAGGGATTAGTGCGATATGATCGCCGTTCAACGATTTCTACATTTCTAAGCTTATTGTTAAAAATTTTTGGTTTAAAAAGTTCAGGGAACCATAAATAAAACAGAAATTATAAATTAAAGACTGAAATATAAACAGAGCCTTGTTGGGATTGGATTTCATCAATTGATAACATATGCATTCTCCTGATCAAATTAAACACACTGCAATCATTCGAACAATATCCTTACGTATCACTCACGACAAAGCTTATCTCTAACGCGGCGTTGAGAGAACAACCATGTTGTCTCATTGGTGATCTCTCACCCAACAAAAACACAACACGGAGCATTAAGATCTGATACTCACGCAAATGCTAAGCCTAAAACTATCTCTAGCATTTAGGACCTAACAAGCAATCATCCTAGATCCAGATCCGAAAAGTATATCTCTATCACGATTCAAATCAAAGATTAACAGGTAAACAAGAATGAAACCCATATCAGATAAACAATTGTTTCATATAAAATACAATGATCAGAATACGTACACACGCTTAACCCTTTTTACATGTATTCATCTAATCCGCCAAATGTCGGTGAACATCATTCTTCATCACTATTATCACATACCCGCACAATATCATGTTGATCCTAACCATGTTACCCATGCTACTTAATTAACACAACACAGTAGAAGATAAAATGAATATCAACTTCAAAACCATGTCAAAAGTTTGCTCATTGATAGAAGAAAATCTGAGATCAAAGATGTGAAATGGTTTTGTCAAGACCCACAAATACATAATCAAAGATATTCAATCAATAGAAAATCCAAAATATTTCACAAACATATATTAGATGAAATACATAAGGTATCAAAAGATTACAATCCAAATCCCAACAAGAGATCAAAGATCTTACCTCCTCCCTTTTAGGGTTTGTACTTCTCTCTCTAAAATAGATGAAGAGAAAATAAGTGTTGATGTCTAGAAATGGAAAAATTACAAGTTATGAAAAAGATAGATATATTTATGACCTAAAAAGCACTTAAATAAAGAACAAAAGATGTTCTGTTTTTCCCCATTCGCCAGGCGAACAGGGGCCTTCGCCAGGCGAATCAAATGAAACCTGGCACTTCAAAGTGCCTCCAGCAAGCAAACCGCCCTTCTGAGTTATCGCGCCTTCTCCAGACGAACTTTCGCTGGCTTCACTCGCCAGGCGAAATTTATGTTGGTTTGCTACTGGAATATCCAAGGATCCTTCTCCAGCTCCTTTGCCAGGTGAATGGTAGCGAAGCTTCGCTGGACCCATTCGCCAGGCGAACTTCATGCCCTTTTGGTATGGGAGTTTAATTTGAATTACTCGCCCTGGCTCGCCAGCACTCGCCTGTCGAACCTTCGCTGGCACTCGCTGAGCTTCGCCAGGCGAATATGACAGATTCTAGCTTCTTCCAGCAGCTCTGATTTCACCTAGTGAGCATGACAACATTTTGGTGGTTTGCATATTGTCTTGGTTTCCTTGCCCATTTCTTGTGTCTTACTCTTCACTTGTTTTGTGCCTAATTCCTGCACAATAACACACAAATCAAAGGTACCAAGAGCTTTTCATACTATATTGCAAACCAAACAAAACAAGAGTGGTTTTCTACACTTAATTGACGAAAATGAGTGAAAAATGCCAATTTTTGATAGATCAAATAAGTGAAATTTGGCATCTAACAACTCGCCCCAACTAGCTTTTTGCTTGTCCTCAAGTAAAGTATGCCTCTCATTTCACAACAATAGGATTTGCTCAAGACTAAGATTCACCCAAGAATGGATAAAATTGGCTCAAACACAAATGATGCAAACAAGCCATGGTTTCAAATGTTTAGAATCAAACAATGCATAAGAACTAAATTCTTAAAACAAATATTAAGCCATGTATCAATCAACAACTATATTTTTTGTGAATGAATCACTCTAACTCTCCTCTTCGAATAAGGATTGAAGAAATTACGCGTTTGCAACCGCGGGGACAATTTCACTCCACTAACAAACAATGCCAATATCAATTCAATTCATACAAAATATAACAATCAAAAGCGAAAATATGGAAGTAAGAAGATCACTAAGGTCTTTAAGGTTGTAGCTTGGTCGGGTTTACAAACAAGAGACATTTATAAGGCCATTGAAACGAATTTGCCGATGCAAAAGAGACATTCACTACACGTTATTTACACACGTCAACTTCATTCCATTTGTTTTTCGATTGCAAACCTTCCCAACTCTTATTTCACAACTTATTCTTTCACTATTTTTCTTTTCCAAGCAAGCATTCTTTTTCTTTTCTTTTTTTTCTTTTCTCTTTTTCATATTCACACAATTTTTTTGGTGCTTGCTTGAATTTTTCAAAAGTTGTAGCAACCTACTATCTTCCTTTTTCATTTGCCCTAACTTAATTTTTACTCAACCCTCAAGTGAATGCTCTTAGATTTTTATGGCAAAGAAGACAATTAAAACAAATTCAAGGGTTCAAGAAAAATTTTAGAATCTCTCAAAATTAAGAATGAGATTCACATTGTTTAGGCTCAAAGGGGTTAACGAATTCTCTCTACTCACGGGTAAGTTGCATTTGGAACTAGTTGTGCTTAATAAAAAACAAGTACCTTGATCATTTCTAATGCTTCCACAAATTCACAATGATAACAAGATAAAGCATGAATCATACGAATCAACAAGGTTTATCAGAAATCCAACATTTAGTAAACAATGGAAGCTTTCTCACAAATTGTGGTTTTTGGTCCTAAGTGAAACAATCATTCAAACAAGTTGCCAAAAGAACAAATTTCATTTGCACAAAGACTTAAGTTCTTAAGCATTCTAAAATTCTCAACAAAGGAAACCATGTACCTTGACAACATTCACTTGTTTTATACTATCATCGCCATCCAAACTCGGTCGAAGCTTCATTGAATGCTTTTATACCGATATCAACCACTCTATAAAGAGTTTTCGTCATTCCTGAACACACTAGAAAAAACATAAAAAGAAACAAATATATACAAAGCTTAAAAACATAGAACCGTTGCAATGCACTTCAAAATCTCAACACCAATCCCCGGAAACGACGCCATTTTGTTGAAGCGGTAGTAGAGTATCAAGTTTTTGTTATCGTATCCACAGGGAATATAAGATATTGCCGCAGTTCAACAATTGTAAAATTCTTAACTATTAGTAACAAAGGGGGGTTTTGGTTTTGGTAACTATTTCTTGCATAAAAAGGAATGTAAAGCGGTAAAAGTTAGGGTTTTACGGTTTAAAGAAAGATTGTCAAAGTTAGGGTTCGATGATCGCTTTGCATGCACATGTTCGATCAAACAAGATTCATAAACTCCATTTGATGATAAATACATTCACAACATCCTCTCAATGTGATTATTTCTAACTCACATTGTGGGTTTTACCATTTTGATCCATTGTTGATTTCTCACACAATCTATCAAAATGGCAACATTAAAGTTTAATATTTTAGTGAACAACTTCATTCTTAACTATCTCTAGCTTAAGAACAAAGATGGATGAAAACCTAGGTTAAGAGTTGGAAAACATTTTTCAATCATAAACCAACACAAAGAGTTAACATGAAAGCAAAGTTTTCACCATACATTCATCAACCAAGAGTTTACAAATGATGATCAATACGTTTACATACAAAGCTTGATGATCACCTACATCTAACCTTGACAAAAAGAGAAACTTAGCTACTCATTCTCATGGGTAGCTTGAACAAGAAGAAAATGGAGAAAATGAAGAACATCCACTTCAAAGAATCGATGAAGGATGTGATTCCACTTCTCTTGATTACAAAAATTGAGCAAAGAGAGAAAACTACTCTTTTTTGAGTTCTAGGTCTGAATTTTTATGTTCCAAGATGATATATCCCCATAGTACAAAGTATGACACTTATAAAGCAATAATAAAGTACAAAAAGTAGCTCTGTTTCCGCACATTCGCCAGGCGAACATGATCATTTTCCAAGCGAATCAAATGAAACTTGGCACTTCAAAGTGCCTCCAGCAAGTAAACCGCCCTTCTGAGTTATCGCGCCTTCGCCAGGCGAACCTTCGCTGGCTTCACTCGCCAGGCGAAATTTATGTTGGTTTGCTAATGGAATATCCAAGGATCCTTCTCCAGCTCCTTCGCCAGGCGAATGGTAGCGAAGCTTCGCTGGATCCATTCGCCAGGCGAACTTCATGCCCTTTTGGTCTGGGAGTTTAATTTGAATTACTCGCCCTGGCTCGCCAGCACTCGCCTGTCGAACCTTCGCTGGCACTCACTGAGCTTCGCCAGGCGAACATGACAGATTCCAGCTTCTTCCAGCAGCTCTGATTTCGCCTAGTGAGCATGACATCATTTTGGTGGTTTGCATATTGTCTTGGTTTCCTTGCCCATTTCTTGTGTCTTACTATTCACTTGTTTTGTGCCTAATTCCTGCATAATAACATACAAATCAAAGGTACCAAGAGCTTTTCACACTATTGTCGCACCTTGAAAAATTCGTTTTCGAACATACGACCCTCGCGCAAAAGGCGCGGAAACGCGGTTCGACAGAGTCGCCACCGAACTTTATTTTTCCCGAATGAACGGGAGAGGAAAATATCGAGAAAACCTCATAAACGCGGAAGGAACACGGCCGTCGCAACCATATTCCTGGGTTTGAGAGTCGGTTACGCGAGGGGAAGGTATTAGCAGCCCTCACGTCCATCGTACTCGACGGGAACCTATTAATTCGAGTTAATGGATGTTAGCTAAACTTAATTCTTCTCTTCTCGCTACTAAATTCTAAAGGATACTATAAAGGGATAAAGACACTAGGTGAAAGGGGATGGTTAGAGGATAGGGTGCTCGCCAAGGATTAGGGCCCTTGTGCCTACATATGCTCATTCGGACGAGAATGAGAAATCAGAGCGTCGTAGTTCGACTACGGGAAAGGATGGGGGAAATGGAATATGGAGGGGATTGTGCTCGCCAAGATCATCGCAATCTTGTGCCTACGTATCTTACATTCAAGAGTGAATGAAGAATCAGAGCGTTCGTAGTTCGTGGTAACAACCACGAAAGAAACTGGATTGAATTGGTTTGAAGTGGGTACGGATGACGATTACTCGAAGCTTAAGAAAGACTTCTTAGACCTCAAGTAATCGGGAGAGCAAACCAAAGACTTGGAACACTCTCTTTTTCATCTTGAAGATAAAGTTGTATGAAAGGGTGAGTTTGAATAGATGACGATTACTCGAAGCTTAAGAAAGACTTCTCAGACCCCAAGTAATCGGGAGAGCGAACCAAAGACTTGGAACACTCTCTTTTTCATCGCAAAAGAGGTTGTTTGAGTTTGAAATGGTACTTGGGAATGTTGAGTAGTTGAAGGATAGTTGAACAACAATTGAATGACGTCGGGTTGTTAATGTTATTTAAAAGCGTCAATTGCTCACACACGAATAAGATAACTCGCATCCAAACAACCGAA
Source organism: Lathyrus sativus (assembly GCA_963859935.3). Taxonomy (NCBI): domain Eukaryota; kingdom Viridiplantae; phylum Streptophyta; class Magnoliopsida; order Fabales; family Fabaceae; genus Lathyrus; species Lathyrus sativus. The sequence goes on along the minus strand of OZ012740.1, from coordinate 520,939,445 downwards.
AGCAAGCTCAAAGACTTGAACCCACTCTTTACACCTTGAAAAGGATTAGATAGTTGTTAGTTGATTGATAATTTGTTTCGAAAATCCGCTTGACGTTGGATCAAGGGTTTGATTCATTATCGCGTGCAAAATGTGCAGTGGAAATGGTTTGAAAGAAAAAAAAAGACCGACTTGACTTACGCATCAAGGGTCGATTTGTAATAGGTTGATGGCGAATGCATACGAGCACTCGACTTACAAGGGTGTTTGAAAATGGCTCGATGATGAATCGAGAATTAGTTTGAAAATAGTTTGAATCCGCTCTAGTCCCTATGGGTGCTCCTAGGAGATAAACTAATAATCAAAGAAATGTGAAACATACATCGGAATGGGAGAGGGATACATGTAAGTTACACGGGATTGCACGAAATAAAGGGGTCTCATTGTAAGGTAGCCCAAGAGAAAGTCGTGTGTGTGCATTGTGTCCTAAACTACGCCTTGAGCAAAGTCGGGCACAAACTTGATATTAGGATACCTGCAAATGACCAAAGATCCAACAGTCCACCAATTTGGTTTTTTAGCGGTTTCGATAATTTATTATGTGTTTTCGAATATGGGTGAATAAATATGAATAAATATGATATGATAATAATAGTATGAATAAATATGATAATATGAAATAATATGAATAATATTTGACAGAAATTAAATTTAATGTTAGTTTACCGAAATAAAATCGAAAGAACAAAGGTGGTCTCGGATCCTTTGTTTCACGCCACTAATGTGACGGTTAAACGGTGGAAGTCTCGTCATCGACCCAAAACAGATGAAATGACATAAAAAGTTCAGTAAAAAAAAATAAAGTTAATTTCTAAAGAGAAAATAGATGAACTATAATATAAAAATAATAAAATAAATCTAAAGTTCTAAATAAATAAATAAAAAACTCTAGAGAAACATAATATATAAATAGAGTATATTTACAAAAAATAATAGTAATATATACATAAAGTTATAAAAAGTTTAATATATAAATAAAATATATAAAGCTAGTATAGTATCTACATAAACAATAATAAATAAATAAAAAATTAAAATATAAAATCAGGTAAAACAAGGGAGAGGCGTAGACAAAAATGGGGTGTGCAATGAGCAAAATGCAATGGCTTTGGTCTGTTAGGCCCAACAGCCACATAACAAAAACTCAGAGGGGGGATCACCAGTGAGAAGGGAGGGGTGAATAGATGGGCTTTACGGCCCAAAAAACTCGAAAGAAACTAAAAGAGAAACAGAAATCATAAAAAAACAAAATTTAAATCAATAAAAATAAAAAGAAAAAAAAACAAAACGGTGGAATCCCAAATCGCCTCTCTCACTTTATCGTTCCATTTTCCCATATCTCAAACTACTCACCCTCGTCCGTGTTTCCTGTTTTCGATTTCCACTCTCAATCTAGCTTCAAACCCAACTCTTTTCGATTCTCAATTTTCTTTCCAGTTTTATGCTGAACGATTGTGGATTTCACGGTTTGAAGGAGATTCATGAAGAGGTATTTGAAGATCTGGGTTTAAAAGGAGTTTTCGGTTTGGGTTCTGATTGAAGATTTAGGTTGACGGATTTTGGGGTGAAAGTTTATTTCGATACGAATTTCGCTGGGGTTTATGGATTTTGCGTTGCTATCGGTTGTTACGGAAGAAGATGGGTGAGGTCTTGACGAAGAGCAGATAATGAAGGGTTCGGTATTTCCGGAGTGTTCGTGGTTGATCAAAGAAGAAGGGTAACGGTTCTTCTCAGGGTGGAGTTGAAGGGAATGAGGTTGAGTTATCATGGTCCAGACTTATTGTTGCTTCATGAAGAAGAAGGGTGAAAGGGCGAGCTTGGAGGTCACGATGAGATGAGTGTATGGCTTAGGGAAAAAGGAAATCGGTGATGGTGCTCTATTTGGTTGTTAACGGTTCAGTGAGAAAGAAATTTCAGATGATGGAGAGTATGAATGGAGGCTGTTGGTTGAAGCTTGGATTTACGATTGAAGTTTGAAGTTATAGTGTTAAATGGTGGTTGTTTTCGAAGGTTGGCGCTGAGTTCTGTTGAGATTTGAAGCTTCAAATGTATTTGTCAATGGAGTTGGGTTCAAGAAAGTTGGTTGTGGATTAAAAGAGCTTTTTGAGATCGGAGAAGAGTTTATTTTGGTGTCCCCCCCCCCCCCCATCTGAGTTTGGAGTGGCTTCTTTTTATGAAGGTTCATTCCCTTTCAAAATCCTTTCTGTTGTGTGTATGCATGAAAATGACTTGTGCACAAGCTTCCAACTTGGTATCTTTGCAAGTCCCTCCCTTTTTGATTTCTTGCGCTTAGGGTATTATAGATGCCTTTCAAATTGAGTTCTTTTTTTTCACTTTACTGGTTGCAGGTTTTGTAGTGCTTACAGGCAGCTGTCCTATGTCTGTTAGTGATTTGTTTTATGCAGGCCTGTTATAACCGTACCTTGAACCATGCTAGTTTTATCTGTTAGCGTCTTATTGCGGTAGCTGATACTTGCTTCCCCCTGCTCGTAGCTTTGCAGGTCCAATAGGGAATCCAAAATGGTCATGATGTGGACCCCTGCTGTAGAATTTTGGATGGTTTATGGAGTGCAAATATTGATGAAAAGTGGTGATAATACCTGCTGCGGATGCGGGTCGGTGTGCCAGCCAAGAGCTTGTCTTTTGAGCTGATACTTTCTTCGTCCGTTGTGATAAAGTAATGGCTCAGGTTGCAGGAAAAAGAAAGAGGTGTAGGAACTTGCGAGTTATTGTTGTTAACGTTGGTGCGTATGTTGTCCTTTATGTGGGGCAGACTTTTCTTGCTTTTTCGTCTTTTCCTGAATTGTGTACGAATTGCCTATTTGCAGGTGAGGGCCTTAACATTGGGGTTGCGGCTATACAAAATGGAAGCTGACTTTTGCACAAGTGGGTGCATGGTTGCCTAGCAATCTCAAGCAACCGAGTGGGGCCTGATACGTAACCTTAGGACTATCCACTTAATTTGTTTTAAAATTTTCTTTCTGCTGTTAATGACTTGGCACTTTTGTAATTGGAATGTGTTTATGATGGGCCTTCAAATGGTAATGAACTTTGTAAAAGTACAAATTTTCTAATGATCTTGTAACTTCTTTTTTTTTTTAATGTTTTGATACAAATGTGAACTCCACAAAAATGGGCTTTGAATTTTGTGTGGGCTTTTGTTAAACTTGAACTTACAAATTGGTTGAAGTAACATCTTTAACTTCACCGTTAAATTGATGATGAAATTCCCATATGAATTCAAACACAAAAGTCCTCTTCACTTAACTTATCACTTGAAAATGAATGACACTTGAATGAGCCCAGAAAAAGTCATAATTCCAAATTGGCCTTGAATGAAATTGAAAGAAACACAATAATAAATCCACCTTCAAATTTGAGATTAAATAGGGAGTGAAATCGCATTGCCATGAACCAAAACCTCATTGCCTTGAAACCAAGGGATAATGCCTTATTGAAAAAAAATCTGCAAATATTAGCTTAAACCAGGTGGCCTGAACCATTCCTTATTCAACATTGTCCACACGTCTAACATGACATCCTCAAGTGAAAATAACAACATATTTTTGGACATTTGGAATAAAGCAAGTGAGTAAATATACAGAATGGAGGTTGTACAAAGGTAGGACAAATTTAGGGTATGACAACTATATTGCAAACCAAACAAAACAAGAGTGACAAATGCCAATTTTTGATAGATCAAATAAGTGAAATTTGGCATCTAACACATATCATCATTTCTAGAAAGTTTGTGACGCTGATGAACGCATAGGATGCCATACCTTGTCAGTAGATAGGTCCATACCTGTGAGCGGGATTGGGTTGTGCAGGTAACCTTGACTGTCAGATTACCCGGTTTTCTTCACAGTTTGAATCTGTGTTCTGAGTATCAGTGGTTCCTATTGTCGGATCTATGCTATTGTTTTGCCAAGGCGAAGCGTCGGTTCTTCTCAATCAACAACACAATGGTCTTGATCCCTTGTTTGTTGCATTTTCATTTTGCATTTCTGTTTTGCATTTGCATCTCATTTTTGCATATCCCTCCTCAGCCGGACCAGGAAGCTCACCCATCTTTTGTCCAGCTCCGTCAGTTGATTTCCTGACATTCGCATTGGACTTGATTTAGCCTCTGGACGAAGCATGGACACAGAAGAGCAGAACATGGTTGTTACTAGAGAAGAGTTTGAGTTGATGAAGAATCATTTGGGTCAACTCGTGGAAGCTATGGCGGATATGACAAGAAAAGAGGATGATGTTCAGAGGATTCTGGTGAACAATGTCAATGTTGCTCAGCCTGTGCGGATTCCCATTAGAGACAAAGATTCGTCTTCTCTCCATGACACAGATTATCAGAGTTTTACATTCTCTGCGCCAGATTCTCCAAGGGATGTTCCAAAGGTTAATGCTAGAGACCCAAGGACTGTTGAGTTTATGAGGAGATGTCAGCTGTTGGAAGAAAAGCTTGCTACCCTAATGAGTAAGGATACTCTTAACCTGAATGCTTCAAGCATGTGTCTAGTGCCAGGCCTTGTGATGCCTCCGAAGTTCCAGGTGCCAAATTTTGAGAAGTACAAAGGGGTTAGTTGTCCGAAGCTACATCTGGTAATGTTTTGCAGGAGAATGACCTCGTATGTCCACGATGACAAACTGATGATTCACTATTACAGGACAGTTTGAGTGGAGCATCGTTAAGTTGGTATATGCAGTTGGGAAGTGGTAGCATCAGATCATGGTCAGATCTAGCCAATGCCTTCGTGAGGCAGTACAACTACAATCTCAACATGGCTCCCAGTCGCGTGCAGTTACAAGAATTATCTCAGGCGGAGAATGAATCCTTTAGAGGGTATGTGTAGAGATGGAGAGAATTCGCTGCTCGTGTTCAATCACTGCTTCAGGATAGAGAACTGGTTGACATCTTCTTGGGTACTTTGAAGGGCCATTACTATGATATATTTATTAGTGGCAGAACGTTAAACTTTGCTGAGTTAATGATGGCAGGGGAACATATTGAGATCCGACTCAAGAATGGAAAGATTAAAGACATTCCCTTTATCTCAGTTGAGGAAAATGGATAAGTTGTCAGTTCTCAAGAAGAATGGGAGAAAAGAAGGGATGTTATCCCAGAATCTCCAATATCTCAGGGTCAGTTTTCAGACGTTTCAAGTGTTCAAAGCCAATAGTCATACCGTCATTAGTTGCGTCAGCACGCTCGACGAAGACCAAGGAAACCTGAAAGGCAGTTTACTCAGCTACCGGTGTCGTACAGTCAGTTGTTGCCGGATTTGGTCAAAGGTGGGCTGATAGTGCCGAAAGAGACTAATCCAATAATCCCGCCGTACCCTCCAGGCTTCGATGGCAACGCTCGCTGTGAGTACCATGTTGGGGCACAGGGGCATTCAACAGACGATTGTAAGGTGCTTAGGAGCCAAGTTCAGACTCTGCTAGACTCTAACAGGTTCTCCATCACGCCTCAGGGTATTATCCAGATTAATGATTTTCCTTCATCCATCCATGCAGGCACGACAGTTCTTGTTATGGAAGGATCCACCGGAAGTGTGTGTTCAGAAGAATATCAAACTGAGGGCTCAGTTGAATATGAAGGAAGTTGCTAGAGGTTTCTGTGCCGGTTGTCGCATCTGTTTTCTTTGCTTACATGTTTAGCTTTTGTTCATTGATGTTTGCTGACCATCACCAGGCTTGTTGGTTGGGGTCATTGTATTTTGTACTCGGTTGTGCTTGTTTGCTTCTTTTGTTGGTTTTACATAGTTGTGTGAGGTGTTTATCTCTGTGCTTATAGCTTGGGTTTTCTTTGTCTTGTTTTAGATTTGTGTTTGCTTTCTGCATTGCATTCTCGCATAACAGGTACCTCAGAACTGTGGGTCTTATTTCCTGTATTCCATTAGTTTGTTGCAGGAATCCTCGCAGAGTTATGAAGCAGATTCAAGCTGAATTGATTGAAGTCTGAGGCCAGCTAGGGCAGATTATGATGGACATGCAAGAGTTGCGTCTAGATCAGAAGACACTCAGAGAAGAAAACCATCAGCTGAAGACCCAGGTAGGCTTGATCATGGAGGTGATAAATAATGTGCTCAGAAAAGAAGGTGATAAGCAACCTGAGGCCGCAGCAAAAATGCTTGTTCCGCTTGTGCCTGTGGAACCCGTGCCAAGGTGTGATAAGCCTCATATATCTCATGCACGACAAAGAGCTCTAGAATTTTCTCATCAACATCTTGCTTCTCAGGATAATCATATGCCTAGGAGGTATCAGAAGACAAGGCCATGTAACAGAGCTTTCGATCAGATTCCTACAATGTATGCTCAACTGTTGCAACCTTTGCTTCAACGCCAGGTGATTAAGCTTCGGACCATGAATCCTTTGAATGGTGAGCCTCCATCATGTTTTGATGTGAATGCCCATTGCGATTTCCACTCTAAGGCACTGGGGCATAGCATTGAGGACTGTAAAGCTTTTAAGCATAAAATCTAGGACCTGATTGACTCAAAGGCAATTGAATTCACGTCGGGTGGCGTAAACGTATTAGATGGTCCTATCCCAGTCACCGCAAAAGAGATGGATGTTCCTATTCCCTCACCTGAAGATGCAGTAGGTCAGGAGTATATCCTGCAATCTTTGGTGTCTAAGTCCCCTTGTCCACAGTTGTTGTCTGTTCCTGGGTCAAGCTTGACAATGAAAGCGCCTGAACAAGGAGGGTCCTCAATGATTCAAACCCAGTCTCTGGATGTTTCTGTCATTCAGAGTCCATGACCTTTTGGGTCTTTCCAGCAAGATTACTGTCGTCAGATTCGGGTTAGACCTCACAACAATTTGAAAAGGAGGAATGCTTCTCTTCGTCCGGTGCCTATGACGTACAGTCAATTGCTGCCACATCTGATTCATAACTCTTTGGTGGAGCCCAAGACTCTCAAGTCATTGCCAGATCCGTACCCTCCCGGGTATGATCCCAGGGCTCGATGTGGATATCATGGAGGATCCGTGGGACACTCAACTGAAGATTGCAAGGCTTTTCAAGCCAGGGTACAACAGTTGATCGACAGAAGGTGCATATCCTTTTTAGGAGGAAGGTTAGTCATACACGTCAATCGCTTATCTGCTTGAGTTTGAAGACTTCAAGGGGCGCATCCTCCAGCAACAAATCAGTTTGAAAGCTCAGTTCCCAGGAGCTGATAATTTTCGTTTTATCTTGTCATTTCTTTATATTTGTAGTTTCTTTCCTATTTAAATTGCAATCTTGTGTGTAAAACTTGTTTGTTTTCATAATGGAATGAGTATGCTTGTTTTGTTTAAATCCATTCGTGTTCACTAATTGTTTTTTACAAATATCTAATGCTTGGTTAAGCAGAATCCGATGAGGATGATGAAATTGAAAGACGCGTAAGCTTCCGATTGTTTGCTTTTGAAACCGAATCTTGCTGATGATATACATGCATTGTTTCAAATCCCTAAACACCAGAGATATAAGGAAGAAAATCCCTCGTTAACCCCTTCGAGCCTAGTAGTAGGAGTTCTTTCTGAAAACGAAAAAACCTCAATCTTAACCTAGGGCAGGGTAGGTGTTAGCTAATTTGACCGAGCATCCAAATTACAATAGAATCGTTACCGTTCGAGGAACAATCACACCCCTAGAGGTCATACCTAAAAAACCACAATGGTTAAGCTTCAGGAGTGAGACAGTCACATTATTCCCCAAAGAGTCAGACAACCAGTGTCACACGACTTGTTAAAAAAAGAGAATCAAAAGCCCGCTAAGTCGAACTTGAAAGCAAGTGGCTTAGGCGAAAATTAGGGCATCCCGCTGGACTTCAAAATCAAAAGAAACTCAAAAGAGTCAGTCCAGGAAAAAGTTAGGGAAAAGAAAAAAGCTAAAAAATGAAAAGGATGACAAAAGAAAAATCCTCGAATAAATACAAGTCGTGTGGCCCCAAGTGTCAAAGACGAAGAGTGAGTGATTGTCACTCCAAAAAAAAAACTCTCGTAGTTTCTCGAACCGTCGCTCCTGCCCTTCAACCTCTAAGAGGCGAGCGCTCGTGTCAGGTTAGCTGAATGTAGGATCGGAGAACATCAAGGAGAATGGGTGGGTTAAAATAAATTTTGAGCCTTTATCCTTTCCTTCAAAACCTTGAACCTGACCACGTTACAACCTGAAAAGTCCTAATTGAAGCAGGTTTGTTTCGAAAGCATACTTCGGTAAAGATCGCGTCGAAACTGACTCCTAAAAGGATTCTTCTTACCATGTTGGTATTGATGTTGATATTCTGGTAAATGATTTGTTCATTATGTGCCGTAAACTGTTTTTCCCATTCCAGTGAACAGATTGGATTTCAAAACTGTCATATGTGTTGCATTTAATATATCTTTTATTCTGAACAACTTGTTTTACTTGCGAGTAACTGCTTGACAGCAGGAAAGTTTCCTATAGTGGAAAGTCTGATCAGGATAGAATGCAGAATGCCCGAATACTCCGTGAGCCGGGACAAGCTATATCAAATGATCCCTAGTGAAGTCAGCCATCCAAAGTCAGTTATTCTGAGGCAATCGGGTCGAGATTCGGTAAATCTCTCGAAGCCAGAAATTCTACTCCACTAATCATCCAATCAGGGGCAAAGTCATTGCAAGACTAGGGCAGGCCATTCCAAGAAATTATTCCTGACTCAGAGGGCATTTAATCTGAAGCACCTCTTTGAGGTTCAAGTGCTGGGGCAGTTTGTCTTGACCCGTCAGGGTATAAGAATTTTCAAATTTCCTTTCGAGGAACATCCCCACAGAGATCCCACAGGCTGGGGCAAATCAGAAGCGAAGGAATTGTTCCTCTCTGTGTCATCAGAGCTACTCGAAGCTACTCAAGCAGGTTCAACTAATCTTCAAGTTCAAGACGAATGTCGGGAAGTCGTGTTACTATCCCTTGACCCTTCAACCAAAAATCTTTGAATTCAGGCAAGATATTTTCCAGCGGCAGTCGTACCTGACCCTTCACAGATAACCCAAATCCAATTCCCTTTGGTACGCAGGGAAACTTCGTCTGTTTTTACCCAAGAAGAAGTTCAATCATACTTGGCGCATTTGGTTATCCCCAACAGAGTTGGCTTCACCTCTTTAGCATTTATTTTGCTAGAGTGGTCCTTTCACATCCAGCTTTTCCCGGCAGCCTGAGCCTGCATTTGCATATTTGCATCATCTTTGCATTTCATCCTCAAATGCGTAGCATTTCCATTTCGTATGGAGCATTACGCCATAGAAAAATTCAAACATACGAATGTGCATGTGAAGCATAGGCCAGTTTTCTATCAGCCTTCTGTGGCAACATGAATCACTCTGCAATCAGCACAGGGGCATTTATTCAACGTTTGTATTCAGACGGCTCAACAGTTTACTTGGGTTTCAGATTATATGTCGGTTATGCTTTGTCCATCAGTCATCTAATGACGACATACTTTTCTTTCCGCCAGTTCCTATCGACAATGTGTTTCCTCAGCAGGTTTTCTCTCTGTCTATCATTAGACGATGTGAGTTTTGGATAGGGTTTTCTCTTCGTCTATCTTTAGACGATGTGAGGTTTCAAGGCGATCTTTCAGATATGGTTTTCTTTTTGTTTATTGGATGAGATGACATTTCAAGAGGGGTTTTTCTTGGCTGTCGATTCTTATTGACGTCGGGGCTCTTTGAAGAATGTTAGGATTCCCTAGTTGTCGATTCTTATTGACGACATGGATCTTTGAAGGTGGTTTTCTTCCTGTCAGTTCTTATTGATGATGTGGCCCCTTTGAAGATATTTTTCCATCAACTCCTATGGACGAAAGGATTCTGAAATTTGATGGGTGGTTTTGAGGTTCATTGACGTGGTCTATGTTTTTCTTCCTGTCTATCATTAGACGATGTGAACCTTTAGGATTGTTTTTCTTCCTGTCTATCATTAAACGATGTGAACCTTCGAGGTTATTTTTCTTCCTGTCTATCATTAGACGATGTGAACCTTCGGGATTGTTTTTTCTTCCTGTCTATCATTAGACGATGTGAACCTTCGGGATCGTTTTTCTTCCTGTCTACCATTAGACGATGTGAACCTTCGGGATATTTCTCTTCCTGCCTATCATTAGATGATGTGATTTTGGATATGGTTTGCTTCCCGTCTATCTTTAGAAGATGTGATCTTCGGATAAGGTGTTCATTATCGGATAATCATTGAGCTTGTTGTCGTTGCAACTATCGTTTCAGTTTCTCCGGAGGGGTTTCTCCTATTTCTGTTTGCAGTTTACCTCTACGGTTGGCAAATTTCCGGGTTCTTTAGTATTCAACCGTCTTTTACCTTGACTGTTTGAAAGCCGTACAGTTCATTCATCCATTCAGGTCTAAGTCGCTTGAATAGGGGCAGCTGTTGTACCCCAAAATTTGACCAACCTTTTTTTCTTAACATTTGGCTTATGTTTCATTGCATTTTAGCATTCTTGCATTTGCATAGCATAGTTCTTACAGAGGATCAAGTGTTTGTCTGTGTACCATCCAAGAGGAAAGTCTTTATTGGTTTCAAGCTCAAGCGAAGGCACTGGTACAAACCATCAGAAGATTGTCAAGGGGTCCATAAGGTCTTATCACTAGTGTGAACATGAGGTACAAGTTTGTTGAATACCTTAGAGGTCATGGAGGAGTGGAAATGGTCACTCAGTTCATCTAAATAATGCTTAGGCAAAAAGGGTGAAATTAAGGTTTCACTTTTAATCTGGCTAAATTTTTTTTGAGAGAAATACTTGTTTCCATGGTCTTCCATATGTCCTAAGGTGTTTGGGGATGGGATATTGACCATCAATTTTAATTAGAGGAGCTTCAATTGATCAGTTGATTGAAAATTAAGAGGTTTGGAGAAAAGTTAACTATGCAGTGAAAAAAGTCAACTCCTGACTTTTTGAGGTCAAGATCATGATCCTTAATTTCAATATGACCAATGGGTGGAATTTTATCAAGAAAATTCAAGGGAATCATAAAAAATCAAAGGTTGTTGAAACTTTCCATTTTGGGAATTAGGGTTTTAGAAACTTTCCATTTTTGGAAAGTTTTATGTTTGGAACAGCCATCTTCAAAGCCATTTTTCTTCATGATCAAGGTTTCAAAAGAACCTTTGGCCAACATCAAAACTCTTCCTTGTATTTCAAGCTTTCTTTTGAGTACCAATTCATAATCATATGATATTTGGAGCTCAAGTTATGATCAATCAAAGTTGGAGATTTCAATGATTTCAAAAGTTGTTAAGTTTGGGCAGATTTTTGCACCACTTTGCAAGCCGATTTTCATCACCTTATTGATGTCAAATGAAATTTTGTCCCAAATGAAAGTTGTAGAGTGTGTTCCAAGCTTTCCAAAGAGTCCAAGAAGTCCTCAATTGGATTTGGGAAGCTCAAGTTATGGATGTGCAAAGTTGGGAAAAAATAAGCCAATTTCATAACTTAGAATTTTTTCTAAGTTATTCATGAGCAGTTTGATTGCCACGATTTTCAACCACAAATTTCATGATCTTCCAATCCTTAAATCAAGATAACTCCAACATGAAATATGTTCTACTCCATGCCCTCTTTCATTTGAGTCCAAGATCAAAGTAATTGGATTTGTGAGCACAAAGTTATCATTGATCAAAGTTGGTACATTGAACATTTTTGCCAAAGAATGAAAGGTGGGTTTTGTTGGTTTGCTTTTGTTCATCAGCTTTAACACTCTCCCATGCGCATGGGAGGTTGTGTTTGTTGCTTCCAAGTTTTTCCAAAACCAGCCTAATAACCCTTTTTGCCATTTTGTTCATTTTCAAATAATTGCCCAAATGAGCTATGAGCCAAAATCAACACAACCCAAGGTCTTTCCACACTGTTGCAAGGAAAGCAACTGATGCAGCAGCTGCAACACAATTTCTGCCTCCACCCTTGATTCAAAAAGTGACCATGAAGATGAAGGTCTGCCCATTCAATTTCTTGCCTTGGTCAAACCCTCCAAACCTAATTTCGTTCAGTATTTAAGCTAAGCATCAGTTCACACAAACCCTAGCCACCATTTGAGAGAGAAATCATATTTTGCATTTTGTGCTCCTCTGAGAATTCCCTCGAATCCCACTCATTTCCGCACCATTTTTTCAAACCCTTCATCACAACTTCATCACCTTAACACCACTTTGAGACTGTTTGCACAAAGAAGAAGCTGTTACCTTTTCTCTCAAACTGCTCTGAAAACCAGTTGTTGCATCAAGGGGATAGCTTGCTGCTAGCTTGTTGTGAGGAGTTTGCAAGAGGTAAGTGTTTCCAAACCTTTTTTTTTATTGCATCAACATCATTAAAACATGTTTGAGCCTGAATGTGTTCTTGGAATTGGTTAATTTTCATTTGAAGTGTTGATGTTGTTTTATGATGACAAGACTGTTTTATTTGTATGCAACTTTATTCTGTTGAATGTTTGTGAGGTTGTTGTTAACTTGACATTATTATGGAAAATTTTCCTCTCCCCATGTGAACTATGCTTGATGTTTTTTTGTTTTGCTATCAAGTGTGTTTATGCTTGAGATAGAGTTTATCAGTTCAGGTTTAGTGGTTAGTAAGTTGATGTTGTCATGAGTTTTTTTTTGGTCCTGTGAAACCTATGTTGATGTCATGCTTAATACTATCGTGTGAAATGTTAGAGTTAATCTTGTTTTGAAATTGATTTGTGGTGTTCACTTTGAGGTAGCAACTGTCTTTGAGTTATTCATTGCGTTTGGTTTTTTGGAGGTGTTGACTTGTTTGGAACAAGAGCTTGCTGCTATTTCTGTTTGAGGTCTTTAGGTTTTAAGGTTTTTATGTTGTGAACCTGTTGGCTATTAGATCATTCAAAATATTGTGAGGATGTTTGGTTTTGGTAAGAGCACTGCTGATGAAGCTCATCATATCATGCTGTTAAAACAGGATACATCAGCATACTGTCTTTGAGTTGTGATTGCCATGTTAAGATTATGTCCATTGCTATTAAGACTTGGTCCTCATGCTGAATTGATTGTGTTTGCTATCATGGGTTTTTGTTACTTTCATTTGAAGTATTTGTTTTGAACCTTGTTGGATGTTAAGCCTGCTGTTGTGGTCTGCACAACATTGCCTTGTTGAATTTGCAAACTGCTCTTGTTAATCAGTGTGCTAGAATGTTTTGGTTGTATGCAAGTTTTGGCTAGGCTGCAATCTAGGTAAATATTGTGTTTATGTTGCTTTTTGTAAAGCCTTATTGTTATACCCTTGGTGTATTGCTGTTGAAACATGATGCATTGTTCTCTTGTCTAATTTCTGTTTGAAGTTTGTTAGTTCATTAGACCACCACTACTCCAAAACTGTCCTTCATGTTAAAACCTGTCTTGTGAATTAGTAGCTGCCCTATCATGTTTGGATTTGATAAATTGAGTTAAGTATTGCCAACAACATGTAAACACCAAGCTGCTTTATTTGTGTGTATGATTGTCCAATTTTGTTTTGTTTGAGAAGTTTGAAAACTGTCATTGAAGTTATTATTTGAATTGAACATTGTCATGATGGTATGAATGATTTGATTTGATGTGAACTTACTACTGTGAGTTGTTATTGCATTATGCTGGAGTATGTGTTTACATATGAAGAGTTTAGATGACAGTTATGTTTTGGTTAAGGTGGTTTGTTTTATAAGTTTTGAGGTTTTGTGAAGTTGTGAAAACCAGTTATAACAGTTTTGATGCATTGTCATGTTAGTTCACATCAAGCTGCTGCCATAATTTGGTCCTTATGCAGAAGTTAGCTTATTGTTGTCATTAGGATTAACTTATACCATTTGAACTCTACATTGCTTACAACCATCTTGTTAGACTTTGCTGATATAGGTTTGCTAAATCTGTACCATTTACCTTTAGACAATGTTGCCTTGGAAGAGCATGGTTGTTGATATTTTGTTTTTGAGGTCTGTTAACCTCCTTTTCTTGCAAGAATCCCAGTCAGCTTATAGAGTTCATGAGAATTAAGTCCAGGTCTTAGTAGCTGCCTAGGTAGGCTGAGTGTGGTTGGTTATGTTTGTGGCCATGTGTTCTGTCAAGGTTTGTTCTTGTGAGCTCATTTGAGTTTGTCTTGAAATTTGCCTTAATGTGTTGGATAACAATGAGTGATTAGTGTTTGAGTTTAGTTTGACATAGACCACTTAGCATTGTCATGAAGTTTTTGAGTGGCTGTTGTATTCGGTTTCCACATTTTGGATAAGTGTGTATTGGAACTGTCATGAGAGGCAGTTTGTTTTGGCTGACTGATTGATTGGGTGTTAGTATGATTGGTACTATTGGTTTTGGAACAGATTTAGAATACCAAGTGAGGGTGTTGTGATGTAAGGTTTTGCCATTAATTCTGTTTTCCAAAACTAGCTTGCCTTGTGGACTGTCAAGGATTTCATGACCTTCAGGCTGCTGTTGGATTCTATGAAAGTTGGATTCATCAATTCACTTGTTAATCTGAAGAGAGAACTTTGATTGGAGCCAAGATTTCTAGTTTGCAGCATGTCCTAGTCAGAATAGGTGGATGTTGTGAAGGAAGTTGGTGTGTGCAAGTTTCACATTTCATACCAGTTTGGATTAATGGCAGTTGTTGTCATAGGTTTTGTAAGAAAATTGTTTGAGATCTGTTTTCATGGCTATTTGGTTTGGGGTTAGCACTTGTTCTTTTAGGTTTGATAATAGGATAGTTTGGAGGATGTCTTGTGCCTAATGTTTAGAACTGTTCTTTTTCTTCTATATGATACCAATTGATTTTTTATATATCCTTGTATTGTATCCACTGTTGAAATACATATATGTGCTTTGCTTGTTGACCATCTATGCTTGAACTCTGCCATGAGCTGATACTTAGCATCATGAGTCTTTACCTCTTGTCAAGAACTCTCATGTTGAGAACCATTAACCACTAGTTTTCCACAATGTATTGATGTCTTTGATTTTTGTTGAAGTAATCTACTTGGTGACTGTGATGATCAACATGGTCCTGTGTACAGAGGTGTTTTTGGGAGTTCATCATTACTGTTGGTTTTGGAACAGAATTGAGGTGCCAAGTAGGACTGTCATGGGCCTGATCTGTTTTTGGAATTCTAGACTTTGGCTGACATAGTACCTTGATATTTAGCATTGTCTAGTTCTTGTGGGAGAGGGTTGTTTCCATAGGTATGCTCAGATTCATTGGCAGTTGAGGTTTCCAACTTTATTGACATTTGGAGTTAATGTTGTGCTTGGCTTTCCATTCATGGTTGAGAGGTCAGGTGGATTGATGTTTTGATATCTGTCTTTGAGAGCAATTTGTGTTTTAGTATGCAATGTTGGCATTATAGTGGCCAACATGTTACTGTCATAAGTTCTTTGGGCATTAATAGTTATCCACAAATTTCTGTGCATATTTAGCATTGTTCTGTTGGGTTCAGCATCCCACTTTCTAGGTCTACTAGCAGGAGAGGTCTTTTAGTTTTATCTTGAGTGTTTGTCTTGGTCATGCTCAGTTACTGTAGAGGACAGGTTCATCACCTCTGTTGGGATTGCTTTGTAGGTTGTTGACCCCTTTCATGTTGTCTTTGCTGGCATAGGCTAGTTTTGGGTTTGGATTTTAGTGAGACTCTTTGTTGTTGTTGAAATTAGGAGAAGCCTGCAATTCTATCTCATGGTCTGGATGTGACACTTCTTTGCCTCCTGGAAGCACAAACCTACTGACCAAAAAAGGAGACATCAGCTGTCAATGTTGATCATTACATGTTGAAAGTTATGGATTTCTTTGATAGAACAAGGAAACTGGAAGGTGATATATTAAGATTGCACTTCAAAGCCTTTTCTTGCTAAGCACCATAAGCCAATATTGGACAGTTTGTTAACCTTCCTCTTGCTGCCATGAGTATGCACTTCATTTTAACACCAATTTCACCAAACCACCATTCACATTTTGCCTTGAAGAGTTTTAATCGAATGCTCTTATTGGAACCTATTCCGTCTCACATTTGAAGGTTGCTCAACTGTTACCTGGCTCTTGATCTCATCTATTTTGGTATGATGAATCTCAAAATGCATTTCACACTCCACATGTGCAAAACCAATCGGATTTAGAGCAGTGTGCATAATTTGGAAATTTGAGCAATGCCATTGTGTTCCTTATGAAAAGTTAGTCAAGTTAGACTAAAAGTTTGCTTAATTTGGTTGAGATTTGGAGAAGTTAGAGCGAAACCGTTTTTTGACATTTTGCCTTCAACTTGCCTTGAGACGTTGCCCATCCCAAAAATGCGCGCGCTCTTTAGTATTTGTATTAATAGGGTGGCATTAATACACGGATGTATCGCCACCCCAGTGGTTAATGCCTTGCCATATCACGCCCATGTCCCCTGTTCCAGCCCAGCTGGGGCGTTTTTTGCTTCTTTTCTTTTATTTTTTTTTTACATTTTATATTTCTGCTTTTCTTTTCCTTTTTCTATCACATGCATGCGCTGGTTGGGATAGTTTTGTTCTGGACCTGCAGCCATGAGGTCAAGGGTTCAACCCCATGTGAAAGCATTTCTTTTTTTTTTTTAGCACTTATTTGTTTTGTCTTAATTCTTTTCCTTTTTTATTTTATTTATTTTTAAATAGTTCTTTTTTTTAATATTATAAAAAACCAAAAAAATCATATCTTTATATTTTTTATGTGCTAATTCATTTTCCATCTTTTTATTTTATTTCATTTTTCATTTTATTATTTTTATTTTTGAATCTACAATTTCATTTCTCTTCTTTTTTATTTTTTCATTTCATCTGCGATTGAGTTTATTTAATGTTTACTTGGCCTTGTGCCATGATCCCCCTAGGATTCCTAGTTCCTCCGTTTAGGATGGGAGTAGGAGAGACATTAGGTGTTCAATCCTATGCATGATAACATTATGATAGTTTCATTCCCTTTCATCCCGACTTTAGAAGCATTGTGCATGATAACTTTAAGTTTGAGTTTAGTCCCCTTTTAGTGTCCTTTCTCTTTTCATCTCAAAACAATCATAAAACACCTAATAAAGGTTAATGATTATTGTGCGTTACGAGCCTTAAGCACTTGGGAAAGGGTTATTTAGGGGTTTCCCTTTAATGGCTTGGATGTCTAGTGTAGCACCCTTTGGGCGATATGCGACGCATTCACTCCTAAGTCATAGTCTCTAGTGCGATATGAATTGCAAACAATTCAAAAACACTTCTTCTCTAAAAAACACAAAAACAAATCATTCAAACTTCTTTTTGCCCCTTGGGGCCTTTAATCTTGGAAAATCATTTTCATAAGGAGAGTTTTGTTAACTCTTGGTTCTATCGCCAACGGTAACGTCTGAGTCTCCAATGGTCGAGCTGCATACACCAAACTGCTAGAACTGATTTTTAATCCTACTCGGGTAAAACAGTTGAACAAACCTGTGTTCCCTTTTAGCCCGAACTACGTTTGCTCTGATCTTTCATACCAAATGAAATTACGTAGGCACAAGATGCGATGTCTTGGCGAGCAACCTTCCCCCCTTTCACTCGTAGTTAGCCGAACTACGTTGACTATGACTTCTCACTTCAGATGAGATACGTAGGCACAAAGCGCCATTGCTTTGTCGAGTACGACGGACGTGAGGGGTGCTAACACCTTCCCCTTGCGTAACCGACTCCTAAACCCGAGATTTGGTTGCGATGACCTGTCTTATTCCCTTTTCGTTAGTTTTTCTCTGATCGTTTCCTTTCCCTCTCTTTGGGATAAATAAAAAATGGTGGTGACTCTTCTGTCATTGTCGACTCCTCTTTGTAGCGATGCGACACATTCCTTTAAATTTGTGGAACTTTAGCATCAAGCATGCAATTCACTTGATTAACAGGATCCTTAGTCCACTGTTACACTCCAAATACCCTTATGAAATGTTATTCAATACTTTTCCTGTCATAAATCACTTAAAGGTGTTTGGTTGCCTTTGTTTTGCAACCACTCTACAGAACCATAGGACAAAGTTTCAAGCTAGGGCCAGGAAAGTTGTTTTTCTTGGGTATAAAGATGGTACCAAAGGTTACCTACTATATGACCTACAATATAATGACTTGTTTGTGTCACCAAATTTCCTCTTTTATGAATCCTTTTTCCCTTTCAAAAATACTACCAAACCATCTTCTAACCCACCCTTTAAACCTATGGACAATGTCCCTCACCTTGACATTGATATAATACACATTGCACTTGTTATACCTGATATCACACACACTGCACCTGATACAAATATAATACTTATTCCTAATACATCTGATGTACCTTCTCCCCCTGCTGTACCTTCTACCTCTGCCCTGACTACTTCTCCTCATCCTCACACTTCCCCTTTATCCCATCATAGTCCTATTGTTGTAGATTTTAACCCTAACGATATTAGTGACTGTCCTACTGCCAGCTTGGGTACAGATCCATTTAATGCCTCACCAACTATATCTATTCCTCCTGTTAGGAAATATAACAGATCCAAAAATCCTATAAATTATCTCAAAGACTATTATTGTAGTCTTCTTCCCAATTCTTCCGTCAATCTTTCTACCTCGACACCTTATCCCATATCTAATTCTTTATCCTATGACAATTGTTCGCATACTTATAAGAAGTTTTATTGTACCATATCATCCATTCCTGAACCAAAATCTTATAGCCAAGCCTTAAAACATGATTGTTCGAAAAAGGCCATGGATGCTGAGATGTCTGCTCTTGAGGATAACCAAACTTGGACAATTGTGGATCTTCCTGCAGGTAAAGTTCTAGTCGGTTGCAAATGGGTTTATAAGGTCAAATATCATGCAAATAGGATTGTAGAGAGATACAAGGCTAGGTTGGTCGCCAAGGGCTACACCCATTAGAGGGTGTTGACTATTTTGATAATTTCTCCCCTGTTGCCAAAATCACTATAGTGAGAGTTCTTCTATCTCTTGCACAACTTGATGTCAACAATGCTTTTCTTCGTGGAGACCTCCATGAAGAAGTGTATATTTCTCTTCCCCCTCGGTATGACACCCCTAATTCTAATAAAGTTTGTAAACTCACAAAATCCCTTTATGGATTGAAACAGGCTAGTAGGCAGTGGCATGCCAAACTCTCTTTTTCTTTACTTTGTTTGGGATATGCTCAATCTGAGGGTATCACTCCTTGTATACCAAAACTTCTGCTAATCATTTCACTGCATTATTGGTGTATGTTGATGATATTGTTTTAACAGGTAATTCCATTACTTAAATTAACAATGTCAAGGCCTTCTTGTACACCAAATTTTGCATTAAGGACCTTGGCCAACTCAGATATTTTCTAGGCTTGGAAATTGTAACACCCTTTTCTACCCCATAAAATAAAAGGAAAAATATTCACATTTATCAGAGTAAAATATTAAACTCGATAAAAATTACCTCAAAGGGCGTACATTTCCCAATAAATCAAATATAAGTCAAAGCTCCGTAAACAACAGGTTTTCCCAAAAGATATCAAAAATTGCAGCGGAACTCAAAAAGACATAATCCAAAGTTTTCCTTATACGGGAACATGATCAAAATAATAAAATCAAATAAATCAAGGTTTAAATCAAAGACTCCGACCCGATGTTACACTATCAGAGCAAGACCCTCTACATTAACCAAAGTGGCCAACAACTCAAAACTCCAAAAAGAGCCTCGACGACATCTACGACTAAACTTGTTCATCTGCACGTTACCCACATGGAGGCAACATCCAAACAAGCAGGGTGAGTAAAACGGTTCATAATAATCAATGTAAGAAGTCAACATATAAAATGGCGTCATTTTCATATTCAAAATCATCATATTCATCAAGGAACATCAAAGGCTACAACATCATAATTTACTAAAGATCATCTCATAAATGAAAATGCAACAAGACTCAATGCATGTGGTACCAATCATCACAGCTCGATGGACACTAGGCCATCAACCCTCCATAGATCCCCATCAATAGGATCGATTCTACTCGAGAACCAGACCATATTAAAATACCTCACATTCGCACAATGGGACCGAAGCCAAAGAAATCAAGGTCCTAAACCGAAGTCCGGATGCACATGAATGCATGATGCACACGTCAATAACTATCCTCATAATAACATCATAGGTGCATCATCATTCACCATAATCATGACCATTAAAAATCATGTCATCATAGAATCATCAAAACTCATGGAATCAACATCACAAATCATCACAGTTCCTCATGGGAATTCATCATGCAATCATGTATTAATACAATATAAATCACAGTTATACTCATGGTAATTCATCATACATTCATTTAATCACATAGGAATCACAGTTACACTCATGGTATTCACCCAGAAAATCATAGCATCAAAGCATCAAGACATCACTAAACTAGAACGTAATTGACTTCCCAAACATAGTAGATATAAGAATATTGGGGAAAAAATCTCTTATCTATATCATGTTATAGCCCTGTTCATTAACTTTTCAACGCTTCAAACAGAGACCAAAACAGACTTACGGATCAAAAGTTACCTCCAAAATGATTTCGACTGAAAACATGAACAGTCGTGACAGACAGCATGCCGAATTTTCACCGTTGGAGGCCTTCCGGACCTCCGATTTCGATTCCGTAAAAAAAAACTCTCAGAAAATTACAACCCATTCAACATTGTAATTATCTCAAGTAAATTTACAATTTTAACACAAGTAAATCATCTAATCATTGTTTTAAGATTATGCCTAAAACCTTTAAAATTAAGGGATATAGGTTCAATCCCGTATCACATTTACGCCTCTAATTCCCATAATCTCCTTACAGGGTAAGACAAATGTCAAATCAGAGCTTTGGCCACGAAGGCCTAATTTTCTTTATCTCAAATAAATCCCTACGGTTAAAATCTCAGTAATAGATTTAGGTCACGAAGGCCAAATTCCCCTTATCCCATAATCAGCCTCAAACCCTTTAAACCCTTAAATTGGCCTTAAATACATTGAAATTACACATTGAAAACAATGAAGGCAATACTCAGCATACCTTAATTGCCGACTCTAAGCCTTCTCAAATCTTTCAGAAAACCTTTCGAAGCTTTTGCCTCAAACCTCCTCCTCAGAGCTCTGGCCTCAATTCTTTTCACGGTCTAACAAAACGAATCCTAATCCCATCATAATTCCCTTTTTGTTAAACCTAACCTTGGGCCTATAATTTGGGCTTTTTCAATCTTACCCTCACTAACTCCTCCTCAATTGTCCAATTTTCCCTTAGTTAACTTATATTTATTTAAATTAATAATACTACTAATATATTTATATTATATACTATTATTTAAATAAATAATCCAAATTCCATAATTCTCAATATTCCACAACAACCACCAAAAATCACCGAAATGCGGATATTCTTATTTAAATAAATTAAATAAATATTCCAATTAAAATTTGGGGTGTTACAACTCTCCCCCACTTAAAAGAATTTTCGCCCTCGAAAATTGCCTCAAGGAAACAGAGTCGGATACGACTCCCTCATCTGATCCTCACGCTCCCAAGTTCAACTCTCTCCAGCTGGTCCTGCCAAAACTACCTTTACCAAGGAAATCTCTTTACCTCATAGTTGCTTCACTTCTCGTTCATCAATCCGAGCTGGCAATGCCTCAACAGTCAAATTATCTCCCACTTGTACATCATCCATCTGAATCACACGTGACAGATATGGAATGTACTTCCTCAACTGAGACACATGAAACACATCATGCAAGTTCGCAAGCAACGCGATAAAGCAATCCAACATGCTACTCTTCTCACGCTTCCGCTGCACCACTCTGATACGGACTAACAAAATGTGGTGTGAGCTTTTGAGACTTCAAAGCTCGACCAACACCAATTACCGACGTAAATCTCAAAACACGTGATCCCCCTCTTGAAATTCAAGTGCTTTCCTCCTCTTATCATGGTAACTCTTCTGACGACTCTGCGAAACTTTCATCTTTTCTTGGATCCTCTTGATATTTTCAGTCGTCTCTTGCACAATCTCAGGTCCGAGTACAACACTCACGCCTGACTCATACCAACATAATGGAGTCGTACACTTTCTTCCATTCAAAGCCTCATACGATGCCATTCCAATACTAGAATGATAACTATTGTTGTAGGTAAACTCAATCAACGACAAATGACTATCCCACGATCCACCTTGATCCAACACACAAGCTCTCAACAAATCCTCTAAAGACTGGATAGTTCTCTCTGTCTGTCCATCTATTTGCGGATGACAGGTAGAACTCAATCTCAACATGGTACTCATAGCTGTCTGCAAGCTCTCCCAGAACCTCTATGTAAATCTCAAATCTCTATTAGACACAATACTTGAATGAATACCATGCAGTTTCACAATCTCGTCAATATACAATTCGGCCAGCTTCTGCAACGAATAATTGATCCTCATCGGTATAAAATGAGTCGATCTAGTTAATCTATCAACAATCACCCAAATGAAATCATATCCCTTCAAAATCATCGATAGACCTGTCACAACATCCATAGAATGTTATCCCATTTCCACTCTGGAATATTCAACGGTTGCATCAGACCCAAGGTCGTTGATGTTCAATCTTCGTCCTCTGACGTGTCAAACAAGCATAAACAAACTCGACAATATCTTTCTTCATCCCTGGCCACCAAAAAATTTTCCTCAAATCCTGGTACCTTTTCGTAGCACCGGGATGAATACTCAATCTACTTGGATGTCCTTCCTCAAGAATACTCTTTTTCAACTCAATAATATCTGGAGCACATACTCTATCATGACATCTCATGATACCATTTTCATTAATCTGAATATCAACTCTTCGACTTTGATCTATCAAATTTAACCGATCTACCAACTCAAATCAGATTTCTGACCTCCTCGAATCTCATCAAGAATACCACTAGTAAGCTTCAACATACCAAGCTTAACACCATATGAAGACTCTTCACAAACCAAACTCATATCACAAAATTGCTCAATCAGTTGTAACTCTTTTACCATCATCATCGGTATATGCAAAGATTTCCTACTCAATGCATCAGCTACCACACTTGCTTTATCCAAATGGTAATTCAAACCAAAACCATAATCCTCCAGGAGTCCCAATCATCTCTTTTGCCTTGCATTCAATTCTTTCTGATCAAAGAAATACTTCAAACTTTTATGGTCACTAAACATCTCAAATCTCGAACCAAACAAATAATGCCTCTCAAATCTCGAACCAAACAAATTATGAACTTTAAGTTGCCTTGAAGCATAAGCTAAAACTTGCTGATGTTGCATTAACACACCTCCTCATCCCAGCAACGAAGCATCACAATATACAACAATGGTTATGCCGGATTCAGAAAAATCAAAACATGAGTTGCTGTCATCCTCCTCAAAAGCTCTTGAAACTTTATTCACACTTTGAATCCAAAACAAGAGCTTGAACCTTCCTAGTCCACAGCGTCAATGGCAAAGATGACTTGGAAAAATCCTTCAATGAATTTTCGATAATAATCTGACAGCCCAAGAATACTCCTAATCTCAAAAATAGTTTTGGAGTTTCCCATTGCGATACAGCTTCAAACTTCGACATATGAACCGTAATAACTCTACTTGAGATCACATGACCAAGGAAACTCACTTCCTTCAACCAAAACTCACACTTTGATAATTTTGCATACAACTGCTTCTCTTTTAACACTGATAACACAATTTTCAGATGCTCAGTACGATCCTATTTACTCTTCGAATATATCAAAATATCATCAATGAACACAACCACAAACTTGTCCAAATAAGGATAGAAAATCTTGTTCATATACTCCACATGGTGCATTAGTCACACCAATGGCATCATGAAATACTCATAATGTCCATACCTCGTTCTAAAAGCAGTCTTCTGAATATCTTCAGTCTTCACACGAATCTGATGATACCCAGATCTCAAATCTATCTTACTGAACACACTTGCAACAACCAAATGATCCATCAAATCATCAATCCTTGGAAGTGGACACTTATTCTTGATAGTCACCTTGTTCAAATGTCTATAATTTACACATAACCTCATAGAACCTTCTTTCTTCTTAACTAACAAAATTGGTGCACCCCACGGCGACACACTCGGACAAAAGAACCTTTTCTCAAGCATATATTCAAGTTGATTCTTCAACTTCTTCGATTCTAGTGTGGACATACGATATGGAGCCATCATTACCAAACTAGTTCCAGGAGCTAGGTCGATCGTAAACTCCACTTCATGTTCCGGCGGTAAATCACTTATCTTATCAGGAAAAACTTCCGGATAATCACAAATAATTGGTGCACCACCAACTTCGCAACTTTATTAACACTCAAAGTTTCCATCAAAATAAACACCTCATCACCATCCTGCACAGACTCACCAAAACAATATGTAAGCACTTAGCTTAACTAAAAATAATTCACTGCACACATCATCTAAGCTTGCAAGACACGTTTATCCCCTCAAACATGACTACGTTCACTATCAACAAGAGATTAAGGGTGATCAGTTCCTCAATTTTCCAATAGACAGCCGAAAATCATGATGGGGCATAAACCATCTTTACCAAACTATAAGAGCGTTCATCGACACACTGAGCCACCACTCCACACTTGAAGCATCCTGGAGAAGCACAAGCTTCTCCCCCACTTGTTTCATTCCCACTTCTGCAAACAAAGGTTAGAAAACAAACGTGTACCGACAGTGTTTTCACACACATGTCGCATACTAGGGAACAAATAACATTAGACAACTTGGCCGGACGGACAGACCTGCTCTGATACCACTAATGTAACACCCTTTTCTACCCCCACAAAATAAAAGGCAAAATATTCACATTTATCAGAGTAAAATATTAAACTCAATAAAAATCACCTCAAAGGGCGTACATTTCCCAATAAATCAAATGTAAGTCAAAACTCCGTAAACAACGGGTTTTTCCAAAAGATATCAAAAATTGCAGCGGAACTCAAAAAGGCATAATCCAAAGTTTTCCTTATACGGGAACATAATCAAAATAATCAAATCAAATAAATCATGGTTTAAGTCAAAGACCCCGACCCAATGTTACACTATCAGAGCAAGACCCTCTACATTAACCAAAGTGGCCAACAACTCAAAACTCCGAAAAGATCCTCGACGACATCTACGACTAAAATTGGTCATCTGCACGTTACCCACACGGAGGCAACATTCAAACAGGTAGGGTGTGTAAAACGATTCATAATAATCAAAGTAAGAAGTCAACATATGAAATGGCTTCATTTTCATATTCAACATCATCATATTCATCAAGGAACATCAAAGACCACAACACCATAATT
The DNA here is from genome assembly GCA_963859935.3 of Lathyrus sativus. Classification (NCBI taxonomy): domain Eukaryota; kingdom Viridiplantae; phylum Streptophyta; class Magnoliopsida; order Fabales; family Fabaceae; genus Lathyrus; species Lathyrus sativus. The sequence goes on along the minus strand of OZ012740.1, from coordinate 520,914,053 downwards.
TACTCAAGATCATCTCATAAATGCAAATGCAACAAGACTCAATGCATGTGGTACCAATCATCACAGCTCGACGGACACTGCGCCATCAACCCTCCATAGATCCCCATCAATAGGATCAATTTTACTCAAGAACCGGAGCACATCAAACTACCTCACATCCGCACAATGGGACTGAAGTCAAAGAAATCAAGGTCCTGAACCGAAGTCCGGATGCACATGAATGCATGATGCACACGTCAATAATCATCCTCATAATAACATCATAGGTACATCATCATTCATCATAATCATCATCATTAAAAATCATGTCATCATAGAATCATTAAAACTCATGGAATCAAGATCACAAATCATCACAGTTCCTCATGGGAATTCATCATGCAATTATGTATTAATCACATATAAATCAGAGTTATACTCATGGTAATTTTCACCGTTGGAGGCCTTTCGGACCTCCGATTTCGATTCCGTAAAAACCCAAACTCTCAGAAAATTACAATCCATTCAACATTATAATTATCTCAAGTAAATTTACAATTTTAACACAATTAAATAATCTAATCATTGTTTTAAGATTATGCCTAAAACCTTTAAAATTAAGGGATATAGGTTCAATTCTGTATCATATTTACGCCTCTAATTCCCATAATCTCCTTACAACTACCCCACAGTCATCAGAGTTTCTCACTATCAAATTTTCCTACAGGGTTAGACAAATGTCAAATCAGAGCTTTGGCCACAAAGGCCTAATTTCCTTTATCTCAAATAAATCCCTACAGTTAAAATCTCAATAATAGATTTAGGCCACGAAGGTCAAATTCCCCTTATCCCATAATCAGCCTCAAACCCTTTAAACCCTTAAATCGGCCTTAAATACATTGAAATTACACATTGAAAACAATGAAGGCAATACTCCTCATACCTTAATTGTCGACTCTAAGCCTTCTCAAATCTTTCAGAAAACCTTTCAAAGCTTTTGCCTCAAACCTCCTCCTCAGAGCGTTGGCCTCAATTCTTTTCACGGTCTAACAAAACGAATCCTAATCCCATCAAAATTTCCTTTTTGTTAAACCTAACCTTGGGCCTATAATTTGAGCTTTTCCAATATTACCCTCACTAACTCCTCCTCAATTGTCCAATTTGCCCTTAGTTAACTTATATTTATTTAAATTAATAATAATAATAATAATATATTTATATTATATACTATTATTTAAATAAATAACCCAAATTCCATAATTCTCAATATTCCACAACAACCACCGAAAATCACCGAAATGCGAATATTATTTAAATAAATTAAATAAATATTCTAATTAAAATTTGGGGTGTTACAGAGATTGCTAGATCTGGCAAGGGTATCTTCTTAAATCAAAGAAAGTATGCCTTGGAGCTGCTTAAAGACATAGGTTTCCTTGGAGATAAACATTTCTCAACCCCTTTTGATCCTAATGTGAAGCTATCCTCCACTGAATAAGTGCCCTTAGATGATCCTTCCTCTTACACAAAGCTAATTGGTTGACTTCTATACCTCACCAACACACGACCTAACATTGCTTACTTTGTCCAACATCTAAGTCAATATGTGGCTAATCCTCTTACTGCTCATTATCGGGCTACCACTAGAATTCTAAGATACTTGAAAGCCTTCCCTGCTCAAGGAATTCTCTTTGATAGCTCTAGTCACCTCAAGCTACATGGGTTCGCTGATTCTAATTGGGCTAGATGTCCATACACACGCAAATCTGTCACATGTTATTGTGTATTGCTTAGCAATTCCCTCATTTCTTGGCGTTCAAAGAAGCAGAACGTCGTGTCTCGATCCTCTACTGAGGTGGAGTATCGAGCATTAGCATCATTGACATGTGAAATCCAAAGGTTATGCTACCTCTTTGAAGATTTCCACATCAAATTCTCTGGCCCTGCTTCGTTGTATTGTGACAGCAAATTCTCAATATATCTTGCTCACAATCCTACTTTCCATGAGCGTAGCAAATACATTGAGTTAGACTGCCATATAATTTGCAAAAAGTTGCAGTCTAAGTTGATTCATCTTCTTCATGTACCTTCTAGCTCTCAATTGGCGGATGTTTTAACCAAGCCACACTATGCCAAAAAAGACCTTTAGCAGCGCTTTAAAGCGCTGCCAAAAGTGGCGCTCCTAAAGGTAAAGGAAGCGCTTTTTTATGAAAAAAGCGCTGCTAAAGGCTCCCTTCAGCAGCAGTTTTAGCAGCGCTTTTATAGCCCTTTAGCAGCACTTTCATAAGCGCTGCATATTCCCCCCAACCATCCCCCCCTTTAGCAGCGCTTTCACAAAGCGCTGTCTTAGAGCCCACCTTTAGCAGCGCTTTTACAAAGCGCTGCCATAGCCCCCCCCCCCCTTTAGCAGCGCTTTTTAGAAGCGTTGTCTTAGACCCCCCCCCCCCCCCCTTCCAAACATATAGCAGCGCTTTTGTAGCGCTATGTTTGTGACCTTTAGCAGTGCTTTTTTGTAAAAGCGCTGTCTAATGTCCCAGATTTTAAATTTTTTTTTAAAAAATATTCACCCTGTTTTGTATATTTACCAACAACCTGCTTATATTACACAAACCTGCTTATAATTCAGGCCTTTATTTCAACACTTTGCCCTTATATATACAATTCAAAACTTTGGCCTTAAATATACAATTCAAAACTTTGGCCTTATATATACAATTCAAAGTTTTGGATACATTGTAACTCATCACTTTGTTCATAAACATTTTAATACACATAAACCTGCTTAAATATGTTACAACAAAATTCGATCCTCAGAATTACAACATCACAAATACATTCAATTTACATATAATTACAATTCTTCCAATCCGATAACTTTATACAATTCTCAACCCAAGAATAAATTGACATCATTCCTCTTTAATTTCTTCCAATTTTGCTTTCGTGTAAGTAGCGCATTTGAATTCATCAAAATACTACATAATATAACAGAACATGCAAGATTTAATTTTAAAACTAATTACTCAGATGAAGTATCAGATAATTATCAAAATGAATCATATAACTTATATAATGAATTGATCCATACCATGACTGGAATCTCAAGTTGACCAGAAAGAATAATTTCCTTCATAAAGCGCAATACAAAATATCCACAGTCAATACCATTACGCTGCCGAGGACACTGTAAATGGAAAAAACAAACGAACATTTATCAGGATATATAGTTTAAATAGTTTTATCAAGTAGAACCACTATAACAGTCAAACATGGGAAAATATACCTCCACTCTGATCCAGTTGATGTTGTTAGCCTTGCTTTTTGACACCGTTGCATCTCTTTGTGCTCTGAATATTTTTATAACTCTAACATAATATAAACGCATATTTAGAACAATGTCACATAATAAATAAAGATATATAATTAAAGACAACAGTATATCTCATCACTTAGGTATCAACCATGTTCCTCAGATTTTCATATTTTGTTGTATCGCCATCCAATGAATCTATATAATACATTATTTCTTTCCTCGGATTAATCGCGACCAACAACCAATATCCACTATAAAATAAGACAACAGTTTAGACGGAAATGTTATATAGAAAGGGAAAAATCAAACAATTATAATAAATGAATTTAGAATAAAATCTAACCCATGGCCAGTATTATATGGCAAGAACAACTTTTTCGTAGTCGCGCCCATAAATCTCTGCACTGTGTACTCTTTGACTGTATCTGGTGTCTGGTCTATTAGCCGTGAGTCGACACAGCTAGCAGATAAGAATGAGAATACTGAAGTCAATTCATTCGGGACCAACAACTTGTCATACAAGAACCTAAAAAAACATAATCAACATTAGAATATTCAGTTAAACGAGCAAATTTTAAAATGTTCAATTATTTAATTAAAATGGATCGAAGTACCTGATATATGAATGCATAACACCGACGCCCAATTCAGAATGGTTGAAAACCTGATCAAAATCCTCCTTAGCAATTGTTTCGGGATATTCAAAACCGAAAATACCTTCGTCCATATGTATTTGACGGATGCCACCCTCAGGCACATCTGATGTTCCCACATATGTTTCAAGTCACATCCTAAATCGAGGAACAAATGCTTTTCTGGGCACCTTGGAAGTTTCAGGCATCTTACCCTTGCTGACTTGTTGCAACTGTTGATCATGAACCTAAAAGTCATATATAAGTTCAGTAATTAATGTATAACAAGATAATCATGTAACTGTAGTAGTACCTGTTTCTTTGATGCAACTGAATCGGTGTCCCGCACAATAATTCTATCATCTTTTGATTTGGATTTTTTAGGAGTCTAAGATCATCATGTAAATAAGAAAATGTAAATGTAAGAATAACTTTCATGTCTGGATCATAAAACATTTGAGTATTAAAAGGTTCAACCTACCTCATCATCTATGCAAATGAGATTTGTCGACCATGCCACATACGCTCCTATTGCGTCTCCCACCACTGTTGCGCCTGAAATATCATCTGGTATAGGCAACAACGCACCCCCCCTCTAACGCAATATCAATAGATACTTTCAAAAATCCAGAAGGGAGCGGTTTGTGGTGAAGTAAGTCTCCCAGAAAGTTATGCACCTTTCCCTTGCCAACCATTCGATGAGTCGGTGAAGATACATATAGCCGGCAAAGTGAAATGCCCTAAACAAATAATGATCAATTAATGTGTCAATTAAGTAAACTGTGCTAAATTAATTTCAATGTAATATATACAATTACCTCTGGAAGCTTCTGCGGACAACCGATACTATCTTTGTCACTAGTAGCTTTACCCTCTGGAGCGCGTCTTTCCGACATGTATCTCTCCTTGTCCTTCTGTAATTCAGGGATCTGCGCTTTCAATTCCTCCAAAGTATCCATCACTTCTTTATTGGTTGGATTTTTTTTTCTTTGGCTGCTTATACAGTTTGGATGGAGTGACACCAAATCCCTTACCCCTCACATGCCCGGAATACTCAGGAATATTCAACACCCGGCTCAGTAAGCTCCTGCAATCATCGTCCTCAGCGGGAGTTATGGTCTGGGATAGAGTCTCCTGAAATATAGATAAAAATATATATAAATATATTATACACTTTTGATTAATTACTGACAAAGATACCATTGTACTTACACATTGTTCAAAGACTTGTTGAACTTCTTCCTGAACGACTCCATCTCGTCCCACACGGGCAGCCTTCCATACAACATGGTCCGGAAGAGATGTCGCATCACTCTTCTCATCTTCCAACTACGCATTAAGACGGATAATAAAGCATTATATCCTATTATATATACTTACTATTTTTTGTAAATATATCATATTAAAGCATTTATATGTACTTACTATTTTTTGTTCTAAGCGTGCATATCCCAAACGCCCCTTTCTGTATGGATATGCGGGATTTGATGCCCGTTGACGATTTACGCCACTAACAACCTGAAAAAACAAGTTTATCAGAACTCTTGTGGAAGAAGTATATATACTATACATAGTTCATGATAAGTTGTACTTGCTTCAAATTCTTTTGTTCTTCGCTTTGCAACAAAAGTCTCCCATTCTTCCTCCGAAATCAAATCCGCGTACTTCATTGGACGCTCCGAGTCAACAAAGTTTCCTTCAGAATCTTTTAGAAACTTGTTTGTTAAAAATGCTCTAAATCCCCTCAAGCGTTTTCCGGCCAATTGAATACAATATTTTCTCCTACGATCTTCAATATTAAAAGATCTCTGCAAACAAACACACATACATATAACATGTTAGTATAATTAACTTAAAGACATAACTGTCAACATAATTAAAAATAATCAAATATCATACCTGAATCTCGGTCCAAATTTTATCTTTAGCCGGTTGTAATGAAACAATTCTCCAATTATCGCAAGTAATTGGAACTTGCGAACGTACAAGTGCTCCGATGTAACTTGTTAGCAACGCACCGTTAGGCTCAACTAACTGATCTCTTTCATTCCAATGGACATCATACTTCACTCCTTTATCTCTCGCACGAATGATTTTTTTCATAATCGTTATGCCTCTTTTAATATCGCCTTCCACGTCTTTTGTTGTTTGTTTTCCATCATGTGATGTTTCCTCGTTGCTGGCCATAATATATATACCTGTAATTCAGAAAAACCAAAGTATCAAATGAATGACATGCAAATATGTAAATAACAAATATATACATAAGAAATGTGTAAATAAGAAAAACATGGTATAAATAAGAAATAATATGTTACAAGTACCTTTAACATCTCTTTCTTTTTTTCGTTTTAACGGGGTTTACTTGTATCTTAACAACACGGACAGATGGATTGATCCAAATTCCCTCGTTATGATCATTTCTAACCGCGTCCAATCTGTGTTTTCTTCACAGATAGAACACGCACATTGACCTTTAATGCTATACCCCGATAGATTTCTGTATGCTGGGAAATCATTAATTTTGCCAAACAACATCGCCCTCAAATTGAAACTTTCTTTCCTATATCCATCATAAACCTCCACACCGTTCTCCCATAAACTCTTTAAGTCTTCGATTAAAGGTGTCAGGTATACGTCTATGTCGTTCCCTGGTTGTTTAGGGCCAGAAATTAACATAGATAACATCATGTACTTACGCTTCATACATAGCCATGGAGGTAGGTTATAAATCATAATAATTACAGGCCAGGAGGAATGTGAGATACTCTGCAGACCATGCGGATTCATTCCATCAGTCGATAATGCCAAGCGAAGGTTTCTAGCTTCTTCTCCAAAATCAGGATAATCATTATCAATTTTCATCCACTGTGGTGAATTTGCCGGATGTCGATACTTCCCATCTACAATTCTATCATCTGCATGCCAAGTCAGGTGTTTTGCATCTGTTTCACTACGAAACATACATCTGAATCTCGGAATTATAGGAAAATACCATAATACTTTTGCTGGTGACAATTTTTTCTTATACCGAGATACACCGCATTTAGGACACTCGTTTAATGATGCATATTCATTTCAAAACAAAATGCAATCATTTGGACAAGCATGTATCTTATCATAGCTCATGCCAATAGAGCATAACATTTTTTTAGCTTCATAGGTTCGATTGGGAAGAACATTATCCTCCGGAAGCATCTCTTGAAGTAGGGCTAACAACTCTGTGAAACTTTTATCCGACCATCCATTACCCGCCTTTAAATTGTACAACTTTAATACCGCGAACAATCTTGTGAAAGTAGTGCAACCTTTATACAACGGTTTCTCTGCATCGCTTACCAACCTCTCAAACATCTTGAGACAATCTTGAAGATCTTCTTCAAGTGCTTCTGCAATCTCTTCGACTCGATCACAATCATATGTATCCCTGCCATTGTCCTTTGAAGCACATGTCGTATTATTCTGGGGTTCACCATTCTCGTTACTTATCTCACCATGTAATGTCCAACATGTGTAACTTCGATCAATTCCATGTCTCATTAAATGAGATTCCAACTGAACGGCGTCAACTCGACGCCCATAACAACATCCTAAGCAAGGACATGTGATCCTACTGAGGTCTTTGGCGTGTTCAACAGCGAACTTAACGAACTTCGATACCCCATTCTCGTACTCTTTTGACAATCGATTACCAGACATCCATTTTTTATCCATACTAATTGAGTAATCTACACTAAACTATGAAAGTTAAACAAAATAGAGAATACCTGTAAAGAAATCACTAACTTCTAAGAATGCTACACAGTAGGATGCTTTGAAACGATCACAATTTTTCTCTTCACAGGTAACCCCTATAGCATACAAAATATAAATTTTATTAAAACCATATTAATAATTAACCAAAACAAAAATACTAGATAATCCACCAAAACAAATCATATTAAAAATACTAGATAATCCTTAAACCAAAATGACACCCTTACTAAACATTGAGAAATCCTAACTAAACATATAAAACCATAATAACATATCATATAAACATTGAGAAATCCATAATAACATATCAACATATAAAACCATCAACATATAAAACCATAATAACATATAAAACCATATCATATAAAACCATATTCATGTTGGCTACTCTCTTAAAAGATACGAATTTCCAAACTATTAAAAAAATATGCTCTATCAAGTTACATTAATATTTTTAGCCATCATTATCTAATATTTTTGTTATATTCAAATTAGAAGAAAACTCATTTGTATGAGTGGTGCTAGATGAATTATCCATCTAAGTTCAAAATAGCAACAAAATAAAAACAACATCAATCTCAATCCCAAAATAACAATAGAAAAACAATAACACATAAAACATTTTGAGTTGTTTAGGCTTTTAACAACAACAACAACAAAAATAATAGTATACGTAACATATCTACACAAACCCAACAACATTAGTGTTAACATCATATCAAATATCATACTTGAACTCAAATTTACTTGCATGTCCTCAAACCTTCAATGCAAAACAACACTAAAAACCTTCACTAAACCTTCAATAACTCAATAAAAACAACAACAACAACAATAATATTAAACCTTCAATGCCTCAATAACAACAAACCTTCGCATTGCAACAACTATATCGAACCTTCAATATCTCAATAACACAAAACCTTTAATATCTCAATAACAACAAAGAGACAATAACACATAAACGCTTAACTCAGCAAACCTTTAAAGAATTTGATCAATACATATAACCACTATAACTCAGCAATGCCATATACATATACCTTCAATATCTTAATAACAACAAAGAGACAATAACACAAAACCTTTAATATCTCAATAACACAAAACCATCTATATCATCAGAACAGAAAAACCATCTATATCTTCAAATACCAACAATGGTGAAAAGATAAATAAACAAGAAAACCATAGTAAAACTTCACATACCGTAACAATGGTGGAAATGCAATGCAGACGGACGGATGCTCTCGAAAACGTACGGTGAACGGCGGCGAAATCCAACGGAAGAGGGCGACGGTCGGACGGAGGATGACGGAAACTATAGGGCAACGTTCGTTCGTTCGCTAGAGAAAGAAAGAAGAAAAGAAACTGGGCGACTGTTCTGTTTCTCTTAAAATTATGGAGGATATTTTAAAATTATAATACTAATACCTATAGCAGCGCTTTTAAATGCCTTTAGCAGCGCTTTAAAAAGCGCTTTCATAGGGTGCCTTAGCAATGCCATATAGCAGCGCTTTATAAAAAAAGCGCTTTCTAAGGGTCCCCCTTTAGCAGTAGAAAACGCTTTCTTAGGGTCCCCCTTTAGCAGCGCTTTTTAAAAGCGCTTTCTTAGGGTACCCCTTTAGCAGCGCTTTTTAAAAAGCGCTTTCTTAGGGTCCCCCTTTAGCAGCGCTTTTTTAAAAGCGCTGTCTTTGGTAGGCAATTTTTTTTCTTTTTTTTTTACTCACCCTTTAGCAGCGCTTTTTTAAAAAACGTTGTCTTTGTATGCGCTGTTAAAACTCACTTCTGGCGTAGTGCCACTTCATGCTCCATTGTTTATTCCACTCTTGTCCAAGTTGGGCCTATCTAATATACATTTTCTAACTTGTGGGAAGGTATCAACATAACTATCATCCCTAGTCTAAGTTGGCTATGTTAATATATTAAGAGTTAGTTAGTTACTTGTAAATAACAATATATATATATATATATATATATATATATATATATATATATATATATATATATATATATATATATATATATATATATATATATATATATATATATATATATATATATATATATATATATATATATATATATATATATATATATATATATATATATATATATATATATATATATATATATATATATATATATATATATATACACACTACAAGAAACATTGCATTTTCCCAAGTGATTTTCACGTCACTAACTCAAAAACCGCTTCACTAACCAACTTTTGCGACATGGGTAAAACACGCCGGAAATGCATTAGTGGGAACATGTTCCCACGTGGAAAACACGTCACAAATCAATTAAATTTGGTTCTCATGTGATTCCCACGTCACTGATTTGTGACTTGGTTTTCACGTGGGAACCCAATGGCTTTGCACGTGAATTCTGGCACTAATTAAATTGATTCTCATGTGATTTTCACGTCACTAATTAGTGACGTGATATACATGCCACAACAAAAATATGTTTTATAATAGTGACATTGTTTGCACTTCACTATAAAATTTAATAATAAAAATATAAAAATAAATATTAACTTAAAACAGCTATAAAATTAAAATAAATATTAAATATTAACTATAAAATTTAAAAAATTAAAATAATATACATTAAAAAAATAAAAATATTTAATTACATGAAATTCACGTCACAAATATAAAAATGTTTAATCTAATATGCATGTTAATATGACAAGCAACTGTCATATTCATCTTCGATAGAAGGTAAAAAAGTTGTTATCCATATTCATGGTCAATGAATGGTATCACACCCACATGAATAGCATGATTCAACCGATGAGACTCCTCTCATTTAGTTGTTAGACCATAATGAAGAATAAAAATAGTGAAATATGCCTGAAACTATTCTTTAAATATTCACTCTCTTAGTTATGTAGAGACGTTCCCCATTATCTAAAAAAATGAATTATACTTAAGTAAGATTTTTGTATACACTATGCCAAAAAAGACCTTTAGCAGCGCTTTTTTTTTTTTGCCTTTAGCAGCGCTTAAAAGCGCTGCCTAAAGTGGCGCTGCTAAAGGTAAAGACAACGCTTTTTTTTTTTGCCTTTAGCAGCGCTTTTTTCACCCTATAGCAGCGCTTTCATAACCGCTGCCTAATCCCCCTTCATCTCCCCCTTTAGCAGCGCTTTTTAAAAGCGCTTTCTTAGACCCCCTTTAGCAGCGCTTTTTTAAAGCGCTGTCTTAGACCCCCCTTTAGCAGCGCTTTTTTAAAGCGCTTTCTTAGACCCTCATTTTCCAACCTATAGCAGCGCTTTTTTATGCCTCTTTTTGCCCCTTTAGCAGCGCTTTTTTTAAAAGCGCTGTCTATTCTTCACGATTTTGAATTTTTTTTTTAAAAATAATCACATTTTTTATATATTTTTCAATAAACCTGCTTATAACAAATACATTCCCTGCTTATAATTCAGGTCTTTAGTTCAACAGTTTGGCCTTATATATAACAATTATTTTGGCCTTATTTTTGTGTATTCATCAATTTGCAATATTATACACAATAACTAAAGTATACATTATAATTCATCACTTTGAAATATTATACACATAAACCTGCTTAAATATATTACAACACAGTCCGATCCTCAGAACAAAATCACATATACAATCAATTCACATATAATTACAAATCTGATAACTTTACAAATAGATACAATATCAGATGTCACATTAGGAAGAAATAAACTTAACAATCTTTACTTGACTATTGAATTCTGTATAAGACTGCATGGAGTTCACTATCAGCCACAAATACACGGTTTTCTTCAAGCTTTGTATCATTATTCAATTGAATGTCTTCCAAGCTTAATTCAATAGAACATGATTCATCTTAACAACAGCACAAGCAAAAACAATAATAGATAAGTAACAATACACTTGAACAGGCCCATGTAGATCATTAAGTACTAGATTTCTATGAAATTTTCAGTTCTTATCATTATTTGAAGTTTCTGTTAATCAGATTAATAATTATATATGTATTTATAGAATTAATCTTCATTATCATTACCTTCCAATATATATTTCCTCATGAAGTACCAAAGCAGCCAATACAGTCACAATCACTGTCACAAGAGGGCTAAACAATGCAGAGAAAAGAGGTCCTCTCTGTGTTATGCACCATGCTTGAAGACAAAACATAACCGCTGATCCCATAATTCCCTACAAAATATATTTATTACAAATTATCTAGGATTATGATGTATAAATATTGGTGTGTATCATCATGAAAAATTACCGCATATAAAGTGGAACCAAATTGAAGTAGAGAATTAATCTTCCATGCATTAAGGTCTGGCTCCAAGAATACTGTCACTACGGCTGATTGTAATGTTGAAATGAAACACATCCAAGCTGACAGTGATAAATAATTAGGATGACTTTTGTAAACTGGAACCTGAAAAATATATAAGGGTGAAATGTTATATGTTTATAGAATAATAGTTATATCATAAGTATTAATTACCCTACAAAGGCTGCTATTAAAAATGTAACTCCGGAAATAAGATTGATCATGGCACTTGCAATTGAAGAAGACGAAAGATATAGTCCCTCAAAATATAGATTTTGATACAATGTAATGCTGCAACATCAAACATCATTATACATATACAAACATAAAGCTGTATGAATGATCTATACATTCTAAAACTATATCCACATTCATGAAGACACGTGAATTCATTAAATGTTGTGTAACTCGCCAAACAAACTTTATTTCAAAAAAGTTGTCGGATCTATATATTTATGTTTTAAAATTTAATAAATAAATAAGGATTATTTGTGAATTTAGACTATTTCATAGAAAAATAAGGATTAAGAAAAATAAATAAATTTCAAGATTAACAGAAACTTAAAGCTTTCATCTAAATCACAAATAGTGTGAAGTTTCTAAAGCAACATAATCTAAAAAATCATTGAATATATGTGCAGTATTTCCCTTATAAAAATTATTAGTAAAAAGAACTCATATAAGGTGTGGCATTTCAGCAAACACCTTGTATACGGCTAGATATAATGAAAGTTAACATAAGTAAATTCATTGTGGCGTTTCAACAAACACCTTGTATACAAAACTCAAGCCAATATCAAACGAGTAATTTTCATCAACGGTATCAACAAAAACAAGTCAAAAACTCAGAAAAGAAGTAACACTAACATCATATAATCCAAAAAAATGAAATACTAAGACATTAATCTAGAAAAATGCAAAATGAAAAACTTCAAATACCGTAACAATGGACGGACGGCGGCAGAATGAGGTGACGACAGAATGACCGGAGGAAAGACGATGGACGGAGGCGCGGACGGAATGCGTCGACGGTGACTGTTCTAATTCTGAATAGGGCAACGTTCGCGAGTGGAAATAAGAAAGAAGAAGACTGTTCTGATTCTGTGAAAATATTGGAATTTTTTAAATTTATGCTACTTAAACCTATAGCAGCGCTTTTTTTGGCATTTAGCAGCACTTTTAAAAGCGCTGCTATAGGTATGCCTTAGGACCCCCTTTAGCAGCGCTTTTTTTGGCATTTAGCAGCGCTTTTAAAAGCGCTGCTATAGGTCTGCCTTAGGACCCCCTTTAGCAGCACTTTTTTTGGCATTTAGCAGCGCTTTTAGAAGCGCTGCTATAGGTATGCCTTAGGACCCCCTTTAGCAGCGCTTTTTTTGGCATTTAGCAGCGCTTTTAAAAGCGCTGCTATAGGTCTGCCTTATGACCCCCTTTAGCAGCGCTTTTTTAAAAGCGCTTTCGTAGACCCCCCCTTTAGCAGCGCTTTTTTAAAGTGCTTTCTTTGACCCCCCCCCCCCCCCCCTTTAGCAACGCTTTTTTAACAAGCGCTGTCTTAGGTATGCTATTTTTTTGTTTTTTTTTCATGACCCTTTAGCAGTGCTTTTTTAGAAAGCGCTGTCTTTTGTTGCGCTGCTAAAAGTCATTTCTGGCGTAGTGATATAAATATTTAATTAATGTCATAATTTCAAAAAGTATATGTATCTATATAATTGATTTAGTCTAAAACATATTAATAAACATTTTCACTTTTTATTTATAGAAATCGAGACGATATCAACCCTCTTAGTTTCTTAAAAAATATTTCATTTCTACCTATTCTAAAAATATATATTTTACTACAAATTATTTTTATTTTTTTCTTTCAACAACAAAAACACAATAAAAAAAATAATATTTATAAAATATCAACAACAACAGAAATATAAATATTCTAAAATTTTATAATATATCAACAAAATAATATATCAACAATAACACAACACAATAATATATCAACAAAAAATCTAAAATTTTCTTCTAAAATTATATTTCATATATCACCAAAATCTCAAAAATAAACTAATTGAAATGCTTAAATACCTCAATGTGCTAACTCTACCAAAACTTCCAATTGAACTTCTTAAATCCTAGATCTGAAAAAAATCAACAATTAATAATTAGATAAACATAAAATAAAGTGTAAAATATTCTCAAAAACAACATATAGACCAATCACCTTAAATTTTTTGTGAAATTTTCTTTGAAAATGGAGTTGTGATGGAGGCAGTGGTAATGGAAGAAGGAAGAAAATTGGGAAAGAAGGAAAAAGAAAGCAACTAAGGAATGAAACGATATGTTGCTGAAGAAAATTTTTGTGAATTAATATATTGGGAGTCTTGTGACGTGGTGAACATGTGCGATACCTGTGGCAAGTTACCACGTGATTCCCAAGTCGGAACATTCCCAATGCAATGTTTTGTTTGTTGCAACTTGTTATTCCTGTCACAAAACTGTCACATTCCATTCCAATGTTCAATGTGTCTGAAAAGTTAATGGAAAAGCTGAGATATTTTTTATTTATAGTTTTGCGACGTGCTTTGCACGTGGGAAACTTGTGACATGTTACACACGTGGGAAATAAATGGTCTTTTTTGAATTTTCAATTCTCACTTGTTTTACACGCCACAACTGAATTTTTTAAAATTTCAAACTTCCCGTCCTCTTAAAATTCCAATTTTTGGTTGAAGATTTATTATTTAAAAGGTTTAATTACATGGGAATCACTAGCAACTTGTTTTTTTTCCATGTGATTAACACGTCACTAAATCATTTGCCAAAATGGTCTTTTTCTTGTAGTGATATATCACAATCTGCAAGTTGTACAGATTATTGATTCATAATGGAAATCATTTCTTCCGATCTCTCTTATTGTTGCAATAGTGTCATCATTTACTATTGAGCTAACTTATTAGACAATTATTATTTTACCAAACATAACCTATGTTATACATAAATTTTTAAATACTTTTTCTTTAAGTAATCGGTGTATATTAGCAAAATCAATATTTTGATTTCAATATATTGGATCGAGTTAAATATGATACGGTGAAAATTGTAAAATT
Organism: Lathyrus sativus; assembly: GCA_963859935.3. NCBI lineage: Eukaryota > Viridiplantae > Streptophyta > Magnoliopsida > Fabales > Fabaceae > Lathyrus > Lathyrus sativus. The sequence goes on along the minus strand of OZ012740.1, from coordinate 520,898,958 downwards.
AATTATGGATCAAAACAGATATAAAATTGAAAAAAAAAATCGAATTAAACTATTCAAAATTCTTACACGACCACACGAACTTTTCAATTTCAATATAATCTCATAATTCTTTTTCTTTTCAACACATTTTATCGTCATTATACCATCTATTTCAAAATAATCATGTCATATATTTGTTGTATTAAATATACGGTAAACTTAAATTTACTTATTAAATTGTATATAATTTATCTATGAAATTTAACTCTATATTTAATAATTTATTTACTAATTTATCTAGTAAAAATTTTAAATATAAATTTAATTGGTTAAATCAATTAAAAAAATATATATGTGTGAAAAAAAATACTTGGAAAGAACAGAAAACAAAACGAATAATAATTTAATTTTATTATCCACACAATTATTCTGGTTTGAAATTCAATACTTTTAAAGAAGTGCTTGATGATGGATGGGTTGAAGCAATAAAGTTTACGTAATAAATATATCCTTAAAATTATATTTTTGTTTGTTGGCTTATTCCTTATCCTAATCATCAAAACTGATTATAAAGTTACACAACACGTGTTGCACGTAAAAGGAGAACAAAAATACAACAATTGTTCACAGAAGTCTGTAGAAGAAAACATGCATACATGATTTCAAATTTTGATACTATTTTCTATTACAAAATATAGACCTATTCTTGAAATGTATCTCCTTTAGAAGAAGAAAAAAAGTTTTATATTTCAATAAAGAAGGCTAGGGAATGAGAACGAATTTGTTTCTTGTTGTCTTTATTCCTGAAAGATTGATTCTTTTTGTCCCCCATAATTTAGGAACTACTCATTCCTCATTTCTAAGCATTTTTCAAAATAATGTATATTTTTTAAATATTAATATTATTTTAATTTTAATTTATTTACGACTATATTTTTCTTTATTAATTTTACTCATTTAATTACAATAACATCTAATTTCAAATAGAACGAAAATAGAGCATTTTTTTTATTTCAAAAATATTTTTTCAAAATGAATTTTAAATTTGATTAAAATCTTTTTTATTAATTATTTAAATAAAATACATTTTCACGTGAGTTATAATTATATATTTAATTATTAAATATTTTTACATTCTCTTATTTGACTCATGTGACTTAACAATACATCAATTATAATGTATATTAACGAATCTCAAATGTGTTGGTTCGATCATTCATCATAATTTAGAATATAAGTGAATAAGAGTCATGACTCTCATATATCATTTAATTGACATATTTCATTTCATGTACTACTATATTGACCTTTCTCCTCAATATAATCATAAGTTGAGAAGTGTTTAATACGTTTAACAATAATGTCATTATTAATAATATCATTTGTTCTCATTATCATTAATTGCATGAATACATAAGTAAAAAACAAACAACTTAGAAATATTATACAAATGAGCTCAGGGCACCACGTGCATCAATAAAACATCATAACTCATTATCATTCATAATATCCACGTTTTCTACATGGCCACCAAATGCTTTAAGTGGTAACTCTTTCGTCAAAGGATCATTAATAGTAAGATTTGTGCTAATATAATATACTGACACTCATTGTTTCTGAACCTCTTCGTGAACGACAAAGTACTTATAGATTAACATCATTAGGATGCTTGTCGTTTCTTAGAGAAGAGTACTGATGCAGAATTGTCACGATATATTTTAAACAGCTTAGAAATACTATCGACAAGTCCAAGTCACAAAATGAAGTTGGTATCCAATTAGCTTGAAGTGTGGCCTCAAAGCACGTCACAAATTCAATCTCTATAGTGGATGCAACAATGACATATTGCTTAGCATTTTCCATAATATTGATGATCCGGCCAAAAGATACACATAATCAAATATTGACTTTCTTCTATCTATACATCCGATACAATTTGAATATGAACATTCAATCACTTAAAGATAATAATATCTCACATATGTAAGCATGTGATCATTCGCCCCTTGCAAATATCTCAATATTCTCTTTTTGTTTTCGTTCTCATTTTCTTAGGACATTGTATAAAACTAAATTTGTCTCCTTTGTATATTGGAATGAGAGATGATGAATATTATTCATTCTAAATCTTTCTAAAACTTTATTAATATATAATACAAGCCTAACAATTTGTGATATCTATCACAAATACTTCTATTTCAATCACATAACTTGTCTCACTCATATCTTTTGTTCAAAAGTTATTAGAGAGAAATTTCTTAATCTCATATAATAAGTACCAAGATCATTAGTTGCAAGAAAGATATCGTCAACATATAAAACTAGAAAAAAAAACTTTACTCCCACTGAACTTTATATATAATCATCGATTAACAATGTTTTTCTTAAATTCAAAATAATAGTATCATTTAACATGGATACCATTTACGATAAGCTTTCTTAACACCATATATTGACTTCTTATTTTTACACACCATGTGTTCATCTTCCTCTAAATTCCCATTCAGAAAAAGCAGCATTTACATACATTTAATGTAAATCAAAAACATAATGAGTCACAAGTGCCATAATAATTATGAGTGAATATTTTTTGAAAATAGATTAAGAAAAGGTTTTCTCATAGTCAAATGTCATCTTTGTGAGTAAAACCTTTGGAAACAAGTCAGACTTTGTAACATTTGATATTACCATGAAAGACAAACATAGTCTTAAAAATCAATTTAATAAATTTAATCTCTTCTTTTATAGTATCTAATAAATTTAATCTTTTATTATAATTATTAGCATTAATGGCTTATGAAAATGAAACAGGACCATTATCAATTCCTAAGTAAGTTTCTAACTCGTGTAGATATACCATATAATCATATAGAACAGTAGATCTTTAATCTCCTTGAGATCTCCTTAATGATATTTCTTGATAGGTTCATTATCTCTTTCAAGATCATTAACTTGTTGTTCAACTTGATAATTATGCATTTGAGCACAATGAACAAAAATTGTTGGAGTAGAAGCACTAGTTAAAGAAACTTGTACTTTTATTTCCTTAATTTTCACATCATGTGGATCTTTGCTCCCATTATCTCCACCATTTTCAATGAACCGGACATTTGCAGTTTTCAACAATTCTTGTACTATGACTAGAACAATAAAATCTACACCCTTTAAACTTTTCTGAATAACCAATAAAATATCACGTTTTTCAAGGACCTTAGTAAATGGACTAAGGTGTAGTCCAAATTCATCATATCTTCCATAATACTTACCACCTTTATATGATCTTATAAATTGTTTTCCAACTTTTTGTCTAATTACATTTTTACTTCATTAATGAGAATATCTAGACACTATATGCTTGATATTTCTCACATAGCAAATAAACATAACTGTAATACAAAAAAATCATCAATAAAGATAATAAAATGCTTTTCTTTATTAACATCAAAAGTTTCACATACGTCGGTGTGTATAATTTAAATAAGCTAAGTATTTCATGTGACTCATTTCTTTGTGTGTTGTTTTAGTATATTCCACATATACATTTAGATCGATAAAATCTAAATCAAAAAAGATTTTATTATTTTCTAATCTTTTCATTCTTTCCTGAAAAATGTGCTCAAAATATTTATGCCACAAGTAAATAGAACGGTCATTAACAAAATTATGTTTAGTTTCAATATTATGATGCATTGTCATAAGTGTTTCTACATATAAATTATCAATATTCAATTTATATATAAACCATAAAAGTATATCAGATTCAATCATTAGGTTATTTTAATACAAACTGAATAACCACTATCTGTCGCAACTGCGAAAAACAACTGGCAGAAACAAAGAGAAGAGTCGCCACTGAATGTTATTTATCACAAAGGAGGGTAAAGAAGCGATCGAAGAAGACCTAAAAAAAAAGGAGAAAACAAGGTCATTGCAACCAAATCTTGGGTTCGGGAGTCGGTTACGCAAGGGAAGAGTATTAGCATCCCTCACGTTCGTTGTACTTAACGAGATCCACGCTTGTTGTCTAATAAAAGGGTGAGTTATCTAAAAGCTACTGCTAAACGGAAACGAAAACAGGAAAAGAAAAAGAAAAAAAGACACTCGATAGGATATCGCCGCTCTTTGCCTACGTATTCCTTCGTGCAATGGAAAAGTCAGAGTCAACGTAGTTGGAAAACTACGGGTGACGGGGGGAAGGTTGCTCGCCAAGACATCGATGTCTTGTGCCTACGTATCCTCATCTGGTATGAGAAATCAGAGCAAACGTTTTTTGGCTAACAAAACGACATATCAATTAAGTGTTTTTTATGAGCGATGTTAAGTTCCCATTCCAGCATTTAGGATCGATGCCTGTTTGCGGTAGAACGAAAAAGTAACGTACTATTTTCTGAAAATGAGTTTAAAAGATAAACCTCGAGGGATAAAAAGGTTTGAATTTGTTTGTGAGTTTTAATGAAGTGAATTGATTGGTTTGAGATTCACGTTGCACTAAAGACTATGATATAGGAACGAATGCGTCGCATGTCGCCCCTAGACGGGATGTACACTAAACACTCTAGACACACGAGAGGAGACCCCTCACTCATCATTTCCCATATGCTTAAGGCTCGTGGCGCTCAACGTTCATCTTCTTTATTAAGTGTGTTAGAATTGTTTTGAGGTGAGAAAAGAGAAAGACGCACGAAAGGTCTAAGGGAAACTCAATCCTAACGTTGTCATGCAAAGTGGCCCTAAGGCCGGGATGCGAAAGGAAATTTTATCCTAATGTTAGCATGCAAAAGATGGATCTAAAGTTGAGGTTAAAAAAGACTAACCTACTTGTTATCGTGCATGGATTAAATTTCTAATGTCTATCCTACTCCGAGCTTAATCAGAAATTAAGTTGGACTAGGAAGCCTTAAGGGAGCATGCGATAAAAAGCCAAAAACAAGAGAAAACAAGCAAAAACAGCAGCTACAACAGCAATTCCAGCTCAAAATAGCTATAAAAAAACAACAAGGCAGCACAACAATATTTAACAGCTACTAATTCAACACAAAAAACAGGTGTAAAAGGCAGACAGCAAGCAAGAATAACATACAACAACATGCATTTTCTGAATAAAACGGCTGTAGAAAATAGGGCAGCAAGCATGCTTTAACACAATCAACATGAACAAGCATCAATCATGAACAAGTATCAAGCAAAGATGGACATGCATTAACAATTAAACACGAATGATCAACAAGGTTGCATCATTAAGAATTCAACAAGAACAACATGCTTTGCACATCAATTAAACAATTCAAATGATCACGCAACAAACGGAATCGGAAGCAAATACGAACATGTATCACAGGTCCCGTAAGATAATCATCAATAATCAACAATTAACATGATACAAATGAGCAAAGCACATGATCATCATATCAAGCAACAACATAAGCATTTCAAGCATTTATCAATGAAAACCAAAAGCCACGCGTCAAATAATCGCAATCAAACAATAAAGCATGATGAAACAGGTTAAAAAAAGTCCACACAAATGCATCATATCAATCCATGAAGGTTAGAGGTGGAAAGAAATCAAAACATGCTTGAAAACAACCAAAAAACACATTCTGGTCCAGTGTTAATCGATTAACCATTTGCAATGAAAATATGGTTAATTGATTAACCATTTTAAATTGGCTGAAAATACACTGGTTAATCGATTAACTAGTTTTGTACTACAACTGGTTAATCGATTAACACTGCACTTGAAGTAAAAACTCAGCAACTCAAAAGCATTTCCAGCAATTAATCAATTATGTAATCATCTAAATGATCATGTAATCAATTATGCACGAATTTAACACCAAAAATCAATGACCAAACATTAATCAAACTTATCCAAGCATTGAGATCACAAATCACATAGATCAAATCATCAAAATCAATTAAAATTGAGGATATACATTTTGATTATTCAAATAAACTCAAAATAGAAGTGAATATAGAATTAACCAACCTTCAAAGCCGAGATTTGCTTTGGTAAGTGTTGTTATACTGCAAAGGATAGATCCAAGCTAGAAACCCAAAAAAACTTCAAGATCCAAGAGCTTTCTTGCAAGAGGAGTGAAGAATGAGCCAAATAAGCAAAAGGTGAACCAAGAATCACTTAAAAGCTTGCTTTCAAAACCAGATCCAAACTAAAATCAAATAATAAATTGAAGTTGCTGGATATGAATGATGAAGTTTAAGCTCTAGAATTCAAGGATTCCAATGAAGAATCAAATAATTCAAGTGAAAGAGCTCTAATGGAGTTTTGGAGTGTGAGAGAATTGAGAGAAAGTTGAGAGAATTTGAGAGCAAATTCTGAAAAAATGAAGGGTGAGTTCTGAATTATTTTGTGGGGTTTGGAGTGAATTAGCTTAAATAAGCTTTTGGTTAGGAGTGAAAATGTAGTTTGGAGTCAGGGTTTGAAAATTGGAATGGGATTAGGAATGGACATTTGGAGGGAAATTGGATTGATTTTGAAAATAAATCAAAATTGGAGTGATTCTAGATCTTTCTTCTGATGTAAAAACCAATTCACAAATGATAAAAATGGACCCCAAAAGAGGCAGCATTGAAAATGCACGTATCTGGAAAATTGGTTAATCGATTAACTCTTCACAAATTTGAAGGAAAACTTGCATATTCGTCCGTTTCCACCCATTCAGAGCCACATTAAGCCTTTGAAACTTGCCTTTTGATATTGCACCTGTGAAAATGCATGAGGTAACCTATGACCAGTCTCTTGTGCTAAAAATAAGTTGCTGAAAAAAATAAACCGGGCACTCAATTGCTAGGCAAAATAAATGCCGAAGCCTCTGGCGCTTGCTGCTTAACACCTTGCAATAAAAGACGACCTTGAGTCATAGAAACATCTTAATCCCATGTATCAAGAACCAATGCCATGATTTTCAAAAATGCAAAATGCAAAATGCAGAGAAACACAAGCCAATAGATAAGAAAAAAATAAAGCAAATTTTGGGGTGCTACAGCTGCCCCTATTCAATCGACCTGGGCCTGAAAGGGTGATAGCAATGACTTTCAAACCTTCAAGGTGGATGAAGATTGAATACCAAGAGAACCCAAAAATTCGCAATTTGTGGGGAGATAAAGATAGCGGGCACCAACTAAAAGTTGGGATGAAGCAAAGACTACCAACCAAAAGTTGGGATAAATAGAGACTACCAACCAAAAATTGGAATAAAGTAGAGAATACCAACCAAAAGTCAGGATAAAAACTCCAAGACCACCAATCAAAAGTTGGGATAAAACAGAGGATACCAACCAAAAGTTGAGATTCAATGAAAGGATACCAACCAAAATTTGGGATAAACCAAAAGATACCAACCAAGAGTTGGGATAAAGGCTACTAACCAAAAGTTAGGATTACTGGAACGCTGACCGAAGGCGACCTCGTGAGGAAAACAACAACCAAAAGTGGTGACTTCACTGGGGAGGGTACCAACTAAAAGTTTGGATGAAACCAATATTACCAACCAAAAGTTGGAATGAAACAAAGGCTACCAACCAAGAGTTCGGATAACCCAAATGTTACCAACCAAAACTTTGAATACAACCAGAGAATACCAACCAAAAGTTGGAATAAAGGCTACTAAGCAAAAGTTAGGATCTCCAGAATGCCAAACAAAGGCGAATCCACAAATGAAGACTACCAACCAAAAGTTAGAATGGTCAACAAGAAATACCAACCAAAAGTTAGGATCACCGGAACATCGAACAAAAGCAAGTCCACAAAAATGAAGACTGCCAACCAAAAGTTGGAAAGACAACTTCGCAGGGGAAAATACCAACCAAAAGTTGGGATAAAATCCAAAGGTACCAACCAAAAGTTGGGATGATCAACAAAAGGGTACTAACCAAAAGTTAGAATAACCACAAAGGACACTAACCAAAAGTTGGGATAACAACGGGTACTAACTAAAAGTTAGGATGACCGAGATGCCGACCAAAGGCAAATTCTTGATAAAAGATACCAACCAAAAGTTGGGATAAAAGGCTACTAACCAAAATTTAGGATTACCACCAGGGACACCAACCAAAAGTTGGGATACGACCCACAAAAGATACCAACCAAAAGTTAGAATAAAACCAGAGAATACTAGCCAAAAGTTGTAATAACAACCAGGGACACAAGAAGTAGAATCAACCAACTTACGACCTGAAAGGAAGACTCTGCTGGGGAAAGACAAGTTTAAACAAACAACTTTGTCGGGGAATACTAGTAGGATGAACACATACATCAATGATTTTATACTGGGGATAAAGTAACACAGAATCTCCTAATTTATGCCATTATTTGCCAGATAAACGACTGGCAAAAATGATATCAAACCTGGCCTATACTTTGAACGCATATGTTTGAGTATGGCGTAATGCTCCATACGAAATGGAAATGCTACGCATTTGGAGGATGCAATGAAAAAAATGCAAATGCAAAAGAACACCACCGGAAGAAGTGCTGAGAAGATCAGCAAACCAAACTCTGCTGAGGAAGACACACTAGAATGACCTTCCTGAATATAATCTCTGCTATCAAGAGTAACATCTGTTGAAAGATCGTCCCAAAAACCTGATTATGAAAAGATGCCAATGATCATTGGACTTTGCTAGAGATATCAACCTGTCGTTGATCTACCTATCAAGCGAATCAACATCAAACTCTGCTTGGGAGAGATACCAATCTTGCCGAGAATAACACTGAGCTTACCCTGCTGCTAAGGAAACATCCTTCAACCTTACCCTGCTGAAGATAAGTATACACCATTACTGGAGAAAATACATCTGATCTGATAACAAAATTATGTGGGGAAGACAAAATCTCTGTTGTGGGAATACAAAGAACAAGTCTCCTACTGAACAAATGTCTGACTACATATCAACACCATCCTACTTAGAATAGTCAACCTCTGAACACTCGCTGGGGAGAACAAATCAAACTGGCTAGAGAATACAACCTTCTGAACTCTTGCTAGGGGAGGAATGATTCACCAAGTACTGTTGATACCGTTAGAACTTCACCATTGGGGAGAAAAGCTCTACTAGGGAGAGGATCATGTCATTCTGCAAACAAACAAAAAGCAATAGGATGTTTCACATGAGAAATGGCTACCTTAGTTATCATTCATGACACCTAGGATTCAAGTAAATTCATTGTTTTCAGTATGCTCTATAAAGCCTTATGTTTTCACATGTAATCTTCATCAAAAATATCAGATTTTTTTTGCAAACAAAACAGTAAAAGTAAAAACATAAATGAAAGGCCCTTTGAGTGAACTGAATACTTTATTGATAGAATGGCCTGTAAATAGGAAAGTTACAATTTGGATGCAATTCCTGAGAAGAAGTAATTGCACAAAAAGTATTAAAAAAAAAGGAATATACAAATGTTGGCAATGTGGGAACAAATATCCACCATGTGTCGATTCAACTATGACATGTATGTATTTGATATTCACAAATGCTTCGCCTTCTGAAAAGACTGAATGAACTGATTCCTTCCTTTTGGATAACCATGTATCAAGATGAATTCACAGATCGAACACAGACCGCAGTCATTTGCTTTCAAATCCCTAACTTTTTCCTAGATCGCCCTTTCGGATTTTCAATCCACCGGGATACCCATTTTTGCCAAAGTCTCCCTTTTCAGGTTTCCAACTTTGCGGGTTTACTCTTTTTCTTTTATCTCTAATTTTTGCACGAACCTTTTCTTTTTATGGTTCGTCGGGATGCCCCATTTTTCCTGGACTTTTCTTTTTGTTGTCCAGCGGGTTACTTTTAAGCAAAGTATTTTTTAACTACGTCTGCGTTCACAGGGGACGTAAAGTCTTAGCCCTCCATAGTTGATAGTAACAAGGCTCCACCAGAGAAAACCTTTCTTACCACATATGGCCCTTCATAGTTTGGAGTCCATTTGTCCCTGTGATATGTCTGAGGAGGAAAGATCCTTTTCAAAACTAAATCACATGTCTGGAAGCACCGAGGACACACTTTCTGATCAAAGCTTTCTTCATCCTGCTGTGTTACAACCGGCCATGAGCAATGGTTTTTAATCTCTTATCATCAATAAGATTCAACTGACTCAACCTGGCTTTCACCCATTCAGCTTCGTCAAGCTTCACATCAGCCAACACTCTCAAAGAAAGAATCTCAACTTCTAATGGTAGGATTGCCTCCATACCATACACTAGTGAGAAAGGAGTTGCCCCGGTTGATGTACACATCGAAGTAAGATAACCGTGTAAAGCAAATGGCAATATCTTGTGCCAATATTTGTAGGTTACTGCTATCTTCTGCACAATCTTCTTAATGTTCTTGTTCGCTGCCTCAACAACGCCATTCATCTTCGGACGGTACAGAGAAGAATTGTGATGTTCAATCTTGAAACTATGGCACAGTCTTTTCATCATATTATTATTCAAATTTGAACCATTGTCAGTGATGATTCGCTCTGGGATACCATAACGACAAATGGTGTCCTTCTTTATGAATCAGGCAACTAGATGCTTCGTGACATTAGCAAACAAGGCTGCTTCCACCCACTTCGTAAAATAATCAATGGAAACCAAAACTAAAGGATGCACATTGGAAGCAGCCAGCTCAATCTTTCCGATCATATCAATGCTCCACATAGCAAAGGGCCAAGGAGATGTCAACATATTCAGAGGGGTTGGTGGCACATGCACCTTATCAGCATAAATCTGGCATTTATGGCACTTTCTGGCGTATTTGAAATAATCAGATTCCATAGTCATCCAATAATACCCAGCCCTCAACAATTTTCTGGTCATTGCATACCCACCGACATGAGTACCAAATGAACCCTGATGAACTTCTTCCATTAATAGGCTTGCTTTGTGTTCATCAACAGAATGCAACAAAGCCATGTCGTAGTTTCTCCTGTACAACACATCGTCTTTGTTCAGATAGAAATTTCCCGCAAGCCTCCTCAGAATCTTCTTATCCTTGCTAGATACCCTAGATGGGTACTCTTGATTCTTGAGAAAGTGCTTGATATCATGATACCATGGCTTACCATATGACGCCTCTTCAACTGCGAACACAAAGACAGGTCTGTCAAGATGCATAATGGTAATTATTGGAGATTTATTCCAAAATTCACTTTGTACATTGATGCTAATGTGGCTAACGCGTCTTCCATCTGATTCTCAGCCCTAGGAACATCATGGAACCCAACTCTGTCAAAGAAGGGTAGCAATCTTCTGGCATAATTGTTGTAAGGTACCAAGTTTGCCTGACGAGTTTCTCATTCTCTTTTAATCTGATTAACCACCAGTGTTGAATCGCCATATACATCAAGATTCTTGATCCTCAGATCAATGACCTCTTCCAAACCCATAATGCAAGCTTCATATTCTGCTTCATTATTAGTGCAAGAGAACGTCAATCGGGCGGTGGACGGTATGTGGGAACTGTGAGGAGTAGTAATGATTGCCTCGATTCTGTTGTCATATGAATTGACAACACCATTAAAAACCAAACTCCACTAGATCCAGTCTCAGGACCCTCGTCAGGTAAAGGCTCATCACAATCTTTCATCTTCAGAAACATGATGTCTTCATCTAGAAATACAAACTTCATCGGATGATAGTCTTCAATTGGCTGTTCAGCAAGGTATTCTGACAGAGCACTTCCCTTAATGGCTTTTTGGGAAACATACTGGATATCATACTCTGTCAGAACCATTTTCCATTGGGCAATCCTTCCATAAAGTGCTTGCTTTTCAAACACATACTTAATCAGATCCATCTTCGATATCAATAGAGTTGTGTGGTTTAACATGTAGTGTCTTAAACGCTTAATCAAGTAGTGTTACTACCAACTTCTCCGACATTGTCGCAGCAGGAGTCAAGGTTGAAGCAGGGCTAAAAAGTGGAAAAGTGACAACTTCAAATGCCAATTCTAGCGCCAGTGCTGCCAAAAAGCCAACTAGTAACTTCCACAAGAAGAAAGAGGGTGAAGTGAGTGTCGTAACATATGGAGGAAGGGCACAAAATTCAAAGAATCAACGACAACAATATAGTCAACCATTCTATGTAGCAGCAGTGGCGCCTATTTTTCAATAGCAAACTCATCAGGGTCCTCAACAAGGGGCATCCAATCAACATCAGCAATACCACCAACAGGGCCAGCAACCTCAGGCTCGAACTCCAAGGACCCATTACAGAATAATAGGACAAAGATACATCCCATCCCTATGAGCTACACTGAATTATTCCCTATGCTGATAGAGAGAGGGCTTGTCAAAACAAGGAAATTAGGCGCTCCGCCTAATCCTTTGCCATACTACTACAACGCAACACACTGCCCATTCCATGAAAAATCTCCCGGACATGACTTAGAAGGATGTTTCACGCTTCAACACCTTGTTCGTGAACTGATTGAAAAGAAAATCCTGTCTTTTGAAGACAACCACCCGAATGTGAATGATAACCCTCTACCGAACCATGGTGGAGTAAATGTTATCACCGAAGAAGGGGAAGGATCTGAAACCAAGACCCTTACCACTGTTGGTGAAATCAAGGTACCGTTGGTAGAATTACGCAAACGTCTTGCTCAAGCTTGGATGCTCAAAACTTCTCATGAGAACTGTGGGCAATGTATGCTGAACCCACAAGGTTGTGACCTTGTACAAAAAGACGTTCGAGCATTACTCGATCAAGGAATGATAGAAATCACCAGTAGGAAGAAAGAGGAAGACGTAGCAGTAATTGAACCTGTATTTAATATACCCGAAGAAGTCAGCAAGAAGGTTGTCTTCAGAGAATACAACAACAATACAACCAGGAACAAAAACATCCGGCTAGTGTTCTGTGATGATATAGCACCCAGATTTGGGAGAGGTCAACCTAGGTTTGAACCAGGGAGATGATCCAAATCTCACCTGAGGGCTGTAACGCCAAAAGATAACTATTCATGGAGTGATGAGATATTCAAAGAAAGAAAATAAGAAAAAGTTGCTAACATCGCCGGTGGAAGTAGAATGACCCAAAGTGGTCGTGTGTATCAACCCCGAGCAAATTCTGTAGTTTCTCAACCAACGGTTCCCATTCCCAAAGTTGTTGTCGCTGCTTCTAAAAAAGCCATTCAAAAAGAAACAGTTGCTAAGGAACCTACCAACAAAGAAAAAGAGCCCCTTAAAGATGATGATGAGGAGTTCCTAAGAATTATCCGCCGAAGTGACTAGCGAGTGGTAGATCAATTAAATCAAACATCGTCTAAGGTTTCCATTATGTCACTGCTATTAAGCTCTCTAGCACATCGTCAGGCATTGCTGAAAATCCTGACACGAGCTCATGTGACAAAATACATCACAGTGGGGCAATTCGACTCTGTTGTGGCAAACATCACAACATCTAATACTCTGAGTTTCGATGATAACGATCTGATAGTCGAGAAGCGCAAGCGCAATCGTGCCTTGCATGTGTCGATCAAATGTGAGGAGGATACATTAGCCAAGGTGCTCGTCGACACAGGATCCGTGCTTAATGTAATGCCGAAGAGAACCTTGGCCAAGTTAGCTTATCAAGGTGCTGTCATGAGGCCCACATATCTGATCGTAAAAGCTTTTGATGGTTCCAGAAGGACTGTGATAGGGGAAGTTGACCTGCCCATCATGATAGGTCCACAAATCTTTAAGATTAATTTCCAGGTGATGGATATTAATCCTGTTTATAGCTGTTTATTAGGGAGGCCCTGGATACACATAACGGGCGTTGTTACCTCCACTCTTCATCAGAAAATGAAATACATTATCGACGATCAGTTGGTCATCATTCATGGAGAGGAAGGTTTAATGGTGAGCAATTTGTCTTTGTTCCGATACATTAAGGCAGATGAAGATTCACTTTAAACAGCTTTTCAAGCACTAGAAATAGCCCATGCTATTCTGGTTGATGAGTCGGCTATAACCTGCGGCCTATCTTTCGCTTCTGTCCAAAGCATCAAAGCTGCACTGAAGACTTGAACCTCATTGGGATGGGGAGAGATTATTGAAGCCAAAGCTCGAGTGAAGAATGATCTACAAGGGTTGGGTTACAAACCAACTCTCGAAGATGAGCTAGAGGAGAACGTCATGAAAAAGAAATCCTTGAAAGAGATTTTCACCAGCGGCAGACTGCAAGTAAACACTGTCATTGCCGAGGAAGAAGATTGTGATCTTGACGGTCTGATAATTCGAGAAGGAGCAGCTTTGCACAACTGAGAGGCTGTGGAGATTCCTGTCTTTTTACTATTAGAGTAATGCATTTTGCTTGTTAGCTTTGTGTTTTCTTTAAAAATTCTCGGTCTTGCCCGAGGCCTGCTGTCGCTACTCGAAAAATACGCGCAACGACGGGGAAGGCGAAAAGGAAAAGGACAAAAGAGTCGCCACCGAACTTTATTTATCCCATGAGGGGAAAGGAAAATATCAAGAAAACCTTAAGAAAAAGGACGGATAAGATGGTCTCGCAACCATGAACGGGTTCGGAAGCCGGTTATGCGAAGGGAAGGTATTAGCACCCCTCGCATCCATCGTACTCGATGGGAACCATTTATTTGTCGTGTGTGATTTATTTGCTAAAAGATTATGCTATAAAAGTGTGTTCCTAGGGAGAGAGAAGGAGGGACAACGGGGAAGAAAAGAAAGAAAAGACTCAGTAGGACTTCGCGGTCCTAGGCTTACGTATTCTCAACGGATATGAGAAAGTCAGAGTCGACGTAGTTCGGGAAACTACGGGTGATAGGGGGGATTGTGCTCGCCAAGACATCGCCGTCTTATGCCTACGTATCCTCATCTGGTATGAGAAATCAGAGCAGCCATAGTTCGGCCTACGATTTGTTGATGTTTTTATGGATGATGCTATCGTACGCATTCTAGCAGTTAGGTGTATTGCTGCTCGCTCGTTAGAGACTTAGGCATTACCTGTTTGCGGTAGAACGGACGTATCATATCCTTTTCGAGAGATAAGTTTTCGCCATGCGAGGCAAGATGTCACATTTGATTTCTTGAATTGTTTTTTAGGGGCGAGATAGGTCCTCGGATAGTAACCCCTACGGGTAGTACCCAATTCTTTATCTTAAAGTTTTTGTTATGAAAGGGTGTGGCGAACATGACGTCTTCGTATTGAAAGACGAGTATCAAAACTACACACACTACAGTGAGCATCTCGACACTCGGAGAGGAAGAAGTCTACACTTAATCCTCTCTCTTTAGTTCAATACAAATAGAACTTCATTCTCTTATTAAAGGGTTTTTGGTTTTGAATGGTAAGTGCTTTTGCGACAGAGAACCCTATAGTAAACGTCAGCACTCGGGATAGGAGAAGGCCTACGCCTAACCACTCCACGACCATTCACGTTTTTGTTATGAAAAGAGTTTAAAAACGCGCTCGGTACGGAACCGAGGTTTTTAGGTAAAAAAGGTGTGGATGAAAACATCTTCGTATTGAAAGACGAGTGTCAAAACCACCCACACTATAGTGAGCATCTCAACACTCGGAGAGGAAGAAGTCTACACTCAATCCCCTCTCTTTAGTTTAATACAAAGTGAACTTTATCCTTTTGTTAAATATGGTGAGTTGGTTTAACCATTATTTGAGAAAATCCGCTTGACGTTGGGTCAAGGGTTTTAGTTGCTTAAAAGGATTTGAGATGAAGCGAGCAAGGTCGATGGCGACGCACAAGGCAATCGGCTTACAAGGTCAAAAATGGCTCGATGAGAATCGAGAGTTTGTTTTCTTGAAAATGGTTTTTAGAACCAAAGGTCAAAAATGACCAACAATAAACATGCACAAGAACCAAGCAATCACAACGGGTTAACCGGCTTAAAAAAAAAACAAAATACAACAAAAAAAAACGGGGGTCTGACACGGGCGACCATGTTATGTGACACGGCCCGTGTCACAGTTCCAGGAAACTTAGGGTTTTTTGAGGCAAACAGCGGCGTGACACGGCCGCCCGTGTTGCATGACACGGCTCGTGTCACAAGGTCTAGGAGAAAAAAGATTTTTTGGACAAACAGAGGTGTGACACGGGTGGCCGTGTTGTGTGGCACGGCCCGTGTCACAAGGTCTGGGCCAAAAAAAGTTAAGCAGAGGTGTGACACGGGCGGCCGTGTTGTGTGACACGGCCCGTGTCAGGGGTCATGGGAATTTTACATATTTGAAACCTCAAACAGAGGTATAACACGGGTGGCCGTGTTGTGTGACATGGCCCGTGTCATGAGTCCTGGGCATTTTGTACTTTGAAAAGTCACACAGAGATGCAACACGGCCGGCCGTGTCGTGTGACACGGCCCGTGTTGGGCTACCAGATGAAAAATCCAAACTTTTATCTTGTTTTTTTGCTTCTTTTTGTGGTTCTTTCAAAAGGTTTCTTGGTCCCTTTGGAATCTTACATGTTATACTCAATACAACCACACTCAAACCAAGAGAACAAATGATAAATGCACAATATAAAAGAATAAAAGAGTTTGAAGAAATGGATACCCAAGAGTTGTTACCCTCCTTGCAAAGCCTCCACTGATTTTGGCTAGGTGTTCACTTCTCTTCACTCTATGCTTTGATGACTCTCCTCAATGGCTCCCTTGTGTTTCTCTTTTACTCTCTTCACTTCTTGCTGGTTTTTTTGCTCTCTCTATTTTTCTGGTTTTTTTCTCTTACTCTTTGCTCTCAATATCTCTATCTCAATCTGTTGTGTATGATAGTGAATGATGGTGAATGTGTTATGAATCCAATCCTTTTGTTGACAGCCCTCCTTCCCTTCTCATCTCACTTTTCTGTCACCTTTTTCTGCTGTACCAAAGCAATAGCTCTTGCACAAGCTTCAACTTTCAGAATTTCCATTCTTGGCAACAATTATGGCCACTTTCTTGGTGCAGCCCTGCTTTTTCCACTTCTAGTATGCTGCTTTTGTTGTATTTCTTCTGCAGCACTCTATATTGCCTTCCAACCTTGTACCCATTGGTTGGTTATGCTTGGACATATTCATGTAGCTAACACCACTACCTTTTGGACAAAATTTTCAAATTCTGATTTTTTGATGTGTAGATGTATCAACATAAGCTTATAGCCTTGGTTTTGTGACATAAAATGATTTTGTAATATGATACACATTGCCACTTCTTGCATGTGGCTGTTTTGGACCATATTCAAATTGCTCATGGTTGAACATGCATGGTATTGATCTTGAAATATTCCAACATTGAATTAGCTCTTAAATATTTTCCTTGCATGTTTGTAAGCACAAAGAGGGTTATGTGGACTTGATAGAGCATGGGGGATACCATGACATGAAGTTATTTTTAGAAACTTGAATCAAGACTAGAAATAGCTTAATTTCCTAAGAAATACCAAGAGTTTGGATTTTGTAACTGTTAGATGCCCAATTGTGCTTATTTGAGCTATCAAATAAGGGCATCTTTCACTTCTTTATGTGCCGAAAACGTATTTAATCACCTTGCTTTTGTTAATGTGCATCATTGTGTTAAATGCTCTTGGTCCCTTTGATTTGTGTGTTATTGTGCAGGATTTGAGTTTGAAAGAGTATAATTTGGAAGCACAAGAAAGATGGCAAAGGAATCAAACAAAAAGCAAAAGCAAAAGTTGGTTCGCTCAGCGAGCACCTGGCGAGTGAGTAGCGAGTGTTCGCTACAACCTCGCCTAGCGAGCACGTAGCGAACAACTCCAGACTTGGGCAGAATCATTTTTGACATCAATCTTTGGTAGCGAGCTGGTGGCGAAGAGGCTCGCTAGGCGAGCTCCCAGCGAGCACTTAGCGAGCAATTCCAGAGTGTTCTAGGCACCCTTCGCTGGGTCATTCGCTGCAGCGAGGCGTAGCGAAGCAAAACTGTAGACCTCGCTGGCATGTTCGCTAGGCGAGGCTGTAGCGAGCATTCGCTAGCAGCTCGCCTAGCGAGGAGGTAGTGAGCGTGCCCAGAATTCCCACTTACTATAAGTAGCATGAGCTACTTTTTGTGAATCATCTTCTTTTGACTATTTTACATTGTTTTGCTGTAAGTAGAGGTTTTTTGACCTAAAAACCTTTTTTGGCTTATTTTCTTCATCTCTTAACATAATCAAACAAAAAGAAGGTGGATCATTCGACTTGGATGTTCATCAACCTTCTTCTGAAACTTCTTTTGCAAGCTACCATGAGAATGAGTAGCTAAGTGCATCTTGTTGTCAAAGAGAGATGTAGGTAATCATTAAACTTTGTATGTATATGGATGATCATCATTTGTAAACTCTTAAATGATTAATAGATGATGAAAACCTTGTTTCATTTATAATCTTTTGTGTTGGTTGATGATTGAGAAATATTTACCAACTCTTGACCTAGGTTTTCATCCTTCTCTTTTCTTGAGCTAGAAATAGTCTTGGATGGTTTTGTTCACTTAAAATGTTAGACTTTAAAGTTGTCATTTTGATAGATTGTGTGAGAGATCAATAATGGATCAAAATGGTAAACATCATAATATGAGTTAGAGATAATCATATTGAGAGGATATTGTGAATGTGTTAATCATTAAAAAGAGTTTATTAAAATGTTGATTGGAAGTATGCATGCACAGCGATTACCGAAACCTAACTTTGGCAATCTCAATTTCAAACCGTCAAACCCTAACTTTTACTGTTGTTTATAACGTTTCATGCAAGATACCGATTCTAAAACCAAACCCCTTTGATACTATAAAACTACGAATTTAACAACTATTAAACAGCGGCAAAAATCTTATATTCCCTGTGGAGACGATAACAAAAACCCGACACTTTACCACTGTCCTAACAAAATGGCGCTGTTGCCGGGGAATATAAATTGATATTGCAAGCATCGCAATAGTTGCTGAATTTTTAGTTGTGAAATTTTGACTTGTGCTTGTAATTTGTTTGGTTTAGTGTGCAGCCCTTGTTTATGCGAGGACAGATTCCTGGGGACCAAATTCTTTTTGATCCTGAGATTGAAAGAACCGCAAGGAGACTGAACAGTAGAGCAAGACGTAGGAGGCAGCAAGCCAGGCAAAGACAAAATCAAGGAGAAAGTTCTTCGACTACAACATCACCACCACATTTCATACCAATCATGGCAGAACCACCACCCCCACCGCCAGTTTCTACTCCATGCACAAACAGTCCAAGACATACGGCTTAGTTTGCACGAAATCTCCAAAATGGAAGACAGGTGGAGATGAAAACGGGAATCCTAGCTCAAGTCTATCAAAATCCTTTCACGGGATTAGACCATGAGGATCCGTTTACTCATCTTACAAAGTTCTATGAGATTGCGGGCGCATCTGGAACTACCGAAGCTGATGAAGAGTCATTGTTTAGGAGACTATTCCCTCATTCCTTAATTGGGAAAGCGAAGGAGTGGTATCTTGATCAATCAACAACAATCATGACCGATTGGAATCTTTTAGAAGAAAAGTTTCTTGAACGATTCTTTCCACATAACCGGTTCATGGAGGCTAAAATTGCAATTGCGGTATTTTCTCAAGGAGCGAGTGAATCACTCAATGAAGCTTGGGAGCGTTACAAATCTATGTTAAGAAAATGCAAGGGAAACAGTTTCGATGAGCTCACTCAAGTTCACATTTTCCGCAATGGACTCCTTTCGGTTCACAAGACCTTATTGGATGCTACGGCAGGAGGTTCTTTAATGTCAAAAAGCGCCGATGATGCAACCGCAATAATTGATAAAATGGCACTTAATGATCACCAAGGGAACCACAATCGAGGGGTAGCTCAAAGAAAGCCGGGTGTGCTCGAGTTAGGAACAAATGATGCTATACTTGCGCAAAACAAGCTCATCTCACAACAAGTGTGTTGCACCCTAAAATTTGCTCAACCTATTTCACCTGGTTTATATTTTAATTGCATTATCATTTGCATAGTCACCTCATGTACATGGTCCAATCATTTCCATATCATGACATAGCAAGTCATCTAACAGGGGGTCAAGTGCTATCCTTATCTAAAGAAGCACATCAAGGGGTCTTATTCAAGCTGAAAAACATCCAAGTCATCAAGGAATGGGTGGAGGCTTTGAGGAGATTTGAGTGCCCACAGGTGGATTTATCTCCTAACTTGAGGTGTATTGAAGATCATCAACATGGAATTGTGAATTTAAGGTATGAATGGATCTCATGGGAGGCCTATAGAGCCATATTGAAGCTTAGACAAGTCATGGTATCAAGTTCAAGAACCACAGTTGAGGTGTGTACAAGTAGGGTTTCATCTGGGTAACCCTAGGTTAAGGAGAGTAGAGAAAGGGAATCAAGACCTAGCTCTAGGTCATGAAATTCATGGATTGATATGTTGAAGCATGTGTATGGATGAGTCAAAATCAAGTTCAAGAGAATCAAGAGTGGTTGGAGGTGTTTGAGACAGGGTTCCTAGGGTAAAATCCCCTGTATAGCATTGGACTTCTAAGCCACATAAGTCAAAATACAAGTTTCAAATAGATTCCTGGCCAACATGAAAATTGTAGGGCTTCTCAATATCTTTAATTTGAGTACTAGAAGTCTTCAAGAAAATTTGTAGAACTCAAGTTATGGTTCTTGCCAGTTATGGGTCACAAGAGGACATTGAAATTTATCTGTGAAAGTCACTTGACTTCCAAGCAACTTTTGCCCATCAAGGAGTTTTCAAATGGATTCTTGGCCAACGTAAGAGTTGTATATCTTGATCTTAGATTTCCATAGAGTACTATAAGTCCTCAAGGGGATTTGTAGAACTCAAGTTATGATCTTGGCAATCCAGGGGTATTTTGGGAAAGTTAAATTATAGGTCATTTTTCAACATAGGTCAAAATCTCTATCTTCCACTCCTCAAATGAAGAAATGTTCAACATGAGATGTGCTTAAAATGATGTTTTTAGGCCAGGAAAGAAGTCATGGGTGATTGGAATGGCTTGTATCACAAAGTTGCCCAAAATGGCCTAAAAAGGGAGATTTTTCAAATGATTCAAAAGAGGGAAATTGTGATTTTTGAGCCATAGGTCCAAACCAGTCCATATGACATACCAAATTGATCCGGAAATGCATTTCAAACACAATGACATTTCCACATTTTTGAGTTGAGGCTTAATTTCAGGACTTACTTTGTAAATAGCTTACTTACATTACAAGTCACTATGCCAAAACAAAAATCAGGGCAATTCAGGCCAAGCTAACTACCTAAACACACTCCATAACCAATTTGCAGTTGGATAGAACGTTCTAGAGCAAGCTGGAAGCTCAGAATCATGACTGTAGCATTGAACTTTCATGGCCATGACAGAATTTTGGATCAACAGATTTGGGCCTGAGTTGGGTTGCAAAAGCCCACAAATGGTTTCTATTTAAGCTCTAGAATGTTTCCAGATGAGGTTTGGTGCAGAATTCATGGAGAGAGTGAAGATAGCAAGTTGAGTTTCAAGGGGTTCTAACTGAAAACGGTTTCTGAGTTTGGATCAAAATCAAGCCAAATTGAAGTGCCTAGAAGCTTCATCTTGCTTCACTGATCGTGTTTGAAGAGTGGTGAAGCTTGAATCCATCATCTTCTACCTCTGTTGATTCAATTTTCACAGGTATGTAACCTTTGAATTTCCTATTGATCTAGGCTAAACTAGGGAGATTCTTGCATGTGGTTAGGGTTTAGATGGAACCTAGGTCGTTTCTGGGTAGGAATTGGAGCAGTTAGAGACATTCCAAGATGACATGTGATTTCTGTTTGGGCACGAATTGAGTTGATCTTAAGGCTATGAACTGATTGGGATAGATCATTATGATGTACAAAACATGAGGATCATTTCTGTGGATTCAATTTTGCAAATGGTGATGGTTGAGTTTTTGGCATATTCTGAAGATGGCTTCGTGTTTTAATTTCCATTAAGAATTGGATAAAATGGATGTGATATTCATGATCCTAGTGATTTTCTGAGTGAGATAGGTATAAGGTTCATCAGTTTTGGTCACCTGAGTTTTGGGGAAGACGATGCCTGAAGCGTTGGATCAGGTTGACTCATTGACTGGGAGACGTGATCGTGTGGACATGATTCAATCTCAGATTTCCCTCCTTAATCAATACGCTGCGTTTCATTAATCCCAGTCAGCGTGTGACTGGGATGCCATATGGTCCTCACGTGGACGCGCCTTGATGCTTGGATTTGATTACCAGTCTCTCCATCTGATGGCTCCCATTTAATCCAGTTTTTAATTTCTTTTATTCTTTTTAATATTTTCTTTTATTCCATTTAATTTCTAAAATCCATAATAAATCCAATATTGATCCAAAAAATATTTTAAAAATACCTCCATGATCTTGGATTTATTTGTGATTTTATGAAATTAATAAATCCCATTTTTATCCATTTTTCAATTTAATTTGATTTTTTTCCATTTTATTCTTTTCTTTAATTTTGCATATTTGCTACATGTTCTTGCTGATTTTCTTGTGATCAATTGGTGAATGATTTTAAGTTGATTCTTGCTGGATTAATTAGATTAGGGAAGCATGTATCCTTAGAAATTTTGTCACATTTTTGTGAATAAATTTAGGTTAGTTTGAGAGGTGAATAGGAGAGGTGTTAGAATTAGGGTTTCAAGACAAATAGTTGTAGTTTTGTGCATAGTTTGTAGATTTAATGTTTGATCTAGGGTTTGGGATTCCTATGGGGTATTGGGTATAGGGTTAGGTTCCCTTATAAATTTACCTAGGATTTTCTGATAAGCTTTAGCATTTTATCTGATTTTTGCAACTTGTGTGATGATTGTGGGTTTCTCCTTTGGATCTTGGGTTTGGTTATGCTTGTGTGGGGCTATTTTGGGGATGCTTTTGGCTTGGGCTTTGCTTGGAGGACTTGAAGATCAAAATGAAGTTGCCTTGGATGGTTTGAAGAAGCTTGGAGTTGAAGATTTCTCATTTGTTGGAGTGCTTGTCAGAGGCTTAGGAGTTAGGATATATAGGAAGAGCATTAGAGTAGTCTTATCTCTTCTTTCAAACATAGAGAGCTTCCTGTGCCTCTATTCAATCCCATGACACAAGGTCCCCCCAAAAAGTTCCATCTCTCCTTAGGAGGGATGTAGAGCATGCTTTGGTTGGGTAGAACCTTGAGGATACCTTTCATTTGCCATGTTAAGATCTTAGTGATTTCCTTAGGTTGTCATTAAGCTTCTTAACATTTCAACTTAATCTGTTAACTGATTCTCTCTTGGAGATGGAGCTTATTGAAGATAGGAGCTTATCTAAAGCTTGAAGATTGTTGAAGATTGAAGATGGGGTCTTGCTTGAAGAAGTTGCTACTGTCAACCCTTTGCTGTTTGATCAACTGTCGCTGTCAGAGCTGTTGCTGCTTGTGTTGCTTACTGTAGGGGCTTGGTTGTTGCTGTCAGAGCTGGTGCTAGTGTGGTTTTCTTTTTTATGTATTGTTTGTTGGCTTGTACAACTTGCCCCATAGGTTTGAAGTGAAGCTGTCTCACTTTGCCTATTGTTTTCCCAGGTTCGAGGTTGAGCAGGACTCCCTTGCCCTGCTTGTATTAATGCATTGCATACATGTTTACTGTTTACTGTA
The DNA here is from genome assembly GCA_963859935.3 of Lathyrus sativus. Classification (NCBI taxonomy): domain Eukaryota; kingdom Viridiplantae; phylum Streptophyta; class Magnoliopsida; order Fabales; family Fabaceae; genus Lathyrus; species Lathyrus sativus. The sequence goes on along the minus strand of OZ012740.1, from coordinate 520,875,396 downwards.
TATATCTATTTCTTTTCTGTTTATCCCCTAGGATCTCTGTTTCTCTCTGTGCAAGAGAGAAATATGACAGACATTAGACTCTTATCCATGCATGACAACTTTAGGGTAGTTTTGATTCCCCTTTCAACCCTAGGTTTTTCTTAGAGCTTCTTTCTCTTCTATCTCAAAACAATTCAAAATACAGTAATAAGGATAATCGATGTCGTATGGTACGAGCCTTAAGCTATTTGAGAAAAGGTTGCTGGAGGGTCGCTCTTTAGTAATCTGATTGCTTAGTGTGTTACCCTTAGGGTGACATACGATGTAGTCACTCTCAAATCATAGTCTCTAGTGCATCAGAGATTGCGAACACACTAAAAAACACTTCTTTCGTAAAAGATTTAAAACAAATATCAAAGTGTCATTTTTATCCGCTTGGACTCCTAATCAGGAAAACCCTTTCATAAGGAGATAAAAACAGTCAGACAAGCTTGTGTCCTCCGTAGCCCGAACTACATTTGCTCTGATCTTTCATGCCGTATGAAAGTACGTAGGCACGAGATGCGATATCTCGGCGAGAAACCTCCCCCTCCTTTCTCGTAGGTAGGCGAACTACGTTGACTCTGATTTCTCGTTCCAGACGGGAATACGTAGGCATAAAGTGCAATACTTTGCCGAGTCATTTTCTTTTCTTTTTAACCCAGAACTATAGAGTAGATAGAATAACACACCCTTAGATAGAAAACAAGCGTGGATCCCGTCGAGTACGACGAACGTGAGGGGTGCTAATACCTTCCCCTTGCGTAACCGACTCCCGAATCCAGGATTTGGTTGCGACGACCATTCCTTTCCCTCTTTGCGTTAGGTTTACTCTAAGTGTTTCCTTTCCCTCCCGTGGGATAAATAACGCACGGTGGCGACTCTTCTGTCATAGCCGGCGCCGATTTTTGCAAGCTGGGGACTCTGCTGGGGACTCCGGTTCCCTATGCGAGTCAATCCTAGCGCTTGTTTTCCCGTCTGGGGTGTTGTATGTATTTACCTTTTCGCCTTTACTTTCAGTATTATATTATTGTTGTGGTGCTGGGAAGTGGGTTAGATTGAGAGATAAGTCGGACCTGGGCTTGAGTTTGCACATAGACTTAGAAGTAGAGAGTAGTGGTTAGCCTGCTTGCTTAGCTCGCACCAGCTAGCCGTGAAATCTGTGCTCGGATGAGATTCTCTTTGATGCTTCTTGCCTGGCCCTTAGGGCTCGACAAGTTGTCTGACCCGAGGATTGTCGACTCTGGGGACCTATCATTTGGGGATTCAACTAAGTGAGGCCGCTTCAAGGGATGATGATGCCACACCTTTTGGGTATCATATCATCTCTCTTGAAAGTCTGTGACGTTGAACCCGCCTAGGATGTCGTACCTCGTCTGCGAGTTAAGTACACACCTGTGAGGGGTAGGTAGGTTTGTTTGCAGGAAACCTTTGACCTCAGAATACCTGATTTATCTCTGCCAGTGAGACATGGTTATAGGGTTCATTTGAGTGGTTGGTCTGGCTTGAGATGAAGATTTGATGGTTCTCAGGCTTCAGTACAGAGCAGCACAGTTCATCAGCATTGCACTTGATCTCCTGTTTGCATGTGCATGTGCATTTTTCATGTTTGCATTTCATTAACGTGTATTTATGTTGCAGGTGTGATTATTCCCCTCTGATTCTAGGGTATCTTCTGGCCAGACATGGAGTCCATGAAGAGGACGGTGGCTTATTGGTTGCATTCACCGGATATCAGTTCCTTGCTAGGGTTGGTTGATCTAGCAGATGAGAGGGTGAGGTTTTAGCTCAGAGTATCCTATGGGAGATTGCTTAGTTTGTTGTACAGCCCATCCGTCTTTGAGACGACTGGGGTGTATACTTTGATGCAGTTTTATGAGCCGTAGCTGAGATGTTTCTTATTTCCCGACTATATTCTAGCACCCACGTTGGAGGAGTATTCTGCTATGTTAAGAGTTCCCGTGTTAAACCAGATGCCCTTTATACATATTGATGCTGAGCCTGATTTGGTTACACTTGCTGAGATTGTCAGTTTAGACGCTTCTGAGTTTCCTGGAGGATTGGTCAAGCTGAACGAAGCTTATGGTTTTCACTTGTCTATCCTGGTTGAGAAGGCTACACAGTGCGCGAAGAACGGATGTTGGGTTGCCTTCAGTGCCATTCTAGCTGTCTGCATCTATGGGACTGTCTTGTTTCCTAATGTGCCAAATTTTGTTGACTCAGATGCCTTCTTGATTCTTGCCTCGAAGAATCCAGTTCCTATTCTCTTGGGCGATGTTTATCATTCCATTCACTATAAGAATGAGAAACGTCATGGCAAGAATGTTTCCTGTTGTCTTCCTCTTTTGTACAGGTGGTTCCAGGGACATCTTCCGAAGACAAGGCCTTTTGTTGATGCTGTTGGTACTCTGGATTGGTCCTCCCGGTTGATGGGGCTGTCTGCTGAGAATATCATTTGGTTTGATCGAATTATGCTTGGCACTGATATTATATATAGTTGCAGTGGCTTTCCGAATGTCCCTTTGATTGGACGGAAAGGCTGTATCAACTATAACCCTTCTCTGCTGGTGAGACAGTTTAGTTATGCTTTGAGGGACGCTCCTATTGAGAAGGAGATACAGGAATCTCTGTATCTCACGGGCTTATTAGACGCGGCTGTTTTGATCAGGTTGAGACATGCATGGGCTAACATCCATAGGAGGGGGAAAGCTTTGCTTGGTAAGAGCAACAACAAAGCTTATGGTCCTTATTTGGCTTGGATCTGCGAAAGAGCTAGTGTTTCCTTGATGCCATATCCTGCTGTGGAACCTCTGTATCTTCTAGTGATTGAGGCACCTGTTTCAATAGAGCTTGAAAAGTATAACAAATTGTTGGCCGAAAACGAAGAATTGAAGAAAGCCAATGATGAGTTAGAGAAAGAGATCTTCCAGTTGCGTCACGAGAAGAATGAAGCTACCTTCACTGTGAGAGAACAAACTGAATTGATTAATAGGTTGGGTTCGGAGTTGACGGAAGAGACCAACAAGAAAGAAAAAGTGGGAATAGCCTTGAACGGTGTTAGCAAGGTGCTTACTTCCAAGAAGGAACTTTTAAGCAAAGCTTATTCCCGCCTCAGCAAGTGGGAAGCATTATGGAATACCACGCTTACCAAGCGGAAGGAGCGTGAAGATGAACTGAAGCTACAAATTGCCACGCTAGAGGAACAGGTTAGAGCCCAAGATGCAAAAATTGCTGAAGAGACATCACTCAGGAGCGCTGTTGAGCTTAGAGTAAGTGACCTTGACGAGAAGCTGAGAGGTTATGAAGTGAAGGCCGGCTCCAAGAGATGCAGACTCGACGAGGGTTCTGGCGAAGGAACCTGCCAGGACGATGCCAAAAAGCTGAGATCCACTGCCGAGCGGCTTGCCTTACTGATACAAGAGCTAATCTCCAGACTGGGCCGTTCAGAGACGCTGAGGATATTGGAAGACGTCAGAGAGCGCCACTTGGCCTGAGTTGTCTTTTGCCTCGCTTTTGTTGTCTGTACTTGTATTTTGACCATCGCCAGTCTTGTTGGCCGAGGTCTCTTCAGTTGTATTCAGTTGTACTCTTGTACTCAGCCTCTTGGCATTCGTTTATATATGAGGGTTTCTTGATTCCTTGCTTGATTGATGGGGACTCCATTGTCGTGATGGCCTTCCCTCCGAAACTAGAATCGGGGGGGATATAACCTGTAGCATATTTACACGTTTGCATCTACATTCATATTGCATGACCGGTATTTTTGAATCTGTATCTTATTTCCTGCATCTTCAGGTTTTTCAGGATTGACGAACAAAGAGTTCACCGCTACTCAACCCGAAACAACTGCAAGAGAATCATGGATCAAGTCCAAGTGGAGATGCAGGAAATCCGCGAGAAGCTGAATCTGTTCATGCAAGCAATGGAGAACATTGCTAAGGGCCAGGGGAGCCTCCAAACTTTGGTACAGCCGCTGCTGACATGGGCTAATGGGAATGGCAACAATGATCACAATTCTGCGCATGTTGAAACTATTCCGGAGGATGGGCCCCCTACGCCTGTGGTTCCACCTGTAGTGACCCCACCTGTTGTGGTTGTAAACGATGGCGTTGGCGCTGGCAATGGCAACACAGGGAATGGAAATGAGACTGTTGTTAACAATGTTGGATTTGGGGACGCCAACCAAGGCGGTGGTAACAACAATGGCGGTAATGGTTTTGGCAACAATGGTTTCGGCTACAATGATCAGGGATTTGATTACGTCAATCAGGACGGGAAATTCGGCTTCAACACTCAGGGTTTCGGTTACGACGGTTTTGGTAACACTAACCAGGGGTATGGTGGGTTTGGTAATATGAATGGGGCTGGGGTGATTCCTGTCAACACTGGGTTTGGACCTGTTAGGATCAACCAGGGTTTCGGTAATGGGGGACGAGGCCCCATGATCAATCAGTAAGGGTTTGGTCGCAACACTGGTTACGACGGATATGGGAATGAAAATGTGAATTGGGGCGAAGACCGCCAGGAGGACGCCTTTTTTGGAAAAGGCGTAGGATTTGAAGGACCTATTGATCCTGTTCAGAGGATCAGAATGCTTGAAGAACAGATGAAGGGGGTAGTGAATCAGAACTCCACCGGTTTGGATATGACTACAATGGGCTTGGTACCAGGGCTGAGGGTGCCGTTGAAATTCAAGGCTCCCACTTTTGACAAATACAAGGGGGACACCTGCCCTAAGGTCAATGTCTGCTCTTATTAAAAGAGGATGTCCGCATATTCAGATGATGAAAGGATGCTCATGCATTTCTTTCAGGATAGCTTGTCAGGACCTTCACTTGAATGGTATATGGGGCTGGAGCCCACGCAGATCAAAACCTGGAAGCAGTTGGCTGATGCTTTCGTGACACATTATAAATATAACACCGATCTGGCGCCAAACAGGGTCCAATTGCAGGGTTTGTCTCAGAAGAATGGTGAAAGTTTTAAAGAGTATGCGCAATGGTGGCGCGATATGGCAGCAAGGGGGCATCCTCCTTTAATTGAAAGGGAGATGAATGACATGTTCATTGGGACATTTATGGGGGTGTTCTACGAAAAATTGTTTAGTGTGTCATTGAGCAGTTTCTCAGATTTGATTCTTATGGGGGAGATGATCGAGAACGAGATTAAAGTTGGAAGGTTCCAAGCAGGTGAGTCTACTTCAATAGGAGGTGCCAGAAAAGCATTTGGTGGTAGACGACAGGGTGATACTAGTGTCGTGTTTATGGCAGGGGAAGGGGCAAAGGAAGAAATCAGTATGTTCAGCCGCAACAGATAGCTAGTGTCAATATCCCTTTTCCTCAGCAAGGGCAGCCTCAACAACAACAACAACAACCACAGCAACAGCAGGGACAAAATCCTAGTCAGAGAAGGGTACAAAGTGCGAGACCGAAAAGAGTGTTCGACGCACCTCCTTCCACGTATGCAGAACTCCTCCAGACCCTGCTAGGGTTGAGCTTGGTTGAAAAGAGGACTTTGGCACCGCCTACGGGATCGGTACTTCCTTACGAGTATGATGCTAGCAAGCATTGCGAATTTCATTCCGGGGCACCCGGGCATGATATAGAAGCTTGTCAGGCATTTAAGCACAAAGTTCAGGATTTGCTGGACAGCAAAGCTATCAATTTTGGGCAGGTGGGTCCAAATATAGTACAACAGCCTATGCCCAATCACGGGGCAAATGCCATCTTGACAGAAGAGAATCTGAATCTAGTGATGGATGTCAATGATCTGAAGACACCGTTGGGTGAGATTAAAAGCACGTTGTTAAAAGGGGGTGTATTCCCGGGATGTGATGAGTTTTGCTTAGATTGTTGGACCCAGCCAAAGGGTTGTAATGAATTGAAGCGGGGCATTCAGGCTATGATGGAGGAAGGTACCTTGCAATTTGATCGAACCGCGGTTGAAAAGCCTGTAGAGGCGTTGTGTGTTGAGCTGAACGATGTTGCGACAGTGACGATTCCGAGGAAAACAATAACGATAACGGCGCCCGCCAGGCGGCCGACGATCACAATTACCAAAGCAGGACCAGTCCCTTTTGAGAGTACTAAAGCAGTGTCGTGGACTTACGGGTTGGAGGTATATTGCGACGGCAAGAAAATTGAAGTCAATGGACAACCAGCTGGGGTTGTAGATAATGTTTCCGGAACAGGGGGTATGACCAGAAGCAGAAGAATCTTCACGTCACCCGAGGTAGAGGCAGAAAGATTAGCCAATGGTAAAGCCAAGGTAGCTGAGGGTGGTCCGTCTCAGTCGAATGAAAAGGAAACGTCACTCAAGGATGTGGAGGAGTTTATGAGGCTCATTCGTAAAAGTGATTACAAAATCGTTGAGCACCTCCAGCAAACGCCGTCAAAAATTTCCATCCTATCATTGCTGTTATGTTACGAGGCCCATCGGAACGCTTTGCTGAAGATTCTAGACACGTTGTTCGTTCCTCAAGAAGTTTCTGTTAATCAATTAGAAGGGGTGATGGCGCATGTCAATGCGGGGCACAGTTTGGGCTTCACAGACTTTGATTTGACTCCGAGAGGGCGAGAGCACAATATGGCATTACATGTGTCAGTAGAATGCCGGGGCACAGTCATGTCCCATGTTTTAGTAGACACTGGATCTTCCCTGAATGTGCTACCGAAGAAAGCCATGATGAAGTTGGATATCAGGGGGATTATCTGCACGCCCAGTGATTTAGTGGTGAGGGCGTTCGATGGAACGAGGAGGTCGGTTTTCGGATCAATAACATTACCGTTGCAAGTGGGGCCTGAAATATTTGAAACTGAATTCTATATAATGGACATCCAGCCAGCGTATAGTTGTCTTCTTGGGCGCCCATGGATCCATGCTGCCGGGGCAGTCACATCCACGTTGCACCAAAAGCTAAAGTATATGGTGGGAGATAGTGTCGTCACTGTTTGTGGAGAAGAAGATATTCTAGTTAGCCATTTGTCTTCGTTTAAATATGTTGAGGTCGACGGCGAAATACACGAAACACCCTGCCAAGCCTTCGAGGGGTTGCGACTGAAAGACAAAGTTCCAGTGCTAAGTAAAGTACCAGAGGTGGCCGTGTTATCTTATAAGGAAGCTCAAGCTCTAGTGCGGACAGGCAAAACCAAGGGCTGGGGTCAAGTGGTGGAGATTCCAGTAAAAATGGATAGATTTGGGCTTGGATATCATCCTTCGTCATCAGCATCCTCTTCAGGAACACCCAAGTTCAGAGGGCCGATAACAATTACACCAAATGGAGTATGCCATGAGGCTATCAATGTTGTTTCCGATGCTAAAGACGGAGATAGCGACTGTGATATGGACGCATGGATCAAGCCAAGCGTGCCAGGACAAAGTCTCTGCAATTGGTCTATCCGGGAAACTGTTCCTGTGACAACTAAACAGTAATGATTTGTTTTCTTAATTGTTGAATAATCCGGTGTCCTACCCGGGCATAGTGATTTTGCTTAGGGCCATTTGGTTATGTACATTACATTGTTTAATCATGAAATAAAGGCGTTTTTTCATATACAAATATTATGATCCTTGTTTTTCCTGTTTTTGTTTTTAAAACAATAAAATGGCAATATGGTTATTTGCTTTGTCGGTGTTTTGAAGCATTTAACCATTTCCTTTGTAGGATTACAATTTCAGATGACATCTATGAATCGCCTATGACTCACTTCGACTTTGAGCACCCGGTATTTCAGGCTGAGGAAGAGATTGTTGAAGATGGCGACGTACCAGAAGAGTTGACCTGGTTATTGAAACAAGAAGAAAGAATCATTCTGCCTCATGAGGAAGTCATTGAGATTATCAATTTGGGGTCGGAAGAGGTTGTGAGAAACATCCGTATAGGGGCCGCTCTGCAGAGCGACATCAAGCAAAGGTTGGTTGAAATGCTCAAGGAGTACAGTGATATATTTTCTTGATCATACGATGATATGCCTGGGCTGGATACGGATATGGTTGTTCACCGTCTGCCACTGCGAGAGGAATGTCCGCCTATTAAACAAAAACTCCGAAGAACTAGACCGGATATGGCTGTGAAGATCAAAGAGGAAGTGCAAAAACAGTGGGACGCCGGTTTCCTAGCTGTTACAAAATATCCCTCATGGGTCGCTAATATAGTACCAGTGCCGAAGAAAGACGGTAAAGTGCGAATATGTGTAGACTACCGTGATTTGAACAAAGCGATCCCGAAAGATGACTTTCCACTTCCTCACATCGATGTGCTGGTTGATAATACGACTCAGTTCTCCGTATTTTCCTTCATGGATGGCTTCTCAGGCTATAATCAGATCAAAATGGCGCCAGAAGACATGGAGAAGACTACCTTCATTACTCCCTGGGGAACATTTTGCTACAAAGTGATGCCCTTCGGGTTAAAGAATGTTGGGGCAACATATCAACGTGCTATGACGACTCTCTTTCATGACATGATGCATAAAGAGATTGAGGTTTATGTTGACGATATGATTGCCAAATCCCAGACGGAGGAGGAGCATTTGGTTAATCTGCTGAAACTGTTCAAAAGGCTTAGGAAGTTCAGGTTGAGACTGAACCCTAATGAGTGCACCTTCGGGGTGAGATCGGGTAAACTGCTGGGGTTTATCGTAAGCGAAAAAGGAATAGAGGTTGATCCTGCAAAAATAAAAGCAATACAAGAAATGCCGACGCCTAAAACAGAAAAAGAAGTGCGTGGGTTTTTAGGGAGGTTGAACTATATCGCTCGGTTCATATCTCACCTAACTGCGACATGCGAGCCATTATTCAAGTTGTTGAAAAAAGATCAGGTGTTGACCTGGAATGAAAATTGTCAAAAGGCGTTCGACAAAATAAAAGAATACTTGCAGGAACCTCCCGTTTTGATACCCCCAGTGGCCGGAAGACCTCTGGTTATGTATTTGATGGTTCTTGAGGAAAGTATGGGTTGTGTTCTCGGTCAACACGACGAGATCGGACGTAAAGAGCATGCGATCTACTATTTGAGTAAGAAGTTCACAGACTGTGAGTCCAGATACTCAATGCTCGAGAAAACGTGTTGCGCGCTCGCCTGGGCCGCCAAACGTTTGAGGTAATACATGCTGAATCATACAACCCTGCTAATTTCAAAGATGGACCCGACTAAATACGTGTTTGAAAAGCAAGCACTCTCCGGAAGAATTGCCCGATTGCAGATGGTATTAACCGAATATGATATCCAATATGTCTTGCAAAAGGCTATTAAAGGTAGCGTTCTGTCTGAGTACCTTGCGGAACAGCCTGTTGAGGACTACCAATCGATGAGGTTTGATTTTCCGGATGAAGATATCATGTACCTGAAAATGAAAGATTGCGAAGAACTGTTACCGAGCGAAGGACCAGAGTTGGGTTCCAAGTGGCAGTTAATATTTGATGGAGCTGTGAATTCTTATGGTAGCGGAATAGGGGCAATCATTACCACTCCCCATGGGTTGCATATCCCATTTACTGCTCGACTGACCTTTCCGGTTACCAATAATGAAGCTGAGTATGAGGCTTGCATCATGGGTCTTGAAGAGGCCATTGATTTGCGAATCAAGCATCTGGATGTATACGGAGACTCAGCTCTAGTGGTGAATCAGATTAAAGGAGAATGGGAGACACGTCAGCCCAATTTGATACCATATATGAATTATGCAAGGAGATTGTTTCCTTTCTTTGACAAGGTGGAATTGCATCATGTGCCGCGAGCAGAAAATCAAATGGCTGACGCCCTGGCAACATTGTCTTCAATGTATAAAGTTAACTTCTGGAACGAGGCTCCCCGGATTATTATCTCTCGGCTCGATAGGCCCGCATTCATATTTGCCATTGACGAGGCTCCCGATGGTCAACCCTGGTACTTTGACATCCAGAATTTCATGAAGAATAAGGAGTATCCGGCTGGGGAATCCAGTCAAGATCAGAAGACTCTCAGGAGATTGGCTGGCAATTTCTATTTAAACCCTGACGGTGTCCTATACAAAAGAAACCACGACTTGGTGTTGCTACGCTGTCTAGATGAGAAAGAGGCGAAGTTGCTCATGGAAGAGATACATGAGGGTACATTTGATACACATGCTGGTGGGCATGTTATGACAAGAAAACTGTTGCGGGCAGGTTATTATTGGCTAACTATGGAAACAGACTGTTTCAAGTTTGCAAAGAGGTGTCATAAATGTCAAATTTATGCGGACAAAGTCCATGTGCCTCCAAGTCCTCTGAATGTGATGTCATCACCGTGGCCATTCTCGATGTGGGGAATTGATATGATTGGAAAGATCGAGCCTACAGCATCCAACGGACACCGGTTCATCTTAGTGGCGATTGGTTATTTCACCAAATGGGTGGAAGCAGTGTCATATGCCAACGTGACCAAACAAGTGGTGGCCAGATTTATCAAACGTGATATTATCTGCAGATATGGAATCCCTGAGCGGATTATCACCGACAATGGTTCGAATTTGAATAACAAAATGATGAAAGAGCTGTGTCAGAATTTCAAGATTGAGCATCACAACTCTTCTCCTTACCGACCCAAGATGAATGGCGTTGTCGAGGCAGCCAATAAGAACATAAAGAAGATTGTCCAGAAGATGGTTGTGACATATAAGGACTGGCACGAGATGCTACCTTTCGCTTTGCACGGTTACTGTACGACGATACGCACATCAACCGGGGCAACCCCTTTTTCGTTGGTATACGGAATGGAGGCAGTGTTACCGTTGGAGGTCGAGATTCCGTCCCTGAGGGTTTTACGAGATGTCCAACTTGACGAGGCAGAATGGGTTAAGGATAGACTGAATTAGCTCAGTTTAATGGATGAGAAGAGGCTAGCTTCTCTCGCATACGGTCGGTTGTATCAGAGCCGGATGAAGAAAGCGTACGATAAGAAGATATGTCCACGGAGCTTTCAGACGGGCGACCTTGTGCTGAAGAGGATTCTCCCGCCACAAACGGATCACAGGGGCAAATGGACGCCGAATTATGAAGGTCCCTACGTTGTCAGAAAAGTCTTCTCTGGAGGAGCCTTGCTACTATCTACCATGGATGGTGAAGACTTTACGTCTCCTGTGAATTCGGACGCAGTTAAAAAATACTTTTCTTGAAAGTGACCCGCTGGACAGTAAAAAGAGAGTCCAGACAAAAATGGGGCATCCCGGCGAACCGTAAAAAATGAATAAAAGGTTCGGGCAAAAGTTAGGGATAAAATTGAAAAGATGTACACCCGCGAAGTCGAAAACCTGCAAAGGGCGACTTCGGCAAAAAAGGGTATCCCGGTGAATCGAAAACCCGCAAAGGGCGGTTCACGCAAAAGTTAGGGATTGAAAAAGCAAATGACTGCGGTCCGAATTTGATACTACATTGCTTAGTGGTTTGGGAGTACCTGAGGGTTCGTTTATCCAACACAATCTCTTCAGAAAATCTAATACCGGGAAAGCGCCAGAGCCAGGCGAGTCATAGGAGGATCAGCTCACGATGTTTGTCTGCACCACGTTGCCGACATGTATGCAAATATTGTTTTGTATTTTTTTTAGGTTTTTGTGCATATATGTATGTGTGTGTGCGTAACTTCCTCTTTTCAGGAGTTGCATCCGGTGTACAAAACTTTGCCTATTCAAAGGCCCGTTATCAATAAAATATGTTATTCAGTACTTGATGCTTGTTCTTTACTGTTTTGTTTGTGAAAGACGCCGATGTTTTGATAAACTCGCACTTGCATAATCCTGTTGGCCCTTGCCAATGATTGATAAAACTTCGAATTGACTGAGGAGATGTCATGGACATTAACCCGAATAGATTTGGTTGTATAGATTTGTTTTGTCTCGCATGGTTCTCACCCCTGGAGTAGACATTCAGAGAATTGTATCCCCCAGCCAGAGGCCCTAGATGAAGGACTTGACCTTACTTGACGCTACTTCCCAGCAGGTCGCACCTCATCCCCAGAGGTTGAGATGATGTTATCCCTTACCGAAGGAGGGATTATTTTCCCCAGAAGAGTATCCCCAGGATATCCCCAGCAAGACAAGATCAGTGTCCCATGCTAAGGTTATACTCCCCAGAGAGTCGAGTATGTGCACGTTCAATCCCCAGCTGGGAGGATTTCCGCGGCACGTAACCAAGATAGTAGGTTCAGAAGGACTATCCCCACCGAGGATGGTTTTCTTTCTCCCCACAGGTCGCCATGCCTTCGTCAGGATGATTATCCCCAGCGGAGTGGTAGCTCCAAGTATGTAAATTGTGCCCAGACAGTAGGCCCCAGAAGGGTCACCTTTTCCCTAGCTGAATTTCTCTCCCCAGCAGAGATGTTGTTCTTTCCTCCCAGTGGAACTCGACGTTATTCTCGCCTCGGCAGAGTTGGCGATATTTCCGGCATTTATTTTTTCGGAATGCTTTGTGATACCCGTTCAGCCCCAACAGAGCGATATTTGTCCTCAGCAGTCATGTGGATGAAGCAAGCTTATCAGAGCTTTCCCAGCAGCCTGAAACTGCATTTGCATTTGCATCTACCCAAAAAACGCGTAGCATTTCCATGTCGTATGGAGCATTACGCCATTGTCAAACATACGCATTTTGAAACATAAGTCAGGTGGATTAACCTTTTGCTTTCAGGTGTGTCTCTCAACAGGAGTATGGGGTTCTATCTTAGATCTATTCTCGGATATTCGATGTCTCGCCGTGAGACATGTGATGATGCAGTCCTTGTTATTATTCCCCACAGAATTATCGGTTGAAGTTTCTCTTATCCGACCAGCGGAGTGTTTTTCTTCAGGTTTCCTGTCGCGGCAGCATTTCAGGGTTTCATGAATCGAGATTTCAGAAGTGGTCACTTGTTGTCAAAACGGGTGTCGGGCAGTTATTTCCAGAATATCCCCAGTGGAGTAAGCTACTACCAAGAATAGGCAAGGAAGCTATATCCAAGATGTGTTTTTCCCGTATGAAGCAGGCGGATGAACTTTCCTGTATGAACCAGGCAGATGTGTTATGAACTTTCCTTTATGAACCAGTCAAATGTGTTATGAACTTTCCTGTAAGAATCAGGCAGATGTGTTTTCCTGTATGAAGCAGGCGGATGAACTTTCCTGTAAGAATCAGGCATATGTGTTTTCCCGTATGAAGCAGGCGGATGAGTTTTCCTGTAAGAATCAGGCAGATGGTTTTCTCGTATGAAGCAGGCGGATGAGCTTTCCTGTATGAACCAGGCAGATGTGTTTTCCCGTATGAAGCAGGCGGATGAACTTTCCTGTATGAACCAGGCAGATGTGTTTTCCCGTATGAAGCAGGCGGATGAGTTTTCCTGTAAGAATCAGGCAGATGTGTTTTCCCGTATGAAGCAGGCAGATGGACTTTTCTGTGTCCAGGCAGATGTGTTTTCCCGTATGAAGCAGGCAGATGAATTTTCTTGTAAGAATCAGGAAGATGTGTTTTCCCGTATGAAGCAGGCGGATGGACTTTCCTGTGTCCAGGCAGATGTGTTTTCCCGTATGAAGCAGGCGAATGAATTTTCCTGTAAGAATCAGGCAGATGTGTTTTCCCGTATGAAGCAGGCGGATGAGTTTTCCTGTAAGAATCAGGCAGATGTGTTTTCCCATATGAAGCAGGCGGATGGACTTTCCTGTGTCCAGGCAGATGTGTTTTCCCGTATGAAGCAGGCGGATGAATTTTCCTGTATGAACCAGGCAGATGTCGTTTTCCCGTATGAAGCAGACAAATGGGCTTTCCGGTATCCAGATAGATGATTCTCCCGTAATCGACAGAGTATGTGAGTTGGGTTCCGATATTTGACAAAGGTATTTTCCCCAAGGAAGTCGCCGTGATTTCCTCGTGTTGACGAAATATTACTACCCCCAGTAGAGTCCTCCTCCAAGTCGTTTGTGGGGTGGGCCCAACAAAATTAGCTAATGCAAAGACAAGTAGAGTCTCCTGTGATTAGACCGAAATGTTTCCCCAGCGAAGTCGTTGAGATTTTTCTAATTGACGGAATATAGTGTCCTAACATGGACGAAGGTCTATCCCCGCGATGATAAAATCTTTTTCGGGTTGATGAAAATGATCCCCAACACGGTCGCTAATTTGTTTTCTCCGTATTGACAGAAGACGGAGCCTTAACATGGACAAAAGGCGGGGTTGTTTTGACAAGAGGGAGTTCAAAGCCTGTGGAGTCACATAGGCGGTTGACATTGAATCAGATTTTGATATTGTATGACTGATTGGTTGTTGCCGTAATAACCTGATCTGGTTCTCTGGTTGTCGTTCCCCAAGCAGTTGTGCAGTTTATTTCTGCGGTTGGCAAATTTCCGGGTTCTTAGTATTCAACCGTCTCATACCGCGATTTTTTGAAGGCCTTTCGCTCTTCACCCAGTCGGGTCCAATCCGTTTGAATAGGGGCAGCTGTTGCACCCTAAAATTTGCTCAACCTATTTCACCTAGTTTATGTTTTAATTGCATTATCATTTGCATAGTCACCTCATGTACATGGTCCAATCATTTGCATATCATAACATAGCAAGTCATCTAACAGGGGGTCAAGTGCTATCCTTATCTAAATAAGCACATCAAAGGGTCTTATTCAAGCTGAAAAACATCCAAGTCATCAAGGAATGGGTGGAGGCTTTGAGGAGATTTGAGTGCCCACAAGTGGATTTCTCTCCTAACTTGAGGTGTATTGAAGATCATCAACATGGAATTGTGAATTTAAGGTATGAATGGATCTCATGGGAGGCCTAGAGAGCCATATTGAAGCTTAGACAAGTCATGGTATCAAGTTCAAGAACCGCAGTTGAGGTGTGTACAAGTAGGGTTTCATCTAGGTAACCCTAGGTTAAGGAGAGTAGAGAAAGGGCATCAAGACCTAGCTCTAGGTCATGAAAGTCATGGATTTATATGTTGAAGCATGTGTGTGGATGAGTCAAAATCAAGTTCAAGAGAATCAAGAGTGGTTGGAGGTGTTTGAGACTGGGTTCCTAGGGTAAAATCCCATGTATAGCACTGGACTTCCAAGCCACATAAGTCAAAATAAAAGTTTCAAATGGATTCCTGGCCAACAGGAAAACTGTAGGGCTTCTCAATATCTTTAATTTGAGTACTAGAAGTATTCAAGAAGATTTGTAGAACTCAAGTTATAGTTCTTGCCAGTTATGGGTCACCAGAGGACATTGAAATTTATCTGTGAAAGTCACTTGACTTCCAAGAAACTTTTGCCCATCAAGGAGGTTTCAAATGGATTCTTGGACAACATAAGAGTTGTAGATCTTGATCTTAGATTTCGATATAGTACTAGAAGTCCTCAAGGGGATTTGTATAACTCAAGTTATGATCTTGTCAATCCAGGGGTATTTTGGGAAAGTTGAATTATAGGTCATTTTTCAACATAGGTCAAAATCTCTATCTTCCACTCCTCAAATGAAGAAATGTTCAACATGAGATGTGCTTAAAATGATGTTTTTAGGCCAGGTAAGAAGTCATGGGTGATTGGAATGGCTTGTATCACAAAGTTGCCCAAAATGGCCTAAAAATGGAGATTTTTCAAATGATTCAAAAGAGGGAAATTGTGATTTTTGAGCCATAGGTCCAAACCAGTCCATATGACATACCAAAATGATCAGGAAATGCATTTCAAACACAATTAAATTTCCACATTTTTGAGTTGAGGCTTAATTTCAGGACTTACTTTGTAAATAGCTTACTTACATTACAAGTCACTATGCCAAAACAAAAATCAGGGCAATTCAGGCCAAGCTAACTACCTAAACACACTCGATAAACAATTTACAGTTGGATAGAATGTTCTAGAGCAAGCTGTAAGCTCAAAATCGTGACTGTAGCATTGAACTTTCATGGCCATGACAGAATTTTGGATCAACAGATTTGGGCCTGAATTGGGTTGCCAAAGCCCACAAATGGTTTCTATTTAAGCTCTAGAATGTTTCCAGATGAGGTTTGGTGCAGAATTCGTGGAGAGAGTGAAGATAGCAAGTTGAGTTTCAAGGGGTTCTAACTGAAAACGGTTTCTGAGTTTGGATCAAAATCAAGCCAAATTGAAGTGCCTAGAAGCTTCATCTTGCTTCACTGATCGTGTTTGAAGAGTGGCGAAGCTTGAATCCATCATCTTCTACCTCTGTTGATTCAATTTTCACAGGTATGTAACCTTTGAATTTCCTATTGATCTAGGCTAAACTAGGGAGATTCTTGCATGTGGTTAGGGTTTAGATGGAACCTAGGTCGTTTCTGGATAGGAATTAGAGCAGTTAGAGACATTCCAAGATGACATGTGATTTCTGTTTGGGCACGAATTGAGTTGATCTTAAGGCTATGAAATGATTGGGATAGATCATTATGATGTACAAAACATGAGGATCATTTCTGTGGATTCAATTTTGCAAATGGTGATGGTTGAGTTTTTGGCATATTTTGAAGATGGCTTCGTGTTTTAATTTCCATTAAGAGTTGGATAAAATGGATGTGATATTCATGATCCTGGTGATTTTCTGAGTGAGATAGGTATAAGGTTCATCAGTTTTGGTCACCTGAGTTTGGGACCCCGTCGGAGAAGACGGTGGAAACCATCGTGAACCACCGTCTGGAATTTGCTTCAGGTCACCTGAGTTTTGGGAAAGACGATGCCTGAAGCGTTGGATCAGGTTGACTCATTGACTGGGAGACGTGATCGTGTGGACATGATTCAATCTCAGATTTCCCTCCTTAATCAATACGCTGCGTTTCATTAATCCCAGTCAGTGTGTGACTGGGATGCCATCTGGTCCTCAGGTGGACGCGCCTTGATGCTTGGATTTGATTACCAGTCTCTCCATCTGATGGCTCCCATTTAATCCAGTTTTTAATTTCTTTTATTCTTTTTAATATTTTCTTTTATTCCATTTAATTTCTAAAATCCATAATAAATCCAATATTAATCCAAAAAATATTTTAAAAATACCTCCATGATCTTGGATTTATTTGTGATTTTATGAAATTAATAAATCCCATTTTTATCCATTTTTCAATTTAATTTGATTTTTTCCATTTTATTCTTTTCTTTAATTTTGCATATTTGCTACATGTTCTTGCTGATTTTCTTGTGATCAATTGGTGAATGATTTTAAGTTGATTCTTGCTGGATTGATTAGATTAGGGAAGCATGTACCCTTAGAAATTTTATCACATTTTTGTGAATAAATTTAGGTTAGTTTGAGAGGTGAATAGGAGAGGTGTTAGAATTAGGGTTTCAAGACAAATAGTTGTAGTTTTGTGCATAGTTTGTAGATTTAATGTTTGATCTAGGGTTTGGGATTCCTATGAGGTATTGGGTATAGGGTTAGGTTCCCTTAGAAATTTACCTAGGATTTTCTAATAAGCTTTAGCATTTTATCTGATTTTTGCAACTTGTGTGATGATTGTGGGTTTCTCCTTTGGATCTTGGGTTTGGTTATGCTTGTGTGGGGCTATTTTAGGGATGATTTTGGCTTGGGCTTTGCTTGGAGGACTTGAAGATCAAAATGAAGTTGCCTTGGATGGTTTTAAGAAGCTTGGAGTTGAAGATTTCTCATTTGTTGGAGTGCTTGTCAGAGGCTTAGGAGTTAGGATATATAGGAAGAGCATTAGAGTAGTCTTATATCTTCTTTCAAACATAGAGAGCTTCCTGTGCCTCTATTTAATCCCATGAAACAAGGTCCCCCAAAGAAGTTCCATCCCTCCTTAGGAGGGATGTAGAGCATGCTTTAGTAGGGTAGAACCTTGAGGATACCTTTCATTTGCCATGTTAAGATCTTAGTGATTTCCTTGGGTTGTCACTAAGCTTCTTAACATTTCAACTTAATCTGTTAACTGATTCTCTCTTGGAGATGGAGCTTATTGAAGATAGGAGCTTATCTAAAGCTTGAATATTGTTGAAGATTGAAGATGGGGTCTTGCTTGAAGAAGTTGTTACTGTCAACCCTTTGTTGTTTGATCAACTGTAGCTGTCAGAGCTATTGCTGCTTGTGTTGCTTACTGTAAGGGCTTGGTTGTTGCTGTCAGAGCTGGTGCTAGTGTGGTTTTCTTTTTTCTGTATTGTTTGTTGGCTTGTACAACTTGCCCCATAGGTTTGAAGTGAAGTTGTCTCAATTTTCCTATTGTTTTCCAGGTTCGAGGTTGAGCAGGACTCCCTTGCCCTGCTTGTATTAATGCATTGCATACATATTTACTGTTTACTGTATATATCTGTTTCTTTTTTGTTTATCCCCTAGGATCTCTGTTTCTCTCTGTGCAAGAGAGAAATATGACAGACATTAGGCTCTTATCCATGCATGACAACTTTAGGGTAGTTTTGATTCCCCTTTCAATCTTAGGTTTTTCTTAGAGCTTCTTTCTCTTCTATCTCAAAACAATTCAAAACACAGTAATAAGGATAATCGATGTCGTACGGTACGAGCCTTAAGCTATTTGAGAAAAGGTTGCTGGAGGGTCGCTCTTCAGTAATCTGATTGCTTAGTGTGTTACCCTTAGGGTGACATACGACGTATTCACTCTCAAATCATAGTCTCTAGTGCGTCAGAGATTGCGAACACACTAAAAAACACTTCTTTCGTAAAAGATTCAAAACAAATATCAAAGTGTCATTTTTGTCCGCTTTGACTCCTAATCAGGAAAACCCTTTCATAAGGAGATAAAAACAGTTAGACAAGCTTGTGTCCTCCGTAGCCCGAACTACGTTTGCTCTGATCTTTCATGCCGTATGAAAGTACGTAGGCACGAGATGCGATATCTCGGCGAGCAACCTCCCCCTCCTTTCCCGTAGGTAGGCGAACTACGTTGACTCTGATTTCTCGTTCCAGACGGGAATACGTAGGCATAAAGTGCGATACTTTGCCAAGTCATTTTCTTTTCTTTTTAACCCAGACCTATAGAGTAGATAGAATAACACACCCTTAGATAGAAAACAAGCGTGGATCCCGTCGAGTACGACGGACGTGAGGGGTGTTAATACCTTCCCCTTGCGTAACCGACTCCCGAATTCAGGATTTGGTTGCGATGACCATTCCTTTCCCTCTTTGCGTTAGGTTTACTCTGAGCGTTTCCTTTCCCTCCTGTGGGATAAATAACGCACGGTGGCGACTCTTCTGTCATAGCCGGCGCCGATTTTCGTAGTAGCGACAATGTGGAACTTTTAACTCAACAAATCAAAGAGATAAAAGAACCGTCAAAAGCTAAACAAATAGCTTGTTGCGAGCTTTGTAAGGGCGAGCATGATACTGGATTTTGTCCGCCTCCCGGATTTGAAGAAGTGAACTACATGGCTAACCAACGAGATTACCAACAAAGGCAACCACAACAACAACCGTACCAACATCCTCAACAACAACAACAACAACAAAACTATCAAGGACACCATAGATACCAACCTAGAGGTAACTACCACAATAACCAAGGTTATGGGGGAGGTAACTCTAGCCGTCAAAATCCGTATGTACCTCAACAACCGCCAGTTGCAACTTCTAAGCTAGAAGAGACATTGACGCAATTCATGCAAATGTCCATGGCAAATCAAAAAAGCAATGATGCGGCATTAAAAAATCTTGAGACTCAGGTTGGTCTACTCGCTAAGCAATTAGCGGAGCAACAAGCCGGACCATCTTTCTCGGTAAATATGCAAACAAATCCGAAGGAGCATTGTAAGGCTATACGGACGAGAAGTGGGAAGGAGTTGATTGACGAGAGTAGGAAGAGGGAGGTAGAGAAGAAAATTGATGATAAGCTTGATGGTGAAGTTGGTGAATGGAGTGAGGAGGAAGTAGAAAATAATGAAAAAAATGGTGAAGTTGAAAAAGAAAAAGTGGTTGAAGTTGAAAACAAAACAAATGGAGTAGTTGAAAATAACGAAAGTGAAAAAGTGAAAGTGGATGAAGTGAAAAAGAAAAGAGAAAGAAACCCAAGAGCATCTAGAGGGAAGGAGGTGGTGAGCACCACTCCGGTTCAAAATTTTCCTTATCCTCACGCTCCATCTAGGAGAGAAAATGAACGGCATTACGCCCGGTTCATGGACATTTTTAAACAATTGCAAATCAATATTCCGTTCGCCGAAGCTTTGGAACAAATGCCGAAGTATGCCAAATTCATGAAGGACATACTTACAAAGAAGCGGAGGTACACGGAGCCGGAAACAATAGTGCTCGATGCAAGTTGTAGCGCTATCATCCAACGTACTCTACCAAGAAAGGAAGTTGATCTGGGGAGAGTTACATTGCCGGTTACCATTGGTGACGTTTATGTTGGAAAAGGATTGATCGATTTGGGGTCAAGCATAAATCTTATCCCTTTGTCTATTGTGAAAAAGCTTGGCAACATTGAGATCAAGTCCATCCGAATGACGTTACAATTAGCCGATAAGTCTACTACTCATCCTCATGGAGTAGCTCAAGACGTGTTGGTTAAAGTGGACAAGTTTTTCTTCCCGGTGGATTTTATTGTGATTGATATGGAGGAAGATGATGATGCGTCATTGATTCTTGGAAGGCCTTTCATGAAAACCGCCCGAATGATGATTGATGTGGATGACAGTTTGATGAAGGTAAGAGTTCAAAACGAAGAGGTCACTTTTGACCTTTTTGAAGCAATGAAGCATTCAAAGGACAAACATGATAGTTTCCGGGTTGACGTAATTGAGGAAACCACTTTTGAAGTTGCTAAACATGTTCACGACATCACTCCCTTGGAGCTAGCCCTGGATGACTCCTTCGAAGTTTTTACTCTTGAAGAAGAAGAAGCTCTAGATGAGTGTTTGAGAGAGCTTGATAGTCTTAAGGATTTGCAACCGTGGGAAGTAGAGGAAGAAGTCTTAAGGATTTGCAACCGTGGGAAGTGAGAGAGCTTGATAGCCAATCATTGAATTGAAGGATCTACCAAACAATTTGAAATATGCATTTTTAGATGAAACCGAGGAGAAGCCGGTTATCATTAGCAACCTCTTGTCAAAACATGAAGAATCTCTTTTAATTGATGTGTTGAAGAAAAATCAAGAAGCAATGGGAAGGACTCTTTCCGATCTAAAAGGAATTAGTCCTTCTTATTGTATGCACAAGATCTTAATGAGGAGGATTTCAAGCCGGTAGCTCAACCGCAACGCCGCTTGAATCCAACAATGAAAGAGGTTGTGAGAAAAGAAGTTGTAAAACTTTTGGATGCGGGAATGATCTACCCTATCTCGGATAGCCCTTGGGTGAGTCCGGTGCATGTGGTTCCTAAGAAGGGGGGCATTACCGTTATTCGCAATGAGAACAATGAGTTGATCCCTACTAAGGTAGCAACGGGGTGGAGGATGTGCATAGACTATATGCGGTTAAACACTGCAACTCGGAAAGACCATTTCCCACTTCCATTCATGGATCAAATGCTTGAAAGACTCTCGGGACAAGAATTTTATTGTTTTCTTGATGGCTATTTCGGGTACAACCAAATTGCGGTTGACCCGGCCGATCACGAAAAGACAACTTTTACATGTCCATTTGGAATCTTTGCCTATCGCAAAATGCCTTCGGGTTGTGTAATGCGCCGACAACGTTCCAACGGTGTATGCAAGCCATATTTGCCGATCTCATAGAAAACACAATGGAGGTGTTTATGGATGATTTTTCAGTGTTTGGGGGATCCTTTAGTTTATGCTTGGAAAATTTGAAGACCGTACTTGAAAGGTGTGTGAAAACAAACTTGGTGTTGAATTGGGAGAAGTGCCACTTTATGGTGACGGAGGGGATTGTTCTCGGCCACAAGGTCTCGTCAAAAGGACTCGGAGTGGATCGTGCTAAAGTTGATGTGATAGAGAAGTTGCCTCCTCCGGCTAACTTAAAGGGAATCAGAAGTTTTCTTGGGCATGCCGGCTTCTACCGGCGATTCATCAAAGACTTCTCAAAGATGGCTAGACCTTTGAGTAATTTGCTTGCCAAAGATCAGGTATTTATCCTAACTGATGAATGTTTGAAAGCTTTTGAGATATTGAAAGAGAAGTTGGTCACCGCTCCAATCATAGTCGCTCCGAATTGGAATTTAAATTTTGAGCTAATGTGTGATGCGAGTGACTATGCAATAGGAGCAGTGCTTGGCCAACGAAAAGAAAATTTTTTTTCATGCCATACACTATGCAAGCAAGGTTCTTAATGAGGCCCAAATAAATTATGCCACTACCGAAAAATAATTTCTTGCAATAGTATATGCGCTTGAGAAATTTGGTTCATATCTCATTGGCTCAAAAGTTATTGTTTACACTGACCATGCGGCGATTAGATATCTGCTAACCAAGCCGGATTCTAAGCAAAGGCTTATCCAGTGGATCCTTTTGTTGCAAGAATTCGATGTTGAGATTAAAGATAAAAAAGGATCTGAAAATGTGGTAGCAGATCATTTATCTCGGCTTGTCAATGATGAGGTGACCGCCTTAGAAAAAGACATCCGAGAAGAGTTTCCTGATGAAAAACTCTTTAAAGTGCAAGTGAGGCCGTGGTTTGCAGATTTTGCAAACCACAAGGCGAGCGGTTTTGTGCCGCACGACTTAACTCCTAATCAAAAGAGGAAATTCATCTCGGATGCCAAATACTATGTGTGGGATGATCCTTATTTATTTAAGCTGGGAGGTGATAATTTGTTGAGAAGATGTGTTACGGGCGATGAAGCCCAAAGCATTTTATGGCACTGTCACAACTCGCCTTATGGAGGTCATTTTAACGGGGCTAGAACGGCGAATAAAGTCCTTCAATCGGGATTTTATTGACCTTCTATTTTTAAAGACGCAAATACCCATGCGCAAAATTGTGACAGTTGTCAAAGGAGTGGTGGGATAGGAAAGAGAGACGAAATGCCTCTTCAAAATATCCAAGAGGTAGAATTATTTGATTGTTGGGGCATTGACTTTGTCGGACCATTCCCACCGTCTTTTGGAAACGAGTACTTATTGGTGGCAGTCGACTATGTGTCGAAGTGGGTTGAGGCGATTGCCTCACCAAGAGCGGATTCTAAAACGGTAATAAGCTTTTTAAAAAGAAATATTTTTTCCCGTTTTGGAACTCCTCGAGTCTTGATTAGTGACGGAGGGTCACACTTTTGCAATGCACCGCTTGAAAAAGTTTTGCAGCATTATGGTGTAACGCATAAAGTGACCACTCTGTACCACCCACAGGCGAATGGTCAAGCCAAGGTCTCAAATAGAGATATCAAAAGGATTTTGGAAAAGACTGTGTCTAGCTCTAGAAAGGATTGGTCTCAAAAGTTAGACGAAGCTTTATGGGCGTATCGCACGGCTTATAAAGCTCCGATTGGGCTGACTCCATTCCAATTGGTGTTTGGTAAAACTTGCCATCTACCGGTTGAAATGGAGCACAAGGCCTTGTGGGCTTTAAAATTTTTAAACTTTGATCAAGAGTTGGCCGGTGACAAGAGAAAAGTGCAACTTCTTGAGTTGGAAGAGATGCGCAATGCCGCATACCACTCAAGTTGGTTGTACAAGGAAAAAGTGAAGGAGTACCACGATAAAAAGCTCCGCAAGAAAGAATTTGCGCCCGGGTAGCTTGTGCTGTTGTTTAATTCCAGGTTGAGGCTTTTTCCTGGTAAATTAAAGTCAAAGTGGTCCGGACCGTTCCGCGTCAAAGAAGTGAAATCTTTCGGGGCTGTGGTAATTGAGGACATGGATGGGAAAGACAGCTGGACTGTGAATGGTCATCGCCTAAAGATTTACCTCGGCGGTCATGTGGACCGAGAAAGCTGTGCAATTCTCCTTGATGTTCCAGCTTGAGCATCATGGATCGTCGAGCTTATCCGATGTCAAACAAGCGCTGGTTGAGAAGCACCTCAACATTGTAAGTTTTTTAATGTTTTCTGTTGTGTATTGTTGGGCACTGATGTTGGTCTATGTTTGAGTTGTGGGCTGCCTGCTGTCCTGAGAGTTTGCAAATTCTGTCATGCTCGCTAGACGCTCGCTAAGTGAGCACACAGCGAGCATTCGCTAGCTTCTCGCTAAGCGAACCTCGCGAACCTGGCAAAACTCTGTTTAAGTGGTGGGCCACTTATTTGGGCCCATAGTTTGTTTAGTTTGTTTTTGTTTTCGTTCCCGCGACACTCACTCACTCACTCACTCTCACTTGTAAAACACTTTCATTATCACATATTCTCATTTTGCTCAAGCTCTTGCATCCTAATCTCTTGCAACCCTACTTGTGTCTCAGATATCTACTCTTCTGCACCAGGTTTGATCGTTTCCTATTCTCTTTGTCTTCTCTGTTCAATTATTTTGTAGATTTAGGAATTTAGGTTAGAATGTGCCAGCTAGGGTTTAAGAAATTTGATGTTGCATGTAGACCTTGAACAACCCCTACCATGATGAATGTCTAGGATTTGGGGGTGAGATTGTTGCATTGTCCATTGGTAAATTATGATGCTAGCAGTGGCTGTTCTGAAAATTTCGCAGCGTTCGCTAGCAGCTCGCTAGGCGAGCGTGCAGCGAGCATTCGCTAGAAGCTCGCTAAGCGAAGCTGTAGCGAAAGTAGCAGACTCTGTTTTTTTTATGCTGCTGGCTAACTTTCTACACTGCCGTCGTTGTTTCTCTATTGTTGTGTGTGCAGATGGCCTCAAGGAATCTCGGAAAAAAAAAGAAAGGTGGGAACAACCTCAAGAGCGGTTCCTATCCAGTTCGACACTGACCGATTTGTAGGGGCAAAGCAAGCTGCCCGTTACCAGGCGCTGCAAAAGCGAAAAATTCTGCCTGAGAGAAGGTTCGCAATTGACTCCGAGGGAGAATACCGCACCTTCATGGGCTTGATTGATGCAAAAAAAAATGGGGCATGTTGGCGTCCCCGGTTGGGAGCTATAGTCTTGAGGTGGTGCGCGAGTTTTATGCGAAAGCGCTACCCGACGATGATGAACCGTTCACTTGGTCTACAAGGGTGTTCGGTCGGCAGATAGCTTTTGACAGGAATGCCATCAACCGCATACTTGGAGAACCCCTCCACTTGGGTCCAAATGAATTGGATACTTATTCAAGGAATCTGAGGCTGCATCCAAATATTGAGGAGATGTCATCTGCTCTCTTACTGCAAGGCAAAACTGTTGAGAGGAATCACTCAGGTGAAGCTGTGAGGTTTAAAAGGGAAGATATGACACCTATGGCTCAGTTGATTTTGATGTTGGTTCTATCCAACATTAAACCAAATTCGCATACATCCACAGTGCCGATCCCAGTGGCACGGCTTGTTCATGGTATTTTAACTAATGTTCAAATTGATGTAGCAGTTCTTACTGCAGGTGAACTGAAGTTTGTCATTGAAAGCGGGCTTAAGTCGGGGGCACGAGCTAATTTCCCCCTTGCTTTCCCTTGCCTCATTATGGCGTTATGTTCACAAACCTGGCTGAAGCTTCCCTCCAGAAGTTTGGTCAAGATACCGGCTGCAATCAATGATAGCTACGTGAACAAGTATTGTAGGCCAAAACTTAACAGGAGTGGTTCATCTGCTGATGGTGCTAGGACTACTGATGGTCTCGGTGGTTCATCTCGAGGGTTTAACCCCTTCCAGCAAGCAGTATGCAACTACAATTGGGACTGGATGGACGCGACTCATCGAGCGATGGTAGACTTACATGATTCCATGCAGGTCTTGCAAATACAGAACCGTGATCCTTCCTCTGAGCGTTCTATTATGACGCGTGAGCAATTTATGCAGCACGCGAGCTGGCCTGTGGACAGGCCTGTTTTCTCTGGGGGGCGGGTGCGAGTGCTCCAGATGATGATGAAGAGGTTGAGGGAGAAGAGGACTTTGATGAGGAGGGTACTTTGGAGTATGAGTCTGAGTCCGAAGAGGAGTGATGTGATCTGTATTTGTTTTCAGTTTCGTTTTCTTTTCCAGATAGTGTTGTTTGAGTTGTACTTGTACTATTGGGGTGTTTTGTCCCCAACGCACATTGTTATTTCTTTAATTTCAGTACTAATGGTTTTCACTTAATTTGGTTTAATAATTTTTTGTGGTTGATTTTTGTCCAAACCTTCTAGATTGGTTGCTCTCTGAAAGAAGTATCCAATGATGGTGCATCCGAGCTTGGATGGCAATGATAAAATTAAATAAGTGATTAAAGCTAAGGTACATTGTTACCTTCGGTTAGAACTTTAGAATGCTTGTGGAACTTTTTTTTTTGTGATAAAATATTTTCCTATTGCAACTTAATTGATTGAATGATTCACTTAGGATTTTTAACCACAAACGGTGAGGAAACCTCCATTGTGTACTTAAATGCTGGATTCTAATAAATCATGTTGATTCATTTTATTCATGCCTTGTCTTTTATTATTATGAATTTATGGAAGTTAGTTGAAATGATCAAGGCACTTGTTTCTCTCGAGCATAACCATCTCCAAAGACAAATATACCCGTGAGCAGAGAGAGTATTTGTAACCCAATTTTGAGCCTAAACAGTTGAATCCTTGCTTAGAATAAAGCGAGAGTTCGAAAATCTTGTTCTTGAAACCTTGGAAATTTTGTTTAATTGTTCTTTTGATGAAAAAGGGGCATTCATTTGGGGGACGAGAAAAGACAAGTTGGGGAGAACGAATTTGTAACATAGAAATTTGTCACAACTCTTGTAAACGTGTGTCTGGTTAAGTCACTTGCGATTTGAGCCATTTAATCCGATCTCGGAAAAACCTTCCTCTTTAAGCAAATCCTTTTGGTTATTCGAGAGGTATACTTTGCTTGAGGGAAAGCATGATTCTAGTTGGGGAGAGTTGTTAGATGCCCAATTGTGCTTATTTGAGCTATCAAATAAGGGCATCTTTCACTTCTTTTTGTGCCGAAAACGTATTTAATCGCCTTGCTTTTGTTAATGTGCATCATTGTGTTAAATGCTCTTGGTCCCTTTGATTTGTGCGTTATTGTGCAGGATTTGAGTTTGAAAGAGTATAATTTGGAAGCACAAGAAAGATGGCAAAGGAATCAAACAAAAAGCAAAAGCAAAAGTTGGTTCGCTCAGCGAGCACCTGGCGAGTGAGTAGCGAGTGTTCGCTACAACCTCGCCTAGCGAGCACGTAGCGAACAGCTCCAGACTTGGGCAGAATCATTTTGGACATCAATCTTTGGTAGCGAGCTGGTGGCGAAGAGGCTCGCTAGGCGAGCTCCCAGCAAGCACCTAGCGAGCAATTCCAGAGTGTTCCAGGCACCCTTCGTTGGGTCATTCGCTGCAGCGAGGTGTAGCGAAGCAAAACAGAAGCAAAACTGTAGACCTCGCTGGCTTGTTCGCTAGGCGAGGCTGTAGCGAGCATTCGCTAGCAGCTCGCCTAGCGAGGAGGTTGCGAGCGTGCCCAGAATTCCCACTTACTATAAGTAGCATGGGCTACTTTTTGTGAATCATCTTCTTTTGACTATTTTACATTGTTTTGCTGTAAGTAGAGGTTTTTTGACCTAAAAACCTTTTTTGGCTTATTTTCTTCATCTCTTAACATAATCAAACAAAAAGAAGGTGGATTCTCATCAAAGTTGGATCATTCGACTTGGATGTTCATCAACCTTCTTCCGAAACTTCTTTTGCAAGCTACCATGAGAATGAGTAGCTAAGTGCATCTTGTTGTCAAAGAGAGATGTAGGTAATCATTAAACTTTGTATGTATATGGATGATCATCATTTGTAAACTCTTAAATGATTAATAGATGATGAAAACCTTGTTTCATTTATAATCTTTTGTGTTGGTTGATGATTGAGAAATATTTACCAACTCTTGACCTAGGTTTTCATCCTTCTCTTTTCTTGAGCTAGAAATAGTCTTGGATGGTTTTGTTCACTTAAAATGTTAGACTTTAAAGTTGTCATTTTGATAGATTGTGTGAGAGATCAATAATGGATCAAAATGGTAAACATCATAATATGAGTTAGAGATAATCATATTGAGAGGATATTGTGAATGTGTTAATCATTAAAAAGAGTTTATTAAAATGTTGATTGGAAGTATACATGCACAGCGATTACCGAAACCTAACTTTGGCAATCTCAATTTCAAACCGTCAAACCCTAACTTTTACTGTTGTTTATAACTTTTCATGCAAGATACCGATTCTAAAACCAAACCCCTTTGATACTATAAAACTACGAATTTAACAACTATTGAACGACGGCAAAAATCTTATATTCCCTGTGGAGACGATAACAAAAACCCGACACTTTACCACTGTCCTAACAGTAACAAATGTGACATTCTTGCAAATGTCATGAAATTTCTCTTTGTAATATTCTTGAATCTAGCCTTGAATTCATGAGCCTTGAATTTGGAATAATGGGCCTCCCTTATGTCATTGAATTTGAAAGAAATGAAGAAATGAGTCAAGCCTTGAAAGAGGGCAAATTTTGGGGTGCAACACCTGCGAATCATTTTGTATGGGCCACTTTGCAAATTGAAAAAATCTATGAACGAAAAGTGTTTTTGTTAAAACTCTCGTTTATTTTCTGCTTATCATTTTCACTCTTTTTGTTAAAAGAAAAATGACAACTTTTTGTGAAAACTTAAAAACAACCCTCTATCTGCATGTTTGTGTGCGTGTGTCTGATCATTCCTAAAACTATAAAAACATACAAAATACCTTCACCACCCACAGAATCCCATGATCATTAGGTTACTTCTACTAGTGGTTCATCTGTCTTCCAAGCCGAAGAAGAGAGTGATGAAGACTCAGAGATCCCAGAAGAATTGAAGAATATGACTGAATACGAAGACGCTTATCTTCAACCGTACAAGGAGCAGATTGACATCGTCAACTTGGGGTCTGAAGAAAAGAAAAGAGAAGTCAAGATCGGAGCATCATTGGGACCGGAAGCCAAAAGCAGGCTGACATCACTCCTCAAATATTATGTTGACATACTCGCTTGGTCTTATCAAGATATACCAGGGTTGGACACCGACATTGTTATGCACAAGCTCTCCCTAAAACCAGAATGTCCTCCAGTCAAGCAAAAGCTTCATAGATTAAGACCAGACATAGCTCTCAAAATCAGGGGTGAAGTCAAGAAACAAATTGATGCATGTTTTTTGGCGGTATCCAAATATCCGGAATGAGTGGCCAACATCGTGCCAGTCCCGAAGAAAGATGGAAAAGTCAGAATGTGTGTCAACTATAGGGATCTAAACAAAGCTAGTTCGAAAGACGATTTCTCTCTTCTAAATATTGACACTCTAGTGGACAACACAACCAATTTTGCAATATTTTCATTCATGGACGGATTTTCTGGTTATAATCAGATAAAGATGGATCCAGCGGACATGGAGAAGACGACTTTCATTACACCCTGGGGTACCTATTGTTATAAGGTCATGGCCTTCGGTTTGAAGAATGCAGGAGCAACATATCAGAGAGCCATGGTCGCACTTTTCCATGATATGATGCACAAAGAGATTGAGGTATATGTGGACGACATAACCGCAAAGTCTCGAAGTGAAGAAGACCATTTGGATCATTTGTTGAAGTTATTTGAAAGACTCTGAAAGTATCAGCTAAGACTAAATCCAGTTAAATGCACTTTTGAGGTTCGCTCAGGAAAACTACTTGGTTTCATTGTTAGTTAACGAGGAATTGAAGTAGATCCTGATAAGGTCAGAGCAATCCAAGAAATGCCTACTCCTAAAATAGAGAAACAAGTCAGAGGTTTTCTTGGACGATTAAATTACATCTCTAGGTTTATCTCCAATCTAACACCTACTTGCACACCGATTTTCAAGTTGTTACGAAAAGATCAAACGGTAGTGTGGAACGAAAATTTCCAGTCGGCATTTGAGAAAATCAAGCAGTATCTGCAAGAGCCTCCGGTATTGATTCCTCCAGTGCCTGCAAAACCATTGTTCATGTACATGACAGTATTAGAAGATTCAATGGGTTGCGTCTTGGGCCAAACTGATGAGTCAGGCAAGAAAGAGCACGCAATTTATTATCTAAGCAAGAAGTTCACAGATTGCGAGAGTCGTTACTCCCCACTAGAGAAAGCCTGTTGTGCTTTTGCATGGGCCGCCAAGCACCTAAGACAGTATATGATCTGCCATACCACAATGCTGATTTCTGAAATGGACCCAATCAGGTACATTTTCGAAAAGGCAGCTCAAACTGGAAGGTTGGCCATATGGAATATGCTTTTGTCAGAGTATGATATTCAGTATGTTGCTCAAAAGTCTATCAAAGGAAGTGTCTTGTCAGAACACCTCGCAGAGCATCCCGTGGAAGATTATCAGCTACTCAAGTTTGAGTTCCCTGATGAGGATGTGATGTACATTCAGCGAATGAAGCCAGAACTTGGCCCTGAAGAAGGACCTGAGCCTGGATCCCGATGGGAAATGATGTTTGATGGAGCGTCAAACAAAAATGGACATGGTGTTGGAGCTGTTTTGAAAAATTTGACCGGAGGGTATACTGCTGTCACAGTCCGACTTTGTTTCTCTTGTACTAACAACATAGCCGAGTATGAAGCCTGCATCCTAGGATTGGAGGTTACCATTGATCTCCGCATCAAAATCCTAGAAGTGATCGGTGATTCAGCTTTGGTGATCTATCAGTTTAAAGAGGAGGGGGATACCCGAGACGAAAAGTTGATCCCTTACAAAACCCACATTCTAGAGATGGCCGAATACTTTGATGAAATCACCTTTAAACGTGTGCCAAGAGCAGAAAATCACATCGTTGATGCTTTATCCATGATGGCATCAATGTGGAAGGTCCAGTTTGTTAATGACGCGCCTCTGATCCACATTGAAAGAAGGACAGTACCAGCATACAATATGGCAATAGAAGAAGAGTCTGATGAGAAACCTTGGTTCTACGACATCAAGAACTTCCTCCAAAATCAGGAATATCCGGCTGACGCATCCAGAATTGACAAAAGGGCCATACGAAGGTTGTCATCTAAGTTTTTCCATCAAAAATTGCATCTTATACAAGAGAAACCACGACATGGTTCTACTCCGATGTGTCGATAAGAAAGAAGCAAGTCTCTTGATGACTGAAGTACATGAAGGAACATTTTGTACCCATGCAAGTGGCCATGCCATGGCTAAAAAGATCTTAAGAGCTGGCTATTTCTGTTTGACTTTAGTGACGGACTGCATCCTTTTCGCTCGAAAGTGCCACAAATGCCAAGTCTATGCGAATAAAGTGTGTGTTCCTCCACACCCTCTCAATGGGATGACATCACCATGGCCATTCGCAATGTGGGGGGCATAGATATGATTAGGGCAATAGAGCCAAAGGCTTCCAACGGCCATTGTTTCATCCTCGTTGCAATTGATTACTTTACCAAATGGGTAGAAGCAATGTTGTATGCAAACATAACAAAGAAAGTGGTCGCCCGTTTCATCAAGAAAGAAATCATCTGTCGGTATGGTATCCCTGACCAAATAATCACCGACAAAGGTTCGAATATGAACAACAAAACAATGAAAGAACTTTGTGATGACTTCAAGATCAAGCATCACAATTCGTCTTCTTACAGACCCAAGATGAATGACGCTGTCGAAGCTGTAACCAAAAATATCAAAAAGATAATACAGAAGATGGTCGTAACTTACAAGGATTGACATGAGATGTTACCGTTTGCTCTACATGGGTACAGAACATCAGTGCAAACTTCAACAGGGGCAACTCCCTTTTTCTTGGTCTACGGGATGGATGTCGTACTACCCATCAAAGTCAAGATACCTTCTCTAAAAATCTTGATGGAAGCCGAGCTTGAAGAAGACGAGTGGATAAAAGAAAGGTTCGATTTATTGAACCTCATTGATGAGAAAAGGATGACGGCCATGTGTCATAGCCAGGTCTATCAACAAAGGATGATAAGAGCGTTAGACAAGAAAGTTCGTTTCAAGGAGTATAAGGAAGGATAGCTTGTGCTCAGAAAAATCCTACCAACACAGAAGGACATGCACGACAAGTGGATGCCCAACTATGATGGACCTTTCATTGTAAAGAATGTCTTCTCCGAAGGATCTCTGATTCTTAAGACCATGGATGGCGAACAACTCAAGTACCCTATCAACTCAGATGCAGTGAGAAAGTACTACGCCTAAATGGAAAAGCCTAGAAAGGTGGATCAACACTTCAGCAAGGCAAAAACCTGAAGAGTAAAAGTCGACAAATGCAGGGGCAGGGTTTTGTCCAAAGGGTTAAAATAAAATCAATAATTATCATTCTCGTCAAAAGCAAAGAAGCGCGTGGACTACTAGTTTAGTAGGACTGGATCATTGTGGGATTCTGTAACCCCTTTTGTTTGCCATTTTTCAAATGTATTTATTCCCGAGACTTTACCCTTTATAAAATTCTCGTATATTAATGAAATCAGATTTTGAGACTAATCATTGTTATGATCTTCTGTTTTTGTTATGCAATTTCACTTATTTGTTAATAAAGTTTTTTTTTGAAAAGCAAAGTGTTTTGAAAAACTTAAATTTTATTTTAAAGAAAACTGACTTGACAAAGCATGTTGAAGAGCTCTAGAGGTAATATGACGGTGTTACACTACTCTCAGAACCGTAAAAGCTTGCTGTCACCTCCAACCAAAAAAGATGCGTCCAACAGCAATCCCCGCTCTTAAGCCAGGATTTCTCCTCTGCATATTTGCAAGAGTATTGATTACATCGGAAAATTGTTATTTCCCCGAAAGAAGTGCCATCCAGCTTGAAACATCGAGACTCAGCGTGTTGAGTTCCCTCTTTGTGTTCTTTGTTTTGCTCTTTCTTTCTCCTTCGTGGGTCGGTCTGTATTTGTGCATTCGCATCATATCAGCATACACATATGTTTGCATTTGCTTTGGGTTTCTGGCTGTTGCCTTTGAGATCCTTTGGTTGTTACCACCCTCTTATTTCTGTTTGCCACGGTTTTTGCTATGCGATTTTTACCCCAACTTTATCGGTGATCTTGGGATTACCTGTTTCCATCCTGGAAAGCTAGTTGTGACTAACAATATCGAATTATTAAGATGATCAGTCGTTACTAATCTTTGCTTTTGGTTTGGTTATCACCAATAATCTTTGAAAGACTAGTAATTACTAGCGTTGTTAAAAATCAATTGTCATTGGTACCTCGACTTGGTTATCACCAATCCTTCAAAACCCAGTGGTCACTGGCTCTGTTTAACACTAATCATTATTGGAAATCCGTTTGATTTGGTTATCATTAATCCTCGTTGAAATCTAGTGGTTACTAGTATTGTCTCTTAAATCCAATGGTTATTGGTACTTGATTTGATTGTCATTAAGGTCCTCTGCATTATTAAATCCAATTGTTCTTGGTCTACCTTTGATTTGGTTGTCACTAGTGTGTCTAAATCCAATAGTCCTCGGCATTTCTTAGGTCTGATTGTTATCGACCCTCTAAATTAGTTATTACCAATCCTCCTATGTGAAGTCCAGTGTTTATTGGCACGTCCTAACCTAATTGTTATTGGTACATTGAGCTGGTTATCACCAAACCCTTTGAAAATCCAGTAATTACTGATATTGCCCAAATCCAATGGTTATTGGAATTCCTTGTCTTGGTCATTACTGATTCCCTAGGAAGTCTAGTGGTTACTAGTACCATTGAGACCGTCCGTTTAAAAACTGGTTGTTACTAGTATCCCCAGCGAAGTCTTTGGTTTCCCCAATCGAGTCTCAGAGATCTAGTGGTTACTAGTATATCCAGTGCGTCTGGTCTTGTTTCTAGTCTTTTCCTAAAGATCCCGTTCGAACTCTTCGTTGTAGGAAGTTCCTCAGTTGGTCACCCCTAGTAAGGATCGTGTCTATGGTTTTTTGTTTCCTAGGTGGAAATTTGCTTTCTTCCCCAGTGGAGTGTGTCCCCTTTTCCCCTAGTGAAGATTTGTCTGCCCCCGTGGATTTTTTTGTGTCCTTGTATGAAAGATTCCCCTTGAAATACCATCACTAGTCGTTTTTGAACTATTGCTTGTTATGCCTTGGATCTTTCCCAGTGTGTCGGGTTCCCTGTGAGTAATTACTCGTTATTTTGCTCGTGTGTCCGCATTCGTCTTGCATCTAAGCATCATATAACATCATTTAGAATTCATTGCATTTTAGCATTTTTCCTTGTGCATATCATCGGATCTAAGGGACGAAATTTCTGGTTTGCTATATTTTAATACCTTTCACTATGATTCTCTGAGGATTGTCATCTCTCATTGCCATCTAGTGAAGATCTTTAAATAAGGGCAACTGTTGCACCCCAAATTTTAACCGTCAGATCTTCATCATTATTCTAGGACCATATTCATTTGATTATCTAACCTTAACCTATTTCAAGTTTGTCTTTATCAAGATACAGGTGAATTAGGGTTCTATACAGTCAGAAATCGAGGTTTCGATGGTTTGATCAGTCAATGCCTTAGATTGATTCTCCATGAAACAAGTCTTTACATCATCAAAGATACAATATTGATCAAGTATGAATCCAATTTGAAGTTGTCACCCAAAGATCAAGAACAGTGCAGTTCAGGACCCCCGATTAGGGTTTCTGATTAGGAAAAGTAAATTGTAGTTTGACTTTTGATTTAAAAGGTGTTCCAATGATGGAAGCATGGCCTATGAAGCTCATATGGCTTAGTTAAGTCTACCCAAGGAGTTTCAAGACCTCAAAAGATCCAAAATATCAACAGTCGATCCGGTGGTTATCGATCGATCGTTTCGTTTGACTGAAAAGTCAACTCTTTGATCATAAGGAATTTGATCTCAAAGTTTGATGCAAATATGTTCCTAATAACATATTACACCTAGCCATGAAGTTTCATGACCATTGGATCAAGGATTGAGGAGTAATCGAAAAAGTCGGGAATTAGGGTTTTGAAAGGGGCAAGACCATAACTTCCTAACCATAGATTCAAATGAGGTGGTTCAAAGCTTGTTGGAAAGGTCTTGGCAAGCTCTACAAAAGTGTAAAACTGACCTATGGGCAAAAAATGCATATATTTGGAGTTATAGTCAAAATCATCATAAGAGGGAGAAAACACATGTGTTAGAAACTTCTAGCATATATTTGGTGCCTTTAAACTCTCTCTTTTATATGCATAAATATCATTAAAACATGATTGAGTTTCTGCTTGTTAGCTTGCATTTGAAATGTTGATTTACTATTGTGATGATATATCTGTTGTTTGTAAATGAGTAATATTGTTATATTGGCCTTTGCAAGGTAATAACCATATGAAAGGCATACTTTTGAGTGTGTTGATACTTGAATTTAGTAGTGTTGATGTAGGACAATTTGCATAGGTGTTTGCTTTGGTAATAGTTGTGATTAGGCTGTTGAACTATAGTTGATTTAGTACTTTGTTTACATTAAACAAGTGCTTGCATTGTGATGTCAGTTTTTATGTTTGTTCCTGTTCCTCAACCAACTTCTCGAAATCTTGTGTTAGAAACTTCTAGCTCTACTATTTTAAGTGTGCTGTTGGATTTAAAATGGTTGTTTGGTCTTTGTAAAAATTATGGTTCAAGACATTTTGTTTGGAACAAGAATGCTTCGCTGTTGCGAAACCTGACCCTTTTGTTGGAAGTTTTGTTATGATGCTATCAATTATTTTTTGGCATAGAGATTTTTTGTTCCACTTGTGTGTAGTTTCCTACTAGGTGGGATTGAGGCCAATGTTCAAGTCTGCTGTTTAAGTTTAGGTTTTAGTCTAGCACTTAGTGAGGTGCATAGGATTGTCATTAGAGTGAGGGTTGTCTTGAGGACTTAAGATTGTTGTTGATTTGATCATTGAAGGTTGTTTTTGTTTTGGTTTAGAAGTTGTTACCTTAGTTCTGTTGGAGCTTTTGATGTTAGATTGGTCAACTAGATTTTAGAGCTGCATTGTTTAATGCCTCTCTTTTGGAGGCTTGACCTTGTTTATTTCTGGATCAGTTTAGTTTAGGCTTGTTAGAGTTAGGAATGTCATTCAGGATCCTTTGCTTAAGGGAGTTGTTACTAATTTGTAGGAGAATTGTTAAGTTCATCTTGACATGTCTAGAGTCTGTTGACTCTTTTGGTTGGGGTGTTCCACTCTTGATTTGGTTTTTGCTTAGTTTTAGGTAGGTCCCTTTAAACTTTGAAGTTAGGCTGTGAGCTTTAGTTTGTTAGTTTGGATTTGAGATTAGACAGTCTGTTGATAGAATCAAGTATGGCCATTTAGAACTTATAGTTATGTTTGTTAAAGCCTGGATCTCACATTAAGTTTTAGATGGTGGCTGTAATTAGGACAGTTTGTGGATATTTGTTCCTTTTATACTACTGTTAGAGATTGTCTTGAGTTTGAATCTGTCAACTGATCATGATATGATTTAAGTGTGTTGACTCTTTGTTTGAGTATACATTATTCTTGTCTTGGCATTGTAATATCAAGATTTGTGGTACTGCTCAGTTCTAAGTCATTTTCCTTGTTTGATCAGTTGAGTTATGACTTCATGCTATGAGTTTAGTTTGTTAGATTGATTTGACGCTTTGACCATGTAACCATGTTGCCAATGATTATCTTTGAGGTCTGAGTGTGTCAACTCATCATACCTGGTTGTTATCAAAATTTGATTTCTCATATTAGTTGGTTATGCTGTGGTTTTTCATTTCAAGTGTTTGTCTAGAATTAAGGTTGATGATCAAGAACTTGTTACTATATCTGTTTTGCTAAACTTCTCTTGTCAATTTTAAATATTGCACTAATGTCTTGGAAAAAAACTGTGTTTTTGTTGGTGTCATCATGTATGTTGGTTTGAATCTATGCCAAGACTGAATTGCAAACTTTGATGATGTTGATTGAACACCTGTTTGCTTTCCAGATTTCTGTGTTGAAATTCTCATCCTTTAATTCTTATCAGAACTTCAGTTCTGCTTTGAGGATCTTTGTAAGTTTGGTTCATAATGTATTTGTTTAAAGTGCGGAAACTATGTACATTGAAACATTATTTTCCCTAGCATTCTTTCAGTTGCAGTTTGATGGGCTTGTTATCAAGTTTATTTCAAAAAAAACTGTCTTGTAATCTACGAATGTGTAAGGACCAAGAGATTGAAGTTTGGATTGATAACATGTATTGTCTTAACATTGGTAAGACTAGGTTTATTTTTCAAATACCACTTCAAAGTTTTGCAACTTGATAGTCATTTTTGGATTTAGTGAGAAAATGAGATCATCCTTTGAGTTTAATCAATGAGTATTACATTTCAAGCTTGTACAAACTTTTGTTGGATCTCAAACTCATCAGTTTTGGTCATTTAATTTCCAAAGTACATTTCAAAACTCCATTATGCATGTCCATTCTAATTTCTTTGTGTGTACATCATTTTAAAATATGGTTGATACCACTGCATTCCTTATCAAAAAACAAGTGATGAGTAATTTTGGTTGATACCACTGCATTCCTTAACAAATATGTAAGGATATCTTAACGAAGATGAGTAATTTTGGTTGATACCACTGCATTCCTAAATGCTGAAAATATCTCATCTTTGTCAAGATTTGTCATTGGTTTTCACCTCTTATTTTGAGCTTTGTAAGAACTTCACTATAGATATTGTGATATCTTGGTATTCACATTGGTGGTAATTTTCACCTCTTATTTTGAGCTTTGTAAGAACTTCACTATAGATATTGTGATATCTTGGTATTTACATTGGTGGTAACCATTTGCCTTGCTCAAAAACTTTGCTTAATATTGTTGTATGCTTGCATGATTCTTGGTTGTAACCATACTTATTGTATTCATCATGTTTGAATTATTTTACTTTGTTAAGTCATTTCCCCAAGTGATGGAACTTCTTAGTTCTCATACAAGTTGCCTCATTTATTCCCTTCTAAAAGAGAGTCTTTCTATTAATCCTTGAGGTCATAGATAGCTCATAACACCCTACCTTTGACTTTTTAAAGTCATCTTTGAACCTTAACTTAGTTACGTTAGAACCCAAGCCATTAGAATTTGCTTTAAGTCTATATACCTACCCCTTGTTAGGAGTATCTTTCAATTAGAACTTCAAGATAGAGTTTGTTAACTCTATGTAAGAATCATTGTCATGATTACTTACTTCCCTCTTGGCTTTTGTAAAAGTCAATTTCTTTGAGTGTACAACTTAGAATAGAGAGTTTTGTTAAACTCTACACAAGCATGGTTATGTTTGTTTCCCCTTTGAACCTTGATCATAATCAAGAGTTCTTTATCCTCGGTGAGGTGAACGACGGTTGCTCTGATTCTATCCTAGTTAGGATACATAGGCAGAGGATGCGATATCTTTGCGAGCAAACATAGTGTCGCGGTGAAATTTGGATACCAAACTATTGATTAGTTTGAATCTAATTCATTTGCAACCAAACTTTGATTTGTCCAAAGGAAGGGATAAAGATCGAAATACCCATAATGCAATGTAAATGAAAGTTAGAGAGTTATAGGTTCGGGGGTTGGTTAAACTTAGGGAAAGTGCTAGCATCCTAAGTTTCTGTAGTACTCTACAGGAACCTCTTGTTTTATGTTTGTTTATTGTCAAGGTTTATCTGCTTAAAGGTTAAAGGACCCTAGGGGTTTATTTCTAAGTATACTCGATAAGATATCGCATCTTATGCCTACATATCCTTACGGGAGTGGAATCAAAGTATCTGTAATTCCCCTAAAGGGTTTGAGGAGTTCTTTGACTGTGGTCAAAGTTCCTACGGGTTTAGGGTAGTTGATTGATTGATTTTAGGAGAAAGGATGAGTTATAATTTTAAGAGAGATTTAACTGCCACAAGTGTAAGAGATTGTATTTGTTGTGGGGTGGAGATTCTATCTTGCTTAAGATGATTAACATCTTTCTCTAATGTTTAAGTGATTGTATTGTTGTTTGTTTTGTTTTCCTATGTTGTAAAAGATAAAAAGGTCCTCCTTATGGGGTAGAATCTAAACTTATAAAATCGACTTGAATGGGATCAAGGATCATGGGAAAATGATGCAAATGGGATGCATACGCGCAAGTTTTACGTTACGTGCAAGTTCTTCCTTTGGACGGGATGCAATGCGATAATATAAAAGGCGAGAAAGTAAATTGCGGAAAAGAAAATAAAGCAGATAGATAAAACATACACGGACACATGAAAGCGCTAGGTGAGTGGAAGTGTGAATTGTGAGTGTGCGAACGGATTGGAGGCGTGCACGATTGAATGAATTTTGTGATGTTGATTAATTTTAGTCGAATTGGTTTATGAGAAAAAGTTATATTGTTTGGTGAGATTGATTTTATTAATTATATTAATTTTAAATAAAAGGTTATATTAGATTCCTTTTAGTAAGAGTTTTATTTTGATATTATTCCAAATAAGCATTACGAATTACTAAATTATAGATTAATTGAAATTAATAAATGATAAGTACAAAGA
Source organism: Lathyrus sativus (assembly GCA_963859935.3). Lineage (NCBI taxonomy): Eukaryota > Viridiplantae > Streptophyta > Magnoliopsida > Fabales > Fabaceae > Lathyrus > Lathyrus sativus. Next base: position 520,836,024 of record OZ012740.1, on the reverse strand, counting down.
AAAGTTCTCTTATTAAATAAAAGTTGGTTGTTATTATAAAAGTTATTTAAAATGTGAAAATGGGTTTTATTGTTATATAAAAAATAGTTTTTCTTAAGTGAAAAGCAAGTTATTTAAAAAAGGTTTATTAAAATAGTTTCTTTAATTATTATTATAAAAGATTTTCTTGCTAAAAATTATTTCAAAACATGAAAGAAGGTTTTTAGGATTATTATGAATTTGGTTTATAAATTATCTAAATTATGAAATTGTTTCTTATAAAAGGTTTTCAATTTAACAGGATAAAAATATTTTAAATTATGAGAAAATGAGTTTTATTATTATAAAAAAAGTTTTTCTTAACAAATAAAATAAAATACTCAATTTATATAAAGAAAAGGGCTTTATTTGTTTAGAAATATGAACAAAATATTGATACATTTTAGTTAATAGAATAGTTATTAAATTGAAGAAATTATAATGAGTGGTAAAGAAAATAAATTGGATTTATTAAATAAATTAGAAAAAAGATTAATTAATAAAAGGTTATAGTGTGTTTAAAAAAATAAAAGTTGATTAATGATTATATTGAAAAAAAGGTAGATTAAAGATCAATTAAAAAAGAATAGTTAAGTTATAATTAAGTTAAGTGATTATTAGTTAATTGAGGTTAGGTGGAGATAATTAGAGGTTAAGTAGGATTAAAGGGGAGGCGCGTGATCCTGTGTGGCTAGGGCATGTGAGGGTGCACGGTATGGGAAGAGGTGGATCGCTGGATCATGATTAAGTAGTAATGAGTGTCTGTGATGTGAGGGTGCATTGTGATTATGGTGGACATACACATATTTGATTACAACAGATAGACAAAATTGAAGACGAACCCTAATCCCCCCTTTTCCCTTTTTCCGTTCTGTTTCACTTCCATCTTCTCGCGTCCTCTATTCTTCCTCTCGATCTCCTCCTTTCTCTCTTCACCAATGCTCCTCCGCCACTTCTTTGATAATTTACAAACCTGTGAACAAATAAAACAACACAAGAACAGTTAACCAGATCAAATAGCCGACGGAAAAAATGGTTACCCAAAAACAGAGAAGCGACACTGGTTCGCGGCGGTGACTCTCGGATGGTCTCGCAATGGAGTCTGAGGAAGAAATGGAGGCTCGCGAAGGATTTTTCGCCGCGGGAGGCAAGAAAGGATGAGCTTTCTTTAACCTTTCCTCTTCACAATAAATTTATGTTTTTTTCGAAATCTGTAATTTGGGGGTTTTTCTCTGTGTATATTTGGCTAATTCCCCCTTCTTTTTATCTTGATTCTTACCCTTTTTATAAGCTGTCAAAACGAGACATTGGTTTGAAAGTGTAGGGAACATGTCGGAGACGACCTTGAATTTCTTTCCATTCTCGCCAAACATGTTTTCTAACTTTCCCTTTTTTACTTTGATCAGGGGGTGTTGCTTAGGAAAGTTCCATGATCTTGTCTCCTGGTTTTGCTCGGTTCATGACTATCATGGTGTGAATCTTTGATGAGGCTGTCTGATGAGTAATGGATGTTATTGTTGAGATTTCCAATAGAGACTTGCTGCTGTAATCGTCCTGACTTAGGTTTGCAACATTTTCAAACTACACGATTTTTGTTTTTGGGATATTACTCTTCTTAAGAACTTAAAATGATCCCCCTTTTTATGACTCTGCAGACTTTGATTAGCAAGCATGGTTCTTCAACCTGTCATTTCTAGAAATCCCCAATGGCACAACTCAAACGACGTGGGCGGCGCGATAGGAGCTGGTTAGGGAGATAAGGAAAATTGGAGATTACTGCTGCCTGGTAATTTCAGAGGGCTCAGTTGCCATAGAACTCTGCGTGTTCGGGTGGCTGCATTTTGAGAGTTTATTCGACATTTATGGTGCGGTGCTGCTTTGGCATATTATGGAAACAAGACTGGACGCTGACACTCCCACGACGGTGTACGAAGACGACACGACTTCAACTTACGACCTCGACATACCTCAGCGTATACTTTCCGCTATCTTCCACGGTGAAATTAGGGTGCTCTTGACAGGTATGCATTATTGTAAGCGCATTGCATATTATTTGTTCTTCTTTGACTTAGTGAAAGTTTGAATGTATTGATGGTGACATTCATTTCCATTATGACTATGTTAGAGGCCGGTCTAGATATGTCTTAGAAATGTTTTGATAGTAATGACCATTGCTAAATTCTTCCTTGATTATGCATATCATTGCCAGGTGTTTTCAAGCGTTGGGGGAATGTCATGTGTAGCAAAATTGTGGAATGTTATCGGCAGTAAGTTCACCCTTCTAGTTCCTTACAAAATTCAGCAGAAACTGACTTTTCTTTTTTTGTAAACATCTTGTAATTACAATATTTCCTGTGATCATTATTCCAATTGCTTGCTTATCAATAATGTCACAGTTTGGTAAAGCTTGTTATATGCAGGGATAATACGCCTTTGGTGTCGAAACAGCGAGAAAGATATGAAGCAATGGTGCCAAAAGGGTTCAGACTACATGACGGTGGACTGACCAGAACGGATGCGTACAGCAGAAACTTCTTGCATTCATAGTAATGAACAAGGAAGCGTGTAACTTGCGAGTCTGTAATTTTATACTTCTTGGCCTTGATATTTGGATAAGCATTCTTAATCCTTAACACTGCATCCTTTCCCGTTTCCTCTTTTATAACTTAGCAAGTCGCAGCTTTATTTTGAACATGGTTGTTATGATTTTGTTGAAAAACTCCTTTAGAAAGAACATGTACCGTTGTTATACATTCTTATGACGATAAAATTGCGTCTATTTTGGCTTTAACATGGTATGGGAACTGCTTAGAAATGACGATGTTTATTTGCAACAGGTTTGGTGTCCATCCGTCTTTTTCACGATTTTCCTTAGTATGTCGGCTGCAGGTTGTACTTGCCTTTTCTTGTGGGACTATGATTTGATGAATATTTGTCACACAGTTACAATTCCAATCTTGTATTGACTCTGTTCCATTTTGATTTGCATTCTTGTAGGTAATCCATGCAGCATGTGGTAGGCCAGGGTTACACCTGTTTGATGAAGGGGTGTAAGATACGGTGCTGCCGAGGCTGAAGTCAAAACAAATGTCGTTGCTGCCAAAAACAGGCAAACTGCTTCCGTTACAGAATCCCCGAGTTGGATGCTTTGATGAGGACTCGGCCAAGATGCTTTTGTTATTAAGTTCGCACTTAGCGGTTAACTGTCTGATAATCTAATTTGAGTTTGTAGGATTTTCTCTTGAGGATGAGCCTGCCCAGTAAAAATCTTGATCCATGTTTCGCAGACGTATTGGAAGCTTGGAGTCACGTAGAAGTTCGACAAAGGCCGGCATCACTTCTTCGAAGGCCTCGCAACTATGAATTCCCAGCTGCCTCCAAGAGTGTAGGCTGGAACTTGAGTTTTTTTGCGGTAACCTTCTTTCCTCTTTACATGCTGTTAGGTCTGTTATGGCAGTTTGTTCTTATGGTTCGTAGGCTGCTGAGTTGAAATTTGTTTCTTTGCAGGAATCAATTGTGAACACGGCACAACTTTTATGAATGAGGAGAGTAGTGCTACATGAGAAAAGTAAGGGTCATATCCATGCCCTTTGAATTATTTCGTTCTGTTTTCAGGGGCTGATAAATTGTTCAAATAATTATTTGCAGCAACTGGATATGGACAGCGAGGTGCTGCTATACGCGAGTTGATTCGAGGATAACGATGCGAGTGCTGCGTTAACATTACGAGTGTCGCATTAAAAATACTGTTAAAATTCAACGAGTTCTGTGATTTACAGGGATGATTGCGATGACGACTTGGTATTGCTTTAGTCTCTGTAAATAAGTCAAAAGGACAAGCCACAACTTAGCATTGTCGGCATGTCCTGGAAGTGACATGGTTCAACTTAGTTTGTCCTGTTTCATGGATGTACTGCAATTGTCCTTTGGGCTAGGATTAATTCTTTGAATTGCAAAGAGCAAAGACCTCTTATCTTGTACTGACTATGGGTTTTTATGATCCTTCATTTGAATTGTATTAAACCTATAACACTTGAATCTGTTGACTTAAATTTCTGAGTTTTCGGCATTTAGAGTGGGTAACTTGGAAGTGATGGAACCAGATTTGTCAATATGATAATACTCAATTGTATTTTATTAATATAGCCATGTAATGGTCATGTATAATAGAGTCAAGCGGAAAGGTAATCGCTCCTTCTCCATTAATACCTTATGCAGCCATAAGTTACCGGCCAATCTCCAAACATAATGACTAAAGCTCGGGCTATTGCCAAACCATAGGATTCCCACAAGTGACAACAAATAGCAAGAGTTAGAAAGTGGTGTCTTCGACGTAAACTCCTTATTAATTTAATAGCAAGTATCCATTCAGAAATTTGGACGAAATTAACATGACCGGGATTTTGGGCATTTAGACTCCTTAAAGACCATGGTTCATGAATTCCTTTAAAGTGCTCGCCAAAATTTTAGTTCAAGATCTCACGCAAACTCAACACCTTAAAACAATTTGATCACAAATCTCCGTTGAGAAGGTTTTTGTTTTTCTCTTCGAAAATAATGACACCACCTGCGACGTAGCCACCCAATGAGAGTCATAATAGGCCTCCAACGCTTACACCTTGAAGTATTTGGCTGTAAGGGTCTACACTTGTCATTATCACACCTGCACCAACTGGTTAGCCGTAATAAACACACACAAAAATAATAAATAAAACAAGCAAGAAGAAAGAAATAAAGAAAAAAAGAGGTGGCGGGATCTTATGGTCAAAAATTATGGTGTGGCACATAGAACTATCCTTAGGTCTTTACCTACACCCTTAAACATATACCCTATCCCAATCCATACCAACCATTTAGCAAACTTAGCATACAAACAAACAAAAGGTTCCTGTAGAGTACTACAAATGTTTAGGATGTGAAATACCTACCCTAGGCATAACCAACCCCCGATCCCCGAATCTCTTAGCGTTGTTGTTACATCACGCAAAAGGTCTTTCTTTCTTTAACCTTTCCTTTGGATAAATTAAAGTCTGGTTGTGAATTTAATGAATTAAGAATCAAGTTAATTAATAGCTTGACATCACGATTCTCACCGCAACAACTTCTTGTCGCTTTTTTCCATGGGTATTTGGTTGTAGCCTGAATAGGCGTCCATGAAAGATAGAAATTTAAAACCAATGAAATTATCAACTAGTTTATCTATGTTCGGGAGGGGGTATGCGTCTTTAGGGAAGGCCCTGTTAAGATCGGTATAATCAACACACATGCGCCATTTTCCATTATTCTTTTTAACGAGTACAATATTTGACATCCAAGTGGAGTACTTGGCCTTTGATATAAATTTTTCCTCTAAGAGGTCTATTATAGCTTGCTAGGAAGCCATCGTTTTCTCCGGGGACTTCCATCGTCTACGTTGGGAAACAACTCTGACGGCGGGGTCAATGGTGAGATGGTGACAGGCTACCTCAGGGTCTAGTCAGGGGCATCTCTGCGGCGCTTCACACAAACAGGTCCTCATTCTCCTGGAGACATGCTCTCAGTTGTTTCCTCTCTAGCTCGGGGAGACTGGCTCCAATCTTCACTCTTCGTCGGGGGTCGTGTCGAGTGGGACAAGCTTGAACTCTCCATCTGGGATGGGGCGCATTGGATGGGCGGCTTCGCTGCTATCGGAGGGGGTGCTCGAAGGTGGCTGGACCTCCTTTCCTTTTTCCCTTTGAGTTTTCTATTCATCTTTAGAGAAGCGGCTGTCGAGGTCGATGGAATCGATGCGAGGGAGCGGATCTGCTTTGTTGAAGCTGCTGAGCAGAGGTGACTGGGCAGGAGTCTTCGGTCTGGTGGCGATAGCGTTTAGTCCTTTTGACGCTGCTTCAAAACATCTCATCGTGGCTTCTATGTCCCCATGTAGAGTTGTGACGAGGCCTTTAGAGGTGTAATATTTCATCTTCAAGTGTATCGTTGAAGGTACGGCCACCAGCTCGGCTAGAGTTGGTCAACCGAAGATGCACTGGTATAGTGACAGGTAGTATATTACAAGGAATTATAGTTTGATTTATTTGGCCTTCTCTATAGATCCGAAGGCAACGATTAGCTCAACATAACCCCAAGGCTTTCTCATTGATCTATTGAAACCTTGGAGGTCAGAGCCCACGTAGGGAGTCAAATGTGATTCGTCCAACTGGAGAGTGGAGAACAGCTGGGAGTACATAATATTGGCGGAGCTTCCTTGATCGACGAGGATTCGTCGGACATCAAAGTTTTCCATCTGAGCCATGATGAGCAGAGGGATGCTGGCGTTGGGTGCTCCACCGAGGAGCTCCTCACGGTAGAAGCAAATGGGGACAAACTCTCCCCTGATCTTGTCGATGGTGAAGTTCCAGTTTGAACTGCTGCTTCTGAGATGCTCAAATTTCCTCATGAAGGATCCTACCATCACTCTGTTGAAACCTCCTCCAAAGATAACCATGGATGAGGAGAATGTCTCCCACGGGCTGTGTGCGGCAAAATACAGAGGGGTGGTGAGTCCCTCGTGAAATTCTGGTATGCAGATCACATATGTCCCGAAAACATTGATCTCTGCCCCAACAAGGACGAGGACAGACCATGACCAATTTAAATTTCTTTAAATTGTCCCAATGTCATGACCAATGTCATGACGTCTGTTGTGACATCTGCAGGCTGACAGACCTATTTATCAAACCATTTAAATTGTGCAGAATTGTAAATGCAGAAAGATAAATAACACCAGTAATTGTTTACCCAGTTCGGTGCAACATCACCTACATCTGGGGGCTACCAAGCCAGGAAGGAAATCCACTACTACCAGAATTAATTTAGAGTTAAACCTCCAGCTTACACTCCTCACTTAATCTCTACCCAATGCAATTTCAGCCTCGAGACACTCTAGTACCTGAGTATACCCACTCACTCCTCCTCAATCACAGAACAGTGATTTCTAATTCACAATTACAAAACAAACATGAAAAGACACTTCATACCCACCTTGATCTTGCTTCACAGCTTTGATCAAGGAACTCACACACTCTTGCTTCACAGCTTCGAGTGAGACACAACCTAGAATCTACCTATCTAATGCAATCATCCACCAGACAATTGCTTGGACTACAAGTATTCCTAAACAGAATTCACACGTGAAGACTAACCTTCTTCACTTACAAGTATGTCTACCACAATGTATCAAAAGATACAAAGGGTGACTTACACACAAGGGACTCTCAAACCCTAGACCTTTATTTTACACTCTGGTTTTTCTTGGTGTAAGTGCTTGCCTTTCTTCTGCTTCTGCTTCTGCTCCTCCTTTTATAGCAATGCAGACTGGGCTTAGGCTGGTCACAAGTAACAAACATTAGTTTCAACAAAGTAAAACTAATTTCCACAATTCAAGGTGCTGTCAAATTAGTTCATAGCTTTTCATGATATGGTCAGCACTGCCTAAAATCTCTCCTGAGATAACTCAGGAGTCATAACAGGTTTCCTGAAGTATAGCCTGTGTTTCCTCTTGCAATATAACTGAAAACCAATATGCCTATTGTGCACGTCTGATGTCATACGCTCAATGTCGTATGACATCCATTCTTCTGCAGATTTTTCTTTACACCAGACCTGGCTTCACCCAATCTTCTGCAGAATAACATTAGAAACAAGTATATTAAAGTTTCCTAAAAGGTCTCCAAGGTCCTTTTATGAATACCAATACAATTTGTTCTTGTTCCTAATAAATCTCCTTGACATATTTACTGATGAGGTATTTTCAACATGGTCTCATCAATCCAAACCAATTCTGTCAAGAGATATACTCTAGCAGCTCTTTCTGTTGTCATGTAACGATGTCCTGCTTAAGACAAATGACAGCACACCTCACTCACTACCTGTGAGAAACTTCATCACAACTCAACCTGTTGTGGCTGCACACCTCACTCACCACCTGTGAGGAACTTCATCACAACTTAACCTGTTGTGGCCACTGCTAACACATAGCAGCTACTACTGTACTAGACATTGATGCATGACACTCAGCTCCTGCTGCATCCATGACAACAGTTATGTCATCAGCTCCTACTAGCTCCTGCTACACCACTACTCCTGCTGTTTCTCACACATGACAGTAGTTCTGTCATGACAGCAGATGGATGTCTTGTTAGATGTCACGACATTCAACATGACATTCACATTAAAACACTCCACAACAATTCTGTCACCACAGTAGATGGAGATGTTATAACATCCTACTTAATCATCAGTGTAGGATCATGTTTTACGAAAATTTAGCCAATCATAGAACCATAGACAATTCTATATCATAGAACCATGGAACTAACAATCTCCCCCTTTGGCAAATTTTGGCTAAAACAACCAAACACCTTATCAAGGCTTCCATCCTTACACACTATCATGCTCCCTCTTGATAGTTGCAACAGATAACAGCCCTTAACAGCACTTAACTCCCCCTTAGTTTAGTCAAAAATTGAAAAAAATTGGAGTAAGTGTACATACTGCACATGGTCTCCAAGTCTGCTATTTCTTGTTCTCTAAGGATGTACCAACAATCATGGACAATCAGTCTTGAATCTCGAGTTCTTGTCTTGTTTGAAGCTGTACCTTCAGAAGTGACACTTTTGACATCACCAATTAAAGGATAATCAATTAACTACTTGCCACAAGTAACAATTGATCTTAAATCCCCAATTTGAGACACACAAATTTTCTGTAGAGAAAAATAAATTCTCCCAGACGGTAACTCATAACCATGTTGCCAAGGCACACCAATACCAGCCAGCACAACATCAAGACATCTTGTTTGACATTATACCCTCATTAGTGGTTCAAGATCATAAGCTTGCCTGAGAATCAGCACCTTTGCATACAACTCCATGTACACAACTCCCCCTGTCATGCATACTTAGTACTCTCCCTGAAAGAGAGAATCCAAACATATGAAGACTTTCTTCAACATCTTCATACTGCAGCTTTACATTCCTATAGACCATACTGGAACAAATAGCATAAGAGTTACAGACTAACTATCTGGAAGATCTCCAAGATGTCAGGGTAAAGGTGCTTCCATCTGCACAGGATCAGAGCTGATGATGTCTTGATCTTTATCTTCACCAGACACACTTGGATAGAGGCCTATAAACTTGACTCGATCCATGAACATCCTAAGGACAGAACCAAAAGGAAGGCATTTGTCATGTTCCCCATGAGCTTGGAGCAGTAACCCAATGTCACAACATCTTGTCTGGCATTCTTTCTTCATAAATTCCCAAACTGTTTGAAACCACAAACAATCTTGGTACCAGCACTCTTGCAGCAACATTTTCTGGATAGAAGAATAACTCCCCATATCAAGGGTAACCAGTGCTCGTGAATGGAAAACATAAGACGCATCTTCATGTCTTAAAGAACGCATTCTCTGTTCAACACACATGTTGAACGCATTCACCATAAGCAAATAGTATCCCCATCAACCAAAAGCTCTCCCCCTATCTTTGATAAAAGATGCTCCTAGATCATTATATCTCAAGTCCAACTCCCTGCTCCTATAGTGAGAGGGTATCAAACTGCTCCACTTCTTTCTAGAGCTTAGGATGGATCTCCCATACTCCAAAACATTCTTTACCTCATCATTCTCCCGTATGATAGGTTAGAACACTTCTGAGTCGCCTAGTGACCTGATCACTTCCATATGCCACATTTGGATGTAATCAGCCAATGATCCATTCCAGTCTTGTATAATATCTTCACATCACCTTCCAAGATAGTCCTTTTACCTTATCATTCTACCATATGACAAGTTATAGTACTTCTTAGTTAAGATGTGAATCACATGTTCTGCACCAGATCTTCAAGTCCTTTGCCAAGGAAAACCAACCCATATCCACTGGTTCTTTATCTTCCCACAACTGGACTTACTTCTGCCTAGCAACACAGCTCCACCAGCTTGATCAACTAAATCTCCAAAGGAAGATACAACTTAGGGCTTCTACCACAAGCTCCAATATAGAAACAGATCCTCCTTTGGTCTTCAACCAATTACCCTTCTTCACAAGAGTAATTAGTTCCAAGCATGAACAGTCCCAGAACCTTCTGTGGTCTTCAAATAACTACCCTTATGCACAAGAATAGTTTTCTTAAGGCACACTGCTTAAATAGCCAAATGCCACTGTTTGGTTATTCAGCATCTTTCAGAGCTCTAGAGAATCTGCTAATCCACCAGGCCACTTTGATCTTCAAGTCTCAAATTCTTCTTGCTTCAAAGCAAGGCATCTACTCCTTCACACAACTCCAGCAAACTGCATGATATGAAGCATTAATTTCATTCATACCTGAGAAGATCAACTTATCTTCAAATGATGTGCCACAACATCACTTGAGGCCTTGAAGTTTCTGCATGATGTCACAACTTTGGTTAAGACATTCAGCTGGAGAGTTCAGGCTTTCATTCTGCCACTTAGAAAATTCTCTTTACTCAATTAGAATAAGAGTACATAGGCTTGATATCCAGTTGGAGTAGAAAACCTCGATCCCGCTTTGTTGTACCACAATAATTACCTTGAAGTGCATTTACTTCATGAACTCCTCTTAAGAGAGACCAAACGTGCCAAGGCTTGACTCTTTAATGAGGAAGGGTCACAAAAGAAATCTTTACACAAGGATTCCCGCTTTCCTTAAGTAGAGACTTCTTTAGAAAGTCAGAGATAACTGCCACCTATCCTTGACCTCCAATATGACCAGGGTCATATGTGTAACACCCATTTTAATTATTTAATCTTTCCGGTGTTATTTTAATTCGACATGTCTTTGGTGGGGTTTATTTAAGGAGCTTTGGCCTTTAATATTAATATAAAATATTGATAATGATAATAATTTAATAATTAATAGTAATGGTATTATTATTATTATTGTTATTATTAATATTTATTATTATTATTGGAATTATATTGGAATTAAAATAAATGGGAAATAAGTGTGATAAGGGATATTTAGTGATTTGGGAAAGAAAGGAAAAAGAAACAGGGTCTATTGGAAAAGAAGCATAAGGAAGAAGAACAAGAACAAGAGGAAGAAGAAGAAGGCTAGGCTATCAGATTCGTGGAAGTTTTTATCGATCAGAGCGATTAATCGAGGTAAGGGGGGAGAAACGGGTTAAAATTGGTAATTGCATGAATGGGGTAGTTGGGGATTCCTTAACCCCATAGGAATTTGATGTTCATGATTAAGATGTTGTAATGTTCTGATTGTTGTTTCCATGAATGAATGGTGGTTGTGTTGATATGAAATTAGTGAAATTATGTTATGCTAGCCTTGCATGTGATGAATGTAGAGATCTGTTGGATGTTCTGAGTAGTTTACGGTTTTATGTTGAAAATGATTTTTAATCGGTAGAGTTGGTGTTTATTGGGTAAAAACTTGGATTAAGTAGTGTAGTTTAGTTGTAGGAAGTTGGGCTAAGACTACTGTGACTGGTTTGGTGAGAATCGGTCGATTTTTGGAGCTTCTGATGAATTCTGAACAGTAGATTTTTTGTGAAATCGCAGACATTCGCCAGCATTTTCGCTAGGCGAGCGAATAGCGAGCATTCGCTGATGCTTTGCTAGGCGAACTGGGTAGCAAGTGCTTCCAGTAGCCACTATCTTCCTTCACTAGGGAGTTCGTTGGGCGAGCAAGTAGCGAGCCTTCGCTAATGCTTCGCTAGGCGAGTGAGCCAGCGAGCATGACAGTAGTTTGTGTTTTTGGTGTTGTTCTGTTTTGTTCTCTGGTGTTATTGGACCCTTGTTGGTCATGACTGAATATGAGATTGATAGTGAACTGTGGAGAGTGTATGTGTGGTGTGGAACATGATTTCTTTGATGTCGCTACTGCAAAAAACGAGGCCGGCAAGACAGAAGAATCGCCACCTTTCGTTATTTATCCCTCAGAGCGGGAAAGGAAACGATCGAAAAAAACCTGACGCAAAAGGTATAAGACAAGGTCATCATAACCATTGTCTGGATTCGGGAGTCGGTTACGCAAGGGGAAGGTATTAGCACCCCTCACGTCTATCGTACTTGATGGGATCCACGCTTGTTGTATTTATCTGACAGGTTTGTTATATCTATCTACGCTAAAGGTCTGGTCTGAAACGAAAAGAAAATGACTCGGCAAAGCGTCACACTTTATGCCTAGATATTCCCGTCTGGAACAAGAAATCAGAGTCAACGTAGTTCGCCTAACTACGGGGGAAGGTTGCTCGCCAAGATATCGCATCTTGTGCCTACGTACTTTCACACAGCGTGAAAGATCAGAGCAAACGTAGTTCAGGACACGAGAGACACAGGTTTGTCTTTTTTATCCGAGTAAAGTTAACAGACGGTTCCAACAGTTGGTGTATGCAGCTCGACCATTGGAGACTTAGGCGTTGACCGTTTGCGGTAGAACCGGAAGTTAACCAAACTCTCCTTCTGAAAAAGGTTTCCAGGGATTAGAGGTCCAAGCGGGCAAAAAGAGTTTGTTTTTTGTTTTCTGTTTTCTAGAGAAGTGTCTTTTATGGATGTTTGCAACTGATATCGCACTAGAGACTATGACCTGAGAGTGAATGTGTCGTATGTCACTCAAAGGGTACCATACTAAACATCCAGACTGTTGAAAAGAAACTCTCCAACAATCCTTTCTCAAATAGCTTAAGGCTCGTAACGTACGACGTCAATTAACCTTTATTACTGTATTTTGATTTTGTTTGCAGATGAGAAGAGAAACGAACTCTCTACAGGGGAACTGACTCGATCCTACAGTTATCATGCAAAATGAACCTATGGTTGAGGTTAAAAGGGAAAATAACTAATGTTATCATGCATGGTTAAAAACCTAATGTCTGTCATAACTTCTCTGGAACCAGAGAAGTTAGAGTTCCTAGGGGAACATGGCAATGGAAACAAACAGTAAACATAAATAACTGTAAAAGAAATTACTGTAAAGATGCATGCAATGCAAGTGAGGGAGGAAATGTGTGTGGGGCAGAAGCCTCCACAAGCTCGTCTCAACCTCAAGCCAGATATGAATAACTGCAAAGATAAAAGAAGAAAATAAATGCAATCAAACAGACCACACACCACACAGGCAAGGGAGCTGAGCTCCACCAAATACCAGCAAGCAAAGCCACACAGTAAAAAAACAAGCAGAGGGAGAAACTCAACCTCTAATGCTATACAAGCAAGGGGAAAAGCTCAACCCTTAGGATAATATTAGGCCTATGATCATCTACATGAAGCCTAAATCTAATGCAACACTCCAAACAAGTCACATCAATACAGTTGAACAAGAAGAAAACAGACAAACAGGGAAAACAAGCCAGCAATCTCCACAGCAGAGCAATCTTCTGACAACAATCCAATCCAAAGTCTGTAACTGCTTTTCAAGTTCACACCATCTTCAAGAGAAGGAAATGGATGCTCCATCTTCAAGCTTTAACAAAGATCCAACAAGGATGAAGGGAATCAACAAGATGAGTATTTGATGATGGGAAGCAGGAAGGAAACCAAAGGAATCCCCCCTGACACTCAACCAGTCATCAGAGAAAGGTATCCTCAAAAGTTCTACTCATTGTAAAATGTCACACATCCCTCCAAAGGAGAGATGAGACTTTCACATGAGGAATTTAAATCATAGGATAGGATGGAAGGTGAATGAAACCAACCATGTTTATTCGAAAGAAAAAACTACTTCTAAGGCTCTCTCCTAAAAACCCTAATCTTATAAGCTACAAAAAGCTAACAAAAAGAAAAGAAAATCTCCAAGCCAAGCTCCACCAGCCACTCCACAAAAGCTTCATCATGCCCATGACATCATCCGAGAGGAACCAGAAGCCCAACATGCAAGAAAAGCCCACTTTGAGTCCATTCCAAAACAATCACCAAGGTTGAAGCACCAAATGAACAAACAACTTGAATAATCTATCTAAAATAGCAAAACACATCCTAAAAATCTAATTATTTTTCTATGGGAACATGCATGTGTTAATGATCTATAGTACAAAAATCAGGGCCTAATTCAACTTCTAAGTCCTCTAATAAAATTATAAGTTAAAAGGTATCAAAGGAAACCGTTAATGGGGAAAGGCTCTAAACCTACCTCTAAAACAGAACCTATGATTTTCTAAAAAATGTGACGAAAATCCTGAGGGAGAATACATCTCTAACCTAGCATCTATCAAAAATTCAATACAAAAATCCACACCAATTGAGAGAACAAAAATCAACAAACAGACATCTCAATTATGCAAAATTAAAGAAATATCCAAAATAAGAAAAATAGGAATTAAATTGAAAAATCAACAAAAATTAAATCTAATGGCACAGAAAAATCAAGAATGAAACAAGGATCATGGGGATATTTTTATTTTATTTTTATGACAATTATTGAAATTAAAAATGATTTCAGAAGATAAAAGGAATAAAAGAAAATCAAAAAAAGAATAAAAGAAATAAAACTGCTGGAAATAATGAGGAGCGTTGGATCATCAGACTTAGTAAGCAAATCTTAGGCTAATGCGCGTGTCCACACAGGTATCCCAGTCACACGCTGACTCGGATTAATGAAACGAATCGTTTTGGCATTGGGAGGCAAATCTCAAGTTTGAATCGTGGTCGTCTGATGAGCATACAAAGTCCAATATCCAGTTTGATCCAAGGGCCATCATACCTTCTTCTCCATTGAGCTCAGGCGAGACCTCAAAACCAGACGGTGGTGCCACCGTCTTCTTCGGTGAAGGCCAAGTTGCAGGTGTCCAGAAATCACAAACCTTATACCTATCTTGCTCAGAATTTCACGCTGATCACGAATAACCTATCCAAATTAACTGAAACCTTCTAGATTTCCAAAACCGAATCAAGATCCAAATTAGGTCATGTAATTCATCCTCACCAATTGTCCAATTAATGATACATAAATGATCCTCATACTTCATTGATTAACCTAAGCTATTCATTGTGTATTAATTCATCCAGATCAGAGAGTTTCGAATCAAAATAGAAATGGTACCACATGATCAATCATCACCAATTGCTACCAATTTGATCCTAAAACGTGCTACGTTTCACATAGATCCTAGCCACATGTTCATTTTTAACTACATCATGCTAGATTAAGAGAAAATTTAAGATCTACCAACCTGACTTGAAGCTTCAAACAGAGGTGTGTAGAACACGATTCTGGCCTCAAAACAATTCAGATTGCTTCAAAGCTTGATGAAGAACCCTTTGCTAACTTCAATTTGCTTGGATCTGGCTTAGAAATGAAAACACGATTTTAAAATTTCTCCTTCAAGCTCCAACTCCAATCCTTGGCTCTGGTGCGAAATGCTCTCCAAAAAGGTTCCAATTCATCCACAGAACTTAAATAGAAAGTGTTTGTGGGCTTGTTTGATCCAATGGAGGCCCAAAACAGAAAAACCAATTTTCAATTGTCTTCAAAAAGTTCAACATGCCATGTGCAAATTCTTGCTCAATTCCTTTCCTTGGAAGCTTTGGTTATCTTGCATAACACATTTAGAATGAATTCAGATCAGCTAGAGCTTCCCAATTGCCTTGGTGAATGATTTCTTGTGATGTTGCTTATTTGTGAAGAAACATGTCAAAACTCCATGAATTATAGGTCAATTGCAAATTCTAGAATTGCCAATGTTTCTAAATCATCATTTCTGATCAAATTGAGTGGTCATTTGGCCTATTTTGTGCACATAACAAATTATTTGAATTTCCCACCAAATAAGACCTTTAATTTCTCTTCTTTCAAAACCAACTCAAGTCAACTCTTACTATGGACCAAACCAATTCATCATGAGATCTTGGTTGACCTAAAAACCATATTTTGAGCAAGTTCCATGTTGAACAAAATTTCATTTGAGATGTGCAAGTTGGAGATTTTGACCTATAATTGAAAATGGCCTATAATCTCACTTTCCCAAAATACCCCTAACTTGTAAACCTCATAACTTGAGTTCTACAAATCAGATAGAAGACTTCTAATAAAATTTGGAAAGCTAATATCAAGAGGAACAACTTTCATGTTGGCCAAAAGATTAGGAGAAACACCCTCCTAGGTCAAAAGTTCCTTGGAAGTCAGATGATTTTCATAGACAAATTTCAGAGGCATTTGAGGACCTGTAACTTGAGTTCTATAAATACAATGGAGGACTTCTAGTACTCAAATTAAATCTAAGAGCATGATCTACAAGTTTCATGTTGGCCAAAAATGGAGATGAAACTTGCATCTTGAGATAAGTGGTCTTGAAGTTAGGCACTAAATAGGGGATTTTACCCTGAGAACCCTAATTTAGCAACTCCTCACACCTTAAACTTTTCTTGCATAGATCTTGAAATATCATATCATGTGTCTCAACACAACTATCCATGATTGCAAAGACCTAGAATTGAGCTTTAATCCTCTTCAATTGGTCAATTGACTTAGGATTACTCAGGTGAAGACCCCACTTGTAACACCCTCAAATGTGGCTCTTCACACTTGCCACATTGACTTGATTGAGCTCCGCCATAGCCCTCAAGGCACTCCAATGAGCTCTACTCACACCCTCTCACCTTGGTCAAGACCTCACCCTCCATTGATGATCTTGAATTGGTCCTCAAATCAGGAGACTAACCCCATACAAACAAATGAACTTCTTGAGAAACCAACCCTCTTCCTAATGATTATGATGACTTCTCAAACTTGCATAAGACCCCTAGAAAGGCTCCACACTTGATCCCCTGTTAAAATGAACAATGATATGCTATGAAAATGTTAGATTACTGCAATGCTAATGTAGTGAAACATAAACCAAGTAAGAAAAGGTTAGGCAAATTTTGGGGTGCAACACTTGATATTCGTTTAATTAGAATAATTCAACGGGTGTATGTTATTATACATGGATGTGGTGATGTGTGGAAAGATGAATTATGGAATGTTGAATCTAATTGACATGATTAATTGGTGAGTAAGACATATATATAATATGTATATGATGCATAGCGAGGCGATCTGGAGGATCGTGTGTACTCTGTGTCGATTGGGGTTCCACTGTTATTTAACTAGATTAATAAATTGATTGGTGTGTGTGTGTGTGTGTGTATATATATATATATATATATATATATATATATATATATATATATATATATATATATATATACATACATACATACATATGTATGATGTATGGGAATATGATCAGTAGGATCGTTTGCACTTAGTGTGTTTGATGTTGTGTGTTGTGCATTAGGATTATGCATAGCATGTGGTGATGATGTGCTCCTGTGTGGAGGGTGATGGCCTAGTGTCCATCAGTGATTGTGAGGGATAGATTACGCCTCAGGGGAGCGTAAATAATCTATCTTGTTTATGATGTTCTCCTGTATGGAGGGTGATGGCCCAGTGCCCATCGGAGATGATGATGTGCTCCTGTGTGGAGGGTGATGGCCTAGTGTCCATCGATGATGATTTTGTGCTCTTTCGGGGGGAGGTGATGGCCCGGTGTCCATCATTGTTGTTGAGTCGGTACTACATATCATGGTGTTGAGTTGCATATGTTTGCATTGTTATGTGTGTTGTGTCGGTGTTGGACTGTTGGTCCGGGTTGATGTATGTTGAATGATGCTTGTTTGTTTACTGCCTTTTATTCATGTACATTATTACCGTTATATTTTGATCGTGATTTCTCACCCCTTGTTATTGTTGTGGTATGTACTTCTTCGGAAGTATAGATAATCCAGGTGCGTAGCTAGCTTGGATAGTGGCGAGTCGAGTCGTAGGGATGCTCTGATACGTAACACGGGGCTTTTAGGAAATATTTGTTTATCTGATGATTTTGTTGTGACTCTGTGTCATATCATGTTGTGATGAATCTTTTTGGTGGATATATTTTGTATATGTTAGGCGGGTGGCCGAATATTGTTGTACATGATAATTATATGTATATATCTATATGATGATTTCCGCTGCTTACTGTTGAATTCACATAAATGAAGTATTTTGTTGAGATTTTGTTTTGTGACATCCCGTGTTGGGTGGCAACTCTGATATTTGTTTTGATTAAATTGCATTTATTTTATTTATGGGAAACGGGGTGTTACAAGTTGGTATCAGAGTAGGCTCGTCCGTCCGGCCAAGTTGTTTAATGTTGTTTGTTCTCTGGTATGCGACATGTGTGTGAAAACAATGTCGGTACATGTTTGTTGTCTAACCTTTGTCTGCATAAGTGGGGATGATTCAAGTGGGGGAGAAGCTTGTGCTTCTCCCGGGTGCTGCAAGTGTGGAGTTGTAGCTCGGTGTGTGGTTGAACGCTCTTATAATTTGGTAAAGATGGTTCATACCCCATTACGATTTTCAGCTGTCTATTGACAAATTGAGGAGCTGATCACCCTTAATCTCTTGTTGATAGCAGTTGGAATTGTGTTGGAAGGGATGGACGTGTCTTGCAAGCTTAGATGGCGTGAGTAGTGAAAGGTCTAGAGTTCATCTAGGTGCTTAAGAATTGTTTTGACGAGTCGGCTCAGGACAGCGTTAAGGTGTTTAAATTTTGATGGGAATTTTGAGTTATAATGAAAGTGGGGAAGTTGGCGAATTGCCGATTATTTATGGTTGTCTGGAGGTTATACTGACAAGATAGTGATATACAGGCAAGACGTGAAGTGGAGTTGCGATCAACTTAGTTGCAGAAGCTAGTCCGAGAATGGAAGCTCCATATTATGTGTCTGTTTGGATGGTCTAGGAATTAAACTGATTAAGTAGTGTTGGGACTTGTGCCTGGTGCGTGTGCTAAGGCAACAAAGTGTCAGGCCGAGTATATTAAGGGTGGATAGTGACTTCTGATGATTATTAAAGAAAGTAAGATGTGGAATGCAATATTGGTATAATTAGGCCTGTAAATATTCCAAGAGTTAAAGATGTGTTGAATGGCCTTCTAAGTGTGAAATTGTTGTCGTACGTCGAATTCTGAGATCGCAGCTTTTTACGGAATCGAAATCGGACACTCAGAAGTCAGGTAACGGTCGAAAATAGGATTTTGGACTGTCATGTTCTCCAGGTCCTTCACCTAGCGAGCATGCTAGCGAATGGCTCCATGTTCGCTGCTGTGTTCGCCTAGCGAAGAGGTCCTGGGCAGAAGAATGTGGTGTTGGTATTTTTGTCGTAACGGGAGAACCCTAACTCGGAATGACACACGGTTCGAAGTGTTAGAAAGCTATTTCAGTGCTCTATGTGATGGTAAAGTAGTGGCATAGAATTAAGTTATTTATTGATGGAATATATTTGGATGTTGTGGTAAATGCGGAAGGTGTGGTTCGTGTTTCCGCCATAACTCGCAAATTGAATGTCCGTTTGGCATGGGATTTTCCATACTTAGTTGAGCGAGTCAGTGGTTGTGTTAACGGATGATTCTGATATGTTCAAAGAGTATAGAGGATTATGTTGAGCATTGGGAACTTGAGTTATCAGTGTTGGATAAGAAACGGTGCTATGCCTCTGTGAAGAAAGTTCAAAGAGTTCGTGAGTTGGTTTTGCCATATCCGATGGAACTACTTGTTGTGTTTTGTGATGCTTTGTTGATATGATTGGGGGACATGTTAAGTGTAACATCAGAGAGTGTTAGTTATGCTTTGAGGCAACTTAAAGTATGTAAGAGGAGTTATCTGGCAAGTGGTTTAGAGTGGGTTGATGTCGTGGGTTGTGCCGGAGTTTGAAGGCCTTAATTGTTTAGTGGATATATGAGATGCTTGGTGAACTTAAGAGCTTAAGGTATTTGTTTTATTTGAAAGAGTTGGATATGAGACAGAGGAAATAGTTGGGACTTTTGGAGAAGTATGGTTTTGGGTTGAAATTTCCATTCGGGTGAGACAACGTGGTAGCTGATGTATCGATTTGGAGAATTTTTGGGTATATACCGATGATGATGGTAAAGGAGTTAGCACTTATTAAGAAAATTCGAGATATGAGTTTGGTCTGTGAAGGGACTTCTTATGGAATTAAGCTTTGTATGTTGAGGCTGACTATGAGTAATCTTGATGAGAGTCGAGGAGTTGGAATTCTAATTTAAGCTAGTAAGTTGATTGAATTTAATGAATTGAGTCGAAGATCTGATTTTTGGATTGATGAAAATGGTGCCATGAGATGTCGTGATAGAGTTGCGCTCCAGTATTATGAGTTGGATAAGAGTACCCTGGGAGAAGGATATTAAGGTGGGTTGAGTACCCATCCAGGTGCTATGAAGATGTGACCGAATGTGAGATATTTTTCTAGAGGCCATAGGTGGAGGGAGAGAGAGTTGAGGTTGTGTATGCCGATTAGACTTGTGGAAAGTCGAAGTTGGAACAGCGGGAACTGTTGGGTCTGATGCAATTGTTGAATATTTCCGAGTGGAGTAGAATAGTGTTTCCATGGATTTTGTGTCGGGTTTTCTGGAGAATTTAAAAAGGGGATATGATTCGATTTGAGAAGTTGAGAATGGATTGAAAAGGTTAACTCATTTTTATCTATGGGGATGAATCATTCTATGCTGGAGGTAGCTAAGATGTATAGTGAGGAAGTTGTGAAGCAGTGTGGGGTACCGTCAAATATTGTGTCAGATGGGAATCTGAGTTTTTGATGAAATTTTGGGAGAGTGGCAGACACTTTGAGTGCCATATTAAAATTGAACTCTGTTTAGCATCCGTGGATGGATGGATAGATAGAGAGGACTATCCCGTATGTAGAGGATTTGGTGAGAGCTTGTGTGTTGGATCATGATGGATCGAGGGGGGGGGGGGGGGCAATTAATTGTCGTTGATTGAGTTACCTACAATAACCGCTATCATTCTAGTATCGAAATGACATCATATGAGGATTTGTATGGTAGGAGGTATATGACTCCTTTGTGCTGATGTGTGTCCGGCGAGAGTGTTGTACTCGGACCGGAAATTGTGCAAGAGGCGACTGAAAAGATCGAAAGGATCCAAGAAAAGACGTGCGTTGAGAGTTATGATGGTAACTAGGGTTGGAAGAGCTTTGAAGTCTAGAAAGCACACATTATGCTTTGTTTATCTGTATCAGAGTGGCGCAGCGGAAGCATGAGGAAAATAGCATGTTAGACTGTTTTGCCGCAGACGTTTGTGAAAGCTGCAGGGTGTGTTCATGTCTCTAAGCCGAGGAGGTACTTTGATTGAATTGGATGGTGTGCAAGTGAGAGATAAAGTTGATTGTTGAGGCACTTCTAGTGCGAATTGTTGAACGAGAACCGACTCCGAGGGAAGGAGACATCCTTGGTGAAAGTGTTTTGGGGAGGTGCTGCAGGTCGCAGTGTGACCTGGGAATTGGAAAGCAGGATACGGGATGCGTATCCGGAATCGTTTCCATCAGGTAATTTTCGAGGACGAAAATAATTAAAGTGAGGGAGAGTTGTAACACCCATTTTAATTATTTAATCTTTCCGGTGTTATTTTAATTCGGCATGTCTTTGATGGGGTTTATTTAAGGAGCTTTGGCCTTTAATATTAATATAAAATAATTGATAATGATAATAATTTAATAATTAATAGTAATGGTATTATTATTATTATTGTTATTATTAATATTAATATTATTATTATTATTATTATTATTATTATTATTATTATTATTATTATTATTATTATTATTGGAATTAAAAGAAATGGGAAATAAGTGTGATAAGGGATATTTAGTGATTTGGGAAAGAAAGGAAAAAGAAACAATGTCTATTGGAAAAGAAGCATAAGGAAGAAGAACAAGAACAAGAGGAAGAAGAAGAAGGCTAGGCTGTCAGATTCGTGGAAGTTTTTATCGATCAGAGCGATTAATCGAAGTAAGGGGGAGAAACGGGTTAAAATTGGTAATTACATGAATGGGGTAGTTGGAGATTCCTTAACCCTATAGGAATTTGATGTTCATGATTAAGATGTTGTAATGTTCTGATTGTTGTTTCCATGAATGAATGGTGGTTGTGTTGATAGGAAATTAGTGAAATTCTGTTATGCTAGCCTTGCATGTGATGAATGTAGGGATTTGTTGGATGTTCTGAGTAGTTTACGGTTTTATGTAGAAAATGGTTTTTAATCAGTAGAGTTGGTGTTTTATCGGGTAAAAACTTAGATTAAGTAGTGTAGTTTAGTTGTAGGAAGTTGGGCTAAGACTATTGTGACTGGTTTGGTGAGAATCGGTCGATTTTTGGAGCTTTTGATGAATTCTGAACAGTGGGGTTTTTGTGAAATTGCAGACATTTGCCAGCATTTTCGCTAGGCGAGCAAATAGCGAGCATTCGCTGATGCTTCGCTAGGCGAACTCCCTAGCGAGTGCTTCCAGTAGCCACTGTCTCCCTTCGCTAGGGAGTTCGCTGGGCGAGCGAGTAGCGAGCCTTCGCTAATGCTTCGCTAGGCGAGTGAGCCAGCGAGCATGACAGTAGTTTGTGTTTTTGGTGTTGTTCTGTTCTGTTCTCTGGTGTTATTGGACCCTTGTTGGTCATGACTGAATATGAGATTGATAGTGAACTGTGGAGAGTGTATGTGTGGTGTGGAACATGATTTCCTTGATATTCGTTTAATTAGAATAATTCAATGGGTGTATGTTATTATACATGGATATGGTGATGTGTGGAAAGATGAATTATGGAATGTTGAATCTAATTGACATGATTAATTGGTGAGTAAGGCATATATATATATATATATATATATATATATATATATATATATATATATATATATATATATATATATATATATATATATATATATATATATATATATATATATATATATATATATATATATATATATATATATATATATATATATATATATATATATATATATATATATATATATATATATATATATATATATATATATATATATATATATATATATATATATATATATATATATATATATATATATATATATATATATATATATATATATATAATATGTATATGATGCATAGCGAGGCGATCGGGAGGATCGTGTGTACTCCGTGTCGATTGGGGTTCCACTGTTATTTAACTTGATTAATAAATATATTTGTGTGTGTGTGTGTGTGTGTGTGTGTGTGTGTGTGTGTGTGTGTCTATATATATATATATATATATATATATATATATATATATATATATATATATATATATATATATATATATATATATATATATATATATATATATATATATATATATATATATATATATATATATATATATATATATATATATATATATATATATATATATATATATATATATATATATATATATATATATATATATATATATATATATATATATATATATATATATATATATATATATATATATATATATATATATATATATATATATATATATATATATATATATATATATATATATATATATATATATATATATATATACATGTGTATGATGTATGGGAATATGATCAGTAGGATCGTTTGCACTTAGTGTGTTTGATGTTGTGTGTTGTGCATTGGGGTTATGCATATCATGTGGTGATGATGTGCTCCTGTGTGGAGGGTGATGGCCTAGTGTCCATCAGTGATTGTGAGGGATAGATTACATCTCAGGAGAGCGTAAGTAATCTATCCTATTTATGATGTGCTCCTGTGTAGAGGGTGATGGCCCAGTGCCCATCGGAGATGATGATGTGCTCCTGTGTGGAGGGTGATGGCCTAGTGTCCATTAGTGATGATTTTATGCTCCTTCGGCGGGAGGTGATGGCCCGGTGTCCATCGTTGTTGTTGAGTCAGTACCGCATATCATGGTGTTGAGTTGCATATGTTTGCATTGTTAAGTGTGTTGTGTCGGTGTTGGACTGTTGGTCCGGGTTGATGTATGTTGAATGATGCTTGTTTGTTTACTTCCTTTTATTCATGCACATTATTACCGTTATATTTTGATCGTGATTTCTCACCCCTTGTTGTTGTTGTTGTGGTATGTGCTTCTTCGGAAGTACAGATAATCCAGGTACGTAGCTAGCTTGGATAGTGGCGAGTCGAGTCGTAGGGATGCTCTGATACGTAACACGGAGCTTTTGGGAATTATTTGTTTATCTGATGATTTTGTTGTGACTCTGTGTCGTATCATGTTGTGATGAATCTTTTTGGTGGATATATTTTGGATATTTTGGGCGGGTGGCCGAATATTGTCGTACATAATGTTTATATGTATATATCTATATGATAATTTCCGCTGCTTACTGTTGAATTCACATAAATGAAGTGTTTTGTTGAGATTCTGTTTTGTGACATCCCATGTTGGGTGGCAACTCTGATATTTGTTTTGATTTAAATTACATTTACTTTATTTTTAGGAAACGGGGTGTTACAATATGCTCCTATGCACTTAGATCAGAAATAAACTGACCTAAGCAGTGCTATCACCAACACCATCTTCTAGACAAGTTTCTTGATAGGAAACTTTCTAGCTAATAGATCGGGTGCTTCTAGTAGAAACTAGAACACAACTGTTGCACTCCAATACTCTTATAGAGCAGATTACCTTCACTTTCATTCCCATAAGCACTCCATTCTAGCCTTAGTTTCTTGCCAAGAACCTTACTAGAATGAGTACAGATCCAGCTATATCTCCTTTGATCTATGGATCAACAGAATTCTGCACAATCTCTGCTGATTGAATGTCTCAACATCTGGTTGATCATCAGATCCTTGAAGTAAACCAAGCATATCAGGGCCTGATACTTGTGCAACCACTGATGAGACACCTTGATCATCAAATAAGGATAATTCATTAAATATTTGAGAATATCTCACATAACAATGAATCTTAAATCCTTATTAGGATCCCTTCTTTCAGGAACCAATCTTGGATCATCCACTTGTTTAGAAGACCATCTGATAAATACTTCAATAATACCAAAAGTATTATTTAGTAACAGTATCTTTATTGTTGAAACATCAAGTCTTACACCCTTGACTCAACCTGTCCATGTCTTCCTCTGCTGATAGATCCTTTGCAAGTCATGAGTGGTGAAAATAAATCACCTCTCACTATCTTCTCTAAAACAGTCTTCAGCAATCTGCCACAGTCATAAGAAAATCTTCTCCTAAGGCTACAAAGTTCTTTCATCAGAAAAATATGCAGCGGAAACACCAAAAGAACATCTTCAACAGCCCTTAACAAGATGTCATAACTTTCAAAAGGTCATAGGACAGAAGTAGCCACTCCTTCTTTGGCATAACACACAGTTGGTCATAGAAGCTCCTATATCATAGGGCACAACAGCAAATACAAGCTTCTCTTTAGCTCCATAAGCAATAGCTCAGCCATTAAGCAAGATCATCAGCTACAGCTTCTCCTTGTTCAAAACACCATAAAGTATCTCCCAAGATCTCATCCAGAACAGACAGGATGCCTGCTCTGATACCAATTGAAATTCTGGTATGCAGATCACATATGTCCCGAGAACATTGATCTCTGCCCCAACAAGGACGAGGACAGACCATGACCAATTTAAATTTCTTTAAATTGTCCCAATGTCATGACCAACGTCATGACGTCTGTTGTGACATCTGCAGGCTGACAGACCTATTTATCTAACTATTTAAATTGTGCAGAATTGTAAATGCAGAAAGATAAATAACACCAGTAATTGTTTACCCAGTTTGGTGCAACATCACTTACATCTGGAAATCCACTATTAGCATAATTAATTTAGAGTTAAACCTCCAGTTTACACTCCTCACTTAATCTCTACCCAATGCAATTTCAGCCTAGAGACACTCTAGTACCTGAGTATACCCACTCACTCCCCCTCAATCACACAACAGTGATTTCTAATTCACAATTACAAAAACAACATGAAGAGACACTTCATACCCACCTTGATCTTGCTTCACAACTTTGATCAAGGAACTCACACACTCTTGCTTCACAGCTTCGAGTGAGACACAACCTAGAATCTACCTATCCAATGCAATCATCCACCAGACAATTGCTTGGAGTACAAGTATTCCTAAACAGCATTCACACGTGAAGACTAGCCTTCTTCACTTACAAGTATGTCTACCACAATGTATCAAAAGATACAAAGGATGACTTACACACAAGGGACTCTCAAACCCTAGACCTTTATTTTACACTCTGGTTTTTTTTGGTGTGAGTGCTTGCCTTTCTTCTGCTTCTGCTCCTCCTTTTATAGCAATGCAGACTGGGCTTGGACTGGTCACAAGTAACAAACATTAGTTTCAACAAAGTAAAACTAATTTCCACAATTCAAGGTGTTGTCAAATTAGTTCATGGCTTTTCATGATATGGTTAGCACTTCCTAGAATCTCTCCTGAGATAACTCAGGAGTCATAACAGGTTTCCTGAAGTATAGCCTGAGTTTCCTCTTGCAATATAACAGAAAACCAACATGCCTGTTGTGCACGTCTGATGTCATACGCTCAATGTCATATGACATCCAGTATGACATCCACTTTTCTGCAGATTTTTCTTTACACCAGACCTGGCTTCACCCAATCTTCTGCAGAATAACATTAGAAACAAGTATGTTAAAGTTTCCTAAAAGGTCTCCAAGGTCATTTTATGAATACCAATACAATCTGTTCTTGTTCCTAATGAATCTCCTTGACATATTTACTGATGAGGTATTTTCAACATGGTCTCATCAATCCAAACCAATTCTGTCAAGAGATATACACTAGCAGCTCCTTCTGTTGTCATGCAACGATGTCCTGCTTAAGACACATGACAACACACCTTACTGACTACATGTGAGGAACTTCATCATAACTTAACCTGTTGTGGATGCACACCTCACTCACCACCTGTGAGGAACTTCATCACAACTTAACCTGTTGTGGCCACTGCTAACACATAGCAGCTACTGTTGTACTAGACATTGATGCATGACACTTAGCTCCTGCTGCATCCATGACAACAGTTATGTCATCAGCTCCTGCTAGCTCATGCTGCACCAGTAGCGATGTCATGAGCCATCAGCCCCTGCTACACCACTACTCCTTCTGTTTCTCACACATGACAGTAGTTCTGTCATGACAGCAGATGGATGTCTTGTTGGATGTCACGACATTCAACATGACATTCACATTAAAACACTCCACAACAGTTCTGTCACCACATCAGATGGAAATGTTATAACATCCTGCTTAATCATCAGTGTGGGATCATATTTTACCAATATTTAGCCAATCATAGAACCATGGACAATTCTATATCATAACACCATGGAACCAACACCTCGGGAACGCATAAATCTTCAGGTCATGAGATGCTCATGGCGACCTACAGGCTAGTTTCTCTAGAGGAAGGTGTTTCTTCCTCGACTTTCTGGGCTTCTTGGGCGTCTGGCCGATGAGCTTCCTTTCACTTGGCGAACTGCTCCAGGTGCCCGTCCCTGATGAGTATTTCGATGGCATCCTTTAGGTGGATGTAGTCTTACGTTGTATGGCCGTGGCTCTTGTGGAACTGGTAGTATTTGGACTTATCGATATTAGGTTTGGTTGGTGCCTGCTTTGGGAATCAGACCCTTGCTTGGAGAAATTCTAACTTGGCGCACTCAGTGAGAATCTTTTCCCTCGAGACTGTCAGGGGGGGTGTATTCGTGGAACTTTTCGGAGGGCCTCTTGTTGTCCTGGGTCTCGCAGGGACGGCCTTCTCGTTTTTTATCTCCTCGACGGGATGTCAAGGGCTCGTCCGTCCTGTTTGGACGAGCATTCTCCTTGTGTCTGGGCTCACGGGCGGAGCTAGCATCCTCTTTCTCCTCGTACAGAATGTACGGCTGAGCTCTGACGAGGAAAACATCCAGTGTTGTCGGGGGCCGGAGGCCTATAGCTTTAGCGAAGTCTGTGCGGGAACGGAGCTCGCGTTCCAACAGAAATCTCTTCATGTCATTAGTGGCGGAGACTTAGGCGGCCTCCTTATTGAACCTTTCAATGTAGGCTCGCAAAGGTTTTTCCCTGCCTTGAATGATGGCCTCGAGGGAGGCTTCGGTCTTCGGATGTCGGTAAGAGACCGTGAAATGTCTGGAGAAGAGCCTCCCTAGTTATCTCCATGAAGTGATGGAGTCATTCGGGAGTCCTTTGTACCAAGTCATGGCCTCTTTCTTGAGTGTGGTCGGGAATAACCTGCAGTTGATGGCGCCCCGGACACCGTGGTAGTCGAGCAGCGCATCGATGTTTTCGATGTGCTCGTCAGGTTCGGCTGTTCCGTCGTACGTGCCTAGAGAAGGGGGTTTCTCTAGTCCCTTTGGGAGGCGCATGGCTACGATTTTCTAGGACAAAGGGCCGCAAGGCTCGTCGTCGCTGCTGCTGTTGGTCCAGGAAGGGGAGCGGGTGTCACGTCCATAGAAGGGACGGTGGCTACATCGCGGAGACGGGGTTTGTGCTCGGCCCTTGGACCTGGGTGGCGAACGTGGAGACTCTACCTGGTGCCCTCTTCGGATCCTCTTGGGCTGTGGAGATTGTTGGTTCGTAGGAGAAATTTGGTCGCGTTTACGGATGGCCAGGGTCTCTGGTTTTTGAGGCGTTTGATGGTTCCTCTCGCGCTGGGGAGGGGGACTCCATCGTTGTTTATGCTCTTTCCTCGGTGGAGGGGATCTTGGACGACAGGATTCTTCCAGTGCTTTAATTCTTGCGCTCTGGTTGACGATTAGGAGGTTGGTTTTGTTGAGAACCTCGAGGAGGATCGCCATGGTCGGGTCGACATTGGGCGGAATTGGAATCGACAGGTGCTGCATGATAAGTGGGGCTTCGCCGTGGTCTGCACGAACAGGGGATGAAGAAGTTGTGGCTTCGTCCCTCCATCGAAGGGTGTCGCCACCATGAGAGATGGAAGCCCTTTCAGCATCAGTCTTGCTGATGAGGAGGAAAGTGGAGTTATGAGCATCAAGATTGTTGTCACAGGCAGCCATGATCAGAAAGTTGAAGAGTTGTTTTGGTCTTGTGTTCTTATGAAGAGAGAAAATACGGGGATAAAAAGTTTCCCACAGACGGCGCCACTGATCTTACCGAACAATCAGAATCTGAGATGGGTCAATGACAAACGTCTGTGATGTTGAGTGTCAAAGACGAGGAGGGGTGTACCCGTAAGGCATCCTGATGTTAAAGTAAGAAAATGAGCAAGAGAGCGAGCAAGTACCGAATATGTGTTTCAAGGTGAGAAATTGGATACATGACCCTCTCAAGTAAAAGGGTTTTTATAATGCCCCCAGCGCTTGGCCATTGGTCCCTATTTTCGGGGCGAGATAACTGTTTCCCGAAGAATAGGTAACTCCCAGAAATAGTCGTTGGGATGGGCAGACGTGCACGTAAATAGTCGTTGACACGGGCATGGATGTAGTTACGGGCACAAGCGTCTTAACTGTTTTTGGATGGTGGAACTGTGCGTGACGGGGAGAGATTGATGGGGAGATATGCCTCAGGCCAAGGGCAGATTGGTCAGCCTCCTCTATATGAGGGGCAAAAAGGTAAACTTTCCACCAAAGAGGTTGGACTTAGGCAATTGAGTCGTTCTGGGAGCAGAAGTGGGTTGAGCCATGCCTAGCCATTGGGCCAGTCCGGAAATTTCCTAATTGAGTAAACAATGTACTGCTGGTTGTTGTTGCTTGTTATGTTACAATATTAATGATATTTTATGTTTCTAAAACAGGTTAATATTCTGAAAGCTGTTAATATTTTGAAATCTGGTTCAAGAGAACTCATTTTATGGATGTGGTTCATAAATGCTTTGTTTTGTTATGGAGAAACCGTACAAGAAGTATGAATCAATTTTGGAAGCTTCATTCACCTTGTACTTTTTCTTCATGGAAACACAAAGTAGATCAACTTTAGATCATTCCACGAATCTTTTTAATAAAAGGTTTGTTGTTGTTGTTGTTGTTGAGATGATGATGTATATGTTGTTGTTGAGTTTATTATAATGTATGTAGATTGTTTGTTTCACTCCCTTCATTGAGCATGCATTCATTTAAAGTGATTTAGAAAATAATAAAATGAAAAATTAAGTAATATTTGAAATGCAACTTAGATCAAACATGATTTTCGAATTGCATCCATCTCGTAATTCATCTATATCGCTCTTAACACGTAGGACTTGGTTTATTGCCCCAAATTCTTCAAAGCAACGTTTCATTCTCTATTCATTTATATTGTAAAACATCAAATGTGTCAAGAAATTAAATCATCTTCATCGTTCTCATCATAAAAATCTTCATCGCTGATTAAAATAATAATGATGATAGTGATGATGATGATGATGATTTAGAATCAATCAACATATTGATGCTTTGCAAAATAAACTAGGGATGAACCGTTACTTTGAAGAATTTGGGGCATTGAATCAAATACTACATGTTAAGAAGTAAGAGTGAATTACAGTATGAATGCAATTTGAAAAACAGTGGTTCGTTTAAGTTGTTTTTCAAGAATAAATTAATTTTTCAAATTTTACCTTCTACGTCAAGTTTAATGATTGTATATGTTTAGTGAGGTGTAAGGAAAAACAAGCAATCTACATATTTTATAATAAACTCATGATACTTTTCCAAGGGTTATCTTCTATAACCGTGGTAAAATGTTAATTATTTCCAAATAAATTATTGATGTTGTTGGGTTTCGAACTCATGACTTAAATATATATCACAACGGTTGTTTAATATAACCGTTGTGATAGATAGTACGCTACCTTGCTTATAACTATGATTACACGTCCGTTGTAGAAACCTCTATACATACAATTATACGCTATCTAACAACGAATATGAAACCATCATTATATGTATATCACAACCATCGTTATATATATTTTCCGTAATAGTGCTATAAAGCAGATGTCCATAACCAAAGATTTGGAATGTATATAATATTGTTATTAAAAATGTTTCCAATTAAGTGTATTAATGGAAAGGTAGTTTCCAACTCTACTAGTTAATTTGAACACTTTTTTTCCATGCAAACTTTTTTTTGGTTAAATCTAACTTAGAAGCATGAGCTAATAGTTAGATGAAAAGAAAAATAATAAAGGTACAAAAAAAAGTCTGTACATAGTGTGCACATATACTGGTTAAAGTGAGTTTGACAAGTACTTTTTGAAAGTCTTGTGTTGGATTGTCCATTTCAAGGTTTAATATATAAACGTTATCTAACAGGTTGTTATCCATAACTATTGCCAGCAACTTGCATCAAAGTATTAACTTATTTGATATACAAATTGATATGACTTTCCATAAAGGACAACCAATTGCACATATCAGCCATATGATTTGAATTATAGCAAAATCTCATAGCTTCTGGATAGCAATATTTTGTGTGTCCCACTGTAATACAACTATGATTTAACATACTATGAATTAGACATTGAAGCTTCTTTTTTATTTCTTGCACGAAAAGTCTCTACAAAATCTCATAGTCTCTACGAAAAGCATTGTAAACAAAAGTCTCTTGTGCTAAATTTACACTTAGGACCACACTCACTTTCATTTTGAGCAAATAATTTCTTAAGCTTTTTATTTATTTGTCTTCATCATGGAATAAAAGAAACATGAATTCAATGAGGCTGGCATTGGTGGAGTGGAGCACACTTTGTACCACAGAAATACACAAAATGATAGCCTATTTTCAATAATATTTCATAAATGTGTTGGATATCTGTATGGTAAAATCTAGTATATTTAATTGAAATTATTAAAAACATTACATGAAATCTACAATCATAATGTATATAAAATAAATTCAAATATAAATTACACCATTCCAATTTATAGCTGCATGCAACCGATTGATTAAAAGAGGCTTGTTCATCTATGGTATGTATTTTCCTTTCTTAAAAAAATTGATTTAGAAATTAATTGACAAATATCTTCCATACTTGATATAAGTGTAGACAATGGTTAATCCAATCCCCTAATTTAACAATTCTTCCAATCCTCTAATTTAACAACTCATGTTTCTTAATTGATTGATTATGAATTGACAAATTCCAACGTCAACATGTCAATAACTAATCAACATTAGATATGGATACTTGTTTAAATAATGAAGATTAAACTTACTTGAATGGTTTTGATGACTTCAATATTATAGTCAATTAGATTTTTTTATATATATATAAAGGCAAAATTATATTGAAGAAAAAATAAACAAAACGGAAGATTAGGTCAAAACCGACTTAAACATCAACAAATTTAAATTTGGGTAAATTAGTCCAACAAGTATATTAGGAAGGGAGGAGTACTGTTCCACACAAGATGTGACTCAACTAGAGAGGCCTTCGAGTCCAACAAGTCAACGCATTGATTTCCCTTCCTGAAAATATGAGAAATCTGGAACTCCATTTGCAAAAGAGAAATCAAAGCATTCAACCTTCTAGCTTTTAAGATCAAAGGCACAGTGTTGGGATCCTAGAACGTAAGAATAACTAACTTTGAATCCGTTTTCAACCAGACTTTCTAAAAACTAGATCTAATTCTAAATCAATGGCAATGATGAAACCAGAAAGCTCGGCATGGGATGCAGAAGAACCTTCCACTAAGTTAGATAATCCAATCAAAAAATCCCCAGAATGATTACAAAAAGGCATCCACACGAAGCCGAAGAGTTAACGAACGGACAATCGATGTTTCACTTAACCCACCCCGAAGCAGGCGGATACCACATGACCTCCACAATCTTAGGCGCTCTAGACATATTAATTGAGACTTTGAAATACTTGATGATGGAGAAAACAATGATGGAAGAGTTAGCAGTTTTTGTTGGGGTTGGTTGAAAATATACATGTTGAAGAAGTCCCACATTGCTTAGTTTTTCAAGGCTATATATAAGATACAAGTTTTTTGAAGAATAAGTGTTCTTAGTATGCTATGTGGTTGTAGTTTTGTCTGATCTTCCACATCAGAAAAGAAGGGTAGTGTTGTGAAAGAGTTGTTAAGCTGCAATTACAAATTCCGCTGTGCAGTTTGAGCTAGAGAAAATTGATGGAAGTTTTTTCTGACTTGTGGAATGTTCAAGTCAAAGATATGTTGATACAATCAAGATTATATAAGGTGCAAGATTATGTCGGTGGTTGAAGAACTTCCTACCAACAAGGAAGTTGCACCATAATGTTTCTACCTGATTTTCGACATGTGAAAATTCTTGAAGTGGTTTAGATTCAAGTGAAGTATACTCTTATTTAGGTGGAGTATGATAGTTTTCTTAAATTATGATTGTCGGTGAAGACAATGTAAAATTCTTGGAGTGGTTTACCTTCAAGTGAAATTTTTTCTTCATGCTAAAGTATATGATTGTCGGTGATGACAATGGAAAATTTTTGAAGTAGTTTATCTTCAAGTGAAATATATTTTCATGAGTATGATAGTTTTTAAAACTATGATTGTCGGTGAAGACAATGTGAAAATTATTGGAGTGGTGTAGCTTCAAGTGACTATACTCTTTATGGTGGAGTGTGATTGTCGGTGAAGACAATGAAATTTTATGTATTATTTTCAATCAAGGTGGAGATTGTTGGGGTTGGTTGAAAATATACATGTTGATACTCTTTATGGTGGAGTATGATTGTTGGTGAAAACAATGAAAGCTTATGTATTATTTTCAATCAAGGTGGAGATTGTTGGGGTGGTTGAAAATATACATGTTGAAGAAGTCTCACATCGCTTAGTTTTGTGAATGAAGAGGAAGTCCAAGGCTATATATAAGATACAAGTTTTTTAAGTTTCATGTCGCTTAGTATTGTGAAGGAAGAGGGAGTCCAAGGCTATATATAGGATTCAAGTTCTTTATTCCAAGATGTACCAGTCAAAAGCACTTTAACCTTGTATTTAACTTTCTTTTTTCTCTTACACACTTGTTTTAGAGTGTTGTAAGTGTAGTTAAATATTAGTTTTGGAGGGTGTGGGTGTACTGGGGGCTGGGTTAGTTGAGGGTATATTATGTGTTGTAACAATTTTTACATAATGTTATTCTCTAGTTGTCTATTGACAATGGTCGTGGTTTTTTTCTCCGGTTTTGGAGTTTCTACATTATGTTTTTGTGTTGTGATTGTGTTCATCTTTTTTCTCTATTTTTGTTTTTTTCCCAACAGTTTTCCTAGAGTTATTACCAATTAAAGCAACTTTATAGTAGATTAAATTGACAACAGTTTTCCAGTGCATGTTGGAGTTGTTGAAACGACTATTATTTTGAGACAGCAAGATAATACTAACGGTGGGGGTTATAACAGCTTGAATAATCACTTCACATTGTTTGCTTCAACCTTCATCACCAAGATTAATCGCTTCTAGAATGTCAAGAGGCATAAGGGCTTTGATCAACACGAGAAACCAATTCCAGACATGATACACAAAAGAGCAAGAAAATAAAAGATGAGAGGAGGTCTCTTCATTCATTCTGTAGAGACTGCACAAGGAAGGACCATAGAAGCCTCTTTTTCTCAAATGATCATCTGTAGCCATTTTATCGTGAACATTTTATTTTTCTCAAAGGAAACAGACAATGTTCGAAATCTACTGGGCCATGTCAAGATTGTCTTATTTGTTAGCTTAGCTTTGAAGGCTTCTTTTAGAGTTAAATCACCTTTAGTGGAATGAGGCCAAATTCTACAATCCTTTCTAAAGTCAAGAGGGACAGTACTTTGCTCTACTTTATCAAGGATGTTAGGTACCAGCTCTAAAACCAGCTCAAGAAAAGATCATCTTCCATGGTTGATGAAATTCGAAACCAAAAGCCTAGTGTTGACATTGTAGGAAGGTTGAATCAAATTAAATAAAGGGTATCCAATCCAAGGATTCAACCAAAAATGAGTGCAATTACCATATCCTATTATGATTTTAGAATCAATAAGCAAAGGCTTGAACTCTTTCATAATTTTGCACAAGACAAAAGAACTGATATGATAAGCAATAAGCTTTCCATCCTTTAAAACTCTAGCGCGAACAACCTAGCTCATGGCTCCTTCAAATTAATGACGTCCCAACACAATTTAGTGTTGGAAGCAACATTTAAATATAATACAACGAATAGCCAAGCCACCTTGGTTGAAAGGATAATACGATTCATCTGAAGCCACAATAACCAGTTTCCTTAGCATAACATTTTGTGAGTGCAAATTCCTATTATATGTATTTTGTATAATGTCAAAACTAGGATACTTTAGCATTTATGTATATTTGACGGTATCCTATGAGTCTTAATGTCCATCTTAGCATTATGAAGCATAAAAACATTTTGGAAATGATTTAGAAATGGTTAGAAATGATTCTACATTGAAAATTTTTGTTTTTATGCAAGACACAAGCTTATGTGTCGACACATACGTCGTATGAGTCGACATATGTTGTTAATTTTTTAAGTCTGTAGCTTCTGTTTATGCATGTGTCGACACATGTCGCATACAGGTCGACACATAGAAGATACTTTTCTGTTATGAGTCGACACATGCAAGGTATGAGTCGACACATGTTGATGAGTTTTAAAGCATGTAGCCTCTGTTTGATGTGCCGACTGTGGAAGGATTTTAGGTCGACATATAAAATACAATTTTCTTCAATGTGTTGACACGTGACTTACATAGGTTAACACATACGATGCATTTTTTCCAAAAAATCATGATTCTTTTCAAATATTTTGCATTCCTTTTGCCTCCAATTTGCTGATATACACACGCACGCACACACATACTTCATACACACATCATTTCAAAATACAAAATCAGGAATATACAAAGATTTCTCTTCATCTTCAACATATGTTCTATGCATACACATAAACAAATTACACATAGTCATTGTTTATTTGGGTATCATATAGAATTAGAGAAGATAACGTCCAATTTTGGTTGTCTAATTATAAATTGGGTTGAGAATCTTTGGGGGTTTCAATAAAAAAACCAAGATGGGGTTTTTCTTCAAGATCAATTGGGGATTTGAATGTTTTGGACAAGATTACACAATTGGGATTCATCGAGTGAAAACTTTGAAGAACAGGGTTTCTCGCAAAGGAGTAGTGTGAGATGGTGGATTAAATTGGTAAATCTTGGGGTTACAACAATTCTCAATTTGGATTCAATCGAGTGAAAGCTTTGAAGAATGATATTTCTTGCAAAGGAGTAGTGTGAGATGGTGGATCAAATTTGCATCGTTGGGTGACTTGATCAAGCTCAGATCAAGGGAAGAGAAAATGTTAGAATCAACATCAAACATATGGTTTGTGGGGTTGTATTGCTACATTTTACTTGTAAAACTACATTTTCCAAGCAAGATTGATTATCTCAATTCGAGTTTGAATTGATGGCAGACGTACTCATAGCGAGGCTAATTGGGGAAATACCTAAATAAATACTTGTGTACTCTCTCTCTCTCTCTATCTCTCTCTCTCACTCTCACTCTCTCTCACTCTCTCTCTCTCTCTCTCTCTCTCTCTCTCTCTCTCTCTCTATATATATATATATATATATATATATATATATATATATATATATATATATATATATATATATATATATATATATATATATATATATATATATATATATATATATATATATATATATATATATATATATATATATATATATATATATATATATATATATATATATATATATATATATATATATATATATATATATATATATATATATATATATATATATATTTCATTTGCAAATTGTTGAATACGTAGATTGTGCGACCAATATGTTTGGTTAAACTTTTTGATAACCTTTTGAAAAAGGTTGTGTTGAGTTGATCATAGTCTATTAGATTGTGTTTGGATTACAAATCAACAATACCATACAAAGTTATAAAAGAAAGTTATTACACACAAGGTGTTCGATAATTTGTATCAATTGCGTTTTTATGTATTTTTTCATTGGAAATAGACTTCAATTTTATTATAACATTCAAGTGATTGCCGTTATAAGTATATTGATCAACTTTCTCTCATTATCATAACTTTATTCTATATACGCATATCTGGGATTTTTGATAGTGATTCAATTTAGACGATTTAATTCGGGTCGCTTCCGATAGCCTTTAAATTTTTTATAAAAGAAAAATTTGTAAATTTTTTTGTGACTTGGGATCTATTCACCCCCATTCTAGATAATCTGCCTTCGTCTAACATATTTCTAGACCAAATGAAATTTCTACAGCACCTCTCAACCATCTTAATCAAAGACACCAACATGAATAAATAGAGAAAGAATGATTCAGCATGGCTAGGATGGTATTTTTACCAAAAGCACCCTACTAGTAAAGGAAAAAAGAGAGGATTTCCAATTTTCTAATTCTACTTTAATCTTGTCCACCAAAGGACGAAAGTAAGAAGCTTTTGGAGTACCCTTGAATATAGGGGACCCTTAGATACGAGAAGGGAAAATATCTAATTTTGAATCCAATAAGAGAAGAAATATAGTGAGCCATATACTCAAAGATGTCTTGTAAACAAATGAGATTTATCTTGATTCACTATTTGACCTGAAGCCTTAGAGTATATTTGGAGAAAGTTGATGAGGTTCTTTGTGGAATTTTTATTTCCCTTGCAAAAAACCATAATAGAATCGGCGAATAAACAACAGGAAGGAACATTCAATCCTCTACCCAAAAATATACTTGATGTTTCCTTGCTCAACAAGCAAAGATATGCTAATGCTGAGGACCTCCTCAGCTATAGAAAAGAGGAGAGGGAAGGGGGTCCCCCTTCCTGACCTCTCTCACACAATTGAAGTAGCCTTTAGGGATACCATTGAAGGAGATGGAAATATTTAAGGACTTGAAATTAGTAAGGATCCATTAATTAAACTTAGCTTTAATTCCAAAATCCTTAGGAACCTGCATAAAAAAATACCAATTAAGAGAATCAAAACCTTTGATAATATCTACTTTTAAAGCAATGTTGCCTCCATGGGATTTCTTGTGAAGGAGATTGATTGCTTCAGAAGTCAAACCAATGCAATCTCTAATGTTTCTACCTTGAATAAAACCTTTTTGTTCAGAAGAAATAATGTTAGGAATAAGAGTAGCCAATTTATCATCCAACACTTTAGAAATAATCTTGAACTTAAAGTTAGTTAAAGCTATTGGTATAAAACGGTCCATAGAATCAACATTAGAATATTTAGGAATGAGAATGAGAATATTACAATTGAAATTAGGAAGGAGCCAGGAAGGTTGAAAAAAGTAAGTAACTGCAGTAGAGACATACTGAGCAATCACTTCCCAATAGTATTGATAGAAAGAAGCTCCAAAGCCATATGGCCTAGGGGCTCCCTCTTTATTAAGATTAAAGACAAAAGTCTTAATTTCATAGACATTAGGGGCAATAGTGATCATATTATTCATCTCATCATTAATAAGCTCAGAGATACAAGAGTTGATCAGGCCAGGGTCAAGAGTGGTGAGATTAGGATCAGAAAAAAGCTTCTCAAAGTAATGGACCACATGATTGTCACAACTGTGAAAAACACTCAGCAGAAAAAACAGAAGGGTCGCCACTGAACGTTATTTATCCTGACGGGGGAAAGGAAACGATCGAAGAAAACCTTAAAGAAGGGAGAAGACATGGTCGTTGCAATCAAATCTAGGGTTCGGGAGTCAATTATGCGAGAGGAAGGTATTAGCACCCCCCTCGCGTCCGTTGTACTCAACGGAATCCACGCTTGTTGTCTAATCAAAGGGTGTGTCATTTAAAGTCTATTGCTAAACGGAAATGGAAAGGGAAAAACAAAAAGGGTGACTCGATAGGACTTCGCCATCCTAGGCCTACGTATTCCCTCGTACAATGGGAAAGTCAGAGTCGACGTAGTTCAAAGGACTACGGGTGAAAGGGGGGAAGGTTGCTCGCCAAGACTTCACCCTCTTTTTCCTACATATCCTTATTTGGTATGAGAAATCAGAGCAGCCATACTTTGTCTCACCATAGGTTTCTTATTGTTTTTTATGAGTGACGTTAAGTTTCCATTCCAGCAGTTAGGGTCGATGCTTGTTTCCGGTAGAAAGCAAAAATAACGTACTCTTTTTGAAAATGATTTGACAGACAATCTCGAAGGATAAAATTATTTGAGGTTTGTTTGTGAGTGTTAACAGAAATGAATTGACTTTGTTTGGAATGCACATTGCACTAAAGTCTATGACATAGGATCAAATACTTCACGCTAACGATCCAAACGCCTCGCGCATAAAGTACTCTAAGATGACGTTAGAAATTCATCTGCTCATCTTTTCCCATGTGCTCAAGGCTCGTGGCACACAATGCACATCATATTTATTGCATGTTTTGATTTTTGTTTTGAGAAGAGAAAAGAGAAAGACGCACAAAAGGTCTAAAGGGAAAACTCGATCCTAACATTGTCATGAAAAATGACCCTAAGGTCGGGATGTAGAAGGAAATTTTATCCTAATGTTAGCATGCAAAAGGTGGACCTAAGGTTGAGGTTATAAGGGACTAACCTATTGTTATCATGCATGGATTAAACTCCTAATGTCTATCCTACTTCAAGCTTTATCAAAAATTAAGTTGAACTAGGAGCATGCAAGGACAAGCCAAAAACAACAGCTACAACAGTGCTTCAGCCTCAGAATAGCAATAAAAACCAGGAAAATAAGTACAACAGCATTTAAGTGCTCATGTTTCAGCACATAACAGATGTAAAAAGCAGCAGGCATAATAGATGCACAATTAACAGCATACTAAAATCCAGAACAGTAGGTGTAAAAGCTCGGGCAGCTAGCATGCATTAACATTGAAGCAACACATCAAGCATGCAATGATCATAAACGAACATGCATAACAAGTCAAACCAAGCATCAAGATTGCAAACAACCAAGATTAAGCAACAATTGACATATGATCAACTCATCCAAGAACAATACATGATTATGCATCCACAATTCAACAAAGGCATATGACATTGTACGGACCAAACATGAACGCATATCGAGCAAGGTTAATTGATGAACATGTATTAACAATCAAACACACGTAAACTCAATAAGATTGCACAATGAAACATTAAACAAGAACATCACACATATTCAATAACAATTAATCGCTTCGAACAATCATGCGTTTGCGGAATCAAAAAAAAGAAATGAGCATGTAACACAAATCTAGTAAGCTAAACATCAAAAACCAATAATTGATATGGTACAAATGATTATGCAACATGATCATCACACCAAGAGTTCTAAACAAAAGTCATGGATGTGTAACATGAAAACCATAAGTCGTGCGTCGAATAATCACAAGCATGCTATCAAGTATGATGGAACAACTCAAAAAGAGTCCACAAATATGCATGATATCAATCCAGGAAGATTAGATGTGGAAAGAAATCAAAACAAGCTTGAAAATGCACAAAAATCATATTTTGCATCAGTGTTAATCGATTAACCATTTGCTAGGCAAAATTTTTTAATTGATTCACACACTCAAAAACAAGAAAAATACACTGGTTAGTCGATTAACCATTTTTTCCTAGCAAATGGTTAATCGGTTAACACTGTTAAAAACAGCAACATAAAATTTAGCATAAAGGCCCTTTTCAAAAACTCAATCACTAAATCTCCACATGTTAGAGCAACCAATTGTGCATGAAAATTACATCAAATCACAATAATTAAACACCAATTGAATCCATCAACACCAACATCAATAATCAAAGCAATTAATGGATCAATTATCACCAAAAATCATAAGATCTACATTATGAAATGCAAATTAAATCCAAATCAAAGCTAGATCTGAAAATTACCAACCTACAATGGATGATGATGTAGTGGAGGTTTAGCTCAAGAATTAACAAATTGCAATGTACAATTTATGAAGCTTTTGATTATGGAGCTTTTGTGAGGGTTTTGGAATGAGAGAAAAATGAGAGAATTGGAATGATATGTGTAGAAAAATCAGAAAATGAGTGAGAGTTATGAGAGGTTTGAAGCAAAATAATTTAAGTATGGTTTAGGTTTGGAATTAAAATTTGGCTTGGAGTGTGGGTTAGTGTGAGGAATAGAAATTAGGAGTGGAATTAGGAATAAGAATGTTTAAAATTTGGAAGGAATTTAAATTAATTGGAAAACAAATCAAATTTGGAACCACTTCTAGATCCTTCTGCTGGTGTAAAAATTGAAATTGGGATCAAAAGCTGCAGTGTTGGAAATGAAAGAATCTGGAAAAAAATTTGCATTGGTTAATTGATTAACACTTTACTAGGCAAAATGTGTTAATCGATTAACACATGGAAATTTTGAATTTTCTTGGCGCCACAAGGAGGGAAGCCTAGGGAATCGCTCATTGCCACCTGTTCTGAGCATAGTTTGACCTCTGAAACTTGTTATTTGATATTTCACTTATATAATGCCTGAAATTAATTGTGAACTATCTCTCGCACTAAAAAATAACCTGCTGAGAAATAAAATCTAGTGCCAGATCACTGAGCAAAATGAATGCTGAAGCCTCTGATGCTTGCTTCTTACAAACTTACAAAAAAAGAAAGTTTTGAACCATAGAAACAACTTGATCCCATATCTCAAGAACCAATGCCATGATATGAACAATGATAATGCAAAAATGAACGAAACATAAGTCAGTTATGGTTAGAAAAACAGAGGGAAAATTTTGGGGTGCTACAGTTGCCCCTATTTAATCGCTTAAACCTTAAGGGATGAAGAGGGACACTTTTCAGACGTTCAAGATAGAAGGGGATTGAATACAAAAGAACCCATGAATTTGTACTCTGTAGAAAAAGAAGAAAAGGTAAATTGGACGTCAACCAAAGGTGGACTTACAACCAAAGGTGAAGAGAAAATGACTCCGCTAGGGAGGGTGAAATCTTAGGCAGACCACTCTATAGGGTCAAACGCCAGATGTTTGGAAGCAAACTCCATTGGAAGCAAACTCCACTAGAGGGACACATTGTCAAAGGGATTTGACGAAATGCAAACTACACCAAAGAAACACCTCGTCAAAGAGATTTGACGAAAGGAAAATTGACCCAAAGAAACACCTCGTCAAAGGGATTTGATGGAAAGAAAATGAATCAAAGGACTACACCTTCAAAGGGATTCGACAGAAAGAAAACTGAACCAAAGAAACACATCGTCAAAGGGATTTGACGGAAAGAAAATAAACCAAAGAACCACATCACCAAAGGGATTTAATGGAAAGAAAATAGAACCAAAGACCACATCATCAAAGGGATTTGATGGAAAGAAAATGGAACCATACCACATTGTCAAAGGTATTTAATGAAAAGAAAACAAACCAAAGACCACATCGTCAAAGGGATTTTACGGAAAGAAAACGAACCAGAGGACCACATCGTCAAACGGATTTGACAGAATGCAAACGAACCAAAGACCACATCATCAAAGGGATTTGACGGAAAGAAAACAAACTAGAGGACCACATCGACAAAGGGATTTGACGGAAAGAAAACCAAACCAAAGAAACATATCATCAAAGGGATTTGACAGAAAGAAAACCAACACCAAAGGAACACATCGTCAAAGGGATTTAACGGAATGAAAACTGAACCAAAGAAACACATCGCCAAAGGTATTTGACGGAAAGTAAACTAATACCGAAGGAATGTCTACTGGGGATATGTCACTATCTTGATTAAGGGTTGATTCAGGCTTTCGGGCAAGGTACCAAATTTGGCTTATGCTTTGCATGCATGTTTGATTTTTCTTTCTATGGCGTAATTCTCCATATAAAATTGTAATGTTACGCATTTGAGGATGTAATGATTCTTATGATATGCAAAAGGACCACTCCAACAAAATAAATACTAAAGAGACGAAACCAACTCTATTAAGGATGACAAACTAAACCATCTCTAGAGTCACAACAACCCAACCAAAGTTCCATTCTGCAGGAAAGTAGGAATAACAGACGACTGCTGGAGAAAAATCACCAAGATTCTGATCTTTTGTCCATCCATGGGGAGATATACTACCTACGTTGGGGGAAAATACCAATGACGATTGGGCTTTGACCTGCTGGGGAAACCACCCACTATTAGGCCTTCATCTGGTGAGAGAAATAATAACCAATGATGATACCAACTCCACTAGGGATGATGCTAGACTCACTTCACTACTGGGGGCAATGACCAAATACACCAACTCTGTTGGAGACATTACATATCTCAATACCCTGTTGAAGAATACTACTGAGCACAATGTTGGAAAATGTCAACAACCATTGGACTTTTACCCTTGCTGGAGATAAGCATTTTATGAAGGGACCTTGTCTACTAGAGATAATTCTTTCGCTGCTTGGGAATGCATCGAACTCTAAAGGTCTTGCTAGGAAAAGATATTCATTGAAATTTTTCTAGGGGGAAATCAAAGTCCTCACTGAAAAGCTTTAACTCTACTGGGGGTACCACATGTTTGCTATCAACATGAATCCTGCGATATCCTGCCATAATACACTGAACCTTTAAGAGGTAACTCAGATTAACTATCTTCTAGAGAGGATAACTCTTCGTGCTCTTAAAGTGGCATGTCTCAATACGAGCCTTTGAAGTAACTTTTCCCTTGTCTGATTGATCTTTGAGAGATTTACTGAATCTCGACTTGATTTCCCCTGATTAACCGAACCTTAGATAGATTTCTCAGCCTAACTGAGCCAGATTGACTTTTTGAGCATAACTTATTAGGAACGCTCATGCTCAACAGAGTCTCTTGGCCACATGCTCCTCAATGTATCTATCAAGAAATTTCCACTTGGCAAGATTAAACTTCTCGACTGATATTCATTATGTAAACCTCATTGGTGACAAATACATGTTTGCAAGCAGAAAATATTTATTCTGAGAATTATAATTCTAATGCAACACATATGCTAATCTTGAAGTTCTT
This sequence comes from Lathyrus sativus, assembly GCA_963859935.3. Taxonomy (NCBI): domain Eukaryota; kingdom Viridiplantae; phylum Streptophyta; class Magnoliopsida; order Fabales; family Fabaceae; genus Lathyrus; species Lathyrus sativus. The sequence goes on along the minus strand of OZ012740.1, from coordinate 520,792,135 downwards.
GTTGAAAAGATATCACCAAAATTTGTGAATAAGTCACTAGTTAAAATGCGATACTGATTTTTTCTTGAATGACATCATGCACTTGCAATACCAACAAAGAGTTTTAGCATAACTCATGGGAGTCATGAACGCTATCTTGTTGAAGCACGCCTTCAAAATAAAACTTTCTTCAATTAGGACTTTTAAGGGTTGAATTGTGGCTCGGTTTACGGTTTTAGAAAAAATGGATTTTTTGGCTCAAAATTTATTTGTACCCACCCATTCTCCTTGATGTTCTCCAGTCCTACGTTCAGCTAATTTGGCATAAGCACTCACCCTTCAAAAGGTTATTGAATGGCATAAGTGATGGTTAATGAACCCACAAAGTTTTCGGAGTGACAGTCACGCCTTTTGTCTTTGGTGTCTGTAGTCACACGACTTTGTTTTTTTCTCTGAGGATTTTTTCTTTTGTCATCCTTTTCATTTTCCTCTTTTCGCTCTTTTCTCTGATCTTGCCTGGACTGACTCTTCTAAGTTTTCGATTTTGAAGTCCATAGGGATTCCCTAACTTTGCCTAAGTCACTTGTTTTCAAGTTTCAAATCAGCGGGCTTTTTCCTTTTCTTTTTTTCTTTTGAACAAATTGTGCGATGCTGGTTGTCTTGGAAGGATCGTGACTGCCTCATCCTTTGGTTGGTGAGAAATGAACAATGTGGGCTTGTGAGAGATAAAAGGTAATGGATCCTTAGATGCACACTCCTTTTGAAATTTGAACACTCGGTCAAATTAGTTGAAAACTATCATGCCCTTGGGTTAGATGTGGGTTTTTTTTATATGAAAGAAACTCCTACTTCAAGGCTCAAAGGGGTTAACGAGGGTCTAACTCCCTTATATCTTCGGTGTTTAGGGGTTTGAAACAATGCATGTACATCATCAACAAGGTTTTATTCCAAAATCATACGGTCTGAAAATTTGCGTTTTTACTTCATCACCCCCCCCCCCCTCAAAGAATTTAAGCAAGAAGTTGGTATTGTAATGCACATAAATGTTTATATGAGTGACCACAGATGAATTACTTCAAAAAAACATAATCATTGCATTAAAATCATCATTAAAAACAAATAAGTTCTTACATGCAAACAGAACATTAACAAATAATGAAAAATACAAATGAAAATGCAGTACAAAAATTAAAATTGCCATGGCTGAGGAGGCTCGGTTCTGTCTGGACTAATTGCTTCTGATGATGTCTTTGTAACCTGGGTGCTTACTTGGGAGGCTTTAATTAATGTGCATACCATCTGTAGTGAAATTAATGACCCTAGCATCAATCATATCTTGCACTTTGTGCTTGAACACATTGCAATTTTCAATTGAATGCCCCTGCGTCTTGGAGTGTTACTCGCACCTAGCATTCATGTTAAAATCTGGAGGGAGAGGATTTGGGACAGGCGTAACCTCTCTTATCTGAATCGAAGAGCCATGAAGTAAGCGAGCAAGCAGCTGACGGTGAGGAACAAAAATGAGATCAAACCTTTTCTCGGGTCATCTCGGTCTTTGTTGTCACTTCTGGGAGCTAGTCTGTTGCTGATACCGATTTGGGTACTCCTCTTGTCCATGAACTTTCATCCTCAAACTTATCCTAGGAACAGGAAATAGTTGTGGTCATGGAGATTCTAAAATAAGGATTGTAATATATGCCCCTGACTTGATACAGTTTTAGGAGAGAAAACGGGGATATCCACTTCTTTTGCAACAACTGGAATAAGACCACCTTGTATGCTCATGTCGCCCGGTGTGAACTCAATAGCCTTTGAATTAATTAGATCCTAGACCTTATGCTGAAAGGCCCTGCATTTCTCCACATTATGCCCCGGTGCCCCAGCATAGAAATCATAATGGGCACTTGCATCATAGCCTGGTGGAGGCTTACCAGCAAATGAAGCCATAGTATGAAGTTCAACCAATTGAAGTTGAAGTAAATGTTGCAATAACTGAGCATAAGTTCTAGGGAGCTGGTAAAAAATTCTTGCAGGCTGCTTTAGTCTCTATGCTCACACTCTACTATTAGGATTGTCTTGGGAAATAGGAGGTGGCTACAGACAAAAAAATTCTGGAGCCCCAGGTTGTGCAAAAAATCTGCGAGACACATCACGCTCTGGGAGAGATTCCACAGGAAAGAGAGGAAAAACAATCAATGTTGTAGCTTCAAGCATAGGATTTCCTTCTTTCCTTAACACATTTCTCATGACGTCCATAATCAGGCTCACCTGAGTCTTCAGTTGATGAACTTCCTTCCTCAGCATTTTCTGATCCTGAGATAAAACTAGCATGTCCACCATGAATTGCCCCATTTGGCTTCGTACTTCCTTCAACTCTGCTTGAATATGCTTCATAGTCAACTTCTAGCTTCTTTGAAAAGTTAAGTCTGAATTATGAAGAAAACCAGATCAGGATAATAAAAGACCAGCTTCACAGTACCTGTTATGCAAATGAATATGAGAATGAAAATGTAAATGTTATGTTCGAATATTTCCAAGGAATCTGTCCGCTTTGATTCAAATTTTACATAGACGAACCACAAGAAAAGATTGAATTCTCAAAAGTGAGTCTCAAAATTATGATCCTTGGAAATAAATGAGCATGTATTCCAGAATGTAGACATGTTATGATGATATGGATGTGAAGATATGTGATCAGGGCTTCCATATGCCTTGAATAGTTGTTGCACTATCGACCGAATAAGACTATAATTCTGCTTTATCGAGAAAACCGAAAAACCAGAATACCAGAATTACCAGAATCCCAGAACCAAAAGTCCACGCTGATGATAAAACGAGAAAACCGAGTAGGTTGAAAGTCAAGATTTCCTTCAAAACCTATCCCTTCTCACATGTGGGTTCTAGTCTTGGATACGACATCCTAGCAGGTCCTCAGTATCATAGACTCTCAGATCGAGAAATGATGATATGTTCACCATTTCTAGTTTGGCATCATCATCAATCAAGGAGGTCTCAATTGATTCCCCATGAACGGTCTCCAGAGTCATAAGCTCTCAAGGGAACACTCTGGCTAGTGTATAAACATACAGAACAAAGAATCTCCTAAGAAAACCTCGTATGGATGCGAACTCAAGCCAACAGTACGTGTCAAATACCACGCAAGTCAACAAGAGCCCACTTTAATCCTATGTGTGTACTCGAGCTTGGGTACTGGGCTCATCTCTCACAGAATCATCTTACCCTACAGCACAGCAGCAGCAGAATAATATGATAACAATAATCAAATGCAATAAATGCAGTAAAATATAATAATATACAACATATACAACAAATAAATGCACAAAAATAAACACCCAATGAAACAAAAACAAACAAGCGCTAGGATTGACACACATAGGGAACCAGATTCCCCAACAGAGTCGCCAGTTGTCGCAACTGCGAAAAACACCCGGCGGAAAAAACAGAAGAGTCACCACCAAACGTTATTTAACCCGACAGGGGAAAGGAAACGATCAAAGAAAACCTCAAAGAAAGGAGAATACTTGGTCATCATAACCAAATCCAGGGTTCGGGAGTCGATTACGCGAGAGGAATGTATTAGCACCTCTTCGCGTCCGTTGTACTCAACGGGATCCACGCTTGTTGTCTAATCAAAGGGTGTGTTATCTAAAGCCTACTCCTAAACATAAACGGAAAGGGAAAAATAAAAAAGGATACTCGATAGGACTTCTTCGTCCTAGGCCTACGTATTCCCTTGTGCAATGGAAAATTCAGAGTCAATGTAGTTCAGAGGACTACGGGTGAAAGGGGGAAGGTTGCTCGCTAAGACTTTGTTGTCTTGTGCCTACGTATCTTCATACGGTATGAGAAATCAGAGCAGCCGTAGTTCGGCTCACCATGGGTTGCTTAGTGTTTTTTATGAGCAACGTTAAGTTCTCATTCCAACAGTTAGGGTCAATGCTTGTTTGCGGCAGAACGGAAAAATAACGTACTCTTTTTGAAAATGATTTGACAAACAATCCTGAAGGATAAAATGATTTGAAGTTTGTTTATGAGTTTTAACAAAAATGAATTAACTTTGTTTGGAATGCACATTGCACTAAAGTCTATGACATATGATCGAATACTTCGCGCTAACGATCCAAGCGTCTCGCGTACAAAGTATCTTAAGATGAGATTAGAGATTCATCCACTCATCTTTTCCTATGTGCTTAAGGCTCGTGGCGCACAATACACTTCATATTTATTGCATGTTTTGATTTTTATTTTGAGAAGAGAAAATAGAAAGATGCACAGAAGGTCTAAAAGGATAACTCGGTCCTAACGTTGTCATGCAAAATGGCCCTAAGGTCAGGATACAGAAGAAAATTCTAACCTAATGTTAGCATGCAAAAGGTGGACCTAAGGTTGAGGTTAAAAAGGACTAACTTATTGTTATCATGCATGGATTAAACTCCTAATGTCTATCATACTCCAAGCTTAATCAAAAATTAAGTTGGACTAGGAGGCCCTAAGGGAGCATGCAACAACAAGCCAAAACAAGGAAAACAAGCCAAAAATAGCAGCTACAACAACGCTTCATCCCCAGAATAGCAATAAAAACCCAGCAAATAAGCACAACAGTATTTAATAGCTCATGTTTCAGCATATAACAGGTGTAAAAAGTAGCAGGCAGAATAGATGCACAATTAACAACATGCTAAAATCCAGAAGGACAGGTGTGAAAGCTCAGGCAGCTTGCATGCATTAACATTGAAGCAACACATCAAGCGAGCAATGATCATAAACGAACACGCATGCATAACAAGCCAAACCAAGTATCAAGATTGCAAACAACCAAGTTTAAGAAACAATTGTCATATGATCAAGTCATCCAAGAACAATACATGATTATGCATCCATAATTCAACAAAGGCATATGACATCGTGTAGACCAGACATGAGCACATATAAAGCAAGGTTAATTAATGAACATGTATTAACAATTAAGAATAAGTAAACTCAACAATATTTCAGAATTAAACATCCAACAAGAACATCATGCATATTCAACAATAATTAATCGCTTTGAACAATCATGCACTTGCGGAATCGGAAACATGTAATGAGCATGTAACACAAATCCAATAAGCTAAACATTAAGAACCAACAATTGACATGGTACAAATGAGTATGAAAAATGACCATCACACCAAGAGTGCAAAACAAAAGTCACGGATCTACAACGCGAAAATCACAAGCATGCTATCAAGTATGATGGAACAACTCAAAAACAGTCCACAAATATGCATCATATTAATCCATGAAGATTAGAAGTGGAAAGAAATCAAAACAAGCTTGAAAATGCATAAAAATCACATTTTGTATCAATGTTAATCGATTAACCATTTTCTAGGCAAAATATGTTAATTGATTAACAGACTCAAAAACAACAAAAATACATTGGTTAACCGATCAACCACTTTTTCCTAGCAAATGGTTAATTTGTTAATACTGTAAAAAAACAACAATATAAAATTCAGCATGAAAGCACTTTTCAGCAACTTAATCACTTAATCTCCATATGTTAGAGCAATCAATTGTGCACGAAAATTACATCAAATCACAATAATTAAACACCAATTAAATCCATCAACATCATGATCAATAATCAAAGCAATCAATGGATCAATTATCACCAAAAATCATAAGATCTACAATGTGAAATGCAAAATTGAGCCAAATCAAAGTTAGATCTGAAAACTACCAACCTACAAAGCTGAGATTTGCTTTGGTGAGTGTTGTTAAATTGAAATTGATGAATCAAAGCAAGAAAACCAAAGATCTATGAAGCTCTTGCAAGAAAAGTTGAAGATCCAAGAAATAATCCACAAATAAGCCACAAGCTCTTTAAGAAGTGATTCCAAAACTTGATCAAGATCCAAATAAGTTGCAACTTCAAAATTGAACAATGGAAGATGATGTAATGGAGGTTTAGCTCAAGAATTCACAAATTACAATGTACAATTTGTGAAGATTTTGATTATGGAGCTTTTGTGAGGGTTTTGGAATGAGAGAAAAATTATAGAAAAGTTGAGAGAATTGGAATGAGATGTGTAGAAAAATCAGAAAATGAGTGAGAGTTATGAGAGGTTTGGAGCAAAACAATTTAAGTATGGTTTAGGTTTGAAATTAAATTGTGGCTTGGAGTGTGGTTTAGTGTGAGGAATAGAAATTAGGAGTGGAATTAGGAATGAAAATGTTTGAACTTTGGAGGGAATTTGAATTAATTGGAAAATAAATCAAATTTAGAACCACTTCTAGATCCTTCTACTGGTGTGAAAATTGAAATTTAGTGATTGGAATTGGGATCAAAAGCTGCAACGCTGGAAATGAAACAATCTGGGCAAAATTTACATTGGTTAACCGATTAACACGTTGCTAGGAAAAATGTGTTAATCGATTAACACATGGGAAATTTGAATTTTCTCGGCGCTGCAAGGAGGGAAGCATGGGGAATCGCCCGTTGCCACCTGTTTTGAGAATAGTTTAACCTCTAAAACTTGTTATTTGATACTGCACTTGTATAATGCCTGAGATAAACTATGAAATGTCTCTCGCGCTCAAAAATAACTTGCTGAAAAATAAAATTCGGTGCTCGATGAGTAAAATGAATGTTGAAGCCTCTGATGCTTGCTGCTTACAAACTTGCAATAAAAGAAAGTTTTGAGACATATAAACAACTTGATCCCATATCTCAAGAACCAATGCCATGATATGAACAATGATAATGCAAAAATGAATGAAACATAAGCCATTTACGGTTAGAAAAAGAGAGGGAAAATTTTGGGTTGCAACAATGATCTCCCAACAAAGCATGATATTAACAAGAGGTGTCATTAATATTTAAGGCAAAAATATGGTTGGTGGCAGATTTAATCTTGCCCGCCCTATGGAAAAACCTATTGTTTATATCATTATTAATAAGTCACTTAACTCTAGCTTTATCTTTCCAAAAAAAGATGTGAATGACTTTCTCTATATAGACAAGGCAATCCCTCTCTTTAATTCTCAACCCTTAGAGTGAAAATTGTTTTTCAAGTCAATTTGAACTTGAATCAAGGATTGCTCAATCTACTTAACAGAGTCTTGGACATTACCAAAGATGTTCAAGTTCCAGATCTTAAGACGTTTCGTCATGATTTTAAGCTTCTCAAATAACACAAACATGGGACAACCATGGATATCCACTTTCTAACTATCTTTTATGACATCCAAACAAGAATGATGGGAGTTCCACATTCGCATAAACTTAAAAGATGGAACCATACTTTATGGAGGTAAATCAAAACTATAACTTTAGAGGGTAGTGGTCTAATCTAATTCTGGGCAGAGTAGTACAAGAAGGTTTACAACATTGGTCCATCCAAACCATGTTTCAATTGGATCTATTGAACCTCTTGATGGTGTCTTCATTCCCTATTCTCTCATTAGACCAAGTGCACTCAACACCAATTGTAGGGAGGCGGAAAAGATCATTAATATTAGTCCAATTTTGAAATTCATTAATAGGAGTTCATGCAGAGGTATAATGCCCATTATGCTCATGAGACCCAAGAATGACATTAAAGTCACAAAAAACGCACCAAGGGACTTTGTGAACATTAAGAACAATTCTTAAGTCAACCCATATACTCTACTACGAAAAACACCTATCACATTGGTTGGAAAATGGATACACCACGATGTACCAGCTGTTGTAAGGTAAGTTGTGATTGTATGTATGATGCTTCCACCATATTTGTGGGATTGTGATTATAAGTTATGTAACACGCTACCTACCATAAAACTTAGTTTATACATCCGTTTTGATATGATTTAATACATAACATTTAACAATGGTTTGTATAAACATCAGTTGTGTTATATACACTAAGTTTATTTTAAATTATATGGAATGCTTATTTCGTCAATGCTCACTAAACATATAACCTTTCAATATGATCTAGAACATTATAATATGACAAATTATATTAGAAGAACAAGTTCACGTTCAGTGATTGACAATAGTTATTCAACTCTTTATCCATATATTTCTCTTTAATAGTTAAAACTTTGTTTAATGATCATAGTTCTTCAACAACCCCTTCCTTTACCTCTATAGTTCATTTTGAAAAATATTATTTACTTTGCAAACAAAATTAGAGGTGGAGAGAGGGGCAGTTGAAGAACTAAAATCATTAAATAAATTTCTAACGGTTAAAGAATAACATGCAGATAACAGACTGAAGAATTCTTGTCAAGAATTGAACGTATAGTTGTTTTCTAATATAACTTTATCTATCACATTATAATTTTCTAATGCAATATAAAAAATTTATATATTCAGTAAGGGATTGGAAAAATACTCAAACCACGTAAGATATAATAAACTCACCTTTTAAATAAACATTAATAACAACATTCATAAAAAACATTAATCAACAACATACACGATACAACAAACATATCAAGTCATAAATTTTTTAGAAAACATACATGTCCCATAACGGTGTCCACAATGAAAGAAGGATGAAGCTGAAGTTAGAGCTTCAAACATGTTTCTATTTTGAATGGATGCCATTATGGGTCTTTATCATGATTTTGCAATGCTCACTTTAGCTTCGGTCTCGTTATTGAAACAAGCATCTGTACCTACAAATCTAACAAGCAGAAAGTTCAAACATTATGAAACATACTATTGAAGCATAAATAATAATACATAAACAGATTTTGAAACAAAGGTATCCTTCAAAGAAGATGAGTTGGCTGCATAAATTTGGGGTTTTCATACGAGAGAGACGAGTGACAGAGATGTTAGGATTTTGTTTTGAGAGAGACGATTGAAAGAGATGTTACGGTTTTGTTTTGAGAGAGACGGTTGTAATGTACTAAATAGATAATTGCTAAGATCTAATACAGCAAAGGTATCCTTCGAAGAAGACAATTTGGCTGCATAAATTTGGGGTTTCCATACGAGAGAGACGCGTGATAGAGATGTTAGGATTTTGTTTTGAGAGAGACGAGTGAAACAAATGTTAGGGTTTTGTTTTGCGAGAGACGAGTGAAACAAATGTTAGGGTTTTGTTTTGAGGGAGACAATTGTAATGTATTGAATAGATAACTTTTCTTACATATATAAATAAGTAACACCTTTCACCACGGTTGCTAATATGAACCGTGATGGAATGATTGAAACTTACACCACGGTTGATAATACAAGCCCATTATGTCACGATAAATGGAAAATTGTTGTTATTGAGATTCGAACCATTTCACTCCAGGTGCATTTCACTACAGTTGATACCTATGACTATTGTGAAATCTCCTTTAGTAAATACAAAAAAAAAGTGCCCAAAAAAGAATTGTTACCATGGTTAACAGGAAGATTGTTGTAAAATTGATGTTAAGAAAGGTCTATTTTGTAGTACTGATATCTCTTCTAGTAATATAGTTGTTGGAGGCATAAATAGCCATAAACCAAAAGCAAGGTTACCAACCATGATGGTGAAGGCAATAGCTTGACTACCAACATATATGGTGATGAGATTTAACTAACACTTATAAAAATACCACATATTGGACATAAGGTTGAATCTCTCATTGATAACAATAAGCTTGAACCCTAGCTTGAGAAACCAGTTTTGAGGAATCTTATCCAGGGACATCCAAGGCTTAACAATAAACAGAAGATCAAGTTTATTGGACATAATCATATTTTTAAGGGACAATCTAGAAGGGGAGTTAGTCAATCCCCTAGAATTCTGATAGATACAAATCATTTAAAAGGTGTGAAAGATCTAACCTTTGATTTGGTTATGTATCCATTAGCTTGCTTAATTTTTTTCTTCTTTTTAGCTCTAACAAGTGTGAAGGAATGGAGAGAAATGTTTTCAGAATCGTCACCTAAGCTTTCTAACTCATCCATATTGTTCGGCAACTTATCCCAATAACTCTTAAGGAAGTCCTCAGTTCTATTACCTGAGGGATTTATAATCCCATCTATGCAATCATCCATTAACGGGGTGGCATAAACAAACTATTTGTCTTGAGAAATGCCCTCAAACTCTTCTACTTCTTATAAAACCACCTGTAAGATATCAAACTTTGTGTGTGTGTGTGTGTGTGTGTGTGTGCGTTTGATGTCTACAGGATCATCAAAATTATGACCACTATCATTGTTGAAATCAGGAAGCATAATAGTTTCTTTAACTAGGCCACTAGGTTACAGATCCTGATTGGCTAGGTTAGTTTCTTTAATAGGCTCTTTGCCTTTGCTAGGAGACACGTGAATTTTAGGGTTCTTGGGCACAAAAAACTTACATTTGGATTTCGGATGGGCCACTTCAAATGTGGTAGGAGACATGCTTTTTTATATGTTTACAGTTTTGTAAAGAATTTCTTACCATTTACAGTGAGTACAATATTGAGGAATATTTTTGTATTCTATATCAACAAAAAACGCAAACCCTTACCTTTTGACAATAACGTTGTTTTGTAAAGCACAAGACAAATCCATATCTACTAAAACCCTAACGAAATAACCAAAGGTCCAATCTAATATAGATTTGGAGGCAAGAACATTAGTGCAAATCGGAGCAACGTTATTTGCAATCACAAAAATTATATTAGGCCTTTAATACTCTTGTTCCAAACAGGCGAATCCTGACTTTAGAGGTTGACACTTTTTGCAAATTGGGATTGAAATCCTTCAACCAATGGAATAACTTTAAGGAACTTGGAGAAAGATTCCAAGTCACTAAAGAAAAGACCCTCTTAACTTCTTCCAACGATGCCACGAAAACTCGAAAAAAAAACTCTTTTCCGAGCGAGGTAATTCCCCATTTTCCAAAATTAACCCAAAGAGTTGTCAATTTGTTCTTAAAGGCAATGAAAGTCAACAAAGTTAACCCATTCGGCCAGACTACTCTTCCATGGAGGTTGTGCTTGCAGGCTTCAATTCCTGCTAGGTATTCCTCTTCCAGAATCAAGATGGCTACCTTATCACCTTTTAAGCAAGGCTGAAGGAGATGAAAAGTGGGAATTTGACAAATGTTATCCTCAACATTCAAAGCATCTTCAGAAGATATAAATTTGGGTTTATAGGCATTGTTAGGATTGATAGTAGGTGGAATTGAATTATTAGGAGAGTCAAGGCAAGGCCAAGGAACCTGAAAAGATTCCATCCTGCCACCGACCGACGCTGGAAAACCTAAAGGATAGAAATGATGATAAAAGGAAGCAGAGTAGGAGTGAGAAGAAAGTGTTTTCAATGGATCCCACTTGTGTCTATAGTCAATTACAATTTGATCTACATAAGAAAGGAAAATTTTATTTGAAGTTTTTAAGAATTAAAGTTAGGTAAAGGCATGAATTCAAGTATTGTTGACGGTATTACACATGTAAGTTGTGGACTATAATTCATGGACATTGACATTGATTTGGAATCCTAATCATTAACAAGATTTTCTTTTAACTAATGCCTTGAATTTTTTAAAAACATCAAAGAAATTAGACTTTTCTTTCAAAAAATAAATCCATGTTTTCCTACTCAAGTCATTTGTATAGGTGATAAAGTACTTGTTTCCTCCAATTGATTCAGGTTTCATTTGCGCAAATATATCAGAATGTACAAGCTCTAGTTTCATACTAGCTCTTTAAACTACTTGTTTTGGAATAGTATTCTTGTGTTGCTTCTCCACCAAGCAGTCAATGCACATTTCTTATATGTCTATCAGGTTTGGCAACTCTCTCACCATTTCTTACTTCACAAATGTGTCAAGACTTTAATAATTAGGTGGCCATATCTTGTATGCCACAATTGAGATGTCGTTTGCTTGGTTTTAAGAAAGAAGACTATCATAATAACTAGTGGTCGAATGACATACATTATGTTTTTAGACATTTGAGTGGTTATGTTCAAGCATTTCTCTTCATGAAATATTTGACAAGTGTCATGCTTAAACATAATGATGAGATGATGTGTTTCTCAAACCAGATAAGTTATATACATAAGTGTTCACATGTGTTATGCTACCGATGCGTAGCTTCACATTTCGTTTTCCCATAATAGACATATTTGAGTTTTCTCCTAACTTGACAATTTTTCTAACATTTCCATCAAATTCGAAGAACTAAACCATACTTCCAACCATATGGTTGATGCAACCAAAGTCTAGATACCATATTTCATCTTTATCACACAGTACTACAAAAAATATAGATTACCACGGTTGGGAGAATGATTCCATCACGAATTGTGGTATGTGATAACGAAGGGCATGATAGTAGGTGTGCTACTTTTCACCACAGGTTAAGATGGTGGTAAAAAAATTAGATAATGCGCTACATTTTACCACAGTTGAAAATTCCAACCGTGGTGAAATATAGCTAGTCAACTTTTCACCACAGTTAAAACTTTCAATTATGGTAAAATGTCTGTCTGCCTCACTTTTAGTTTCAACCGTGGTGAAAAATTAATCATTTCAATTTTTCATTTTAGCCACATGTTTTGACTAACGACATTGAGAACTTTCATAAAACATAAAATATTAAATATTTCTAATCGAGTTAAACATTAAATCTCAACAACAATAACAACAACATTAAACATGTTATCTTACACAACAACAATTAACATTGCTATGTTGTAATTTTTCAATAGAAATCATATATCATTTGCGCGCAATTGTATAGATAATCTCTCAAACAAACAAACTGTAGAGAACTATAATAGAAGACAAAATTCTTCTTGTACTAAGTAGTCAAGGTTTTGTTCGAACCCAAGATTTATAATTATATATTTATTTTATTTTTTTTCATTTTAAATTTAATTAAAAAAACATTAGTGTCATGTCAATAATTAATGAGTTAAATTAATTTGTATTATCAAGTCAACTCACGTCCATGATTCGAAATGGAGACCAATGTTTAATATACTTTTTAAGTACGGAGAGAACTTGATGCGTGTAATACTCCATCAAATATCTCCAACGAAATAAGCTTTTAGCGTGTTTCTAAACTAAAGTATATAAAAGTAACAACAATTAGGGGACATAAACTTATCTTAACAAGCAACTTTATTTACTTCAACTTCATTCATATCGCACTATCACACGAGATAAGAACAAGGTTACACATTTTCATACAAACACAAACATTTCATAACAAACTACAAACATAAACTCACACCCATAACTTATAAACTTCTTCAATTCTTATTAGCAATACCACATTCTTGAAGTCTAATAATGGCCTTTTCAAGCTGACTCCATTTCTGCTCCAACGTCCCAATATATCCTATCGACATCCTCACAAGCCCCGGCGAGATTCCGGCAAGAACCTTCTCCTCGGTATTCAGCTCACTACTAGTGCTACTTCCAGAACAAGACATAAGTGTCTCATAGTAACCCAAACTAACAGCCATGAAACCAAATTGACCATAGTTTTGCAAATAGCTCATGAGTTTATTAGCTCTCTCTTCTGTTTCCATGTCAATGCAAATAAGTCCACCATAGCCATATTCTTTGTTGTGGATGGATTTCAATAACTCATGATGTGGATGATCCTCTAGGCCAGGGTAGATTACCTTGAGGCCTAGCTTTTTAAGTCTTGTTGAGAAAACTAATGCACGGTTGCTATGTTCTTTCATCCGTATGCCCAAATGAGGGATTCTTTCTGATAATTCAAAGGCTATTTTGGGGTTCATCGTTGGGCCTAAGAGCATTATGGCACCTTGTTGGAGATCCATCATGGAATTCACTAGGCTTGCACTTCCACACACAGCACCTGTTCATTTTCAATCCAAACAAAAATATTATACAATAAGTGCTTGATGACGATGGCTTCAAGTAATAAAGTTACGTCATCTTCAACTATTTTTTTAATGTATGTATGATCTAGTACTAATCTTAATATCATGATGACAGTAAAGTTACATAACACGTGTTGCAAGTAAAAGGAAGTAGGCAGGTACTAAGATGAAAAATACGAAAATATTCACGGGAGTCCGGAGAAGAAAACATGTGACTATGTGATGTGACGTGACCAAGATACGTAAATTTATTAAAAAATATTTAGACTTTTAACTAGTTTAAAAGTTAAGAGTAATATTCTAGATTATAATAATATAAGTGCATATATATCTAACAGCTCAATCAAATTATCTTTTTTTAAGATGAGCATAAGTTGTAATTTTAAAGGATGAGATATCACACTCCATAAATCAATAATGTTGTCTAGTTCTAATCTTATATATAATTAATAAGAGTTAAATATATATTTGATTATTTTAAAATTGTTAAATTTTAATTTTCATCCTAATAAAAATTATTTTTAATCTCGGTAAAATAGACACAAATTACAAGACATAAATAGAATAAACACAAAAAACAATGTCTGAATAAATCCAATAACTCAATACGGCCATAAACTCAAATAAAGTACAAATCCTTTGATGAATTCAATTGGCGCTGATTTTTATCCAATCAAAGCTGTCATATTTTAAACTCAAAATCAGAGATTTAGTACAATTTTGATCCATATATTTAATGGATCAGTCTCAAACTAAATATCTCATTCAATTTTTTCTTTTTTTTTTTGAAAATAAAAATTATTAATATCTTGACCAAATAATAATAATAATAATAATAATAAAAAAAAAAAATAATAATTAGTATTAATTAATTTTAATGATAAAATATGATTCATTTATTAAAATATTTGAAAAATAATTTGATATAAATGCATATAAGAAAATAAACATGTAACATAAGACTGAAGAGTAAAAGAAAAATCATAAATATTTATTATACACGAAAATTACTACTTAAATGCTTAGTATATACAATTATAAATGCAGTATAAATGTTTACTATTTCCTATATCACCAAAATGAACTACTTAAAATAATCTGGTCCATTTCATAATAGATGTCCTCTAGAAATAATTCTATTATACTTCTATAATAATAATAATTTGTAAAAATATTAAATAATTAACCTATTTGATTTATATATAGGTGAATATATTGATTATTTAATATATTTAAAAATTGTATTTTAAAAAAATATATTTTTAAGATGAAAAGAGAGAGAGAGAGAGTACGTGTTAAGTGTATAGAAGAATAGACAAAGAAAAACCTGAAGAGAAAAAGAGTAAAAAGAACACAAACCTGCTATGATATCAGCCCCACCACTCACAAATTTCGAGATACTATGAACCACCACATCAGCACCAAGACGAGCCGGCGAAATCACCATCGGCGTAAACGTATTATCCACAACCACCGTAACGCCTTTCCGATGCGCCAATCTACTCAACTCCGGCGTATTCGCCACCGTCAAAGTAGGATTCGAAACCGATTCAAAGTACAAAACCTTAGTCTTCCCTTCGATCATCGCCTCATCCACCTTCTCAATATCAGAAATCTCAACGAACGTGGTTGTTATGTTGCTTGTCCTCGGAAGAAAGTGATTCAGAAGCGCGTGAGTTCCACCGTACACTGTTGAAGAAGCCACCACGTGATCGCCGCTGTTCACCAACTGGAGAAGCGCAGCGGAAACGGCGGACATGCCGCTTGCCGTACAGTAAGCCGCTTCTGTTCCTTCGAGAGCCGCCATCAGACGGCTTAGGTTGAGGACCGTCGGGTTGAAGTGACGGCTGTAGACGTAAAAGTCTTGATCGGGACCTATCTCGCCGTTGAACATGCGGCGCATCGTTTCTGGTTCCATCACTGTGAATGAGACAGACGGTTCGATTGACATGTTGACGCCGCCATGTTCGCCGAACTCGTGACGGACGCTGGCTATTGCAGCGGCGGGATCGCTTCTGTGAAGAGAAGGCTGCATGAGTTTCTTTTTGGTTTCGATTTCTTCGTCGGAACGGTTTCGCTTGGCAGTGGCAGTGGGGGTTATGAGAAAAGTATCAGCCATGGTGAATAATGAATAAGAGGAAAAGTGTGCACTATGAATGTAGCAAGAAGCTCTAGTTTGTTTTGAACTGATTAATATCATGAAACGTCTATATATAAGAGTTTGTGGTAGTAGTGTTGTATGGGGTGGGTAGATATACATTGTATGGAAAAATTATATTTTTATGATGAATTTTTGGAAATTTTCGTAATCAAGGAAAAAAACAAAAGTTGAAATTGAGTTTTTATTTATATACTAATTTATTAAAATTTAATCAAAAGTTGATCTATTTAAAAATTTTTTTAAAGTAACATTTTTTTTAAATTCTTTGAATAATCACATTTTTTAAATATATACCAAATTAACTATTTTTCTTTATAAAAAATAATTCATTGCTAAAAGATGTATCAATGTTCAAAAAAATTTCTTAGATATTATTTGCCTCTTACGCATGCTTATATATAATGATAATGACCGTAATCCTATATTTATAAATTTTAAAATTATATATTATTGTTTGTCGCTTTTAAATTATATTTTAAAAGCATATTTTAGGAGAATGCGTCAAATAACACATACTCTTAATACTCTTAAATATGATATGTATATGCCATTTTTATAACACATACTCTTAATACTCTTAAATATGATATGTATGTGCCATTTTTATTGACATTACACCTAAATATATATTACAGACAATAAGAATTAAGACAAAAATTTGAATAAATAAGGACGAATTATTTTGTTTGAAAAATAGCTAATTTGGTATATATTTTGAAAAGGTGGTTATTTGGATTTTTTTAATTAAAAAAGAATAATCTTATATTTAGTTTCTTATTTTATAAAGAAGAAAAAAAAGTAGAATTCTGAGTTGTCATCTATATAATTCTAAGTAATTAATTTAATGTTAATAAAAAATAGTCATATTGATGTTTTTTTGACATATTTTATTAAGAAACACAAATTGAAATCTAAATTGTCATTTATATTTTTATAAGTAATTTATTTAATGTTAATTTTCCTTTATTTATTTAAAAAATTGTTTTAGTATGATAACTATATACATTTAAAATATATAAATAAATAAATAAATAAGTAAAGAAATAGTATTGTTATTAAAATATTATTTTCATATCCTAGTGTGTATAAATTTTTTAATTAAGCATTACTATTGCGAATAAAACGTGTGTGCGGATTTTTTTAGTTAAATTTAGTGATGTCTAAGATTTCACATGCTTGTCCATTGAACTCTTAATATTCTATTAGCTGATGTAATGCTTCCAAAGATGGGTCAAATTTCCTTTAGTTTTTTTTTTTCAATTTATTTTTTAAAAAAAATCATAATAAATATATTTTTTAATATATATAATGTATTGAAAACAATAATAATTAAACTTTTAAAAAATATTATATGTATTTAACATTAAAAATATATAATATATTTTTATTTAAAACTTTTAATTAGTGTCCCGAAACAATGACTCTTTAATTAAAGTTATTATAATAAGAAATATTAGCTTATTATTTTAGTATAAATAAAAAATTAAAAAAATTAATTTATAATACATATAATATTTTCATATTTCTTTTGCATATGGATGTAATTTTTAAAAGAGTTTAATTGATATGTATTGATAGTATAAAATAATTTTATATTATTATCTAGTAAGAATATATCAATTTACTATGTCATATCAATAACTTAAAATTTATAGTAGGATAAATGATGGTGATTAGTTAACCGTGTTAAATTATTTTACAGTATATATTCTATTTTCTTTTTTTAAAAAGTTATTTTTATCATTTAAAAAAGAGTAACCGTATAGTATAATTTAATGCTTGTTTGTTTTATATTTTTGTATAAATTTTATGTCTTTTAATATTGGTTACGAAACACAAAACATAATAGTTAGATGGACAATAAGAAGAAGAAATTATGTCAATTAGTGAGTACCATATGTTAATTATTTTAAAAAAGTTTGTTTTTGCAAGGAAATCATCAAATATGTGATAAATAGTATTAAAAATTATATATGGTATTTTTATTCGTATAGTATTTTTAAAATTTCATGTAATTAATTTTATTTTTTTAGTCTATTAACTAAATGATTAAAATTATTAAAAATTTATGAACACAATCTTAATTTTGAATTTAAATGTTGTTGTTTAATATAATAATATGTATGTTTTTGTTTGAATCGGCACTTCCAAATATTTGATTATTTGTTATTAACATTAAATTATTATTGTCTTATTTCTTTTCAAATTAAAATCTAAAATAACTATTTTTTTTAATTGAATCTCGAAAGCCGGTCAAATATTGAAAGATTTGCTCTTAACTTGATCATTTTAAATAAATAAAAAAGCACTTCAATACAAATTTTCTTACAAATTTTAATTTGCTGAAGACCTTTGACAATTAAATGTGTCATGTGTAATAAAATATATATATATATATATATATATATATATATATATATATATATATATATATATATATATATATATATATATATATATATATATATATATATATATATATATATTTGAAATAGAGAGATATTTTATTAACATGAAAAATGGATGCTTTTTAGATAAATTGGTTTGTTAATTTCTTAGGTAGGAAGTTTATATCATTCTCTCGCAATACTATAATAAACAAAAGAGTTATCTTTCAAAAGAATTTAACATTAATGGTTAGTTTCTTTTTTAGGTTGAGAGAAAATAAAGGAATAAATAATATAACTAATAGTAAATTAAATTAAATTACGATAGAAGTTTTAACGGTTGAAAAAGAAAAGAAAGTAGAAAATTTTCTCCTTATATATAACTATCAATTTATTGCATGCATTGTCTATAAAAATATATTTTATTTTATTTATAATAGCATTTGAATAAAAAAATTGAAAAATAAATTAAAGTACTGTTTAACCGTTGTTTGAGTTGATTAAATTGTAATAATTATTTGAATTTTTTTTATTTACAAAGAAGATATATTTTGTTTTTACAATATTATTATTATCATTATTATTATTATTATTATAAAAAAATGTTAACGAGTGCCTCAAGTAGTGGTTAAGAGATTAAAAATGTAAGTTGAGTATTTTTTAAAAAATTAAAAATATATATTTTTTTATAAACATATATGTATTCAATGCATTGAAAATTTTAGAAAATCTTATATGTATTCAATGAACTAAATATATAATATTTTTTTATTTTAAATTTTTAAATGATAATAAATTATTATTATTATTATTATTATTATTATTATTATTATTATTATTATTATTATTATTATTATTATTATTATTATTATAGTAGGATTATGTGATAACCATTTATTGATCTTCTATTAATTGTTTTTATTGATATTAGTACTACCGTGATAATTTTATTAGATTTAAAAGGAGATGGCTCATAAGAGAGCAAGATAAGTCAAATTTATTGGCGTCGGGTAGGTACCACAATATCACCATAGGTCGCCTAAAGGAAAGGTAATAAGTAGGGGTGGTTAAACGAGTCCGGTTCATTGGGCATATCTGTTTGTCTACATTTTAGTATGGAGCGGGCTAAGGGTTTAAATTCTTACTCTTTAGAAAATTTTATCTCATATCTCTACAATTATACCTATACCTTTACGAATTAAATTTTTGGACAAAAATACCTCTGTATAAATATCAATAATTTCAAAATCTTCACCTTTTCCCTCATTTCATCTCAGCAAAAGCGGTAAAAAATTTGACACCACGTTGTACTCCCGGAAAATCCACTCACAAGACTTTCGGTTCGCAGATTTTCACTCTGAAGAACTTGCAAGTGAGTTTTTCGAATTGTTTTTTTTTTGTTATTTCGCTCGCTCTGGATAACTTGACATCGTGTTATCAGGATTATTTTTTTCACTCCGGAAGACTTGATGTCATGTTATCCGGTTCTGTTAATATATGCAACTGGATAACTTGAGTTCATGTATTCTGGTTATTTGCAGTTCTTCTCCGGAAAACTTGATGTTTTGTTTTCTGATTTGCTATCGATTATTGACTTTTTTTAGTGACTCGCTTTAGAGGATGCGACAGACACATTTATCGACAATACACTGATGAAAGGACTATTCGACAACAGTCGACTCGAGAGGAAGATCAGATTGTTGCACATGCACATGTTCTTATTTCTATTCCACTGCATCCACCGTTTCCCGGAGGACCGTCTGATACATCACTTTTGGTGAGGTATCAGAACCATGTCGCTCGTCATTTATGAGACAGCGAAATAAGTCAATCTATGACCTTTCGACGTTGAAAAAAAATTAATTTTAATTATTTATGTATGATGACATATAATATGAATTATTTTCAGGAGATAGTTCCAAAGAAAGAGATGAAGGTTACTGCACATGGCAGCAAATTGATTGGACGAGTTCCTTATATCTCCCACCAGCGATTGAGTCGTGGGTATCTGATTCTGGTCTATCTTCTCTGCAGAGAACCAATTTATTATGGATAGATGAGAACTTGTTATCTGCATTTGTTGAGAGGTGGCACCCTAAAACACCGTCCTTCCATATGTCATTTGGAGAGATGACTATTACGTTGGACGATGTTTCTTACCTGCTTCATATACCATGTAGGGGGAGTTGTGTAACCCTACAGAAGGGTTCACTGACTCAGATATTATTACTTAGGCTATTTGTCTTATGGGTGTTTCGCTGGACGAGGCAGTTGAAGAGATTCGTGCCTGCAGAGGTCTCTATTATAGGCTGGATTGGTTGAAGCAGATATTTGTTCATCAGCGAGCTGAGAGCAAATATGATTGTTTAGTTAGAGCATATATGTTATTGTTGTTAGGCTGCATTATTCTTATTGATAAGACATTTACTATGGTAGAGGCAAAGTATTTACCACTATTTGAGGACTTGTCAGGATGTGGTAGATACTATTGGGGGGCAGCTGCACTGGTCACACTTTACCGATATCTCAGAGATGCTTCCTTTTAAAGTTGCGGGCAGCTTGGGGGATATGCGTCTCTACTACAGGTACAAATGTTTTATTTTAATTTCATTTAGACATGTATTAGATTATTTATAAGACTTTTAATTGATAATATTCATGTTGTGTAACAATGTTAGATTCATGATTATTTTCCAACTGTTGACAAGAGGGAATTTTCGAAGATTGCTGGTATTAGTAGTTCACTTCCTAGGGAGACGAAGTGGATGTACAAGCAAGGCACACAAAAGGTTGATGAGGTGAGGGTTGTGTTGGATGAATTGACACCTGCTGATGTCATTTGGCAGCCTTTTCAGGATCACAGACAACATTGACCTTTTTATGATATTTGCTTGTACAGGGGTGGCCTGCAATGGTATGGTACTACCGTTCTTTGATATTTACTTGATATATGTTTGCGTCAGTTTGGATACAAGCATTACATACCATCTCCGCCTCCTAATGTTGATACAATTGATGTGGATTCTAAGTGGGTTACATATAATGTGAGCGTCATGAACGTGATTCGTTCGGCCGAGTTTGCCGATACTCCATAAGATGCGGTGGCCAATTACTTAGATTGGTACTATAGAGTATCACATTCTCGTTTGGTACCACCACCTCGGGGGGAGGCCAGACAGGTTAGAGAGGTCCCTGTTCCTGCGTTTGATACTGGACCTTCAGATCTGAGGTTGTTACATATTTCACATGAACTTCGTCGTTATCCGCATCGTCACGAGGCAGAAGAGAATGACGATGATTTTGCTGAGGCTTTTGAGCACTACGTATAGTTGAGAGTGGACTGGTACCTCAGGGCGGACCAGTAACTTATGTTAGTGATCACGATGATGCTTAATGTATTATTTTATATTCAGACTTATGTAGATATTATTCAGACTTATATAGTATTTGTCAGACTTGTGTACTGTTGTATTATGATTTATATTTATGTAATATAATTCAGACTTATATTATGATTGATGTTGTATACAAAACATAGTTAATAAAAACCAAAATATAACATGATGCCAATCGTCAACAAAAACCAAAAAATAACATAAAGTCAATCATCAATCTAAAATATAAAAAATCAAATTACAATAATAAAATAACATGTTTTGGAACCACATATGTAAGTTGTTGCCAATGTTATAACCATCCAGCAACTCCTATTATCCAAGATCTTGCATCTGTTGTGCGATGTTTCTTCCAATCTACTGTGACTGGTGGCAAGGTAAATCCTTCATTCATTTTACATATTAAGAAAACTAGTAAGTAAGACATAAATTATAGATAAGTATTTAATATAAAAAATATAATATTTACCTGAACCCAATGATTTGAGTTTACAAAATCAATGCATTAAATGGATATATTAGGACTATATGAAGTCGTCGTAGGGAAGTAACTCAAACTAAAGTCACTTAATGAGACATGAATGACGTTATACCGATTTTCTATCACATAACCCATTTCTGATAGTGTCATCCACCTATCTACAGGATGGGAATCTTAAGATGATATCAATAAGGATTCTCTCACTTTTGTTAAGCGACTTCCAAATAACTTCTCATAGAGACTATTTCTGGAATCTCTGATTTCATTATCCAAATCACGACAAACCATTGACCAACCATCCTCACCATATCCATGCATGATGCAATGTCTCTAAACCCACAATTTCCATCATCCTTAACATCAACAATGTCATATGATCTAAAAATTGTACAATGTGCCTATTAGATGGTTTCTTCATTGAAGTTTGAGATAACTGTGAACATGGTCTCTTTAAAGATTTTTGAGAACTATTGTGTGCTTGATCAACATACTCGTGATATGAAGGATCACGATAAACATCATATCCCACAGGTTTCTTCACTTTTCTCTTCACTCCTCCTTTGGTCTTTATTTTTTCAGGCGGTGGTACCATCTTTGTTGTAATGGGGTAAGCAATTTCACACACCCTACTTTTTAGTGCTCTCTTTTCTGCCACATATAATGACCTGAACCTTTTCCATAGTGCATCAAATGCATTGGTCATGTTCACTCTGCTCCATCCTCTGTATCTACCTCTTGTTCACCTTCCATGTTGAGCTTCCTCCAATGTACATGAATAACATCAATTGGTATTGATTCATCACTCAATGTGTATGTCCCTAAATCAGAAGCACAAGGTAACCTGTATACTTTTCTATGACTACACCCGCACATTTAGATGTTTGTACCAACTATGTCAACCTTGTGCCACTCTTCAGCAATGTGTCTCAAAGCTGCTCTAGATACTGATCCACGTAAGTTTGCATAAAATGGTGCACATGCTCAACTTCATAAAAACTCTTCTGAATGAAGCTCTAATATTTCTCAATTTCACTTTGATATTCCCATTCATAGCCTCCCAACATTTGCACATATCACCTAAACTGTTCTCCAACATCTGCTTCAGTTTCCAAGTCACAGACTCAGTCCTAACAAAACAAAGTTTTAGTATCATTAATATTAAAATAAAAAAACTATGGATAAAATCAAACACCTTACCTATTAGTTGTGATGTTACCCAAATGCAACACTTTATTGATCAAAGCTTCAACAAATCTATGTCTGTGAGGCGTCAAACATGTGTCTATCACATAATCAAAAAATGGTCTAAAATCCACACAGGCATGCTCAAGCTGTTGTGACTTTTGATGGTACTCCACCTCATCATTAGCCCTTACAAGTTCATGCCATATCTTCTCTATCGGGTCTCTCATATCATTCACAACAAATTCCTTGCACTTCACTTTCACATTCTTGTTGATGTGAAATCAACAAAGCATATTAATTGCCGTTGGAAATACTTTTTCAATTGCTTTCATAAAAGCAATATCTCTATATGTTAAAGTCACTTGTGGCCATAACCTTTTCTTAGTGAAAAACTATTTCAACTTATCTAATACCCAAGACAAAGTCTCTGTTTGTTCAGATTCCATATAGGAAAATGCAACAATGAATATTAACTCAGTTGATGTCATACCAACTATTTTAAACAAAGGTTGTATGTACTTATTTGTTTTGTAAGTACTGTCCATAATCAACACAATAGGAAACATATTCATCAACTTCACTAACTCTGGATGCGCCCAGAAGATATCTCTCAGAACTTCAGACTCATTTTTTTTCCTACTCCAATAAACATAATCAGAATCCTCTATCAACTTAAACAACGGTTGCATTTCCGTTCTAGGTCCCCTGATGTCTTTCTGAATCTTACTCTTATATTTATATATTTGAGTTATTCAAGTCACATTATCCAGATCTCGTTCTTGCAATGACAACAATATGTGTCTTGGTGGAACATGACATTTTGACAAATCAACAATATGTTGCTGGTCATCAGCATTAAGTCGACTTACAAACGCATGACCTTCAAATCTATCAGGTAAATTATGGTTGTGAAGTCCATATTTTACATCAATATTTCAATCAAAACCATCTTTAGAAGGTATTGACCTAACTTTGAATGGACAACCACATTTCATGGTAGCACTTTGTGTTTTACTATCTCTTTCTTTGTATTTCCACCTCTATCACAACCAAATATGACTTTGTCACTTCTTCCTCTCTTTCCACTTTTGATGTCTAAACGAGTTATTATAACAGTGACTCTATTTCTGATTCCAACCTCCCTAATCCACCTAATGGCCTCTTCTCGTGTAGCTAATTTTTCTGTAGTCGAGAATATCACTGTCGTATCTACAGATGTTTACTTTTTGTTGCATATCATCAAAGGAATGTCCATGTATCCTAACATAAGTAACAAAAATTAATTAAAAAATTTAAAAATAAATTTTAAAAAAATAAAAATAAAAATAAAAAACATGCTCCGGAACTCTTATGGGCAAGTTATTTGGTTTAGAATATTACTAAATCGGAACACTTCAACATAAGTTTTTCGAAACTATAAAAAATTCAAACCGAATCACTTATGGCAATGTTATCCGGAGCTTTTCTGTCATTCAAAATCAAACCAGATAACTAGCATACAAGTTATCCGGTTCAACTAAACAACACACCGGATATAGCATAATTGTGTTCTCCAGTTTGATAATAATATGGACCAGAATTCTTTACCTGTGGTTATCCGGTTCACGTCGTGTACTTCCAAATAATTGTTTTTGACTTATTTGACTGCGCAGTAAAAAAGTATAAAAAAAGTTAAAAGGGTAAAATTGGAATATTTGCAAAATTGTAAGGGTATAGGTATAATTGTAGGGGTATGGGGTAAAATTTTCCACTATCTAATGTGTCTGCCTCGTCCGGACCTTTTTCTTTGCGGGCTTTTACGAGTATGAGCATTTACGTAAATTTTTGTATTTTTAGGCTTAAAAAATGCAGTGCTCGCGGGCTTTCTCCATCCCGCCCTCACTTTTTTGCGGGACGGACATAGGTTTTAGGTCTGCATACTCAACTATGCCCGCCCAGCCCAACCCTGTTTTTTTTTTTTGCGGGGTTGGCATGCCCGTGTGCCACCCCTAGTGAGAAGTGTCTTTAACATGGAGAAATCTTTAACATTTTTAAAATTGTATTTTTTGTATAGAATGATAAATGAGTGTATCATTATTATATTCTTAATTTTCAAAATAGTATAACAACATAAAATATATTTGAAGAGTTTATACAACTCCTCCAAAATTCTCCTCCAATTAGAATTTAGACTTTCTCCAAATTAAAGAATTTTGTGTCATAAATAAAAACAAATCACTACTATGAATAAGTGATTTTACATCAGTTGAGAAAAGAGTTTTACGTTGGTTTACTGGCTGAGATAAAAAAAGTGTGTCACATAAAATGTGACACTTCTCCCATCGATTGATATATCATGTGCTTCATCCTCATCAATTATGTTTTTATAATTTCAAAACCTGAAAGGGCACACCACTTTTCCCTCTCAGTTGATTTTATCATCTGAGATGAAATTTAGGTATTTATCTCAGTTGGAAGTTTCAATCGAGGGGAAAAATATTTGTTTAGTATTACATAATTTTCATTTTGACTTATGTATATACACATTTTGTGACATAACCTATATACACATTGTGATAGAACTTATATACACATGTTTTCAACAAGGCGACAAACTAACTATGAGCATTTTAGACAAAAAAATTATACACATTTTGTGATAGAATCTACATACACATGTTTTCAACAAGGCAACAAACCAGACATGAACATTTTGTATATAAAAAATGCATTGTTTACAACCAACATAAAATTACACATACATTTGCATCATACTAATCCAGGTAGGCATGGCAAATAAATCCACCCCCGCCTGGCCCTAGCCGCCCCCGTCTTGAAATTAACGGGGAAAACTTGATATAATTAGGGGCAGGTCCGGGTGCGGGGAAAACCTAGTTTTTATTTACAGGTGTGGGGGCAAGGGATGTAAGTACTCGCCCCACACCCAGCCTCGCACCCGCCTATTAAATTTAATCTATTTCCTTTATTTTTAATAATTTCATGACTCATTTACACTTCTTAATCTTACAATATCATGTTTATTAGAATTATTATTTATTTATAAAAAAATACAAATTAAATAAAAATGGCAATAATCAATTATTTAGTTAAATTATTTATTTTTATTGTTATTGAAAAAATACATTTTAAAAAATACAATTTTTGCGGGTGGGGTGAATTGGGTGTGGGGATACTCGTTCCTCGAAGGGGGCGAGGGTGGGGGACCAATTATTAGTCCCGACCGGGTTTGGGGGCGGGGGCAGGTTTGGGCTTGGGCTTGGGAGGAGGGGGAAGGTCTGGGTCTGCTTAAACTCACCCCGTCCCGCCCTGTTGCCATGCCTAAATCCAAGTTACTGGACAACAACTCAAGAGAAATTAGTTTAAATTATAAAAATATAGGAAGCAATCGACCCAACGTGAACAAATGTCATCTATATCTTCTTGTGTGAATTTTGTCACATCGTTAAACACCTAAAATTTAAACAAAATTTAAATTAGGTTAAAATAATAACAACATTTCATTTTCAATTTCCACAACAACAATAACAACAACAACATAAATATTTTACCAGCTAATAACAACAACAACAACAACAACAACAACAACAACAACAACAACAACAACAACAACAACAACAACAACAACAACAACAATAACTTAACTAAGTATAATCAAATTACATGCATAAGGATAAAGTGATTACCTTAACCCATGAATCTCTAATGTCTCCAGAAACAATATCCAACATATATTTCGAATCATAATATCCACATGCATATATGTTTGGTTGTCTCTGCGTCAACAAATAATTTGTATATAATGATTAATACACACAAAGCACTAGTAATACATTAGCGAAAATTTAAAGAATATCACAAATAATATCACTTATTTTTGGAAAAATGAATTTTGACTTTTTATTTCTTTGATTACGACACATAAGATTGTATCCCTCCATAGCTCTACATGTTGGAAAAAAATTAAACATAAATAAAAATTATTCAAAAGTAAAGGTAACATTTTTACTATTACAAAGAATACCACTTACTTGCTAGTAATTTCTTTCATCCTTGAATCAAGACTATAGTGTAATGAGTATAACATGATTACACAATTTTGTTTGGGATAAAAATTATTAGTTGCCAATGACCACTGCATAAACATCCAGAATAATTAGTAATTGGTAAATAATTGAATATTAAATAAGTGAAAACACAAATCATATATACTTACGAATTGATAAACAATCATAGGTAAAAATATGTTTTCTTGAATTAACTTATTTCATATGTATGTTTGTGTATCATTTTATAAACATTGGGAAATCAAATATGGAATGGGTCCAAGAAACTATACTTTTTTAAATCTCTTTGTGCATAAAACTGATGCATGTATGTAAATAATATTAACACAAAAGTTGACATTAAAAGTAATTGAGAACAATGAATATAAATTGAAGTCACCATAAAATTTATATTTACGTACACCATAATTGAAGTACGATTATGTCAAGTCAATTAGTACCGTACACAATATCCTTAATACAACTCTTTGATATTAAAACTAATTATTCTAGTCCTTGTTGTAATTATATCAGGAAGGAGTCTCTCATTTTCTCTACCTTGCTTATCAATCTTTGTGATGGAAAAGGTTGAGGTATTAGGGTATCAATCTTGTGATGAGGGACTGAAGCTGAACAACTACCTTTTGTACTTGCACCATCCAAAATAACTTTCTCATATATGTATAATTGATTTAAAATTTAGGTTGGAGAGTACACTCATAGATTTCAATTACTGCATCATAAAAATAGGAGTAACACAGTACATAATCTTAAGAACACAAAAAGCAACAACACGCAACACATACTTTTAATCAGAAAAACAAAAAAGAAATTTCCTAAACTAGACTTATATTTACCTCAACTACATCTTGAGCCACACTCTCTCGCATCTCCTGGGTCACACTTTCCTACACCTCCTTAATCACCCTCTCATGCACCTCTTGGGTCACACCTACATAGTCACCCACTCCTTTTCTAGTGTTGCTTCTATCTTCCCTTGCATCTTCTCCTCCAACTAGTGATATATCAGATCTTCAATGTGTTTTTTGTGCATTTTGATACTCTTTGATGACGATCAAAATAACCTCATGATGATGCCTCGTCTCGTCCAGCATAACAGACACATCAATCATACTCATTTGTTTCAATCGCTTCTACCAATATGTCATGAGTTGTTGGGGAACAAAGGCACCAGTAGTGGTTTTTTCATCTAGAAAATCCTACAAAAAAAATAAAAGTTCATTATCAAATTGAATAAGCTACAATCAATAATGTTGAAAAAAAGAATCTACTTGCAATCTTATAAGCAATTGCACGCGTAGTCTCTGATGTGAACTCGCCTCCTAATCTTTGACGTGCTCTCTTCCATTTCTCATGGTGTGATGATGGAGATGAGTTACGATTAAGGCTTCTAGAAGGATCTCCCAACTATTGTTCTTTTTGTTCTCTTTTTTCTTTTATCACTGTCTCCTCTAGTTTATCATATGAGACAATTTATGAGGATAAATATATTTTTCCTATTCTCCTTTTCTTTTTTACTCTTATCCAATAACTCAGAAGTGTTGTGAGACTCGACAAAACTCTCCCAATTTTCCTTATCTATCAAACTTTAAGTCAGATATGGAGGCGTTAAGTCAATACTCTTTTAATTTGTAATATAATAAGTTGTGAGCTATGTCTTAAAGCCCATCAAACGTTCAACAACATATGATATACACTTCTTTGCTAGTTTACCATATTTTGGAAGAATAAAAACATTCTACATTTATATAATAAAGTTGGTATTTATATATAATATATATATAATATATATATATATATATATATATATATATATATATATATATATATATATATATATATATATATATATATATATATATATATATATATATATATATATATATATATATATATATATATATATATATATATATATATATATATATATCATATACTTGTAAAATAAAATATGACAGCTAAAATAAATATCCCAAGACATTTCCATATACTTTGTTTCAAGTCACCATCAACTTGTCTCCAATCATCTAACAAAATACTCACTTTTCTTCTACCAAGTAATGTCATGTAATGCTTTGGTCCTTTATGTTAAGTAACGCTTGCGTCGTTAACCTTTTTAAAAATATTTGTTACAATAAATTGCATATATAACTCTTAACTCTTATTGTAACAAAGATTTTTAAAAAGGTTAACGACGCAAGCGTTACTTAACATAAAGGACCAAAACATTACAAAAAAAACTTAAATGACTAATTTAATATTTTAAAATAACTTAAAGGACCTAGATAGTATTTTTGCATATATATATATATATATATATATATATATATATATATATATATATATATATATATATATATATATATATATATATATATATATATATATATATATATATATATATATATATATATATATATATATATATATATATATATATATATATATATATATATATATATATATATATATATATATATATATATATATATATATATATATATATATATATATATATATATATATATATATATATATATATATATATTAAAACTTAAATTAAGGCGCCTAAGAGAAGTGGTTGTACATTGGTTGATTATTTTACCGAGGTAAATTTTGTTATTAAATATAGTATTTGTAGTAGTGAACCAACTAAAATCTTTCAATTCTTTTTACTCTCTTTATTTTTTTTCAAAATTAAAGTTGATCAATTCCAACAAAAATATGTGCATTTTGTTGGAGATTGTTGTAAGTGTGACTTCCCACAAGAAATAACTTATGGCATAGAATCATTATAATAGATGTGCACCATCATTGTTGTGTATTTTGTTTGCAAAAATTAAACACATAACCACTTATTTTATTACATGTGTTAAAATTTAAGAAATTTGGAAGGATAATTTTCCTTAGATTAATTCTTATTAATGATGGAGAGTAAAGAAATGAAAAATCCTTTAAACTTTCCTTTTCCACTAAGAAAGCATGCTAAAAGATTTTCCGTTTAATATGACTTAAAACATGTTGGAATATCTGGTTGAAAAGAAACAATATCCTCAATAATGGGAAGGTAAAAAATGTGAGGGAGGTGATTGACAATAATAAAACAATTTAATTATTAGTCTTTGTACAATTTATTTAATAGGAAAAAGAGATCCATATATTAGAATGAACCAAAAAAAGAGTTACAAATGTACAAAGGTAATAAAGAGTATTAGAAATGCTCAAATAACACAAATCCTGATTATTCGGCTGGGTAAAAAATAAACCAAATAATAGAAAAGCCAAAACTACCAACACCTAGGAGGAACAAAAAGCAACCCTGCAATTGTGAAGCCTGTCCTGAAACCTCAGGCCAAAACAGACTACCGAGAGAGAGAGAGAGAGAGAGAGAGAGAGAGAGAGAGAGAGAGAGAGAGAGAGAGAGAGAGAGAACTTCTATAAAGTAGGCATGAAAACCTGCACAAAATAAACGAGGATGGTAGTTGGCCATCCAGCAAACCCCTAACCACCTAGACATTTAAGCAGGTCCTGGTCCTAGTCTACTAGAGAAATGGAAAAATATAAAGCATGAACATGAACCCACTCTAAGTCAAATTAATAATCATAGACATCTAATGATTAATCATCAAGCTTTAACAACCAAAAATAACCTTGTTTCTCATTTTCCAAATAGTTCATACCACAAAATTCCAAATCGAGATCGAGCCTAAAGACGCATGCTTTCCAAGATTTAAACCCTGGAACAACTCAAAAGCCCTTATAATTGAGTATGACGGAGGCCCTAGCTGCCCAAACTACTTAAAAACTTTATACCATATGACAGAAGTAGCCTCACGCCAAACAAAAAGATGGTATACCGACTTCATCTGCCCAAGACACGCCACACACACCCCACTACTGGCCTTGATACAATTTGGTGCGTCATAAGATTCTACCTAGTCGGCAGCCTATTTTGAATGAGCTTCCAAGTGAATACCATAACTTTAGACGACACTTATCTCTTTTAAATCCAAGATAACCCTATCACCACCCTCTTAGACGTATCTTCCTTGACCCCAGACAAAGCCAAAAGGTTACCATAAGTATAACTAATAGAGAAACCATACAACTAACAATCCTTTAGATAATTACAAGTAAACCTTCAATAAGTTCCTCCTCCCAAACAAGGAGAATCCATCTCCACCTAAAACTCCAATCTCAAACATCATCTTCCCAACACCCAAGGAACCCAGAACATGAGACTTTTACTCTAAGAACTCGTACCAAAACACCATCTTCCCAACACTCTCAAAAGAAACACATAGTAGAATAGTCCCCACCTAAACATCGTACTAAAACCTGGTCTTTTGGATATTCCCACCACCCTCAGACAAGAAGAGGAAAACTAATCAGGCTCTTAATCAAGCGGATACCCTAGAAAATAAGCATTTATTCACCAGTAGGACACCTTCCCAAGGCGGCCCTCCCAAAGGTGTATCGGTAATATCGCAGTAATAAAAAAATCGAATCTACAGAGACTGTTATTTAACATGAAAAAATTGTGCAATGTGTAGAAAATACTAAATTGAGGGGAGGAGGTTTGAGTTTTAATTGCTAGAATAAAATAAAGTGTCAGACAAATTCATTAAAGTGTTCAGGTTGTGTATGGAATCCCATATTTCTCTATTGTTGATGTTTGATGCATTACATGAATGATATTGTCACTATAATCCCATGACGAATTAACAAAACTGTTATACCCAATCCTTGCAATATAGCTCACTAATAACTACTCAGAGTTTTCTATCCCTAGTCCACCAATGTAAGCAGGATTAGGCCATGCAACAAAGCGTTAATTCCTAAGGCATTACTCGAGCTTTCCTATCCTTATTCAACCAGTGTAAGCATAACCATTGCCCTAGGTCCAACATATAAACTAATGGTCAGTATTCCCTGTGTGCCCAAAATTAAATTAAAAGAGCATCTCACATAAAAATTGTTAAGAACAAGGTGCAACTGAATTGAATTATAAAGCAAATTACTCATGCAATATCAAATCAAACATGTGTCTCAACAATATCAAAATAGGTTTATCAAGCACAACCTAACGTAGAATAATTTAGCTACTTATAATTTAAGTTACAATACCAAAATAAATTAAGAAGGTTTGCGTAAGAGATCCCTTGAAGGATTGGCCTCCATTGGCTTCAGATGCTCTCAAAAATCACTTATGGTGTTGTAAACTCGTACTTTCTATGTAGACATTTGTAACCCTTGAAAAAGTGCCAAAAGTCCCCTTAAAGAGCCTTCAGAATGGATCAGAATGCTTCAGAACATCCCAGAAAAAGGGGTCATTGCGCCCTTGATGATTTACATCGCGTGCGCTATGCAAATTTTATTTCCCTATCGTGCACACGATGTTGCGCGTGATTATTTCAATAGTTGCATATTTTTTCTTCCTTTTACATTTGATTTTTACTAAGTCCTTACTCCACACTTAGCTATTTTCCCCTCTTTCTTTGGCATTCATTCTTCATTTTTGCTCCTTTTTAACTCGTTTTGATCTATTTCCGCAATCGAATTCATGCAATGATAGAGTCTCATCACAACCCAAAACTTGAATCGTTGCTTGTCCTCAAGTAACTTGCCTGCACTGCTAATTCCAAACAGAAAAAAAAGTTGCACAATAATAATTGAACATTATCATAGAATTTTTTTTATTTACCTAACCATCATTCTAGCTTCCAACTTCCATCTGGAAAACTCAGAAAACACCCTCAAACTTTGACAATTACTAAACTTGTCTCTCATCTCACCTTGACTCACTCAATGGATAAGGTAGTATCTTAATCAACATGCAAAATATTTTATACTGAACTTTATCATGTTCTGGTATAATTCATCAAAGAAATCAAAATACACACATTTTAGGTCTTTTTCAGTTGTATCTTGGCTTATGTTCGGGTAGGATACTTTTGGAAAAGTATGTTTAAACATTTGGAGTTAGGTGGCTAGTTCTTATAGATGGTACTACAAAACTTTCTATTTTGGTCGTTCTTATTCACGTTATATTCTTTTAATCTTTTTTTGAAGAAGTTTCTTTTTCCACTTCTTATTCTCTAAAAATTTTGAATTTTTGACAATTTTTCTCTAGTACCCTAACCCCAAACTTAAAACTTTGCTCACTTCCAAGAGCAACCCCAAACTTAATCTTTTTCATACCACTTAAGAATTACAAATCTACCTAGCCCCAAAGAAAGGGTGGAAAGATAAGATCTTTCAAGTTATACGACTAAAAATTAAGGCCAAGTCACCGAAAGAAAGGCTAAACTCAAAGTGATTAGAAATGAATATACCTATTACTACAGGGTGGTTAAAAAGGCTCAAAGTTATTAACAAATACTGCCTCAGTGTGTGTCAATCAAACCATACAAATTTAATCAAAAATAGTTCAAACTTGATAAAACAATAATGCATGGATACACTCAATAAGAAAGAATAATGAACAATGGAATTTATTTGGCTCAAACCTTACTAGTTGAGGTATATGAAGGTTGAATACAAGTCATTTGATTCTTTTCACATCCTTTGCCTTTAATTTGTAGGTTTTTTTTCCTGGTGATCAAGTTCCTTTTGGTTCATTTGTTCAATGATAAAGTTGCAAATTTGTAAATCTGAAAGAAACAACAACGACAAACTTATTTTTAAAGACAAACATAAATTTATTGGTACAAAGGGGAACCAAATATTGTAGCTAATACTCTATATTAACTTGAGATATTGACTTGTTGAACATAAAAGGGAATCGCAAAAATGAATACAAATTCAAATTAACATGTCATTGGAGCGGATAAAGTCTTGCACGTCTTGCATGGTGTTGTTGATGTTTTAGTTCTGTTTGGTCCATTCTTCCCTCATCTAATTGATGATGATGCTCGAGAGGAGAGGCTTCGCTTTGGACCCATTTCCGGAAATAACACTAGAAAGTGCAAAGAGATAAAAAAAAAAGGATTAGAGAGAGTTTTTAGTCTCTCTTTCTTCTTTCAATCCCTTTCTCAAGTCTTTGCCATACTGCTCCTAAATGTGACATGCTCCAAAACAAAAAAAATTAATTGAAATAAGCTGAAATTAAAAATTTTCAAATGAAATAAAAACTTATCTAATTGGTTTCCTCCTTTCTAAACAACAAAAAGAAGAATACCTTAGTAGCAATGCACTAGATTAAAAAAAACAACAATAAAACAAAAAAGAGAAATAATATAAAAGAAAATTTAAGAAGAAACAAAAATAACTAATTAAAAAAATATATTTACAATTGAAAAAAAAACGTTGCACAAGCGTCACCTTGCTGAAATTATCAACAGTCCCCGACAACGGTACCAAAAACTCGATGACTTCTCGGCAAGTGTACCGATAATGTCACAGTAATAAAAAAGATCGAATCCACAATGACTGCTATTTAACAAGAAAAAATTGTGCAATGCGTATAAAATACTAAATTGGGGGGGGGGGGGGGGAGGGGGTTCGAGTTTTAATTGCTAGAATAAAATAAAGTGTCATACAAATTCACTAAAGCGGTCAGGTTGTGTATATAATCCTCTATTTCTATATTGTTGATGTTTGATGCATTACATGAAAGATATTTTCACTATAATCCTACATCGAATTAATAAAACTGCTATACCAAATCCCTTGCGATATAGCTCACCAATCACTACTCGAAGTTTTATGTCCCTACTCCACCATCGTAAG
The DNA here is from genome assembly GCA_963859935.3 of Lathyrus sativus. Classification (NCBI taxonomy): domain Eukaryota; kingdom Viridiplantae; phylum Streptophyta; class Magnoliopsida; order Fabales; family Fabaceae; genus Lathyrus; species Lathyrus sativus. Next base: position 520,756,921 of record OZ012740.1, on the reverse strand, counting down.
CAGGATTAGACAATGCAACCGAGTGTTAATTCATAAGCCATTATTCAGTATCTCCTATGACGGTGTGAAAAGTACACAAGAATGGGGGGTTGAATTGTGTTCCACATTTTTCTTATTGTTTAGCTTCTGATCAGAGTCTCAAAATAAGAACTGATGTTCAGATTCTGAGTAAATTCAGTTGGCAACGAATACAATAGAAGTAAATAAAATAATAGCAAGAGACACAAAATATTTATATTGGTTCCTCTCCTAACTGAGAGTAATCCATCCCTTTTGCCTCACAAGAGCTTTTCACTATAACCACGCCATGATTACAATCGCTTATGCTTCTGCATAAGACTTTTACAACTGCTCAGACCAACTGCCTGAGACTTCTCTTACTTAGAGCGCTTGTCTAAGACTTACCTTTGCTCACACCATCAGACTGAGCCGCCTGCTCATCTGCTCTCTGATTGAGACTTCCTTTTGCTTAGAGCACATGTCTAAGACTTACACTTGCTCAAACTATCTGACTGAGCCACCTGCTCATCTATCTTCTGGCTGAGACTTTCCTTTGCTTAGAGCATATGTCTAAGACTTTACTTTGCTCACACCATCTGACTGAGCCACCTACTCATCTGTCTTCAGGTTAAGATTTACCTTTGCTTAGAGCACATGTTTAAGACTTTATTTTTTTCTCAATCAGACTAGCTGAATAAGACTTTCACAGCTCAAGCACTTAAGAAATAAGACTTACATGGCTTAAGCATCTTGGCTCAAGACTTGTTGCTTGAATCCTAATGAGACAAGACTTTTTGCTCTAGCACATAGTAGGAGACTTAATCTAAACTACTAAAGGCTCAACAAAATAGAGAACAAGATGTACATGATGCGAGCATCAGAGGTACGAGAGATCACCATAACAAAGACCTAAAGCACTTAAGATTTCTAAATATATACAGGGGTAAGGAATCTTAAGGCTTTTACAATTACAATCTACAACAAAAAATCTGTCTGTTACATAGAGTTGGTAATTGCTTGATCTTGCTACTCGTTCAACAGAAGAATCCTTGTTAAAAATTTAGGCTTGAATCTTCAGTCATATATATAGCCTTTCAAGAAACTAGTCATTGAGAAGGTGACCTGATCAAGTGTCTTTGCTTTTGCTCCATAGTATAAGAGACATTAAAGATGAATGCACAGTAGATTGCTGAATCCTTTGTGTAACACGTTTAACCTTTGAGTCTTCAAGAGGTTCTATACTAATAGAGTTGTTGGGAGCAGACATCCATTGGATGTACCAGATTTTTTTTAGCCTTGCAATCTTGTAGACTCGAGCTCACAGGCTGATAAGACAATACAACATGCTTTCAGTAGTACGGATAGCCCACAACTTTATCACCAACTCTGAATGATACTAAAAGCTGATATACAATTACTAAATGTAGAAACTCATCAGAGTGATGAGGCCTTCAGCTTAGAGTCTTCGTCAAACCACACTAGAAATTATTCTTCAGACTCTGCCACCAGAAGCTAGCAATGAAGCAACTCCAAGTGTATCTTAAGTAAACATATTCTGATTATTTATATACATGAACAAGAACCTGCATAAATAAAAAACACATCAAATAAACCATTGTTCTTTTAATACTTTTGTTATCATTAAAACTAAAAGAGAAAATATCAAGAATAAATCTTGTTCTAACAATCTCCCCCTTTTTGATGATGACAAACATAAGTACTTAAAGGACAATGTTATGCATTTAATTTTCTCTGCAACAACAGGGTATGAAGTTTGTAAGCTCCCCCTGAGTCTGATAGTTCACAACTTGAGCTTGTTCTAGCATTAAGAACTATTTTTCAAGAAAAATAAACTAGTCTTCTTAACAACATCAGGGTCTGAGGTTTGTAAACTCCCCTTGAGACAAACAGTTCCAACATTGAGGTTTGTAAGCTCCCCCTTAGTTCCATATTTAAGAACACCAAAATGAATTCATTTTAACTCCTTTTGGCAACACTAGAATATGAGGTTTGTAAGCTCGTTCTAAGTCTCATAGGCTAAGCCAGAGGTTTGTAAGCTCTATCTTAACACTATGTACAAAAGAGTTAAAATATGTCTCCCTTTTTAATTTTCTTTGGCAACACTAGAATATGAGGTTTGTAAGATCTTTTTAGGTCTGATAGGTTAAGTTTGAGGTTTATAAGCTCATACTTAGACCTATGTACAAGAAAGTCAAAAATCACCCTAGCCAAGTAACAGAAAAATAAATGACAATATGTATTTAATGGGTTCAGTTTCCACTTAAATAATTACTATTAATTCCCCTCATTTTATCACATCAAAAAGAAAAAAAAAGAAAAGAAGGAAAGAGAAAAAAAAATATCACTAATAAATGTAACTCAGATCATCATTACAAGATCAGTTTCCAAGAAAGAAGAGTAATCAAGTAATAAGAGTCGTTAAGGTTTGTAAAGTGCACACATTGAAGTCTTAGTGGTTGTTACTGTTCTAAGAATTAAACAAGGATTAATTTTAGACGTTTGGTATCCATATAAGTCATTATAAAAACATCCCACTCCTAAGTCATTTTCATCAATCACCAACCTAAGGATATGGCATCAACAACTGAGAGTCATAATGCATATGTCGTAACAGAAGCAACTGAGAGCTCTACAAGTTTGGCTGCTCAATCCCCTCAGAGGGGAGCTAATTCTGAGTCCTCTATAATTGTACCTTCACAGCAGCACCTGAACGAACTTCAGAAGGTGGTTCAGTAGTAATTTCCTTGAAGCCTCAAAGAAGAAGCATGAAGAGTTCAAGGAAGAAGAAAAAGAGGGTCAACAAGTCGTTCTACCATTCTCTTCCAGATATAGAAGAGGAAGAAGTGATTGATTTAGAGGATGAGGAGATGGACTATAACAACAGTGGATGCCGTTGGACACGTGATTCAATGGCTAGGGATGAATTCTAGACATTATCCTGTACTTTTTTTTGTTGTTGTTAAAAAGTCGTAATCCTTATTTAATTAATGAAAAATTTATTTCAGACCAATAGTTCTTTATTATGCATTTACATTCCAGAGCTTTTCTTTACATTTTCTGAAGGCACACTTAATAAAGTGAAACTGACACAGAAACGATAGGTAGAAAGATCAATCATAAACTCATACAAATTCAGAGAATCTTAATAGATTAAATTACATTACCAAGAGTCATTATTAAAATGTTGATTTAGTCAGTACTTAAATAATATTAAACTTAAGATAATAAATGTAATACGTCTATAAAAGGACTCAAGTAAGCTTTCTTCCAACATCACTTAATCCCTAAAACACCAAGATGTATAAGCAAAATCAGATCTGGGTTCCAAAGAGATATTTCTGGAAGGCAGCAATACTGAATGCAGCAACTCAAGAAAATCAAATCAAGAGACCAGCTGAAGAATCTGCAAGCAAGCAGATAACTTCAGATGTGCTCTCCTCTTCAACATCCTTTGTGAAGACACACAAAAGAAAAAAGTCTTTTAGATCCAGGAACAAAAACAAACTGAGGAAGGAGGCTTTGGAGTTTGCTAAGGAAGAATGGAAAGATTTTTTAGACAATTTAGACATGTCAGATGATCCTAGGGAGATCCTTAGGATACATCCATTAGACTAGAAAAATCTAATTGTCTTGTAATAACTTCCTTTTTCAGTAATAAAATAATTTGCAAACATTTGAGTTCTTTCATCTATTTTAGATTCTCAGTAAATAACACGAGTAAATATTAATCAGTTAAAACTGAACACAAGCATGAACAAACTTCTGAATTTATTAATAAGATACTTAATACAAATATTTCATCAAAAATACAAGGCATAACTATGCAGAAATCCAACATCATATTCTTTCATAGATAGCTTCAAACTTGTCTCTCCAAATCTTCGAAGAACTATCTCAGAATTTATGTTAACCCCTTTCCGAACAAGCATTTTAGAAATAACTCGTCCAAAAGGTATGGAGAAGGCCTTTTCCTTTTTAAAAGAAGAAAGATACCTCTTCAGATGGTCAAACATAACTTGAGGAAGATCAATCTTCAAATCTGAATTAACAAGTAGAAGCATATCATTTTCAATAGGGTTCACTTGGTCTAAATCTTGATCCTTTGGCAGTAGGTTTGAATTCAGAATCTGACTCCAAACAACAACATCAGCAAGAAGATTAGAAACCACTGATGTATTAGATGGATCTACAAACATACACCAAGTAGGAAGATAGTATTCCCAAACAAGAGTTCCTAGAATTTCTGCAATCTTCTCTCAATTGATCACATTTGCAATCTCTTTAGAGGTTACTGTTATAGAAACACCAGTTACTCTAGACAGAATAACATACTCAAAGTTCAGCTCAACAATGGAGGCATTAATCTAAAACTCTTTGACAAGAGTCAGATAAGTGAAACCACAGAGCATCTCAAAGTAGTCACTCCACCTTTGTTTAGACACAGTCTCCCAAAAAAACAATCTTAAGCAACTCTTCAAAATCCAAAAACTTTTCATTGATGACAACCAGCTGATTCAAAGGAGAATAAACTGAAGAACTCATCTCAGGCCTGGTTTGATCATCACACACACACACACACACACACAAGAGGAAAAGAGGAAAGATAAGAAGAAGAAGAAGAAGAAAGAAAAAGAAATTGAATAAGAGTCTTCCAAAAATAAGAATCTTGTCAGAAAAAGGACACAATGATGTTTCATAAGACAGGGAATAGTAACAACAAGTACTAGTAGAGAAAACATCATTATCCAAAGGTTCTTTATCTATCAGATATTTCAATTCCACCAGATAAGTTTCATCTTTATAAAAGATTAAGTGTTATAAAAGCTTTTAGAAAACTTTTTACTTAAACTACTATGTCAGACTGAAAGAATCTTCTTCTGAATCTCAAAAATTGACAACTTTCAGAAGCTATCAACCCTCAGAGTCTAGTAATTCCAATATAAGATGGAGATATCATCTGTCAGTCACAATATCTAAGATTCTATTCAGAACTAGCATTTTATCTTGAAACAAGAATCATGAGTGATAGAAGAATATTGAATTGTCTTCTTTATATAGCTAACAAGCAACAATATCAACACAAGAGTGAGAAAATTGTTTTTATAAATATGATCATTATCTGGCTTGATAAGGCATTAAGTACAGACAAACATAACAGAGTTTCCTCTTAAATATTTCTGAAGTTCTCTTCTTTAAAAGAAAAACTTCTCTAGAGATCTAACAGAAACGTTGCATTTATATCTAAACAAATGTCTCATTGAATTAAAAGATAAATCAGATAAGAACAAACATACCATATTTTTTTGTTTGGTCAGACTCGATTCAATATTCAGACTTGACCAAATAGAGTCTGAACACAGCTTTGAGTGGATTCTGATTCAATGGTTGTCTGACCACTGATTCCACTACTCTCACCAAATTTAGTACCACCAGTACTTAAATCCGGGTTGTTGGCTCTTCTCCCAATCAATGTTGTAAACAACCTTATGGAAGTTGCCTTTTCTTCTTTCCTTGATATTTGTAGCAGATACATTATGATACTCATATTTCTATAAGGCCATACATGTAAGTACAAACAGACTCTTATGTGCCTTACATCTCAATCTATCAGCAGATCACAAGTCACTCCAAAGTAAGTCTAGAATGAGATATAAGCAATGGCAATAATCTCATTATCTTGGATTAAATATTTTGACTTTGAAATCATTGACAATCTTAGAACTAGATGGTGGTAGCTATCAAAGATTGACATAAAGCATATTAGAATATTGTCTTAATACAACTAACAGAGCTCAAAGAGAAGTTGAAGATTTCTCATAGAAGTGTCTTTTAAAACAACTTCCGTAATGGTCGTCAACCAAGAAGCAATGGAGTTTCTTAAGATATCATCTTAAAGAACAAACTCCATATAATCAAAATATTTTGAAACAAGATAACTTTAACAACATCTCTTGCTTTTCAATACTTGATTTTTTTTTATATTTCAGAACACAGATGCTTCTTTTCATCTGTATCTTGCACTAATATCAATTTCAAACGATTAAGCATTGAAGAGCATTTGATATTAGGTTATGGTAGAATTTTCTTCTTGCTTTCATATTTGGGAAATCAGTTGAAATACATATATTTCAGAAGCTTTTGAAGTTACTCTTCTATCAACAGATATCACGAGCCATTCATCCAGTATGAAAGTCCTTATGAAAAGAAACCTAAGTTTATCATCATTAGTCATTCCAAAGAACTTAATCTAAAGAAGAGAAGATGATTTGTTGAATAGTTTTTCATCATCCAACTTTATTTCTTTTCTTTAAAGACTGCAAGACAAATCTTCAGACCACAGCAGATTCAGGATGTGAACATAAAAAAATGTGACTTTAGATTTAAGTCAAGAAACAATCCTATCAGAATTTGCTTGAAAATATTAGATGAAGTGTAACTACTTCAAGCTTCACAAACTGATCCCCACAAACCCAAGCACACGACTTCAAAGATAGTCCAAGCATTAGACATATCAATGATGTTGATATACTCAGAAGTGAGATAATGCATCTACCAGAATGCAACTATCTCTAAAAATATTCAATATGCATCTTCTGAGTTGGTGAAAGATATTTTCAAGAAGATCATCTATAATACCATCAACTTCTATAGTAATACCTTTTTCAAGGATGCTCTATAGACCTTCAACAACCCTTTATCAAGTCCAATGAGTTAAAAGCATGTTTAGATTTTCCATCATTTAAATTCAACGAAATCACCCATTTGAATATGGTAGGAAAAACCACATGAAATTTTTCATGTGGCACTTGATTCCTTTTTGAAGAAGAAATATACTTTTCTTATTGGATCAATATCTGCACCATTGTTAAGTGTTAAGCACATACCATACTCTGATACCAATTAAAGGTGTGAAAAGTACACAAGAAGGGGCGGGGGGTTAAATTGTGTTTCGCGTTTTTCTTATTATTTAGCTTATGATCAGAGTCTCGGAATCAGAACTGATATTCAGATTCTGAGTTAATTTAGTTGGCAGCAGATGCAACAAAAGTAATTAAAATAACAACAGAAGACACAAATGATTTATATTGGTTCCTCCTCTAACAGAGAGTATTCCAATCCCCTTGCCTCATAAGAGCTTTTCATTATAACCACTTCATGAATACAATCACTTATGCTTCAGCATAAGACTTTTACAACTGCTCAGACCAACTGTCCGAGACTTCCCTTGCTTAGAGCACATGTCTAAGACTTACCCTTGCTCACACCATGAGACTGAGCCGCATGCTCATCTTCTCTCTGGTTGAGACTTCCCTTTCATTATAGCACATGTCTAAGACTTACCCTTGCTTACACTAGCTGACTGAGCCACCTGCTCATCTGTCTTTTGGATGAGAATTTCCTTTTCTTAGAGCACATGTCTAAGACTTTACTTTGCTCACACCATCTGACTGAGCCACTTTCTCAGCAGTCTTCATGCTAAGAATTTCCTTTGCTTAGAGCACATGTCTAAGACTTTATTTTTGCTCAATCAGACTAGCTGAATAAGACTTTCAAAGCTCAAGCAACTAGGCAATGGGACTTACGTGGCTTAAGCATCTTGGATCAAGACTTGTTGCTTGAATCCCAATGAGACAAGACTTTTTGCTCTAGTACATAGCAGAAGACTTAATCTAAACTAATGAAGGCTCAGAAGAATAGAAAACAAGTTGTACATGATGTGAGCATCAAAGGTACAAGAGATCACCATAACAAAGACCTAAAGCACTTAAGATTTCTAAATATATACATGGGTAAGAAATCTTAAGGCTTTTACAATTACGACCTGTCGCAACTACGAAAAGGGCAGACGGAAACAAACAAAAGAGTTGCAACCGAACGTTATTTATCCCATAGAGAGGGAAAGAAAATGATCAAAGAAAACCTAAAATAACGGGAAAAGACAAGGTCATCGCAACCAAATCTTAGATTCGGGAGTCGGTTACACAAGGGGAAGGTATGAGCACCCCTCACGTCCATTGTACTCAATGGGATCCATGCTTGTTGTCTAATTAAAGGGTGCATTATCTAAAAACTACTGCTAAACAGGGGAGGGAAAAGAAAAAAGGAGACTCGTGAGGACATCGCAGCCCTATGCCTACGTATTCTCTAGTGTAATGGGAAAGTTAGAGTTAACAAAAAACTACGGGTGATGTAGGGAGGTTACTCGCCAAGACATTGTCGTCTTGTGCTTATGTATCCTCATCTGGTATGAGAAATCAGAGCAAACGTAGTTCGGGTAACTAAACCGCAGGTTGGTTGAGTGTTTTTTATGAGTGACGTTATGTTTCCATTCCAGCAGTTAGGGTCGATGCCTGTTTGCGGTAGAACAGAAAAATAACGTACTCTTTTCTGAAAATGATTTTGAAATAATCCGGAAGGATAAAAAAGTTTGAATTTTGTTTGGGAAGTTTTAGTGAAGTGAGTTTAATTTTGTTGAGATTCACGTTGCACTAAAGACTATGATATAAGATCTAATGCGTTGCATGTCGCCCAAAGGGCATACACTAAACACTCTACGCAAGTGAGGAGAAACCCCAACCCATCATTTCCCATGTACTTAAGGCTCGTGGCATATAACGTTCATCATTCTTTATTAAGCGTCTTAGAGTTGTTCGAGATGAAAAGAGAAGACACAAAAGAAAACACTAAATGGAAACTGAAAACCCTAATGTTATCATACAAGATGGTTCTAAGGTTAGGATGAAAAGGTAGTCTACCTAATGTTATCATACATGGGATTGAAAGCCTAATGTCTCTCCTACTCCCATCTTAAACAGAGGGACTAAGAATCCTAAGGGGTCATGTGAGAAAATGTAACAGCCCAAATTTCATTAAATAATTAATTGTAGTAATTAATTGATTTAGTGGGATTTTTATTAATGTTGGAAATTAATTTTATTAATTGGAATTAATAGAGAATTGAAAGGAAATTGAAAAGAAGGAAAATAAAAGGAATATATAGGAGAGAAAGAAAAGAAAAGAAAGATAGAAAACATTTGGAAAGAAGAGGAAAGAAGAAGAAAGGAGAGAAAGAGAAGAGAAGAAGAGGAAAAGTGGAAATCACCAAGAACCAACATCAAAGCTCCGATTAATCGAGGTAAGGGTGAGAAATGTTTCTATTTGATCATTGTATGATGTTATGTATGTTGGGTTGGGATTTTGGTAGAGTTTTCATCACTTTCCGATTAGGGCAAAATGTTGAATAATCGGTAGATTGATGATTTAATCGGTTGAAACTGAGTAATAATGCCGTAGAATAGTCGGGTAACATGTATTGATGCTGTTTGTACTGATTTTGTTGTGTGAGAAGTTGGATGATGGTGGATTGTGGAGGAGGAACAGAATAGGGTTCTGTTCTGCGCAGGTTCGCTGGCTCTCGCCAGGCGAGCAAAGGCGAAGCTTCGCCAGGCGAAGCCTAGCGAATGCTGGCGAGTAATTATATTTAAGTCCCAGTGGACTTCACTGGCGGGTTCGCCAGGCAAAGGGTTGTTAGCGAAGGTTCGCCCAGCGAAGGTGCTGGCGAATGGTGGCGAATGAAGTCAGTAGCTACTGACTTGGGCTTGCTGGGAAGTATCGCCAGGCGAAGCCTAGCGAGTGTTCGCTGAGAGAGTTCGCCAGGCGAAGGCCAGGCGAAGGTTCACTGCGAGGGTTCACCAGGCGAATGAAGGCGAATGTGACAACATTTTTCTTTTGCTGTGTTGCTCGTGTGGTGAGTGTTTGCTTGATTCACATAGGTTAATACCTCTATGATATGATATAGATATGATCTATTGTGATGATGTATGCTGTGGGTAGCCTACGGGCGTGAATCCTAGTTGATGTGCGATGCGTATTAATTGTGATAAATAGAAATACATGTGAATACAATGATGAATGTATGTGTATTGTCTAATGAACTTGCGAATGCTTAATGGGTATACAATTATGTGATGAGTATGCATGAGAACATTGTGGATATGTGTGCATGACTTATAATTGTATAAATGGTATTGTGATGTGAATACCTTGATTGTGTGATATATGTTGTATGTGCAATCATTGTGTAATTCTTGAAGTGATGAATTATGTAAATGCATGAGATTAAGATGTCGGTCTTAAGTGCATTTGTTGTGGTTGATTGTACATGCATCATTTAGTCAAGAGGCAATGTCTGTTAGTTTCGTGGAAACTAGTGGCTTGTCCCAAACCTAGAAGTGTGGGTTTGAAGGCTTAGAGGACGGGCCTTTGTGGTTATCAGTCTAGAAGTGTGGACCCGGTTTAATGTAAAAACCGAAAAAAGATAACGGGTTATCGGTCTAGAAGTGTGGACCCGGTTTAATGTAAAAACCGAAAAAAGATAACGAGAGTCGGTACCGCATTGCATGAGTTGCATTGAGTTGTTGAGTCACATTGATATATGACATATGCATGAAGTGATGCTTATGTGTGAATGATGAGATTGTGGAAATTGTAAGTGTATGCATAATGTGGGAATGCTTTGTGAATATCCATATTTGTATATATACATGTATGGTAAATATATATGACTAAGAGAATGAAGTGTGGTGAGAAATGTGAATATGTGTTATATGATTACCTATATATATATAATCTTATGCTTTGATTATTATGGTTATATTTCTCACCCTTCTGCTGTTTTATAATGCTCTATGAGGCATTGCAGATTAGGACGTTGGAGTCTCTTTTGTGAAGTATTCTTCATTCTTTTGAGTCTGCTGCTCTGATATGTAACACCGGGTAGTTAGACTAGTATAGTCATTCTTTTGTGATACATTGCGATGTATCAGTTGATGTGATTGTGTAATCTAACTGACATGATGTATTAATCTGGATAATTTATGTGCATATGAATTAATATTTTGGAACTGATTAAATGATGTTATCTTCCGCTTAAATTAAATGTTGAAATGTGATTTCTAAAACTACGAAAATGTTACATATTTTATAGAGCAAAATGTTAAAGAGTTTTGTTGGTGAAATTGTGACATTCTTCCTTTATACCTTATTCTAAAATTTTTACTCTGATAATTTGTATGTGCTTAATTGTTTTATATGCATTTATTTGGGGTATAGAAGGGGGTGTTACAATAGTGGTATCAGAGCAGGTCGGTCCGTCCAGCCAAGTTGTTAGAGTGTTTTCCCTGTGTGTTATTGATATGCGTGTGTTGCAGTATCAGTATTGGTTGTTCTTACGTAGTTCTGTTGTTGGAATGAGTAAGATGGTTGCAGGGAGGAACGACGAAGCAATTGCGGAGGCATTGACGAGATTGGCGGGGGCAATTGGGCAGAATCCTCCGGCCAATGTGAATGTGAGGAATCATGTTGATGATGGATTCCGTGCTTTGGGGAAATTCCAAAAGAATAACCCTCCGGTTGTCGCTACTCGAAAAATGCATCGCGCAACGACGGGGAGGCGAAAAAGATAGACAGAAGAGTCGCCACCGAACTTTATTTATCCCATGAGGGGAAAGGAAAATATCGAGAAAACCTTAAGAAAATAATGGATAAGATGGTCTCGCAACCATGAACGGGTTCGGAAGCCGGTTATGCGAGGGGAAGGTATTAGCACCCCTCGCATCCATCGTACTCGATGGGAACCTTTTGTTTGTCGACGTGTGAATTTATCTGCTTAAATATTATGCTATAAGAAGTGTTCCATGGGGTAAAAGAAGGGTTAGAAACAAGAAAGTTAGGAGGAAAGAGAGAACGGGGAAGAAAAGAGAAAGAACAGACTCGGTAGGACTTCGCAGTCCTATGCCTACGTATTCTCAATAGATGTGAGAAAGTCAGAGTCGACGTAGTTCGGGGAACTACAGATATAGGGGGGAAAGTGCTCGGCAAGGATTGTGGCCCTTGTGCCTACGTATCTTTACTTGAAAAAGTAAAGAATCAGAGCAGCCGTAGTTCGGCCTACGGTTTGTTGATGTTTTTTATGGATGATGCTATCGTGCGCATTCTAGCAGTTAGGTGTATTGCTGCTCGCTCGTTGGAGACTTAGGCATTACCTGTTTGCGGTAGAACGGACGTAACATATCCTTTTGAAAGATTGATTAGTTTTCGCCACGCGGGGCAAGAAGTCACGTTTGATTGATTGGATTGTTTTTTAGGGGGCGAGACAGGTCCTCGGATAGTAACCCCTACGGGTAGTACCCAATTCTTTATCTCAAAGTTTTTGTTATAAAAGGGTGTGGCGAATGAGGCGTCTTCATATTGAAAGACGAGCGTCGAAACCACCCTCACTACAGTGGGCATCCCTACGCTCGGAGAAGAAGAGGTCTACACCCAATCCTCTCTCTTTAATTCAATGCAAAGAGAACTTCGTTCTCTTATTAAAGATGTTTTTGGTCTTGAATGGTAAGTGCTTTGTGACAGAGAACCCTACGGTAAACGTCAGCACTCGGGATAGGAGAAGGCCTACGCCTAACCACTCCACGACCATTCAAGTTTTTGTTATGAAAAGATTTGAAAATGCACTCGGTACAGGACCGAGGTTTTAGGTGTGAAAATTGTTTCAGAAAGGAGTTGTGAAAGGAGAGGTGGTGGAAGAAGTCGCGTCTTCGTATTGAAAGACGAGTATCGAGAACACCCTCACTACAGTGGGCATCCCAACACTCGGAGAGGAAGAGGTCTACACCCAATCCTCTCTCTTTAATTCAATACAAATAGAATTTGATTTATTATGGTTTGAAAAAGGACTCGGTACGAGACCGAGGTTTTAGGAAGGAAGGTTTGAAAAGTCACTCGGTGCGGGACCGAGGTTTTAGGAGAGATAGTATGGAAACGTCTTTGTATTGACAGACGAGCATCGAGACCACCCTCACTACAGTGGGCATCCCTACGCTCGAAGAAGAAGGGGTCTACACCCAATCCTCTCTCTTTAATTCGATACAAAGAGAAAATGATTTTAAGGAGATGAGATTTGAAAATGGACGGGAAACGCCTTCGTATTGAAAGACGAGTGTCGGAACCACCCTCACTACAGTGGGCATCCCTACACTCGGAGAGGAAGAAAGTCTACACTTAATCCCCTCTTTTTAATTCAATACAAAGAGAAATGATTCCTTATTGAAGGGATTTGAAAATGCGCTCGGTACGGGACCGAGGTTTTAGGAGGGAAGGTTTGAAAAGTCACTCGGTGCGGGACCTAGGTTTTTAGGAGGAGAGAGAATGTCGTCTTCACATTGAAAGACAAGTATTGAAACCACCCACACTACAGTGAGCATCTCGACACTCAGAGAGGGAGAAGTCTACACTTAACCCTCTCTTTTTAATCCAATACAAAGGAAAGTTGATTCCTTATTGATGATGATTCGAGAACCTGCCAAAGAGATGGAAAATATACACAGGATATGGACAGTATACAAAATATATAATCAACAGTCCACCAATTAGGATTTTAAGATTTCGATATCGATTAGGTATTTTTTTGGAAGAGTGTACAAGTGTTGAATATTTACAAGATAGTAATAATATACAAATATAATATGTACAAGAATATAAATGACTGAAAATAAAACAGTTGTATATTTGACAGAAAATTAAAGCAGTGGTATATTGACAGAAAATAAAGCAGTTGTATATTTGACAGAAAATTAAAACAGTAGTATATTGGTTAGTTGATTGAATCGGGACGCAAAGAATGGGATCTCGTCTTAACCGCAAACAAAATGCCGATTAATCAAAGGTAGCCTATCGCGATCCCAAAGTAAGGAAGTTGACCCCAATGGTCATCCCCCATAGATTTGAAATCGGGAAGGTTATCGATTCGAAAATCTGACGCTTGCGGATAAAAGACTTCATCGATCCACAAGTCAAAAATAAAATCGAATCGGAATAAAAAATAAGAAAGAAAAGAGGTGGTCTCAGATCCTTTGTTTCACGTCAATAATTTGACGGTTAAACGATGGAAATGTCGTCATCGACCTAAAAAATAAAAATGAACAAAATGTCCAATAAGAAATGAGAAATGAGATCAACCTAAAAATAAAAATATTATAAAACTTAGGAGAAAATAATATACAAAAATCTAAAATATAAACTATAAGTATATTACCTAAAATAAAATAACAATGTATATAATATATTTACAAAATTCTAAAATATAAAAAGAGTATTTGCAATTTATTTTAAATAAAGCAAGAAACAGATTAACAAACTTAAAGAAAAAAGGCTAAACAAAGGGGTGGTTTTAAAACGGATGGGGGGTGCAGTAAAGCGAAAGATCATTTGGGCTGAGGGCCCATCACCCCTCCACAGCCCATGAAACAAAACGGCGGCAAGCCTTATCCTTAACTTTCATCCACGGTTCCCCTGAAACCGTATCAAATCCAACTGTATTGAAAACGAAAAGAAAAAAACCAAAAGTAATGCAAGCGAACACAGGCTACAAGAAAAAAATGGCAAAATCAAATGTGAATGAATCCATAAGAACCACGACGCGTTACAAGCTGATGCAATCCGCTCAACCTTCTCCTCGCGAAGAAGCATTCGGACTTGAAAGGGTTTGTCTGATCTATTTCTACTCCATCTCCTTTATTTTGATTTGCTATGGGTTTGAAAAGGGTTTATGGGTGTGAAAGTGAAGAGCATGGGTTCTGGTTTAATGGAAGAAGTTGAAGAAATGGGTTTTAAGAGTTGTTGTTGTAGGTTCTAGGTATGAAATCGAAGGTGGTGGGTGAGAACGGTGGTCATGGTTTGTTGTTCCACGGCGAAGATTGAAGTTGAGCAATGGTGATGTTGAGAGTTGTGGGTTTCGCTGGGTTTGTTTTGATGAATCAAAAATGGGGGTTTAAAGTGGGCTGGTACGGTTTGTTCTGGGTTTATTTCGATGAAGGAAGTTTGGATTTCGGCGGAATTTTTGGAAGAGGTTTGGAAGTGAAGAAGAAGATTGAAGGTGTTATTTCTTGGTTTGTTTCTGTTTGTGAGTTGAAGGAATGAGTTGGAGTAAAAATGGCGGAAGGGAGGTTGGAAAGTATGTTTTTGTAGAGAATTTTTCGATGTTCTTGTTGCCCTGTTGTTGATGTGTGGAATGATGAAGATTTGGAGTTGGAAGTTCTGAGAAGATGAAACTGATAATGGTGAAAATGGTGAGATTGATGGGGTTAAAGAGAGATTGATGGTGATTTCTAGGTTGCTCAGCTTGCAAATTTGGTTGCAGTTTGGTAGTTTTGAAAGGTTGAGAAGGGTGAAGATGGATGAGGGAGCTGGGCGGTTGGCATTGTGGCTAGGGTTTGGAGGCTCAATCTCAGATTAGGGTCCCTTTTGCTGTCATCTCCCATATGGTTTTATATGGAGAGAGTATCTGGAGGATTGAGGTGAGGTTTTTCCTCCTCTTTTGTCTGTAGTGAGGTAAAGACCTCAATTGGTTTTCACTGCAGTAACTGCACCTTCTTTACTTTTACTGTGGCAATTGACTTGTAACTATATTTAAAAAATGATGTAGGGGTTTTAACTATTTCCTTTTTTCTACTTATATTTTTTTAGCATCAGAGCTATCATCAGATGATAAGGATTTCACTGACTTTTTCTTTTTGCCTATTGTTTTGAGTTGGTCCTACATTGAAATCAGTCTTCTGCAGGTTTGTAGTTTGAGCTTTGTTTACGAGTTTGTTCCGCAGGGTGACGCTCAACCTTAACCTGCTTTGAACTCATGTCTTAGACTACATAGTGGCCTGAGGTAATATACTTGACCCTTAATTTTCGGGCTATTAGTTCTGATGTGATAACCTTGCCCCGACAGAAATGTCTCAGCATATGTACTCAAACATTTCTTTCGCCATTCATTCTGACAAACATCTGATTAATATTTTCTCTGCTAACCTCTTTCCATTATTCCTTTTCATGTACGTGATGAGAGTATAAATCAACCTTGAAACTTGCCTTGCGGAAGATTGGACACGGTGGACTTAACACGGCGAAGAGGACTGGGTATGAAGAGAAAATCCACAGTTGCTCTTTAAGTCAAGGGCTTTATTCGAAGATGGAATTCAGTTTTTTATGGACTTCATGGACTCTGCAGAAGTTGGAATTCTGATCAAACAATTAAGTTATAACGAGCAACAAATAGCTGTGATTATTCGCGGTTCCACAGCTGTGTGTACGCGACTCGAAGACTGATATGGTAGAGTCACATGTTGCTGCAGGCGTTTTTTCACGGTGAGCTGGTTGGTGATATTTGTTGCGTTTTCACAATGTTGTACGGAACGGTTCGCCTTGGAGTTGTGGCTGTCCGTACTACCTTCTCACTTATGTACTTCTTTTATTGCATTGCAGGTAAATCATGAGCTGATGCAGGAGCCAAGTTGCAGGAATCTCTCTCTTTTCCTCTTCATCTTCGCACATGATATTTACGGTGTACTGCAGGTGGCAGAATTTGTAACCGCAGGAAGGATGCTGGGCGATACGAGCTACGACCATCTTTAGAGAAGACTTTTGATTTTCAATCAATTTTCCTTGAACCTGCTGTTTGGGACACTTCTGCTAACTGGTTTGTGTGGAACACTTTGCAGCCCATGTCGTGTTAAACTTGAAGAATTTTGGGGTTGTGTTGTGTGATGACTCGACGGCAAGTTATTTGACCTGATGTGGAGTGCTTGTCGGCATGCTGCTGTCATGACCTACAAGCTATGTGTATGATAGCTGGCTGGAAATGCAGGCCATGTGCGTGAGCAGGGTCACTTGAAGAGTAGAGTCGCGACCGATGCATTGGAGACTGGCAGAAGACAATGCTATACCGCAAGTTGTTGTCGTTTGGAGGCACTTGGTTTCGTTACACATGTTGTGAAACCACCTTGTGCAGCAGGTACAATCATTTCCTATTTTCTTTTTTTTCTTTTTTCCCCGTTCTACCTAACCGGTGTATATATTGTTGTTTATCAGTCGGTAGACCAACCTGTACAACAAGAGTAACGTCGGGGTAATCAACTCCACGTGCGGATACATCCGAAGTAACAAGGATGAGACCCTTTGACTTGCGGAATTCATCAGAAATTCTGGTTCTATAACTCTGAGGCTTTCTTGAATGGATTTTTCTCACATTCAAGTTCAACCTCCCAAGGAGATCAGCAACAAGTCTGGTGACCATAGCAGTTGTGCAGAAAACAAGAACCTTATAGTCAACATCATCAGCAATGTGCTCCTTTAGAATAACATAGAGTAAAGAGAAATGCTTGTCTAGTGGGGCAACTAAATGCATCTGGTTAACCTTTGAATGTGTCTCCTCAGTACCCTCCTGAACTGTACTTATAAATTCAAAATCCTTTTTCAATGCAATATTACAGACTTGATGCACTGAGTCCGGAACGGTTGCAGAAAACATAAGTGTTTGTCGTTGTTTAGGGACTGCAGCAATTATTCTCTCAATATCTCTGCGAAATCCCATGTCTAGTAAATGATCAGCTTCATCGAGCACTAAGGCCTTCACCCCCATAAGCCTAGATGCAAAGCCGGCAGTATTATCAATGTGATCTATAAGCCTTCCAGGTGTAGCAACAAGGATTTGGCAAGGATTTGCTTGCATATGTTTCTGTTCTGTACTAAGATTTGTTCCTCCAATCACAACTTGAGCACCGATGGTAGGATGATACTTAAGCAGTTTAGTTGCTTCTGCAGCTGCTTGACAAGCAAGCTCTCGAGTTGGGCAGATGACAAGAATAAGAATTGGTGTCCGCTTTTGACCACGATCCATTGGTGGAGATTTCACAACAAGTTCAATCGATGGAAGCAAAAAGGCAACTGTTTTTCCCGTGCCTGTTTTAGCTTTAGCCAAGACATCCTTACCTTTTAGAATAGCTGGAAGTGTAGCCTCTTGTAGTTTTTGAATCTCTTTAATGTGCAATATATTGTAGAATTATTGATGTAACATTGTTCACATAATATGCTTTGAATAGCCTCGTAACTTTCAACATTGTCCTCTGCTTGTGGTATTTTGTTTCATGACTTGTGATTGTTAGTTTAAGTCCTTGATACATTACCGCATTTCCATATAACCATAAATAAACTCAAGTTGTGCTCTTGATTAGACATGATTACCTCATTGGCTTGTAAATAGATTGGAATAACTTAAAGTACAGCCAAGAGATCCCTTCTTTCAATGTGCTTCTCATTATTTAGCACCATTCTCATAAATCCACATGACCACAAGGAACCTACAGATTAGAGACATAAGTGACATGCCCATGCCTATACCAACATCTTGACTTACAATCAATAATTTAAAATCAATCATAATCACTTCATGGCTTGCCTTTCTTGTTGAGATTTTTGATATGGAATTTAAATGATGATGAACTCTAAACCTCAATTGTGAATTTTTGAACAAATGGCATGGGCATATTAACCTGTCTTTGGAGTTTATGAATTATGGACTTTGTTGGGATTTAAAAACCAAATGCTATCTACACTACACCCGAACTCTTTCACGAACACCACCTTGAGATGAAAGGATTAAAATGCTCCCACTTTGATCATTACAGGCCGAATGAGCATATATTGAGATTAGAGATCATGACTTGAGATAAAAGCCTCAGTTCTCATTCCAAACGGATCCTAATGATTATCACCCTGAAACTATCGATAGTATGACAACTTGATTTATACCCAGGGAATTTGTATTGGCACATGAACTTTCACGATACATACTCAAATGCACCACGATTTAAATGTAGTCCGGCTATGAAACCCTCCGAGTTTAGTCAGCAAGCCAAGCAACATATTTTTGGATTTTTCAGTGGATGAACAAAGGAAAATCAAACAGGTAGGACAAAATTTGGGTATGACAGATGCCCCTATCTAATTGGCTTAGACCGAGTAAGATGAATTGCTGCAGCGTTCATTTTTTCAAGGTAGAAGTCAATTGGATACAAAGAATACCCTGAATTTGTCAAAAAGAAGGAAACTGCTTGGGAATGAAATATTGGATATCCCGCAAAGTTTGCTAACGCCAAAAGGATGTTAACAGAGAAAACTTGACACCGAAAGAATGACAAGCCTATCACCAAAAGGATGATAGTACACTCACACACACTGCTCTGAAATCAAAAGAAAGTAAGGGATCCACTACCAAAAGGATAGCGGAGAGCACGCTAGTCATGACACCAAAAGGATGTCAGACCCATCACCAAAAAGGATGATGGAGCGGAGACGCTAGTCATGACACCAAAAGGATGCTAGACCCATCACCAAAAAGATGATGGAGCGAAACAAGATCAACCCTAACGCCAAAAAGGATGATAGGGGGATAAGCTTCTCTGAAGAGATTGCCACTTATCACTGAAGATGGATAAGCTTCTCTGAAGAGATTGCCACTTATCGCTGAAGATGGATAAGCTTCTCTGAAGAGATTGCCACTTATCGCTGAAGATGGATAAGCTTCTCCCAAGAGATTGCCACTTATCACTGAAGATGGATAAGCTTCTCTGAAGAGATTGCCACTTATCACTGAAGATGGATAAGCTTCTCTGAAGAGATTGCCACTTATCGCTGAAGATGGATAAGCTTCTCTGAAGAGATTGCCACTTATCGCTGAAGATGGATAAGCTTCTCCCAAGAGATTGCCACTTATCACTGAAGATGGATAAGCTTCTCTGAAGAGATTGCCACTTATCGCTGAAGATGGATAAGCTTCTCTGAAGAGATTGCCACTTATCACTGAAGATGGATAAGCTTCTCTGAAGAGATTGCCACTTATCACTGAAGATGGATAAGCTTCTCTGAAGAGATTGCCACTTATCACTGAAGATGGATAAGCTTCTCCCAAGAGATTGCCACTTATCACTGAAGATGGATAAGCTTCTCTGAAGAGATTGCCACTTATCTATGAAGATGGATAAGCTTCTCCCAAGAGATTGCCACTTATCACTGAAGATGGATAAGCTTCTCTGAAGAGATTGCCACTTATCTCTGAAGATGGATAAGCTTCTCTGAAGAGATTGCCACTTATCACTGAAGATGGATAAGCTTCTCTGAAGAGATTGCCACTTATCACTGAAGATGGATAAGCTTCTCCCAAGAGATTGCCACTTATCTCTGAAGATGGATAAGCTTCTCCCAAGAGATTGCCACTTATCACTGAAGGGTCAAGTCTGTCGGAGACAAAGCACTGGGGATTGCCCATGACTTTACTGGAGATGCCCCTGTCTAGGCTGAATGTTGATTTGAAAATTTGATTAACCACAGGGTTGAAATATGTCATGCAATACACCCATGGTTTTGAAAAGACGCCCTTGGTTTGGGCTGAATTTTGCTTTAGTGATCTTGAATTTTGTGGGAGGACCCACGACCTTTGCAGATAATGCCCCTGACTGGGCTGCTAATTGCCTTGAAGCTCAATAAGTTGCAAAACTTTGTGGGGAACACCCACGGTCTTGTGGAAGAATGCCCCTGATTGGGCTCAATCTTGTCTTGATATCTTCTGAATCTAGTAAGAGGAACCCACGGTCTTGCAAGAGGTGCCCCTGTCTGGGCTGATGATCTTGGAAATCTTCGTGATCGATCCTGGATCTGAACTCGCATATACGAATGCTTGATGATAATGATATTCCATAACAAGTGGAAATGCAAATGCAAATGTTAACACGCGGAGATGTAAGAGCTGGGAGAGTATGACATGATTCTGGGTAGGCGTATAATGCAAGATGCTTATGAAGTCGAATGCGAGGCGTATGATGCATATGATGCAGACGGGTAAGTGGAAATGCAAGAGCCATCGAGGCGGACTTTTGGTAGTTGCCAATGCGGATTGGGCTCTGGGTTATGTGGGAAAGTGGAGGACAAGCCTGGCTTCCTGACATCGTTTTAAACTTAACAGTTGCTGACGAAAATGAACTTGCTTGAACAGCTTGCCATGAGACGAACTCGAGATGGTCTGCCCCAGAGTTTGTATCATTGGTTAGCCGATTCTTGTGGTAGTTGGCTTCAATGTACTCTTGGAGTGGCTTTCCCCTGAGAGAGAGTGGAAGCGACTTAACTTGTCTTGAAAGAACATTTGAGGGATATGCCCTTAGCTCGAAGAAACTCTGGGTGGCCTGCCCCTGATCGGTATTCTCGAGATGATTTACTTCCGATCAACCACTTCTTGAATGATTTGCCCCATGGTCGACCGGTGCTTGGGGATTTGCCTCAGACTGACTGATTTCATGTTCTCGGATGTCAATGTCCCAGGTCCATAAGGTTATATGGTATACTTGGTTCTGGTCCAGACTGCTGAATAATCCAGCCATGCTTGATTGCTTTGTGTTGGAATTTCCTTAATGTCAACTACTAACTTGTAAATAAAATTGTTTGTTCACGAATGATAATCTCAGTGCAAAGTTCATGCAAGTTTTTGAAAGAATTGTCTTTTATTACGTGTCGTGAGAGTGAAACGAATGGACCATTTAGTCTAAACGTTGTGCTAACTGGATTGGCGTGAAAGATATAGCAAGGATACCGACACCAATGTTGATGATTAGCAAAATTGTAAGGAGTCAGGTTACGCAACCTCGCAATAGTATGCTTTCAGAATAAACCCCGCCTCAATTAGGTCTTTCGAGGGTTGTAACGTGGTCTGGTTCGCGGTTATAGAACAAAGGATATTAGGCTCAAACTTTATTTTCCTTGGCCAGCAGTTGTTATACAAGGATATCCAGACACTTCCAGCAGTGTCATATCATACATACATCATTTACATCATACCATAACATATATGTCTATAGTACATTACCAAAGTGCATCATGTCATACATGCATACATAAAGCATAAACTAATGTTGTTATACAGAATGCTACCTTGTTTTCAGGTTAATTATCCAACAAACAATCTTATGATCTTTGGGACTGCTTTATTGTAACCTCAGGATTACTTTATCCTCCTGATGAGATTCTTATTACTTTGGGACTGCTTTATTGTAACCTCAGGGTTATTTTATCCTCCTGATAGCCTCTCATGACTTCAAGACTGCTTTAGAGCTACTGATTGCTCTATCCTCCTGAAATCATCCTATTACTTCAAGACTGCTTTAGAGCTATTCATTGCTCTATCCTCATGAGGTCATATTACTACTTCAAGACTGCTTTAGAGCTATTGATTGCTCTATCCTCCTGAAGCCATTATTATTTCAAGACTGCTTTAGAGCTATTCATTGCTCTATCCTCCTGAAATCATTACTTCAAGACTGCTTTAGAGCTATTGATTGCTCTATCTTCCTGAAGACATATCACGTTATTATTTCAAGACTGCTTTAGAGCTATTCATTGCTCTATCCTCCTGAAATCATTACTTCAAGACTGCTTTAGAGTATTCATTGCTCTATCCTCCTGAAATTACATTATTATTTCAAGACTGCTTTAGAGCTATTCATTGCTCTATCCTCCTGAAATCATTACTTCAAGACTGCTTTAGAGCTATTGATTGCTCTATCCTCCTGAAGACATATCACGTTATTATTTCAAGACTGCTTTAGAGCTATTCATTGCTCTATCCTCCTGAAATCATTACTTCAAGACTACTTTAGAGCTGTTGATTGCTCTATCCTCCTGGAGCCATTCTATTACTTCAAGACTGCTTTAGAGCTATTGATTGCTCTATCCTCCTGAAGCCATTATTACTTCAAGACTGCTTTAGAGCTATTGATTGCTCTATCCTCCTGAGGTCCGATTTATCACTTCAAGACTGCTTTAGGGTTATCATTATTGATCGCTCTATCCTCATGAAGACATGCTGTTACATCAGTATCACTCCAGACTCCTGACAGCTCTCATTATACTACTGAAGAACTTTCCCCTAGTGGCATCTTTAAGCCCACTCAATCATGTTCAACCAACCATCAATATCACTCCATGCACTGGTGAGTGCAAATTTTTGGGCTTTTGTGTTCAATCCCCTTCAACCTTCCAGGTTACGACTGGCAAATATACCAATCTAACCCCTCAGGTTTCAGAAAATTGAACAGGGGCAGCTGTTGCACCCCAAAATTTGCCCTCACAATACAAGACTTTGTGTTCCAAGAAGGTTCACAAGGTTCACAAAATTCATAATTGGTCAGAAGAGTTGACAATTCCCTCAGACAATGCACCTCCTAAGCAGTGCATCCAAAACTAGGGTTTTGACTTTAATCAGGCTAAATGGACTTCCAAGACTTCAAGTGAGCTTCATAACATCTTATATGTGTATAAGAACCCCCATGTCAAGTTTCAAGACTTTTCTCAAAAGTTTGCTCAGTCAGATGATCAGATAAGTCAAAAGCAGTCAATGCAGTTAAAAAGTCAAACTGAGGTCAACTGTGGTCAAACCAAAGTCAAACTTCATGATTTTTTTTGCCAACATCAAAGAGAGGTTGGGTGAGAAATATTATCATAATATCTGTAATACCCCAAATTTTGCCCTAAGATTTGTCGTCGCATTTCATTGCATTTAATCAATTACTAACAAATTTGTGTAGTCGTTTGACTTTTTGCAGGTAAATATCATATGGCATGCACTTTTTTTTCTAAAAAGTAAAAATGGCACAATTGGCAGGAGGACATGTGTAAGGAGTTATGAGTGTGAGAGGTTGAGAGTTCGAATCTCACCTTTGGCACTTTTTGTTGTTTTTATTATTTTTACTCTAAATTTTTCTATCTTTTATTAAAAAAAAATAACAAAAATAGTTTTTTTATTATTATTTAATTATTATTTTCGTATTTTAATTAAATCATTTTTTAAAATATTATTTTTTTCACCTTTTTCTAAATTATTCATAAAAATATCCAAAAAATCATAAAATAAAAAAATATTGAAAAAATTTTGTTCTTTTTATAATATTTTTTATTTTAGGAATCAATAGGATTATTAGTTTTTATTTTAAGTTTATTTTAATTATTTTGAATTATTTAAATTTTATTTTTTCTTAACTAATTATTTAGTTTGGGCTTTAACATGGGCTTTAGGGACATTATTGACAATTTGGTGTTAACCCTAATTTGTTCCCTATATATACATGTGTTGCCTTGTTGGAAAAAAGGGAGAGAATGAAAAAAAACCTAAGAGGAGTGAGTGCCGTTGGCCGTTATTTAGTTTTCTTCTTCATCCATTACTATTGTTTCTTTTTCTTCATCGTTTACCGTTATTTCTTTTCCTTCATCTATTACTGTTGTTTCTTTTTCTTCATCTTTTACCGTTATTTCTTTTTCTTCATCTATTACCGTTATTTCTTTTTCTTTATCTATTACTGTTACGTTTATATATATATAATTTTTAAATTGTTAGAGTTTATGTATATAAGATTTTTGATCGAATTATGTCGATACGATGTTTGCACATTTGTGTGCATGACGCGTGACATTTGTGTTAGTTCGATCTGGTTGCGATGATCGCATTTTTGTGTGAGCAATAATACTATTTTTTGCTTAATTTCTTTTTCTTTGCGATAAATTTTGTTTCGTCCGATTTAGATCTGGTTGCGATGAGCGCATTTCTGCGTTAGCAACATTGTTGGGTTATTTGGCACATTTAAAATTCATTATTATCATTATTTATTATTATTATCATTATTTATTATTATTATTATCATTATTATCATTATTATTATTATTGTTATCATTAATTTATTAAAATTTGTTGTAATATAAAAATCTGTTTTTTTAAAATAAATGACATTAACATCTTTTTTCCAAATTAATATGAAAACCTAATTTTAATTTTCTATATGATTCTATGTATATATTTATTATAATTCTTGTAAATTTTTGTAAATAAAATTAAACCTTATAAACACTTAATGTAAAATTTTGGTGAATGTGATTATTGATTAGTTAAAATTTGTTTTCATCATAATGTGTAAATATTTTTCTTAATAATTGTTAATATATAATTAGAGATAATTAAATTTTTGTAAATGATTAAGAAATTTATAATTATGTTATATTTAGAACTTTATATTATAGTAATTATTTAATCATTTATGTTTCTAAATAAAAATCAAATCTTATGATATTTAGAACTTTATATTATAGTAATTATTTAATCATTTATGTTTCTAAATAAAAATCAAATCTTATGTTTAATCACGTTATTAATTAATTATTATTGCTAATCATATTTTGTTGCTTATTATTATTTTGAAATTTCTATCTTATTATTTTTTCTAACTTTGTCTATTTTTCTCATTATTATTGTTTCAACTAATTATTTTCACTAACTTTATATTTATACTAACCTTATTTAATTTTTCTTATTATTTACTAACCCTAATATTTTATTTGCTTATTTGTTATTTTTTTTATTTATTATAATTTTGTAATTGCCTCTTGGATGTAAATTGTAATTACTTAATTATTATTATCATTATGGTTAGTAATTAGGGAGTGCTAATATGTATGATATTTAAAAAAATAAATTAGATCATTTTAATATAAGATAATTAAATTAAACATTTCACACACGTAAGTCGATTTTAATCGCCGTCTCACTTCCTAAGGATATCCCTCAAGTTGCCTACGAATAATGGTTAAGTGGGGTGTATAAAGCAAGTCCCTCAAAAAGAAAATCATCAAAGTCCCTTATGGTTGCCTTTACGAATCGAGTCCCTTTCGAAAAATGATGATAGTCCCTCTAGTTTGCTTATTACACCCCTACAATGGCCTTCAAAAATCCAATTGTCCCTCACATGTCCCTTAACATCCAAAGTAAGGACTACCTACTCCATTATAGTAGGGATAGTCTTACTAAGGAAAGGATAAAGAATAAGAAAGACCTTAAAACATTAGGGTAGGCTACTCCTAGATACTTGCTCACTTCAAAACTTTTTCACACTTAAACAAACTTCCAACAAAATTTTCAAACAAGTTTTTTTCACATCCATACACGGATTATTATTAAACTATTCTGAAATTTTTTGCTATTCACACACTACACTTTCAAAACAATTCAAAAGTGAGCTTAAGTACCTAAGAGCCCATGGATAACCATGGATGAAAAGGGTGCTAACACCTTCCCTTTTCATAACCTACCCCCCGGACCCAAAATATTCTCTAAGGTCTTTCCTGTTCTTTTATAACCTTTCCTTATGGATAAAATAAAAGTCGGTGGCGACTCTTGCTATCCGCAACATTGTTTAAAGTCAGTTCTCCCACCGTGTTACAGAACTGGCGACTCTGCTGGGGATCTATTTAAGAGGGGTACCCTTAGGAATTAAGATCACTTTAAATTGTTTGCCTTGTTTGCTTTATTATTATATTGTTGGGGTGCTCTTATGTGTGAAAGGTCCTAACCCGGATCTAGTGTACCTTAGGTAAATGGCAATAGACCAAGGAAACTGTACGACGTATATCGATACGGTTGATCTGGTGGCCATAGTTAGTGCGACTTCTTGGTTGGTGCTTATATTCCTTAAGTCAAGTTGAGGATAATATTGAGGCTGCCATATGTTGTCAATGCACTAACTGACTTTTAGAACCCTAGTTAACTCATCTTGGCCTTTAGAAAGTAGTGAGGTAACCGGCTTTGGTGCAGACTGAAGTTGGTTGACACTCGATACTACGCTCATTGAGATCTTAAACTTGGAGGGTTTTGGTTGGCAAGTAAGTTGCCTTCTGAACAACCACCCTTGTGAAGGATCAATGATATTGAGATCCCTTAGAACCTGGTTACTTTTGTAGGACAGGATGAACCATCTAACTTCAGGGGAGGGTACTTGCCTTTGAACTTCATGCAAGCCTTTAAACCTAGGGCTATGGTGTGACTTGTTTGTGTGTGCCACATGTTTGTGATTGAGCATGACATCATGACATCATCATGCATCATAAGCATATCATTTTCCCTAACCATTTCAAGGACCAAAGGATTTATCTTTGTTCTTTGTTGCAGGTCATGGCTTCTGCTCGTAGAAACACCATCAGGATCAACTTTGTAGGGATACCTGCTAAGCTCAAGGAGTTGGTTTCCCTAGTGCCTGATCATTCCCAGTTCAACAAGAGACATGGTCACTTATTGGATCTAGTTACTTCAGGGTTCAGTGAAGACATGATGAGTGTGCTGTTTCAGTTCTTTGACCCTAAGCACCATTGCTTTACATTTCCTGATTATCAGCTGGTTCCAACCATGGAGGAGTTCTCTAAACTTCTGGGTATACCTGTTCTTGATCAGAAGCCATTCACAGGCTTAGAGAAGGAGCTTAAACCAGAAGTTATTGCTGCAGCTCTACATCTGAAGAAGTCTGACATTGTTCTAGAGACGAGAAGTGGAGTTAAAGGTATTCTTGCCAAGGTATTAGTGGATAAAGCTCAAATGTTCTTGAAGGCTATGAGCTACGATGCTTTTGAGGAGATCTTAGCTTTATTGATTTATGGCTTAGTGTTGTTCCCCAATCCTGATCAGTTCATAGACGTTCATGCCATCAACATATTCCTGAGTCACAATCCAGTGCCTACCTTACTTGGAGACATCCTACATTCTCTTCACACCCGTACTACAAGGGCAAGAGGAACTTTGATGTGCTGCATACCTTTACTTTCTAGGTGGTTTATTTCTCACCTTCCTCGCTCAGTAATGAAGAATGAGCAAGGGTTCAGATGGTCCAAGAGGATCATGTCACTTTCTCACTCAGACATCCATTGGTGCTCCAGATCTATGGAGAATGTCACCATCATTGACCGTTGTGGGGAGTTCCCTAATGTGCCACTTCTAGGCATAAGAGGAGGCATCACCTACAACCCATCTCTAGCTTTACGACAGTTTGGTTACGCCCGGAGCGATGGTCCACATGACATGTTGATTCAGGGCATTGTGTTTGACTACGACAACGATCTTCAGGGTTACCGTCAGAGATTCATACGAGCTTGGGGAAAGGTAAACAGGATTGACAGCAAGACACTGGAGCCTAAGTACACCATTCCTATGGAGGCTTATCTCAGATGGGTACGATTTCGTGCTCAGACACTCATGATGCCATATCCTGCCATCCTACCGGTTACCATGGAACCTGTTGCTGAAGGAGACACAGCTTATACCATCCTTCACCCAGACATGCCTACTGATATGGAAGACTTGCAGAGATCATGGATCCAACTGAAAGAGCAAAGGGATACTTTCGAGGCTCATTACAAAGCAAGCCAAGCAAGGATCCTAGAGCTAACAAAGCTACTTCATAAAGCAAGCATGTCTATGGGTGCCAAAGAAAGCTTTAAGGAGTATGCTCAGAAGTGGAGAGACTTAGCTAGAAGAGTTCAACCCCCTTTGACTGATAGGGAATTGGTTGATATGTTCATGTGTACGCTGAATGGTCCGTTTTACAGTCATCTCATTGGAAGCTCATCATCTGGCTTCACTGAGTTGATCATGACAGGAGAGCGAGTAGAGAATGGCATCAAGAGTGGTAAGATCCAAATGGGCACTTCTTCATCAGGTGCTGCAAAGAAGCCTCCCACTGGGAAGAAAGAATCTAATGTTGTGTATGGTCAACCTGATCGTAACAGAAGGCATCAGTCTGTTAGTGCAGTTCATATTTCAAATCCAACTCCTGCAACAACAGAGCAGCCTCAAGGCAACCAACAGAGGGCTAGAAGACAGTTCACGAAGATCAACATGTCAATGGCTCAGGCATTGCAACACTTGTTGAAAGCTGAACTTATTACCCTGAGGGAGGCCCCTCGGAATCCCAATGTTACCTCTCCCAAGTACAATCCCAATGCACGATGTGCATATCATTCAAACTGTCCAGGACATGATACTAATAACTGCTGGGTCTTGAAGAACAAAATTCAGGATATGATTGATGCTGGAGAAATTGAGTTTGATCCACCAGGTACTCCAAATGTGATTACAGCTCCAATGCCAAATCACGAGAAGACTGTCAACGCCATTGATAAAGATATTGATGAAGATCTGCATGTCTATTCAGTTATGGAGTTGAGCACACCATTGTCTGTTATCAAAAAGAGGTTAGTACAAGCTGGGATCTTTCCAGGTTGTCATGAAGATTGTCTATATTGTACCTATAAGCCGGATAGTTGCTTCATTTTGAGAGATGGGATTCAACGTCTCATGGATAAATATACTATAGTGTTTGAAAGAAGACCATCATATGTAGAAAGTATGGTGGATCATCTGACTCAGGGTAAAAAGATTGAAGAGGTTGACATGGTTGACAAAGTACCACTAAGAATCACTTCAAAGGGTCCCATTAAAATCACTCATCAGGGCCCAATCCAGATCACTGCTGAAGGTCCTGTGAAAGTTGTTGCTGAAGCCAGAGTAGTTCCTCTGATCATTACCACTCCTGGTCCTATTCCTTATACATCTGACAAAGCTGTGCCTTGGCACTATGGGTCTGATGTTTACATCCATGGTGTCAAGCAGGAGCCTTTACCTGATATGCCTGTTGACATTGATAATATTGCTAGATCTAGCAAGATCACCCGTAGTGGAAGAGTCTTCTCTCCTCCAGTTGCTTCTAAGAGTGCAGTTACTCCTGCTGTTACTTCCACCACTGATGCTCGGGGCAAGGGTCCTGTTATTGAGCCTGTATCTACTGATGTGCCAGCTGCTGATGACCTCTCTAAGCAGATGGAAGAAGTATTGAAAATCATTCGCAAGAGTGATTATGATATTGTTGATCAGCTGGGGCATACTCCCTCAAAGATTTCTATGCTCTCCCCGTTATTATGTTCTGAGGCTCATGCCAAGTCATTGATCAAGTTTCTAAAGATGGCTCATGTACCCAGTGCAATTTCTGTGGACCAGTTTGAGAATTGTGTTGCTCACCTGACCTATGACAACGGGTTAGGATTTTCTGATGCTGACTTGACCCCTGCCAAGAGGGATCATAACAGGGCCTTGCATATTTCAATTGAATGCAGGGGCACTACCCTGTCTCATGTGCTGATAGACAATGGTTCCTCTCTGAATGTGTTGCCTAAGGAAGTCCTGAACAAGCTGAGTCCTGAAGATCCGGTATTGAAGCCCAGTAATATTGTGGTAAAGGCTTTTGATGGTTCTAGAAGAGTAGTGCATGGGGAAATTGATCTTCCAATCAAGGTTGGCTCTTAGGTGTTTACTGCTACATTCTATGTGATGGATATTCGTTCTTCGTACTCATGTCTGCTTGGTCGTCCCTGGATCCATGGGGCAGGTGCTGTGACCTCCACATTACATCAAAAGTTGAGATATCCGGTGAATGGAAAAGTTGTTACTGTCTTTGGAGAGGAAGAATACTTTGTCAGCCATGTAAACACTTTCAACTTGGAGGCATGGATTTTTCCTACTGTGGGTGCTGGACTCAATAATTGGACAGCTGAAGATGTTATCCCTATCTCCTTTAGTCAGGAGTAAATACTATTACTGTGTTATGTTTTTAAATTTGCAATTTTTGGAACAATTAAAACTTTCAAGCCATGTGCCTTACCCGGGGCACAATGGTGTGCTTGTTACGGGTTGTCATTTCATTTGCATACTGCATTCAATAAAATCAGTGGACGTTTCGTTTTCGTAAATATTGTGTTCCTTGTCTTTCTTTTTCTTTTATTTTTGCTTTATCAGCTATGTGTTCTTACACACACCCACGTCACTAAAATGCCGATCCTCATCCACTCTGGATCCAGTTGATAACAGTTCTACTATTGCCAATTACAATTTCGAGAATCCGATCTATCAAACTGAAGACGGAAACGAGGACGATTGTGAAATACCTGTGGAGCTTGCTAGGTTGTTACAACAAGAAGAGAAAGCTATACAGCCACATGAAGAGCCAGTCGAAGTTGTGAATCTGGGAACTGAAGAAAACAGAAAAGAGATCTGAACAAGGCTAGCCCTAAAGATGACTTTCCACTGCCTCATATTGATATTCTGGTAGACAACACTGCTCAGCATAAGGTATTCTCTTTTATGGATGGTTTCTCTGGTTACAATCAAATCAAGATGGCACCTGAAGATATGGAGAAGACTACATTTGTGACACAGTGGGGCACCTTTTGCTATAAGGTAATGCCATTTGGTTTGAAGAATGCAGGGGCAACATATCAGCGTGCTATGGTGGCTTTGTTTCATGATATGATTCATCATGAGATAGAGGTATATGTGGATGATATGATAGCCAGATCTCAGAATGAAGAGCAACATCTTGATCATCTGCACAAGTTGTTTGAGAGGTTGAAGAAATACAGGTTGAGATTAAATCCAAACAAGTGTACTTTTGGAGTTAGATCTGGAAAGCTCCTGGGTTTCATTGTCAGTGGAAAAGGTATTGAAGTGGATCCTGCAAAAGTGAAAGCTATACGAGAGATGCCAGCTCCCCGTACTGAGAAGGAGGTTAGAGGTTTCTTGGGACGATTGAACTACATTGCAAGATTTATTTCCCAATTAACTACCATCTGTGAGCCAATCTTCAAGTTGTTGAAGAAAGATCAGATGATGGAATGGAAGGATGAGTGCCAGACTGCCTTTGATGAAATCAAGAGATATTTGCTAGAACCTCCAATTTTAAAGCCACCAGTTGATGGAAGACCCTTGATTATGTATTTAACAGTATTAGACAACTCAATGGGGTGTGTATTGGGGCAACATGACGAGTCTGGTCGAAAAGAGCAGGCAATATACTGCCTTAGCAAAAAGTTTACCGACTGTGAAACAAGATACTCACTGCTCGAGAAAACTTGCTGCGCTTTGGCATGGGCTGCTCGCCGACTAAGACAGTATATGTTGACCCATACTACCTTGTTGATTTCGAAGATGCAGTTCAAGATTAAGCATCACAACTCTACTCCGTATCGTCCAAAGATGAATGGGGCAGTTGAAGCTGCTAATAAGAACATTAAGAAGATTGTACAGAAGATGACTGTTACTTACAAGGATTGGCACGAGAGGTTACCATTTGCTCTGCATGGTTATCGTACTACAATACGCACTTCAACAGGGGCAACCCCATTCTCCTTAGTCTATGGTATGGAAGCAGTTCTGCCTATTGAAGTTCAGATCCCCTCCTTGAGAATTATGAAGGATGCAGGCTTGGATGAAGATGAGCGGATTCAGACTCGACTTGACCAGATAAATTTGATTGATAAGAAAAGGTTAGCAGCAGTTTGTCATGGCCAGATGTACCGGAAACGGATGATCAAAGCTTTTAACAAGAAGGTTAAGCCAAAGGTATATCAGGCTGGTGACTTGGTGATCAAGCGTATCATATTACCACAGGGTGACCCTAGGGGCAAGTGGACTCCAACATATGAGGGACCATTTGTAGTCAAGACAGTGTTCTCAGGAGGTGCCATGATACTGACTACAATGGATGGTAAAGACTTCCCACAACCTGTAAACGCAGACATAGTAAAAAAATACTACGCATAAAAAGAGACCCGCTAGGTTGACAGGCCTAGGCAAAAATAAGGGCATCCCGGCAAACCAAAAGGGTTTGGGCAAAAATTAGGGATATATATATAAAAAGATGTACACCCGGCAAGTCGAAAACCTGAAAAGGCGGCTTGGGCAAAAAAGGGTATCCCGGTGGATTGAAAACCTGAAAGGGCAATCCAGGCAAAAGTTAGGGATTAAAGCGTATGACTATGTCTCGTTTGGATCACTCATGAAACTGCAACCAGTTGTACTACTTACTCAAGCTCAAACAGATAAAGCTCAATCCAATCGTTTCCGTCTCAACAGCAAGAAGATGAGATACTTGAGTGGCAATAGTAGAATTGAAACTCAATAGGATTATTTCCCACATAGCTGATTCTTTTTGTAAAACTTCATGACAAAATTCTCTTACTAGGGTTTATGTTTCCTTGTACAAACTTACCCGTGTATGGGTCACTTTTGATATAAATAAATTCCATCTTTTGAATCCAGATTTACTTTTACCCTATTTGCATAAACGAAACGTCCATTGGTTGTGTTTGAATGTATGTATGCCTTTGAATAGGATTGATGTTTACCAGAAATGCATGAAAATGCAGTAATAGTATTTACTAAGGACGAACGAGGGAAGGATTTCAACGAAGCTTCGCCGGTTCATCTTTACAAGACAGTTACAAACCATCAGTAGGACTAATCCATTTTCACAAAGTCTAATCTCCCCTGGAATTTATATCCATCTCTTTTATCCTCATACGGATATACGGGAAATTACTTTCCAATAAGGGCACGATGAACGAAGACGAGATGTTATACTTATCCTACTATCAAACGAAAACGAAGGTTATCTATACCCTACTATCCCCAACAACGGGAGGTTATCTATACCATGTTATCCCCAACAACGGGAGGTTATCTATACCTTGTTATCCCCAACAACGGGAGGTTATCTATACCTTGTTATCCCCAGCAGACGGAGGGTTATATATTCTTCAACAACGAATCGGGATTTATTTTCCTTGGCCAGCAGTTGTTATACAAGGATATCCAGACACTTCCAGCAGTGTCATATCATACATACATCATTTACATCATACCATAACATATATGTCTATAGTACATTACCAAAGTGCATCATGTCATACATGCATACATAAAGCATAAACTAATGTTGTTATACAGAATGCTACCTTGTTTTCAGGTTAATTATCCAACAAACAATCTTATGATCTTTGGGACTGCTTTATTGTAACCTCAGGATTACTTTATCCTCCTGATGAGATTCTTATTACTTTGGGACTGCTTTATTGTAACCTCAGGGTTATTTTATCCTCCTGATAGCCTCTCATGACTTCAAGACTGCTTTAGAGCTACTGATTGCTCTATCCTCCTGAAATCATCCTATTACTTCAAGACTGCTTTAGAGCTATTCATTGCTCTATCCTCATGAGGTCATATTACTACTTCAAGACTGCTTTAGAGCTATTGATTGCTCTATCCTCCTGAAGCCATTATTATTTCAAGACTGCTTTAGAGCTATTCATTGCTCTATCCTCCTGAAATCATTACTTCAAGACTGCTTTAGAGCTATTGATTGCTCTATCTTCCTGAAGACATATCACGTTATTATTTCAAGACTGCTTTAGAGCTATTCATTGCTCTATCCTCCTGAAATCATTACTTCAAGACTGCTTTAGAGTATTCATTGCTCTATCCTCCTGAAATTACATTATTATTTCAAGACTGCTTTAGAGCTATTCATTGCTCTATCCTCCTGAAATCATTACTTCAAGACTGCTTTAGAGCTATTGATTGCTCTATCCTCCTGAAGACATATCACGTTATTATTTCAAGACTGCTTTAGAGCTATTCATTGCTCTATCCTCCTGAAATCATTACTTCAAGACTACTTTAGAGCTGTTGATTGCTCTATCCTCCTGGAGCCATTCTATTACTTCAAGACTGCTTTAGAGCTATTGATTGCTCTATCCTCCTGAAGCCATTATTACTTCAAGACTGCTTTAGAGCTATTGATTGCTCTATCCTCCTGAGGTCCGATTTATCACTTCAAGACTGCTTTAGGGTTATCATTATTGATCGCTCTATCCTCATGAAGACATGCTGTTACATCAGTATCACTCCAGACTCCTGACAGCTCTCATTATACTACTGAAGAACTTTCCCCTAGTGGCATCTTTAAGCCCACTCAATCATGTTCAACCAACCATCAATATCACTCCATGCACTGGTGAGTGCAAATTTTTGGGCTTTTGTGTTCAATCCCCTTCAACCTTCCAGGTTACGACTGGCAAATATACCAATCTAACCCCTCAGGTTTCAGAAAATTGAACAGGGGCAGCTGTTGCACCCCAAAATTTGCCCTCACAATACAAGACTTTGTGTTCCAAGAAGGTTCACAAGGTTCACAAAATTCATAATTGGTCAGAAGAGTTGACAATTCCCTCAGACAATGCACCTCCTAAGCAGTGCATCCAAAACTAGGGTTTTGACTTTAATCAGGCTAAATGGACTTCCAAGACTTCAAGTGAGCTTCATAACATCTTATATGTGTATAAGAACCCCCATGTCAAGTTTCAAGACTTTTCTCAAAAGTTTGCTCAGTCAGATGATCAGATAAGTCAAAAGCAGTCAATGCAGTTAAAAAGTCAAACTGAGGTCAACTGTGGTCAAACCAAAGTCAAACTTCATGATTTTTTTTGCCAACATCAAAGAGAGGTTGGGTGAGAAATATTATCATAATATCTGTAATACCCCAAATTTTGCCCTAAGATTTGTCGTCGCATTTCATTGCATTTAATCAATTACTAACAAATTTGTGTAGTCGTTTGACTTTTTGCAGGTAAATATCATATGGCATGCACTTTTTTTTCTAAAAAGTAAAAATGGCACAATTGGCAGGAGGACATGTGTAAGGAGTTATGAGTGTGAGAGGTTGAGAGTTCGAATCTCACCTTTGGCACTTTTTGTTGTTTTTATTATTTTTACTCTAAATTTTTCTATCTTTTATTAAAAAAAAATAACAAAAATAGTTTTTTTATTATTATTTAATTATTATTTTCGTATTTTAATTAAATCATTTTTTAAAATATTATTTTTTTCACCTTTTTCTAAATTATTCATAAAAATATCCAAAAAATCATAAAATAAAAAAATATTGAAAAAATTTTGTTCTTTTTATAATATTTTTTATTTTAGGAATCAATAGGATTATTAGTTTTTATTTTAAGTTTATTTTAATTATTTTGAATTATTTAAATTTTATTTTTTCTTAACTAATTATTTAGTTTGGGCTTTAACATGGGCTTTAGGGACATTATTGACAATTTGGTGTTAACCCTAATTTGTTCCCTATATATACATGTGTTGCCTTGTTGGAAAAAAGGGAGAGAATGAAAAAAAACCTAAGAGGAGTGAGTGCCGTTGGCCGTTATTTAGTTTTCTTCTTCATCCATTACTATTGTTTCTTTTTCTTCATCGTTTACCGTTATTTCTTTTCCTTCATCTATTACTGTTGTTTCTTTTTCTTCATCTTTTACCGTTATTTCTTTTTCTTCATCTATTACCGTTATTTCTTTTTCTTTATCTATTACTGTTACGTTTATATATATATAATTTTTAAATTGTTAGAGTTTATGTATATAAGATTTTTGATCGAATTATGTCGATACGATGTTTGCACATTTGTGTGCATGACGCGTGACATTTGTGTTAGTTCGATCTGGTTGCGATGATCGCATTTTTGTGTGAGCAATAATACTATTTTTTGCTTAATTTCTTTTTCTTTGCGATAAATTTTGTTTCGTCCGATTTAGATCTGGTTGCGATGAGCGCATTTCTGCGTTAGCAACATTGTTGGGTTATTTGGCACATTTAAAATTCATTATTATCATTATTTATTATTATTATCATTATTTATTATTATTATTATCATTATTATCATTATTATTATTATTGTTATCATTAATTTATTAAAATTTGTTGTAATATAAAAATCTGTTTTTTTAAAATAAATGACATTAACATCTTTTTTCCAAATTAATATGAAAACCTAATTTTAATTTTCTATATGATTCTATGTATATATTTATTATAATTCTTGTAAATTTTTGTAAATAAAATTAAACCTTATAAACACTTAATGTAAAATTTTGGTGAATGTGATTATTGATTAGTTAAAATTTGTTTTCATCATAATGTGTAAATATTTTTCTTAATAATTGTTAATATATAATTAGAGATAATTAAATTTTTGTAAATGATTAAGAAATTTATAATTATGTTATATTTAGAACTTTATATTATAGTAATTATTTAATCATTTATGTTTCTAAATAAAAATCAAATCTTATGATATTTAGAACTTTATATTATAGTAATTATTTAATCATTTATGTTTCTAAATAAAAATCAAATCTTATGTTTAATCACGTTATTAATTAATTATTATTGCTAATCATATTTTGTTGCTTATTATTATTTTGAAATTTCTATCTTATTATTTTTTCTAACTTTGTCTATTTTTCTCATTATTATTGTTTCAACTAATTATTTTCACTAACTTTATATTTATACTAACCTTATTTAATTTTTCTTATTATTTACTAACCCTAATATTTTATTTGCTTATTTGTTATTTTTTTTATTTATTATAATTTTGTAATTGCCTCTTGGATGTAAATTGTAATTACTTAATTATTATTATCATTATGGTTAGTAATTAGGGAGTGCTAATATGTATGATATTTAAAAAAATAAATTAGATCATTTTAATATAAGATAATTAAATTAAACATTTCACACACGTAAGTCGATTTTAATCGCCGTCTCACTTCCTAAGGATATCCCTCAAGTTGCCTACGAATAATGGTTAAGTGGGGTGTATAAAGCAAGTCCCTCAAAAAGAAAATCATCAAAGTCCCTTATGGTTGCCTTTACGAATCGAGTCCCTTTCGAAAAATGATGATAGTCCCTCTAGTTTGCTTATTACACCCCTACAATGGCCTTCAAAAATCCAATTGTCCCTCACATGTCCCTTAACATCCAAAGTAAGGACTACCTACTCCATTATAGTAGGGATAGTCTTACTAAGGAAAGGATAAAGAATAAGAAAGACCTTAAAACATTAGGGTAGGCTACTCCTAGATACTTGCTCACTTCAAAACTTTTTCACACTTAAACAAACTTCCAACAAAATTTTCAAACAAGTTTTTTTCACATCCATACACGGATTATTATTAAACTATTCTGAAATTTTTTGCTATTCACACACTACACTTTCAAAACAATTCAAAAGTGAGCTTAAGTACCTAAGAGCCCATGGATAACCATGGATGAAAAGGGTGCTAACACCTTCCCTTTTCATAACCTACCCCCCGGACCCAAAATATTCTCTAAGGTCTTTCCTGTTCTTTTATAACCTTTCCTTATGGATAAAATAAAAGTCGGTGGCGACTCTTGCTATCCGCAACATTGTTTAAAGTCAGTTCTCCCACCGTGTTACAGATAGTGACCGCCACGTCATGAGACATTGATGAACAACCGTCATGTCTTTGGATTTTGTTTTATCGATTCGAATGCAAGATTAGATTAACTGAACATTACCCTGCCCCAGGTTGAGTGTTAAGGGTTTGAATATCCGAAGGAAACTCCTACTTCTAGGCTCGAAGTGGTTGACTAGGGATTAACTCCTTATATCTTCGGTGTTTAGGGGATTTGAAACAATGCCTGTACATCATTGACGAGATTTTGTCCGAAAGCATACGGTTTGCAATTATGGGTATTTCGTTTTCGTCATCCTCCCTCCAATATTGCTAAACAACAGTGAAAAAGTGGAGTGGATAAAAATATATGTGTCTGTGATTGTGATAGGTGGGAATAATGAGCGAATGCGACATAATTAATTCGGAAAATGCATAATCATCTCATTAATGTTACCATTCAACATAACAATGTTTAAATAACAAGTAGCAATTGACAGAAAATAAACTACAAATGCAAATGATAAAAGCGTCTAAGGACTGCTAATGTTGAAGATGTCTGCCAGCTTGGACCACTGGATTTCGTGTATGACCCTCGGAGTCTTCAAGCTTAGACAGCTGAGAGGTTGACATGGACAACCAAACTCCCTTCTGGAAAAGAGATGTACCCTTTGTCAATTAGTTGTTGCACCTTGGCTTGGAAGGCTTTGCATTCTTCAGTCGAGTGCCCCATGGATCCACCATGATATCCACACTGAGTTTTGGGATTGTACCCCGGAGGATAAGGTTCTGGCACAGGCTTAAGAGTCTTAGGCTCCACCAATGAGTTTTGAATCAGATATGGGAGAAGCTGACTCTGTGACATAGGGACTGGATGAAGAGGAGCAGTCCTTCTTTCTAAGTTGTTGCGAGGCCTTCTCTGATTTTGGCGCCGACAGTTCTGTTGCTGAGGAACATAAGGTTGTTGGCACTGACTAAGGCATTCCTCATGTGCTGGCCCTTTCATCCTCAGATTTGGCCCAGGCATAGGCAATAGTTGTGGGCATGGAGATTCTGAAACCAAAGATTGTAAGATGCGCTCATGACTTGATGCAGCTTTAGGGAAGAAAGCAGGGATATCCACTTCTTTTACATCAACCGGAATAAGCCCACCTGGCACTTTCATACCGCTTGGCGTGAACTCGAATGCTTTTGAATCGATTAAGTCTTGGACTTGGTATTTAAAAGCTTTGCATTCTTCCACATTATGGCCCGGTGCCCCAGAATGAAAATCACAATGGGCACTTGCATCATAGCCTTGTGGTGGCTTACAAACAAACGGAGCTAGAGTCCGGAGTTCAACCAATCGAAGTTGAAGCAAAATCTGCAACAACTGAGTATAAGTCAAAGGGATCTGGTCGAAGTTTCTATCGGGCCGCTTCAGCCTCTGCGCATACCTCCTAACCTTAGGATTGTCTTGGGAAATAAGAGGTAGCTCCTGACGGGGACATCTTGGAATCTTAGGTTGTGCAAAAGATCTACGAGGCATATCGCGCTCTCGAAGATATTCCATAGGTACGGGTTGAACTATCATTTCTGCTGCGACCTCAGGCCTGAGATTTTCGTCCTTTCTTAGCACACTTTCCATGACTTCCATAATCTGGCCCATCTGGGTCTTCAGTTGATGAACTTCTTCCTTGAGCATTTTCTGATCCTGACGCAAAGCTTGCATATCCACCATGAATTGTCCCATCTGGCTTCGGACTTCCCTTAACTCTGCTTGGACCTGCTCCATAGTCCACTTCTGCTCCATAGTTACCTCGGCTTGCATTGTCTGACTTGGACTTTCAAGGTGTCTACGTTCCCCTTGCTTCAAACTCTTTACAGCTCTCACGAGTTCAACGGGAGTGTCGGGAAATCAACTGCGGGTTATGAACAGAGGATGGGTAAGGCCTTGGTATCTGGCTAGAGAATGCAAAAATGATGCAAAGTTGCTTATGCAAATGCAATGCAATGAGTGCACACGAGAACAGATCCACATCAAGGATTAGGATAACAAATCCTGCAAGACAACAACAAAAGGTATCTTTCCCCTCGAGTGGGCTATCTATTGGTTTATAAGAGGGTATCCCAAAAGGCTTTAGAACAAAGTCCCATGCACTAACCCTCAAAAGTTTTCCATCAGAACGACTACTCGTAAGACGGTAATCCCTTCAAAGGATGAACACGGAGTTATGTTTTAGCAACCTTTGGAATAAGGTTCTAAAAGGTCCTCAGAATCACGGATTCCCAAGTTGGAAATAAGAACGCCATTACGACTACACGTAAGACATAATCATCCCAAAGGGATCTCATCTGAGCGGTGGGATTCGATCCAACTCAACGAGTCCTAAGTCTCGCAAATCAAAAAGAAACCACCTTCTAATCTTAGTGTATACTCGAAAGCTCGGGTAGAAAGCTTAATCTCACAAACCATCCAATAAACCCAACAGGTTAGAGAATCAAAGCATAAACAAATAAAGCAAATAAAACACAAATACGATAAACAAAATAGGCTTGGCTTGCTAGGTGTCCCCAGCAGAGTCGCCAGCTGTCGCTACTCGAAAAATGCATCGCGCAACGACGGGGAGGCGAAAAAGATAGACAGAAGAGTCGCCACCGAACTTTATTTATCCCATGAGGGGAAAGGAAAATATCGAGAAAACCTTAATAAAATAATGGATAAGATGGTCTCGCAACCATGAACGGGTTCGGAAGCCGGTTATGCGAGGGGAAGGTATTAGCACCCCTCGCATCCATCGTACTCGATGGGAACCTTTTGTTTGTCGACGTGTGAATTTATCTGCTTAAATATTATGCTATAAGAAGTGTTCCATGGGGTAAAAGAAGGGTTAGAAACAAGAAAGTTAGGAGGAAAGAGAGAACGGGGAAGAAAAGAGAAAGAACAGACTCGGTAGGACTTCGCAGTCCTATGCCTACGTATTCTCAATAGATGTGAGAAAGTCAGAGTCGACGTAGTTCGGGGAACTACAGATATAGGGGGGAAAGTGCTCGGCAAGGATTGTGGCCCTTGTGCCTACGTATCTTTACTTGAAAAAGTAAAGAATCAGAGCAGCCGTAGTTCGGCCTACGGTTTGTTGATGTTTTTTATGGATGATGCTATCGTGCGCATTCTAGCAGTTAGGTGTATTGCTGCTCGCTCGTTGGAGACTTAGGCATTACCTGTTTGCGGTAGAACGGACGTAACATATCCTTTTGAAAGATTGATTAGTTTTCGCCACGCGGGGCAAGAAGTCACGTTTGATTGATTGGATTGTTTTTTAGGGGGCGAGACAGGTCCTCGGATAGTAACCCCTACGGGTAGTACCCAATTCTTTATCTCAAAGTTTTTGTTATAAAAGGGTGTGGCGAATGAGGCATCTTCATATTGAAAGACGAGCGTCGAAACCACCCTCACTACAGTGGGCATCCCTACGCTCGGAGAAGAAGAGGTCTACACCCAATCCTCTCTCTTTAATTCAATGCAAAGAGAACTTCGTTCTCTTATTAAAGATGTTTTTGGTCTTGAATGGTAAGTGCTTTGTGACAGAGAACCCTACGGTAAACGTCAGCACTCGGGATAGGAGAAGGCCTACGCCTAACCACTCCACGACCATTCAAGTTTTTGTTATGAAAAGATTTGAAAATGCACTCGGTACAGGACCGAGGTTTTAGGTGTGAAAATTGTTTCAGAAAGGAGTTGTGAAAGGAGAGGTGGTGGAAGAAGTCGCGTCTTCGT
This sequence comes from Lathyrus sativus, assembly GCA_963859935.3. NCBI lineage: Eukaryota > Viridiplantae > Streptophyta > Magnoliopsida > Fabales > Fabaceae > Lathyrus > Lathyrus sativus. The sequence continues at coordinate 520,715,310 of OZ012740.1, read as the reverse complement.
ATTGAAAGACGAGTATCGAGAACACCCTCACTACAGTGGGCATCCCAACACTCGGAGAGGAAGAGGTCTACACCCAATCCTCTCTCTTTAATTCAATACAAAGAGAATTTGATTTATTATGGTTTGAAAAAGGACTCGGTACGAGACCGAGGTTTTAGGAAGGAAGGTTTGAAAAGTCACTCGGTGCGGGACCGAGGTTTTAGGAGAGATAGTATGGAAACGTCTTTGTATTGACAGACGAGCATCGAGACCACCCTCACTACAGTGGGCATCCCTACGCTCGAAGAAGAAGGGGTCTACACCCAATCCTCTCTCTTTAATTCGATACAAAGAGAAAATGATTTTAAGGAGATGAGATTTGAAAATGGACGGGAAGCGCCTTCGTATTGAAAGACGAGTGTCGGAACCACCCTCACTACAGTGGGCATCCCTACACTCGGAGAGGAAGAAAGTCTACACTTAATCCCCTCTTTTTAATTCAATACAAAGAGAAATGATTCCTTATTGAAGGGATTTGAAAATGCGCTCGGTACGGGACCGAGGTTTTAGGAGGGAAGGTTTGAAAAGTCACTCGGTGCGGGACCGAGGTTTTTAGGAGGAGAGAGAATGTCGTCTTCACATTGAAAGACGAGTATTGAAACCACCCACACTACAGTGAGCATCTCGACACTCGGAGAGGGAGAAGTCTACACTTAACCCTCTCTTTTTAATCCAATACAAAGGAAAGTTGATTCCTTATTGATGATGATTCGAGAACCTTCCAAAGAGATGGAAAATATACACAGGATATGGACAGTATACAAAATATATAATCAACAGTCCACCAATTAGGATTTTAAGATTTCGATATCGATTAGGTATTTTTTTGGAAGAGTGTACAAGTGTTGAATATTTACAAGATAGTAATAATATACAAATATAATATGTACAAGAATATAAATGACTGAAAATAAAACAGTTGTATATTTGACAGAAAATTAAAGCAGTGGTATATTGACAGAAAATAAAGCAGTTGTATATTTGACAGAAAATTAAAACAGTAGTATATTGGTTAGTTGATTGAATCGGGACGCAAAGAATGGGATCTCGTCTTAACCGCAAACAAAATGCCGATTAATCAAAGGTAGCCTATCGCGATCCCAAAGTAAGGAAGTTGACCCCAATGGTCATCCCCCATAGATTTGAAATCGGGAAGGTTATCGATTCGAAAATCTGACGCTTGCGGATAAAAGACTTCATCGATCCACAAGTCAAAAATAAAATCGAATCGGAATAAAAAATAAGAAAGAAAAGAGGTGGTCTCAGATCCTTTGTTTCACGTCAATAATTTGACGGTTAAACGATGGAAATGTCGTCATCGACCTAAAAAATAAAAATGAACAAAATGTCCAATAAGAAATGAGAAATGAGATCAACCTAAAAATAAAAATATTCTAAAACTTAGGAGAAAATAATATACAAAAATCTAAAATATAAACTATAAGTATATTACCTAAAATAAAATAACAATGTATATAATATATTTACAAAATTCTAAAATATAAAAAGAGTATTTGCAATTTATTTTAAATAAAGCAAGAAACAGATTAACAAACTTAAAGAAAAAAGGCTAAACAAAGGGGTGGTTTTAAAACGGATGGGGGGTGCAGTAAAGCGAAAGATCATTTGGGCTGAGGGCCCATCACCCCTCCACAGCCCATGAAACAAAACGGCGGCAAGCCTTATCCTTAACTTTCATCCACGGTTCCCCTGAAACCGTATCAAATCCAACTGTATTGAAAACGAAAAGAAAAAAACCAAAAGTAATGCAAGCGAACACAGGCTACAAGAAAAAAATGGCAAAATCAAATGTGAATGAATCCATAAGAACCACGACGCGTTACAAGCTGATGCAATCCGCTCAACCTTCTCCTCGCGAAGAAGCATTCAGACTTGAAAGGGTTTGTCTGATCTATTTCTACTCCATCTCCTTTATTTTGATTTGCTATGGGTTTGAAAAGGGTTTATGGGTGTGAAAGTGAAGAGCATGGGTTCTGGTTTAATGGAAGAAGTTGAAGAAATGGGTTTTAAGAGTTGTTGTTGCAGGTTCTAGGTATGAAATCGAAGGTGGTGGGTGAGAACGGTGGTCATGGTTTGTTGTTCCACGACGAAGATTGAAGTTGAGCAATGGTGATGTTGAGAGTTGTGGGTTTCGCTGGGTTTGTTTTGATGAATCAAAAATGGGGGTTTAAAGTGGGCTGGTACGGTTTGTTCTGGGTTTATTTCGATGAAGGAAGTTTGGATTTCGGCGGAATTTTTGGAAGAGGTTTGGAAGTGAAGAAGAAGATTGAAGGTGTTATTTCTTGGTTTGTTTCTGTTTGTGAGTTGAAGGAATGAGTTGGAGTAAAAATGGCGGAAGGGAGGTTGGAAAGTATGTTTTTGTAGAGAATTTTTCGATGTTCTTGTTGCCCTGTTGTTGATGTGTGGAATGATGAAGATTTGGAGTTGGAAGTTCTGAGAAGATGAAACTGATAATGGTGAAAATGGTGAGATTGATGGGGTTAAAGAGAGATTGATGGTGATTTCTAGGTTGCTCAGCTTGCAAATTTGGTTGCAGTTTGGTATTTTTGAAAGGTTGAGAAGGGTGAAGATGGATGAGGGAGCTGGGCGGCTGGCATTGTGGCTAGGGTTTGGAGGCTCAATCTCAGATTAGGGTCCCTTTTGCTGTCATCTCCCATATGGTTTTATATGGAGAGAGTATCTGGAGGATTGAGGTGAGGTTTTTCCTCCTCTTTTGTCTGTAGTGAGGTAAAGACCTCAATTGGTTTTCACTGCAGTAACTGCACCTTCTTTACTTTTACTGTGGCAATTGACTTGTAACTATATTTAAAAAATGATGTAGGGGTTTTAACTATTTCCTTTTTTCTACTTATATTTTTTTAGCATCAGAGCTATCATCAGATGATAAGGATTTCACTGACTTTTTCTTTTTGCCTATTGTTTTGAGTTGGTCCTACATTGAAATCAGTCTTCTGCAGGTTTGTAGTTTGAGCTTTGTTTACGAGTTTGTTCCGCAGGGTGACGCTCAACCTTAACCTGCTTTGAACTCATGTCTTAGACTACATAGTGGCCTGAGGTAATATACTTGACCCTTAATTTTCGGGCTATTAGTTCTGATATGATAACCTTGCCCCGACAGAAATGTCTCAGCATATGTACTCAAACATTTCTTTCGCCATTCATTCTGACAAACATCTGATTAATATTTTCTCTGCTAACCTCTTTCCATTATTCCTTTTCATGTACGTGATGAGAGTATAAATCAACCTTGAAACTTGCCTTGCGGAAGATTGGACACGGTGGACTTAACACGGCGAAGAGGACTGGGTATGAAGAGAAAATCCACAGTTGCTCTTTAAGTCAAGGGCTTTATTCGAAGATGGAATTCAGTTTTTTATGGAATTCATGGACTCTGCAGAAGTTGGAATTCTGATCAAACAATTAAGTTATAACGAGCAACAAATAGCTGTGATTATTCGCGGTTCCACAGCTGTGTGTACGCGACTCGAAGACTGATATGGTAGAGTCACATGTTGCTGCAGGCGTTTTTTCACGGTGAGCTGGTTGGTGATATTTGTTGCGTTTTCACAATGTTGTACGGAACGGTTCGCCTTGGAGTTGTGGCTGTCCGTACTACCTTCTCACTTATGTACTTCTTTTATTGCATTGCAGGTAAATCATGAGCTGATGCAGGAGCCAAGTTGCAGGAATCTCTCTCTTTTCCTCTTCATCTTCGCACATGATATTTACGGTGTACTGCAGGTGGCAGAATTTGTAACCGCAGGAAGGATGCTGGGCGATACGAGCTACGACCATCTTTAGAGAAGACTTTTGATTTTCAATCAATTTTCCTTGAACCTGCTGTTTGGGACACTTCTGCTAACTGGTTTGTGTGGAACACTTTGCAGCCCATGTCGTGTTAAACTTGAAGAATTTTGGGGTTGTGTTGTGTGATGACTCGACGGCAAGTTATTTGACCTGATGTGGAGTGCTTGTCGGCATGCTGCTGTCATGACCTACAAGCTATGTGTATGATAGCTGGCTGGAAATGCAGGCCATGTGCGTGAGCAGGGTCACTTGAAGAGTAGAGTCGCGACCGATGCATTGGAGACTGGCAGAAGACAATGCTATACCGCAAGTTGTTGTCGTTTGGAGGCACTTGGTTTCGTTACACATGTTGTGAAACCACCTTGTGCAGCAGGTACAATCATTTCCTATTTTCTTTTTTTTCTTTTTTCCCCGTTCTACCTAACCGGTGTATATATTGTTGTTTATCAGTCGGTAGACCAACCTGTACAACAAGAGTAACGTCGGGGTAATCAACTCCACGTGCGGATACATCCGAAGTAACAAGGATGAGACCCTTTGACTTGCGGAATTCATCAGAAATTCTGGTTCTATAACTCTGAGGCTTTCTTGAATGGATTTTTCTCACATTCAAGTTCAACCTCCCAAGGAGATCAGCAACAAGTCTGGTGACCATAGCAGTTGTGCAGAAAACAAGAACCTTATAGTCAACATCATCAGCAATGTGCTCCTTTAGAATAACATAGAGTAAAGAGAAATGCTTGTCTAGTGAGGCAACTAAATGCATCTGGTTAACCTTTGAATGTGTCTCCTCAGTACCCTCCTGAACTGTACTTATAAATTCAAAATCCTTTTTCAATGCAATATTACAGACTTGATGCACTGAGTCCGGAACGGTTGCAGAAAACATAAGTGTTTGTCGTTGTTTAGGGACTGCAGCAATTATTCTCTCAATATCTCTGCGAAATCCCATGTCTAGTAAATGATCAGCTTCATCGAGCACTAAGGCCTTCACCCCCATAAGCCTAGATGCAAAACCGGCAGTATTATCAATGTGATCTATAAGCCTTCCAGGTGTAGCAACAAGGATTTGGCAAGGATTTGCTTGCATATGTTTCTGTTCTGTACTAAGATTTGTTCCTCCAATCACAACTTGAGCACCGATGGTAGGATGATACTTAAGCAGTTTAGTTGCTTCTGCAGCTGCTTGACAAGCAAGCTCTCGAGTTGGGCAGATGACAAGAATAAGAATTGGTGTCCGCTTTTGACCACGATCCATTGGTGGAGATTTCACAACAAGTTCAATCGATGGAAGCAAAAAGGCAACTGTTTTTCCCGTGCCTGTTTTAGCTTTAGCCAAGACATCCTTACCTTTTAGAATAGCTGGAAGTGTAGCCTCTTGTAGTTTTTGAATCTCTTTAATGTGCAATATATTGTAGAATTATTGATGTAACATTGTTCACATAATATGCTTTGAATAGCCTCGTAACTTTCAACATTGTCCTCTGCTTGTGGTATTTTGTTTCATGACTTGTGATTGTTAGTTTAAGTCCTTGATACATTACCGCATTTCCATATAACCATAAATAAACTCAAGTTGTGCTCTTGATTAGACATGATTACCTCATTGGCTTGTAAATAGATTGGAATAACTTAAAGTACAGCCAAGAGATCCCTTCTTTCAATGTGCTTCTCATTATTTAGCACCATTCTCATAAATCCACATGACCACAAGGAACCTACAGATTAGAGACATAAGTGACATGCCCATGCCTATACCAACATCTTGACTTACAATCAATAATTTAAAATCAATCATAATCACTTCATGGCTTGCCTTTCTTTTTGAGATTTTTGATATGGAATTTAAATGATGATGAACTCTAAACCTCAATTGTGAATTTTTGAACAAATGGCATGGGCATATTAACCTGTCTTTGGAGTTTATGAATTATGGACTTTGTTGGGATTTAAAAACCAAATGCTATCTACACTACACCCAAACTCTTTCACGAACACCACCTTGAGATGAAAGGATTAAAATGCTCCCACTTTGATCATTACAGGCCGAATGAGCATATATTGAGATTAGAGATCATGACTTGAGATAAAAGCCTCAGTTCTCATTCCAAACGGATCCTAATGATTATCACCCTGAAACTATCGATAGTATGACAACTTGATTTATACCCAGGGAATTTGTATTGGCACATGAACTTTCACGATACATACTCAAATGCACCACGATTTAAATGTAGTCCGGCTATGAAACCCTCCGAGTTTAGTCAGCAAGCCAAGCAACATATTTTTGGATTTTTCAGTGGATGAACAAAGGAAAATCAAACAGGTAGGACAAAATTTGGGTATGACACCGGTATTCGAGGGAACTCATGAACCGGACAAAGCACAGATTTGGTTGAAAGCTGTGGAAAAGATTTTTCGAGTTATGAATTGCTCGGATGCACAGAAGGTGCAGTTTGGGACTCATATGCTCGAAGGAGAAGCTGAAGATTGGTGGGGTAATACTCGCCAAAGATTTGAGGAAGATGATATTGTGATTACGTGGGATTTATTTAGAGAAACTTTTCTGGAGAAGTATTTTCCAGAGGATGTGCAGGGGAAGAAGGAGATCGAAATCCTTGAGTTGAAGCAAGGTAATTCGACGGTTGCTGAGTATGCGGCGAAATTTGAGGAGTTGATCAAATTTTTTCCTCACTATAATACTGGTAATGCTGAGAGGTCTAAGTGCCTCAAGTTTGTGAACGGTTTGAGACCCGAGATTAGACAAGCTATTGGATATCAGGAAATCAGGCGGTTTTCTGAGTTGGTTAACAAGAGCAGAATTTATGACGAAGACAGTAGGGCTAGGTCCAGCCACTACAAGAGTCTAAGTGATAAGAAAGGAAAAGGACAATTCAGAGGAAAACCTTACGTAACTCCTGCCGATAAGGGGAAACAAAAGGTTGGTTTTGGCAAGAGGCCAAGTGGGGGAGTTTCTACCCCGGTTAGGTGTTACACTTGTGGTGAAGCGGGGCATCGTGCTCCGGAGTGCAAAAGTGTTGAACCGAGGTGTTTTAAGTGTGGCAAGCCAGGCCACAAAGCTCTAGAGTGTAGAAGTGGTGCGGGTGTTACTTGCTATAACTGTGGTGAGCGAGGGCACATCAGTACCAAGTGCGATAAGCCAAAGAAGAATCAAGGGAGCGGGAAAGTGTTCGCTCTATCTGGATCTGAGACTGCTAGCGACGATCGATTGATCCGAGGTACGTGCTTCATTAATGGTACACCTTTGATCGCTATAATTGATACCGGAGATACGCATTCTTTTATTTCTTTGGATTGTGTTAGAAGGTTGAATCTTGAGTTGTCTGTGATTGGTGGCGGTATGGTTATTGATACTCCTGCTATGGGTTCGGTAACTACACCGTATGTTTGCTTGAATTGCTCGTTGAGTATTTTCGGTAGAGATTTTGGGATTGATTTAGTGTGTCTTCATTTAGATCAACTGGATGTCATTCTTGGAATGAATTGGTTAAAATTCAATCGTGTGTATATTAACTGTTTTGACAAAACGGTTATTTTTCCCGATTCGGATGTTGAAAGGGATTTGTTTATGACGAGGAAACAAGTGAAGGAATCGGTGCAAGATGGGGCTAAGGTATTTATGCTTATGGCAACTTTGAGGACTAGTGAAAGTGAAGAGATTGATGCCTTTCCCATTGTTAGAGATTTTCCGGAAGTATTCCCTGAAGAGATAAAGGATTTACCGCCGGAGCGAGAAGTGGAGTTTTCGATAGATTTGATTCCTGGAACTAGTCCGATATCGATGGCTCCATATCGTATGTCGGCCTCGGAGTTAAAAGAGTTGAAGAGTCAGCTTGAGGATTTGCTTGAAAAGAAGTTTATTCGTCCGAGCGTGTCACCGTGGGGTGCACCGGTGTTGTTGGTTAAGAAGAAAGAGGGTTCTATGAGGCTCTGTGTGGATTACAGACAGTTGAACAAGGTGACTATTAAGAATAAGTATCCACTTCCAAGGATTGATGATCTGATGGATCAGTTGGTTGGTGCAAGCGTGTTCAGCAAGATTGATTTGAGATCTGGGTATCATCAGATCCGTGTGAAAGCTGAGGATATTCAGAAGACGACCTTTAGGACGAGGTATGGACACTATGAGTATTCCGTGATGCCATTTGGTGTGACTAATGCACCAGGTGTATTTATGGAGTACATGAATAGGATTTTCCATCCTTATTTGGATAAGTTTGTGGTGGTGTTTATTGACGACATCTTGGTTTATTCGAAGAGCGAAGGAGAGCATGCCGAGCACCTGAAGATTGTGTTATCTGTGCTGAGAAAGAAGCAGTTGTTCGCGAAACTTTCTAAGTGTGAATTTTGGTTGAAGGAAGTTAGTTTTCTTGGTCATGTGATTTCTAGTAGTGGTATTGCGGTCGATCCGTCGAAGGTTGAAGCGGTGTCGCAATGGGAGACTCCGAAGTCAGTTTTTGAGATCAGAAGTTTTCTTGGTTTAGCCGGTTATTATCGGAAGTTTATTGAAGGATTTGCTAAGTTATCGTTGCCGTTGACACAGTTGACTAGGAAGGGTCAAGCCTTTGTTTGGGACGCCAAGTGTGAAGCGAGTTTTCAAGAACTTAAGCGAAGGTTGACGACAACCCCTGTTTTGATTTTGCCAAATCCAGAAGAACCATTCGTTGTGTATTGTGATGCTTCTTTGATGGGTTTAGGAGGTGTGTTGATGCAGAATAACCAAGTTGTGGCTTATGCTTCGAGGCAACTCAAAGTGCATGAGAAGAATTATCCGACGCATGACTTAGAGTTGGCCGCCGTTGTGTTCGTGTTGAAACTTTGGAGGCATTATCTGTTTGGTGCAAGATTTGAAGTGTTTAGTGACCACAAGAGTTTGAGATATATTTTTGATCAAAAGGAATTGAATGCAAGACAAAGAAGATGGCTTGAACTTTTGAAGGATTATGATTTTGGCTTGAACTACCATCCGGGTAAAGCGAATGTAGTAGCGGATGCATTGAGTCGGAAATCATTGCATATGTCGGCGTTGATGGTGAAAGAGTTAGAATTGGTCGAGCAATTTCGAGATTTGAGTTTGGTATGTGAGAGAACTTCTTTTGGATTTAAGTTGGGTATGTTAAAGCTTACAAGTGGTATTTTGGATGAAATTCGAGAAGGACAGAAATCGGATTTGAGCTTAGTTGATCGGTTGACTTTAATCAACCAAGGCCAAGGTGGTGATTTTCGGATTGATGAGAATGGTATTATGAGATGTCGGGATCGAGTTTGTGTTCCGAACATGGTTGAGCTTAAGAAGAGCATCCTTGAGGACGGACATCGTAGCGGATTGAGTATTCATCCGGGTGCTACTAAGATGTATCAGGATTTGAGGAAAGTATTTTGGTGGCCTAGTATGAAGAAGGATATCGCGGAATTTGTATATTCTTGTTTGACTTGCCAGAAGTCAAAGAATGAGCATCAGAAGCCATCGGGTTTGATGAAGCCGTTGTTTATTCCTGAGTGGAAATGGGATAGTATCTCCATGGATTTTATATCGGGTTTGCCGAGGACGCCGAGTAATTTTGAGGCTATTTGGGTTATCGTGGATAGATTGACTAAATCTGCTCACTTTATCCCTATGCGTATGGATTACCCTTTGGAGAAGTTGGCTAAGTTGTATATTGAGAGGATTGTGTGTCTGCATGGTATTCCGTCGAGTATTGTTTCGGATAGGGATCCGAGGTTTACTTCGAGATTTTGGGAGAGCCTGCAGAGTGTTTTGGGTACTAAGTTGCGTTTGAGTTCAGCGTATCATCCTCAGACTGATGGTCAGACGGAGAGGACGATTCAGTCGCTTGAAGATCTTTTGAGAGCTTGTGTATTGGAAAAAGGAGGAGCTTGGGATAACTACTTGCCTTTGATTGAGTTTACCTACAACAACAGTTTCCATTCGAGTATTGGTATGGCACCATTTGAGGCGTTGTATGGTAGGCGGTGTAGGACACCATTGTGTTGGTTCGAGTCCGGAGAGAGTTCTGTTGTTGGACCCGAGTTAGTTCAACAGACTTCTGATAAGATCAAGATGATTCAAGAGAAGATGAGAATTACTCAGAGTCGTCAGAAGAGTTATTATGACAAGAGGAGGAAGGCACTTGAATTTCAAGAGGGAGATCATGTGTTTCTTCGAGTCACTCCGATGACAGGTGTTGGTAGGGCACTGAAGTCGCGCAAGTTGTCGCCGCGTTTCATTGGTCCTTATCAGATTTTGCAAAGGATAGGAGAAGTGGCCTATCGTGTGGCTTTACCACCGTCGCTTGCTAATCTTCACGACGTATTCCATGTATCTCAGTTGAGGAAATACATTGCGGACCCGTCTCATGTAGTCCAAATAGATGATGTGCAGGTGAGAGATAACCTGACTGTTGAGACATCACCTATGCGGATTCAGGATCGGAAATTGAAGCAGCTTCGAGGTAAAGAGATTGCGTTAGTGAAGGTCGCTTGGGGAGGACCGGCTGGTGGAAATGTTACTTGGGAGCTTGAGAGTCGGATGAAAGAGTCTTATCCAGAGCTGTTTGAATCAGGTAACATTTTCGAGGACGAAAATTCCTAAAGTGGGGGAGAGTTGTAACAGCCCAAATTTCATTAAATAATTAATTGTAGTAATTAATTGATTTAGTGGGATTTTTATTAATGTTGGAAATTAATTTTATTAATTGGAATTAATAGAGAATTGAAAGGAAATTGAAAAGAAGGAAAATAAAAGGAATATATAGGAGAGAAAGAAAAGAAAAGAAAGATAGAAAACATTTGGAAAGAAGAGGAAAGAAGAAGAAAGGAGAGAAAGAGAAGAGAAGAAGAGGAAAAGTGGAAATCACCAAGAACCAACATCAAAGCTCCGATTAATCGAGGTAAGGGTGAGAAATGTTTCTATTTGATCATTGTATGATGTTATGTATGTTGGGTTGGGATTTTGGTAGAGTTTTCATCACTTTCCGATTAGGGCAAAATGTTGAATAATCGGTAGATTGATGATTTAATCGGTTGAAACTGAGTAATAATGCCGTAGAATAGTCGGGTAACATGTATTGATGTTGTTTGTACTGATTTTGTTGTGTGAGAAGTTGGATGATGGTGGATTGTGGAGGAGGAACAGAATAGGGTTCTGTTCTGCGCAGGTTCGCTGGCTCTCGCCAGGCGAGCGAAGGCGAAGCTTCGCCAGGCGAAGCCTAGCGAATGCTGGCGAGTAATTATATTTAAGTCCCAGTGGACTTCACTGGCGGGTTCGCCAAGCGAAGGGTTGTTAGCGAAGGTTCGCCCAGCGAAGGTGCTGGCGAATGGTGGTGAATGAAGTCAGTAGCTACTGACTTGGGCTCGCTGGGAAGTCTCGCCAGGCGAAGCCTAGCGAGTGTTCGCTGAGAGAGTTCGCCAGGCGAAGGCCAGACGAAGGTTCGCTGCGAGGGTTCACCAGGCGAATGAAGGCGAATGTGACATCATTTTTCTTTTGCTGTGTTGCTCGTGTGGTGAGTGTTTGCTTGATTCACATAGGTTAATACCTCTATGATATGATATAGATATGATCTATTGTGATGATGTGTGCTGTGGGTAGCCTACGGGCGTGAATCCTAGTTGATGTGCGATGCGTATTAATTGTGATAAATAGAAATACATGTGAATACAATGATGAATGTATGTGTATTGTCTAATGAACTTGCGAATGCTTAATGGGTATACAATTATGTGATGAGTATGCATGAGAACATTATGGATATGTGTGCATGACTTATAATTGTATAAATGGTATTGTGATGTGAATACCTTGATTGTGTGATATATGTTGTATGTGCAATCATTGTGTAATTCTTGAAGTGATGAATTATGTAAATGCATGAGATTAAGATGTCGGTCTTAAGTGCATTTGTTGTGGTTGATTGTACATGCATCATTTAGTCAAGAGGCAATGTCTGTTAGTTTCGTGGAAACTAGTGGCTTGTCCCAAACCTAGAAGTGTGGGTTTGAAGGCTTAGAGGACGGGCCTTTGTGGTTATCGGTCTAGAAGTGTGGACCCGGTTTAATGTAAAAACCGAAAAAAGATAACGGGTTATCGGTCTAGAAGTGTGGACCCGGTTTAATGTAAAAACCGAAAAAAGATAACGAGAGTCGGTACCGCATTGCATGAGTTGCATTGAGTTGTTGAGTCACATTGATATATGACATATGCATGAAGTGATGCTTATGTGTGAATGATGAGATTGTGGAAATTGTAAGTGTATGCATAATGTGGGAATGCTTTGTGAATATCCATATTTGTATATATACATGTATGGTAAATATATATGACTAAGAGAATGAAGTGTGGTGAGAAATGTGAATATGTGTTATATGATTACCTATATATATATATATATATAATCTTATGCTTTGATTATTATGGTTATATTTCTCACCCTTCTGCTGTTTTATAATGCTCTATGAGGCATTGCAGATTAGGACGTTGGAGTCTCTTTTGTGAAGTATTCTTCATTCTTTTGAGTCTGCTGCTCTGATATGTAATACCGGGTAGTTAGACTAGTATAGTCATTCTTTTGTGATACATTGCGATGTATCAGTTGATGTGATTGTGTAATCTAACTGACATGATGTATTAGTCTGGATAATTTATGTGCATATGAATTAATATTTTGGAACTGATTAAATGATGTTATCTTCCGCTTAAATTAAATGTTGAAATGTGATTTCTAAAACTACGAAAATGTTACATATTTTATAGAGCAAAATGTTAAAGAGTTTTGTTGGTGAAATTGTGACATTCTTCTTTTATACCTTATTCTAAAATTTTTACTCTGATAATTTGTATGTGCTTAATTGTTTTATATGCATTTATTTGGGGTATAGAAGGGGGTGTTACAGAAAACACAGGTAGACATTATCCAATTCAATCACAAATGGAAACAAAACTCAAGACTTAAACAAGTCTCAAGGTAAAAGAAAAAGAAAAAGAAGAAAGAAATGGAGGAGAAGAAGCAACAACAAGCAACTTTTTAAGGAAATTCAACTTAAGTGACAAAACAAACACATAAGTAAGAACTAACTCAATCACACACAAATCATACACCAAATCATGTCAAAGTGAAATAAGAATGCATATATGTTAGGCCACACTCAAATATTAGAGGTTAAAGCAAAGTGGCAAGACAAGATGCCCAAACACACACAAGTGACTCAATGTCCAACAATAGGCATCATCAATCATCAAACAAAATGGGATAAGGTCAAATGAGATGTAAAACAAAGTAGGGAAGTAGAAACATCATATCATGTTAAATTCAATTCAAAGATTAGAAAATGAACATAAGAGTGTCAAGAACACACTTATTAAAACACAATCAATGGCCACACCAAACAAGCATGTAACAAACACACCTCATAAGAGTAAACATGTAAACTCAAGGCATGAATCCAAATGGGTAGCAACATGAACATTTATATCAATCCATCATCAACACATGAATCACAAAAGGAAATCTCAAACATCAAGCTCAAAGCATGCACTACGACTAGGCAAACATCAAATATGATCATTTTCATGTATTCAAGAATGGCACAGGGTACAAATGGTCAAGTAATACATACCAAAATATTAAGGTCAGAAGCATACTCAAATGATCCATATCACATTCATTCTTAAGATATCACACAAGTTCAACAAGTATCATGATCAAAAAGTTAGACAAACATCATTCAAATCATTCATAGCAAGGACAGAGATTAAATGAAGAGAAGAATGGGAAATGATCATACAAGAGACATCACATCATGCAAATTAAACCTTAAAACATGTCATTAAAGGCATACAAGTGCTCACAAAAATCCATTAGGTCACCCCATGAAATCACCTCAAGCAATTAGGTCAAGAACAACCAAGGAGCAAGCTCAAAACACCATCTACTCAAAAATTCAACCATAAATTGAAAAATAATCAAATGAAAGTGAAACCAAAGCTCAAACTAGGTTTAGATAGCATGTTATCACATCAACAAATCACTTCAAACTTCACTCAAACACAAGTAAGCAAAGTGTATTCAAACTAGGTCAAACCTCATGCATATACAATCCAAAGCCAAGTCACAATTAGGTATCAATCAAAAATAGAAAAAATGACTTAATAAAATCCAAATAAATTCCAAAATCATGTCATGTGTGTTGTGAATGAAATGGCAAAGCATCAAAACAAGAATGGCAGGAGAACATCGTCAAATGCACCAAACAAGGCAAGACAAACAACTAATCAAGCAATAATCGAGGGCCAAATAAAACAAAATGAAAATAATGCAAAAGGTGATCATCAAAGTATCTAACCAACACTCAAACATGACTTAATAATGTGTCTAAGTGTGTACAAAATATTGAGTCAAAAGTCAATTGGAGATGGCAAGAATTGAAGTCATGTTTCAAATTAGGTCAAACAAAACACACAAAATCAATAATTCAAAATAAAATATAAAAATGAAATAAAAATAAAAATAAAAATATGGAAAAGCAAGTCAAGATGTTGAAGGGTCCGAAACATAATTTTATGGATTTTAAAAATGAGTTGGAATATTAAAAATAAAATGAAATGAAACATGGAAGAAAATAAAATAAAACAACAAGGTGGGGGTGTAATAGTAAACTGAAAACCAAAAGAATCAAGTTATGCGCTATTGGGCTCTGAAAAGAGGGGGACGAATAATAAAAATTACTAAAGTCCAACCCAACTCACAATCATACTACATAACAAAAAAAGGCACGTGAACTCATTAAATTAGGTGGCTTCCACGCGAGCGCCACATAAACACACACATCAACAGTCAAAAGGTCATACTGGCCACACACACATACGACAAATAGATGCCGGAGCCCTAGCTCCGGTCATCTTCTCTGGTGAACCTCACTAGAGCTTGCTGTAAACATGATCAAAATGCACAAAAATCTACATCAAAATGCAGGAAATTTCACAAAGATCAAGAATCCATCGTCCATTGTTATTTATATTTTCTCAAACACCAAGAAAAAGGAACACGAAAATTTACATCATGAACTAAAATGTACCTAGATCAACACAACAAACATACACATGTTGCCTACAACACAGTAGGACTTCAGCACAACCCAATATAAGCTCAGAGCATGCTTTAAACAAATGGAAAAGAGAGAGAAGAAAACTATTGAGTAGCTCTGTTGGCTCTTGTTTTTGCTCAAACCTCAAGAACAACTCCTCCAATAGCCTTCTTACACTTCAAGGATGAATAATCAGGCCAGGAAGCAATTAAAACTTGGAAGAAATGGAAAGTTCGAAAAAGAGAAAAGTTTGAGGTGGATGGAGCTTTTTGAAGCAGATTCTGATGCCAAGAAGTTCTCTCTCCTCGTTTTTAGGGTTTGTGAAGTTTAAATATGAAGGTCTTAGAGAGTCTATTGGGCCTATGCAGCTGGTTTGAAAAGTTTGTTAAAAATGAAAATGTTAATGGTACCCGAGTTTGGCACGTCCAAAGGAAATTTTCTTAGTGACTTTTGAGTGAGAAATGAGAGTGTGTAGGGAGGAAGAATGAAAAGGACATGGTCCAGAGTGATGAGCAAGGTTTGTGTGCATTTCTACCTTTTACTTGTTTTGGTAACTTGGTGCACAATCGTGCATGATGGTGGCAGCCTTGTTGGCTCTCTTTAGGTAAGGTTTTGGCACAAAGAATGCACTACATTTCATGTGGGAAGGTTTTGATGCCATGCTGCAAAAGGATATCCAAAATGTACCATCAACTAATGCACTAGAATCCAACTCATGCCCACCATTTCTAAGGGTTGTAACTTGATGAATTTAACACAAACTCACGTAATCTTGAGCTCAAAATGAACTAGGGGGATTATTGAAATGTTGGAATCATCTTGGAAAAAGGCTTGGAAACATGTGGAAAATGGTTTGGAAGTCGTGTCCTCAAAATCTTCCCAAGGTGACCTAGAAAAATTCTAAGTCATGGATTTTTCACATCATTGAAACCTCAACTTTGAAGCCATGTAACTTGAAGAGTTTTAGTTCAATGGAAAAGTTCTTATAATGGATAAAAGCTTGAAGAATTATATTCAACTTTCAAGTTATAGGAAATTTATTTGAGATGAAGAGCTAGATGAAAAATGTCTTGGAAACTTGGTTGAAAAATCTGTCTAACAACTTGCCGAACTTAACATCTTTGAAATCCTAATTTGGGAGCCTCATAACTTGAGCTTTACACATCCAATGAATATGATCTAGTACTCAAAAGAAAGCTTGGAGGATGCTCTATAACTCTCATGTTTTAGGAAAATTCATATGAAGCTTGTATCACCATGAAAAGTGGACTTGAAAGTAGGAACTTCAAACTGATTTCTCTACACTTAGAAAAGTTCTAAGTGTTGAAATGTCACAATCTCCATTTTTCCAACTTTATCTCATCATATATCCCAAAACATGAATCTTTTAGACATTCCTCCTTCCACAAACTTGTAGTTCATGATGCCCTATTTAATTTGATAGCAAGTTTGCCTTCATCAGATCAAAAATGAGAAAGTTATGGAAGTTGCAAGATGGCTATAATTAGGGTTTTCTACACTTAGAAAAATTTCACCAAAACCCTAATTTAGTCAAACTCCTGACTTTAAGTTTCTCCTTGATTCTTCTTGTCCCAAATACATGAAATAACTTGAAAACAACTATCATGCTCTTGATTGACTTTGAGATCCCAAGTTTTGACCTAATTGAATCATAGTTGACTTTTGTTGAGCAGATAAAATCCTAGGGCCATTTCCAGTGACTGAGGCTCTTGTGATGGCTTGTGATGACACATAATCCATGCAGAGGACCCTCAAGGTGTGGGTTGAGATTTAGAGTCATGTCTTGCGCAAATAACTAGCCACAAATCTCCTTTGAACCAAAATCCTAAGCAGTTATCTATGAGATAGGACGAGGAGAATCAATGCTTGTGCTCTTGATTCAAGTGGTTGAGTGACATGTCTTGATGATGATGGATACCTTGTGACTTGAGATTTCCACAAAGTTGAACTTGAATTCTTGATTGAGCTTTGAAGATGAAGCTCTTCTCTTGATTGTTGGATAAGATACCTTGATCCCCTGCCTAAGATCAATGTTATGTACAAATGCTAATGCAAAATAGTATGGAAACATAAGCTAAGATGAAAGAAAATGATGGGCAAATTTTGGGGTGCTACAGTTGCCCTTATTCAAACAACTTGGACATGAAGGGATGAAAAGAGACTGCTTTCAAACATTCAAGGTAAAAGATGATTGCATATTGAAAGAACCCAAAAATTTGTAATCTGCGGGGATGTACATGGTACAAGGTGATTTCCAGCTAAAGGTGGACTTAAAAATAGCGGGTACCAACCAGAAGTTGGGATAAAAAAAGGACACGAGATACCAACCAAAAGTTAGGATCACCCAGACGCCAACCGAAGGCGAATTTACCAAAACAAAGAAGATTAACAACCAAAAGTTGGGATAACCGAAGGACATGAGATACCAACCAAAAGTTAGGATAAGGGCTACTAACTAAAATTTAGGATCACCCAGACGCCGACCGAAGGCGAATTTACCAAAATGAAGACTACCAACCAAAAGTTGGGATAACGACTCCACAGGGGAACAAAAGAGGACTATCAACCAAAAGTTGGGATAACATCCAAGAAAAGACACCAAACAAAAGTTGGGGTGAAGACTACTAACCAAAAATTAGGATCACCAGAAAGGAAAACTACCAACCAAAAGTTGGGATCGTCAACAAAACTATACCAACCAAAAGTTGGAATCAAACAAAGGCTACCAACCAAAAGTTAGAATCACCGGAGCGCCAAACGAAGGCGAACTCACCACAACGAAGATTACCAACCAAAAGTTGGGATAACGGCTCCGTCGGGGAAATAATGAAGGACTACCAACCAAAAGTTAGGATAACATCCAAGAAACGATGGAATACCAACCAAAAGTTAGGATAACAACTCCGCAGGGGAACAAAAGAGGGCTACCAACAAAAAGTTGGGATCACATCCAAGAAAAGACACCAAACAAAAGTTGGGGTAAAGGCTACTAACCAAAATCTAGGATCACCAACAAAACTATACCAACCAAAAGTTGGAATCAAACAAAGGCTATCAACTAAAAGTTGGAATCACCGAAGCGCCGAACGAAGGCTACCAACCAAAAGTTGGGATAACGGCTCCACCGAGGAAACAATAAATGCTACCAGCCAAAAGTTGGGATAACATCCAAGAAACGATGGACTATCAACCAAAAGTTGGGATAACATCCAAGAAACGATGGACTAAGTTGGGGATTACCAACCAAAAGTTGGAATAACATCCAGGATAGGCAGGAGGTAGAATCAACCGAATTATGACTTGACAAGAATACTCCACTTGGGGAAAGAGAAGTTCAAACAAACAAACTCTGTCGGGGAGTAAAAGTAAGATGAATACATCTATCAATTATTTTTAGTGTTGGGATTAAAGTACCACAAAGTCTCATGAATTGTGTCGTTATCTGCTGAAGAGATGTCTGGCAACAAAGGTATCAAACTTGGCTGATGCTTTGGATAGATATGTTTGAATATGGCGTAATGCTCCATACGAAATGAAAATGCTACGTGTTTGGGAAGATGCAATGCAAATGATATGTAAAAGAGCACCACCAAGAAAAGCACTAAGAAAATCAACAAACAGACTCTGCTGAGGAAGGCCCACTGAATGGCTTTCATGAATATAATTTCCATTCTGCTAGGAATTGAGAAATACATCTTTCGGGAGATCGCCCCAAAAATATGACTTCGAAGAATGCCAATGACAATTGGACTTTGTTGAGGATATCATCCATCGTTGAGTTACTCGTCGAGGGAATGAACATTAATCTCTGCTTGGAGAGAGAAGTCAATGACATAGATCTTGTCGAGGAATAGCCTTTACATCTACTTTAATGCTGGGGAATAAGCCCGATCTTAGCTTGCTCGGGGTAAATGCACATCACTGTAGATGAGACGCTTCTGATTTGATGACACTGTCCTGTGGGGATAAAACCTCTATTGTGGGGTGGGTCATGTCATCCTGTAAACAATCAATAACCAAATAGAATGTCCTGTATGTAAAAATGGCTATTTCGGTTACCATCCATGACACCATTCAAGTAAATCATTATTTTTAATATGATTCGCGAAGCTCCAAAGTTTTCACATGCAAAGTTTATCAAAAATATCAGATGCCCTTTTTGCAAACAAATCAGTAAAAGTAAAAACAAGAAATGGAAAGCTCTTTGTGTGAATAATACTTTATTGATTGAAAAGGCCTGTAAATAGGAAAATTACAACAGATGTAATTCCTGAAAAGAGGTAATTACGCAAAAAGTACAACAAGAAATATACAAATTTCGGCAATGTGGTAACAGACAATCACCATGTTTTGATTCGACTATGACATGTATGTCTTTGATGCTTTGCCGATGTCCTGCCTTCTGAAGAGACTGATTGGACTGATTTTTATCCTTCGGGACTTCTATAAGTCGAAATGCATTCACAGGTTGAACAAATATCGTAGTCATTTACTTTTAAAATTCCTAACTTTTGTCTGGACCGCCCTTGCGGGTTTTCAATCCATCGGGATACCCATTTTTTCCAAAGTCGCCTTTTCAGGTTTTCGACTTTGCGCGTTTATTATTTTTTCTTTTTATCCCTAATTTTTTCCCAAACCTTTTCTTTTTATGGTTCGTCGGGATGCCCCATTTTTGCTTGGACTTTGCGGGTCTATTTTAAGCAAAATATTTTTTGACTACGTCTGCGTTCATAGGGGACATAAAATCTTCAGTGTCCATGGTTGATAGTAATAAGGCTCCACCAGAGAAAACCTTTCTTACTATGTAGGGACCTTCATAATTAGGAGTCTACTTGCCCCCGTGATCTGTTTGTGGAGGGAGGATCCTCTTCAACACCAAGTCGCCTATCTGGAAATACCGAGGGCGCACCTTCTGGTCAAAAGCCTTCTTTATTCTGCTTTGATATAGTTGGCCATGGGCGATAGCTGCCAATCTCTTTTCATCAATCATACTAAGTTGATTTAACCTAGCCTTCATCCATTCTGCTTCATCAAGCTTCACATAATATAATACTCTTAAAGAAGGAATCTCGACTTCTAATGGTAGGACAACTTCCGTACCATATACCAGCAAGAAATATGTTGCCCCATTTGACGTACGCACTGAAGTACGATA
Source organism: Lathyrus sativus (assembly GCA_963859935.3). Lineage (NCBI taxonomy): Eukaryota > Viridiplantae > Streptophyta > Magnoliopsida > Fabales > Fabaceae > Lathyrus > Lathyrus sativus. The sequence continues at coordinate 520,695,167 of OZ012740.1, read as the reverse complement.
ACCATGTAAAGAAAAAGGCAACATCTCATGCCAATCTTTATAAGTCACCACCATCTTCTGCACGATCCTCTTGATATTCTTATTTGCTGCCTCAACAATGCCATTCGTCTTCGGTTGGTACAGAGAAGAGTTGTGGTGTTCAATTTTGAAACTTTGGCAGAGCTCCTTCGTCATCTTATTATTCAAATTCAAACCATTATCAGTAATGATCCGTTCTTGTATTCCGTAACGACAGATGATGTCCTTCTTTATAGAACGAGCAACCATTTGTCGGGTGACATTGGAAAAGGAAGTTGCCTCTACCCATTTGGTGAAATAATCCCAAGATAAAGCGATGTCCATTAGAAGCAGTTGGCTCAATTTTCTCAATCATATTAATGCTCCACATTACAAAGGGCCAAGGAGATGTTAATACATTCAGAGGGCTCGGTGGGACATGCATTTTATCAGCATAAATATGACATTTATGACACTTTCTAGAATACTTAAAATAGTCAGACTCCATGGTCATCCAGTAATACCTCGATCTCAATAGCTTTCTAGACACTGCATGCCCACCAGCATGAGTACCAAAAGAACCTTCGTGGACCTCTTCCATCAGCAAACTTGCTTCCTTTTCGTCCATACAACGCAACAACACCATATAGAAGTTTCGTTTGTACAACACATCATACTTGTTCAAGTATAAATTACCCGACAACCTTCTTAGAGTCTTCTTGTCTTTACTTGATGCCCCTGGAGGATACTCTTGAGTCTTGAGGAAATGTCTGATGTCAAAATACCAAGGCTTCCCATCTGACGCTTTTTCGATTGCAAATACAAAGACCGGCCTGTCAAGGAGCATGATAGTGATTGCTGGAGCTTCATTCTAGAAGTTCACTTTATAGATTGATGATAATGTTGCCAAAGCATCCACCATCTGATTTTCAGCCCTCGATACATGATGAAATTCAATCCTGTCGAAGAAAGGCAACAATATTCTTGCATAGTTCTTGTAAGGCACCAGGTTGGCCTGACGAGTTTCCTACTCTCCCTTGATTTGATTGACGACTAAGGCTGAATCACCATACACATCTAGAATCTTGATTCTCAAATCAATAGCTTCCTCTAGACCCATGATGCATGCTTCATATTCAGCTTCGTTATTGGTGCAAGTAAATGTTAATCGGGTAGTGAACGATATGTGAGAACTATGAGGGGTTGTAATAATTGCACCGATTTTGTTGCCATATAATTTGACAGCACCGTTGAAAACCAACTTCCACTGAGACCCAATCTCGGGACCCTCGTCAGGTAAAGGTTCATCACAGTCCTTCATCTTCAAAAACATTATATCTTCATCAAGAAACTCAAACCTCATCGATTGATAATCCTCAATCGGCTGTTCGACAAGATATTCTGATAAAACACTCCCTTTAATGGCTTTTTGAGAAACATATTGAATGTCGTACTCTTTCAGAACCATCTGCCATCTAGAAATTCTTCTGGAAAGCGCTTGCTTCTCAAATACATATTTGATCCAATCCATCTTTGAAATTAACATGGTTGTATGGTTTAACATGTACTACCTCAAGCGTTTAGCTGCCCAAACAAGTGCATAACATGTTTTTTCCAGCATTGAGTACCTTGACTCACAATCGGTGAATTTCTTACTCAGGTAGTAAATAGCACGCTCTTTCCTGCCTGGCTCGTCGTGTTGATCGAGCACACAACCTATTGAAGTCTCAATAGCTGTCAAATACATAATCAGAGGTCTTCCTGCCACTGGAGGCATCAATATTGGAGGTTGTTGCAAATACTCTTTTATCTTTTCAAAAGCTTTCTGACAGTTTTTATTCCAAACAACCGCTTGATCTTTTCTCAACAATTTGAAAATAGGCTCACAAGTAGCTGTAAGGTGAGAAATGAACCTCGCAATGTAATTCAATCTCCCAAGAAAACCACATACCTCTTTTTCTATTCTTGGCTCAGGCATCTCTTGAATTGCTTTTATCTTTGCAGGATCCACCTCAATTCCTCTTTCGCTGACAATGAAGCCTAGCAGCTTCCCAGATCTTACCTGAAGGTGCATTTGTTAGGATTCAACCTCAGCTTGAACTTCCTTAACATTTCAAATAATTTCAAAAGATTGACCAGATGTCCTTCCTCCGTCTGTGACTTTGCAATCATGTCATCAACATATACTTCATTTTCATGATGAATCATATCATGAAATAGAGTCACCATCGCCCGCTGATAAGTTGCTCCTGCATTTTTCAATCTAAAAGGCATAACTTTGTAGCAAAAAGTCCCCCATGGTGTAATAAAAGTAGTTTTCTCCATGTCCTCTGGGGCCATTTTGATTTGGTTATACCTAGAGAGGCCATCCATGAAGGAAAACACAAAATACTGAGTAGTGTTATCAACCAACACGTCAATGTGGGGGCGCGGGAAATCGTTTGTCGGGCTCGCTCTATTCAGATCTGAGTAATCAACACACATCTTGACATTTCCATCCTTCTTAGGTACAAGAACAATATTAGCGACCCACAGAGGGTAATTAGTAACAACAAGAAAACCAACATCCAACTTCTTTTAGATTTCCTCTTTAATCTTGACTGCCATATCAGGTTTGTTCCTTCTCAACTTCTGCTTCACAGGCGAACACTTTTCTCGAAGAGGTAGACGGTTCACCACTATATCGGTATCCAACCCTGGCATATCCTGGTAAGACTAGGCGAAGACACCATTATGCTCACGAAGCATCTCCACCAATCTTCCTTTGACAATATCTTCCAATGCAACCCCAATTATGACTTCCTTCTTGTCGTCTTCAGTACCCAGGTTGACGACTTCAATATCCTCTTGATGAGGCATAATAACCCTTTCCTCTTGCTTCAGAAGTATGTCCATTTCTTCAGGTAGGTCACAATCTTCATCAGTCTCTTCCTCAACTTAGTAAATAGGGTTATCAAGTTCATATCGAGGCATAGCTGAATCTGGATCAATGGTATCTAAGATGTGCAACCTGCATGATTGATGTTTTATGCTTATTATATATGCAAACAAACACAAACACATTGCCATTTTTCTGTTTTACTTAATTAAAAAAGTACGAAAAACTGAAAAAGAAAAACAAGGACCAAAATTATTTGAATGCAAAAAGGACGTCTTTTCATTCATGATAAAAGTTTGAAAATATTCAATGGGGCCCTATAAGAAGAGTCACTACGTCTTGGGCAGAACGTAGGACCAGACATAATCAAAAACAACGGAAATTACTCTTTTGATGTAACTTGGATAATTTCTTCCACAGTCCAGTTGCAAAGCTTTTGCCCAGGGACATATGGACGAATCCAAGCGTCCATATCACAGTCATTGTCTCCTTTGTCATCCTCAACAACATTTATCCTGTCGAATATAACCCCACCACTGGTAAACCGAACATGTCCTATGTACTTTGGAGGATCTTTTGAAGAAGAAGATGAACTATACCCCAAACCAAACTTGTCATGCTTAGCAGGAACCTAAAGTACTTGGCCCCATTTCTAGGAAGACCCCAATTCCACTATAGCACGGGCTTCCTCGAATGACGACATCGAGACCTCTGGAACTTTAGCTTCTACAGGAGGCTTCTCTTGAATCTGCACAGTTTCGAAAGCTTGGCAAAGTGTCTCGTGAATTTTTCCGTCCACTTCCACATGTTTAAAGGATGATAACTGACTGACCATGATGTCTTCCTCTCTGCAAACAATAACCACTTTCCCCTCCATCATATATTTCAATTTATGATGCAAAGTGGAAGTAACTGCCTCAGTAGAGTGTATCCAAGGTCGGCCGAGCAAACAACTGTAAGCTGGCTGAATATCCATGATATAAAACGTTGCATCAAAAATTTCTGGCCCCACCTGTATGGGCATAGTGATCTTACCAAATACTAACCTCTTAGAACCATCAAAATCTATCACCACTAAGTCACTCGGCATGCAGATTAGCCCTTGGGTATCCATCTTCATCAAGGCCTTCTTTGGCAATACATTAAGGGACGAACTTGTGTCTACCAAGACATGAGACAGCAGAGCCCCTCTGCACTCCGTAGATATATGTAGAGCGTGATTATGATTCCTCTTGGCAGGGGTGAAATTTAAATCTGTAAAACCCAGACCATTACCAGCATTCACATGAGCCATCACTCCTTCTAGCTGATTCACCAAAATCTTCTGCGGCACAAATGCCGAATTCAGAATTTTCAACAGCGTGTTCCTGTGTGCCTCAGAGCATAATAACAATGATAAAATAGAAATCTTTGATGGCGTCTGGTGCAAATGATCTACAATATTGTAATCTCTTTTACGGATAAGCCTCATGAACTCTTCAGTATCCTTCACAAAAGAATCTTTGTTAACTTGTTGCTGAATATCTTCCTCTACCATAACTTTACCTTTACCCTTACCACTTATATCAACATTAGTTTCAGGCGGAGAGAAAACCCTGGCACTTCAGGTAATTCCTCTAGTTCTGACGATGTTTTCAACCGAACTACCTCTGTATGATAATCCCTCCAACTCTTGCTTTTGTCCATTGCAAAACACCTCTGCCCCATAATTCTAGGGAATGGCCTTGGTGCTTTCATATGGTACTGGTCCTGGAGTGGTAATAATGACCAGAGCTGGCCTTGGAGGCGCTGAGATGTTAATATTCCAGTATGAAATTGAAATCGTTGTGACTTTATCCCGTTCATTACTGACCTCATCAATCACTTCTTCTCCTACAACCCTATCAAATTGTAGTCTGCCTTCATTAATCAAACTCTGAATATGATTTCTCAAAGAACTGTAACCCTCTGGCTGCACAACACATTCTGAACAATCCTATGAACAACTCGGGCATATACCTCCCTTTAACAACTTACCTTTCACGAAGCTCAAAGGAGTTTTCAAATCTGCAACATCAGTTATCAAGTTCAATCTTTCTCCTTCAATAACAGCATTGGCCCTGACCACCTGATAACACGAAATCGTATATATATTTTGATGCATAATTCAACTAAAGTTTAACTGTTTTCGATCCGATTTCGGGTTATTTCTGTGTTATTTGTCTGATGTTTTGCAGGTATTCAACGATCACGTCTAAACAAGGCAACATGAAGAAAAGAAGCAATCTCAGATGAAATATGGACGAAAAAAGAGTGAAAACATCATGAAAAGCGCAGAAGGCTGTTTTTGCTGATGTGACGACCGTCACAGCTCCATGACGACCGTCACACGGGTGACGACCGTCACACCTTGTGACGACCGTTATGCAGGCAAAAACGCCCCACTTCAATTGCATGTTAAAGAAGCAGTTCCAAGTCCCAAATAGTGGACCACTACTCCCTGATTTTTCTGCCTCAAAGTCCACCCTCTCCAATTATAACCGTTAGAATTCCATTTCTATAAAAGGGGAAGAAGAGGACCTCAGAAAGGGAGCCGCATTCATACAACGAAGTGCTGCCAAATTTATTTCCAGAGCATACTTTCCAAGTTTTATTCTTATTTGTTTCTCCTTTATTTTTCTGCATTCCTTTCATTCTTCTATGATTTCTACTTTTATTGTACGATCAAATTGGCATAAAGACCAGAATCCTGCCAACATCTGTGGAGGATCTGCCCAAAGGCCAATTGGAATATTTACAGGTTTCTCATTTCAATCGTAATTCCAGTTTTATTATAATGCAAATTATTATTTATTGTTTTCATTTATGTTTTACCTTTCCCAAATCCATGTCTAGCTAAATTTAAGTAATCGATATATGGTAATAATTCGAATGGGATTTGATAACAACTGGTGGAAAATTGTCTTTTCAAAAGTAATTTATGGTCTGAGTGTTTAAAATTAATTTACTGAATAAACTTCGTCGCGAAAGCGAGAACTTATTTAAAAGTAGTTTTGCCACGAAAGTGGGAAATTAATTAAGATACGAACCAACAAGCGAAAGCTGCGGTAAGGTCAGATAGTAAACACTAGTCATTCATTTTAATAACAACGAAAGCACTTTAAAATGAATTAGAACTTAGAGATTTCCAAAAAATAATTTAAACCCCGAATGGGATACGAAAGTGTACGTTTGGCCCTTAGAATTATGATTAGCGTCAATAACCATCGTGAGGCGAGAGTCTTCAAATCACCATTTTCTGCTTAAATAAACTTTGAAAATTATTTCATACACCGGTAACTTGTCAAATCCCTGAAGAACACAATTACTGCATATCGATTCAATCAATTATAATCTAAGTAACCGTCTTAGTTTCCCTTTTAGTGACAATCTTATTCCCTTAAACATATTCTACCTAGCTAAACATAGTAACTCCCGAGAACACTAGTTTGATTACGAGTCCCTGTGGGATCGATATCTATTATTACTACGCGATAGACTGTGCACTTGCAGTTAGGTTGTATTAGACATAGAAAGTCGCGATCAAGTTTTTGGCGCCGTTGCCGGGGACCCGTTTAGTCAATAGTGTAACCTTCTGTTACGCCGTATATACTAGGTTAACAATTTTCATTTTTCCTTTACTAGTGTTGTCGATTGTATGCCAAGTAATTGCTCACAAGGCGATATCTTGAAACCTTCAGTCGCAGATCTAGAACGCTTCTTACATCTAAGAAGCCGAATCATTGAGTACCAACTCAAACATAACATTCCCGATCCTCTCACTCCCATTCCCAAATCCGAAGAAGAATCAAACATGGCTGAAGGACCTCCAAACAAACCGCTGAAGGCATACGCTACACCCTCTCAGATGGAGCCTAGAAGTAGCATTGCTGCCCCAGCTATTACCCGAAATGATTTTGAGCTGAAACCATCATTGCTGTCAGCTGTACAACAAAACCAATTCTCAGGAAACGCAACTGAGGATCCGAACGAACATCTAACGAAGTTTGTACAATACGCAGACACAATGAAAGCAAATGGAGTAACTCCAGACGCGATAAGACTTCGTCTTTTCCCATTCTCTCTTAGAGACAGAGTGTGGACATGGTTACAATCGTTACCATCCAACTCCGTTACGACGTGGGAACAATTGAAGAACGTCTTCTTAGCGAGATATTTTCCGCCAAGCAAAACTGCTATGCTTAGAGCTCAAATCAACGGATTTCGACAAAAAGATACTGAATCTCTTTACGAAGCATGGGAACGATTCAAAGATATGATGAGAACATGCCCTCACCACGGTCTAGAAGACTGGGTGGCAATCCATACTTTCTATAATGGGCTTTTATACAATACTAGATTGACAATAGACGCCGCCGCGGGCGGTGCACTTATGGATAAGCCATACGATGAAGCCTATCAATTAATCGAAAACATGTCTCAAAACCATTGCCAATGGGGAGGTGAACGCACTCCAACAGAGAAAACCACAGCGAAAGGTGGGATGTACGAGATCAGCAGCCTTGAAAAGTTCAACGCTAAAGTAGATGCTCTAGCACAGAAGATTGATAGTCTGACCGTTAACCCCACTGCAACCGTCGCTGCCGTAACTCCAAATTGCGAGTTATGCGGAAGCACCACTCATAATGCACCCGAATGCCCATTGCTAGCCAGAATCCCACCAGACCAGGTAAATTATGCTCAAGGAAATCCTTACGCAAATACCTATAACCCAGGTTGGCGAAATCATCCAAACTTTTCTTACAAAAGCGAAAATGCATTGCAAATGCCTACTGCTCCGCCAGGATATCAGAAACCAGCTGCTGCTCAGACTGCACCTAGGAAATCAAACCTCGAGTTGATGATGGAAAAATTCATAGCTACTCAAGCTCAAACAAACAAAGAATTCCTGAATCAAAACATACACACTAGCGAGCAAATTAAACAGTTGACTGGAAAAGTAGACGCTTTAGCCACCCACAACAAAATGCTAGAAACACAGATATCACAAGTGGCTCAACAACAAGCCTCTGCTGCCGCACCTGCTAGCACATTTCCTGGACAACCCGAACAGAATCCAAAGGGCCAAGCAAATGCTGTAATACTAAGAAGCGGAAAAGAATTGGACGAACCGATCGATCCGAGGACCGAAAACTCAGCCATGCAACAAAAACCAACTGAACAGGTAGAAAAGGAATCCGAGTTAGAGAAGAAGGAAGACAACGAGAAGGAGGGTACCGCAAGTTAAAAAACTCAAGCACCTCCAGCGCCATATAAACCACCTATTCCTTATCCGCAAAGATTAATAAACTCCAAAACTTTAGGACAGTTTAAGAAATTTGTAGAGCTCCTTAAACAACTGAATATTACCATTCCTTTTACAGAAGCGATAACTCAAATGCCGTCATACGCTAAATTTCTCAAAGAAATCCTGTCGAATAAGAGAAAGATCGAGGATAACGAAACAGTTACACTTACTGCAGATTGTAGCGCTATTATTCAAAACCGCATGCCTCCTAAATTAAAATACCCAGGTAGTTTCTCCATACCCTGCGTCATAGGAAAGTTCGTAATAGACAAAGCTCTATGCGATTTAGGAGCCAGTATCAGTGTTATGCCTTTATCTATATGCAAAAAGCTGAATATGGGAGACCTCAGACCAACCAAAATGTCCGTTTAATTAGCTGACCGATCAGTAAAATACCCCGTCGGAATACTGGAAAATGTTCCAGTACGCAAAGGATAATTCTACATTCCAACCGACTTCATAATCATGGACATCAAGGAGGACACTGTCACCCCAATTATCCTAGGAAGACCATTCCTAGCTACAGCCGGAGCGATTATAAACGTGAAGAAAGGAAGGCTAACATTCGAAGTAGGAGAAGAAAAGATAGAGTTCATTCTCACCAAGTTCTTACAAGCACCAGTCATAGACGATACCTGCTATTTAGTAGATGAAATTGACGAATGCATAAGAGAACTTGAAAATGAAAAGACCACGTATTCAGAAATAATAAAGATTCAAATACCTGATATTTCTGAAGACGACAATTGGCGTAAACCGTATAAAGACGACAGCCTAAGCGAAAGCTTAGCACTGACCCCAAACCATATGCCAGGTCCGAAGAACCCATCTTTAGAACTTAAAACACTACCCAAAAACCTTAGATATGGATTTCTAGACGATGAACTAAAAAGACCAGTGATAGTCAACGCCGACTTAGGACAACCAGAAACCGAAAAGCTATTAGAAGTCTTAAAGAAGTACCCCACCACGTTAGGCTATAACATAAGCGATCTAAAAGGTATAAGCCCTTCAATCTGTATGCATCGAATTACAATAGAGGAAGACTCTAAAACCTCTAGAGAGCATCAGAGAAGACTGAACCTCATCCTAAGCACTGTAGTCAGAGATGAAGTAAAGAAATTGCTAGATGCAGGAATCATCTATCCAATCTCCGATAGTGAGTGGGTTAGCCCAGTTCATGTCGTACCGAAGAAAGGAGGAGTCACAGTAGTTAAAAATGAAAAAGGCGAATCAATAACAAAAAGAGTCGTGACTGGCAGCAGGATGTGTATTGATTATAGGAAGCTTAACAAAGCCACACGCAAAGATCATTTCCCGTTACCCTTCATAGACCAAATGTTGGAAAGATTAGCCAAACATTCATATTTCTGCTATCTAGATGGTTATTCAGGATTCTTCCAAATTCCCATTCATCCTGATGACCAAGAAAAGACTACATTCACCTGTCCTTATGGTACTTTTGCTTACCGCCGAATGCCGTTCGGACTCTGTAATGCTCCAGCAACCTTCCAAAGATGCATGATGGCAATCTTTGCAGATTTCATAGACAACATCATGGAAGTATTTATGGACGATTTCTCGGTATGTGGACAAAGTTTTGAAGGATGCCTACAAAACTTAGAAATGGTATTAGAACGTTGCATAAAAGTGAACCTCGTCCTAAATTGGGAAAAATGCCATTTTATGGTCCGACAAGGAATAGTTCTAGGACATGTCATATCAGATAAAGGAATTGAGGTCGACAAAGCTAAAATAGAGATTATAAAAGATCTCCAACCTCCAAAATCCGTACGAGAAATACGGAGTTTTCTGGGACATGCCGGTTTCTACAGAAGATTTATAAAAGATTTTGCAAAAATCACAAAACCTCTGACCGGCCTGTTGATGAAAGATGTTGAGTTCGTCTTCGACGACGACTGTCTAAAAGCATTCGAAACATTAAAATCAGCCCTTATCACTGCACCAATCATGCAACCACCCGATTGGCGACTACCGTTCGAAATCATGTGTGATGCGAATGATTATGCCGTAGGCGCAGTTCTAGGACAAAGGAAGGACACGAAACTCCATGCCATCTACTATGCCAGTAGAACCTTAGATCCTTCCCAAATGAACTACGCTACCACAGAAAAGGAACTTCTAGCAGTTATATTTGCGCTTGACAAATTCCGTTCTTACTTAGTAGGAGCAAAAATTATCATATACACAGACCACGCTGCCATAAGGTACCTAATAAGAAAAAAGGATGCCAAACCAAGACTATTGAGATGGATCCTGTTATTACAAGAGTTTGACTTAGAAATCAAAGATAAGAAAGGAACCGAGAACATTGTTGCAGATCACTTATCCCGAATAGAAGGCATCAGACACGAACCAGTACCGATAAACGACGATTTCCCGTACGAACGTCTGATAGCCAAATTAGAAAGTGACATACCCAACTCAATCTCGGAAGATCCAGAATTCGAAAAAACTGTAGAAGCCGTCTATGCCCAAGTCACATTACCTTGGTATGCTGACATCGTTAATTACCTCGCTGCAGGCGTGCTTCCACCGGATCTCACTTATCAGCAAAAGAAGAAATTCTTCCATGATCTGAAACACTATTATTGGGACGAACCTCTACTCTTCAAGAGAGGGGCCGACAACATATACCGTCACTATGTCCCAGAGGAAGAAATAGAAAATATCATTTCCCAATGCCATTCAGCACCATATGATGGTCATGCTAGTACATCCAAGACGTGCGCTAAGATTCTCCAAGCCGGCTTATTCTGGCCTAACCTCTGGAAAGACGTTCACATCGTTGTGCTAAAATGTGATCGATGCCAATGAACCGGCAACATCTCACGACGCGATGAAATGCCTCAGAAAGGAATCTTAGAGGTAGAAATCTTTGACGTATGGGGAATAGATTTCATGGGACCATTCCCACCTTCTTTTGGTAATAACTACATACTCGTCACCGTAGACTACGTGTCTAAATAGATAGAAGCCATTGCTGCTCCAACAAACGACGCACGAGTAGTAATCAAACTCTTCAAAAACACAATCTTTCCTAGATTCGGTGTACCCAAACTCGTCATTAGTGACGGCGGATCTCACTTTATATCGCGAATATTTGATAAACTTCTTTCTAAATATGGAGTCTGACACCGAGTGGCTACACCTTATCATCCGCAAACTAGCGGACAAGTAGAGGTCTCGAACAGGGAAATAAAACAGATATTGGAAAAGACTGTCGCTACCTTAAGGAAAGATTGGTCATCAAAGCTACAAGAAGCTTTATGGGCTTATAGGACCGCTTTTAAGACACCAATAGGTACTACACCCTACAAATTAGTTTACGGTAAATCCTGCCATCTCCCTGTAGAGTTAGAGCATAAGGCCTTCTGGGCCATTAAGACACTCAATTTCAACTACACCGAGGCAGGAGAAAAGCGAATCTTGAACTTACACGAATTGGAAGAACTTCGATTAGACGCTTACGAAAATGCCCGTATCTACAAAGAACGAACTAAAAAGTGGCATGATAAACGTTCAGTCAGGAAACAATTCAGTGTGGGAGACATCGTATTGCTATTTAATTCAAGATTAAAACTCTTCCCAGGTAAACTAAAATCTAGGTGGTTTGGACCCTATGAAGTGACTAGAGTACTTTAGAGTGGAGCTGTCGAAATTACCGATAAGACGAATGCACCGTTTATCGTAAACAGGCAACGTCTAAAACATTATAATAAGAACGACAACAGCCCTCAAGTCAGCAGTATAGCATTGCTTGAGCTTCCAGCTCAAACACCCGAATAACTTCTCACCAAGCTATCGTCAGGCTTTAGACGTTAAAAACAACGCTTACTGGGAGGCAACCCAACTTTTCCCGAATTTTTCCTCGTTACTGTATTTTATTTTTCTTAAAAATTTTACTTTGAAAAATTTAACAAAAATTCTAAACTTATAATTACTACTACTTTCTACTTTCGTTTGTTTTCATACTTTTAATTTTATTTTATTTTTCTCTTTTGTCTTTTGTTTTTACCGCTTTTTGTTTTTAAAAATCCTGACTTCAAACTTCTGTTTTAAACTTTTCAGGATTTTAAAAGTCTTCAAAACATTCCTCCTGTTTTCTCTGAATTACCTGCGAGTATGGCCGAGTACGACTTCACAAAGGTTCATTTTCGAGGACTAGCTCAAAAGGCAAGATTTGCAGCACTAACCGAAAGAGAACTCGCCTTAACGCTGTATTATGATAAGGCTACCATGGATAAACTAGGAATCACAGATAGCATTCAATACCTGTTCAATCAACTGGGTTGGGAGAACACTACTTTGAAAACACGTTTTGCTACCTATAAGGATCTTACCTATGAATTCCTTAGTTCTTTCAGATACATACCCAACTATGGTTTTGGATCCAACATAGAGCTGATTACCTTCCGAATGTTTGGAATGGACCAAACCCATAGCCGAATGTCACTAGCTAACCTCCTAGGATTTCCTAATGAACCGCATGTGTTCATCAGTGCAGAAGATGACGATATTGATTTTCAACTCGACCAATTCTGGGGTAGAATCACAAGCGACTATCACCCTGAACCAGACAGAATGTATAATGATGATATTCATAACCCAGCTTTCAGATACTTCCATAAGATACTAGCTCACACCCTGTTTGGGAAAGAAGAAAATATTACTACAGTATCTAAAGAGGAGTTATTCATCATGTTCTGTGCTTCTCAGGGACGTACAGTAAATGCAATGCCTTTCATGATGAGATCTTTCAAACGCCTCACGCAGGAACCACAAACACCTATTCTTATAGGAGGCCTCGTGACAATGATTGCCCACGAGCTTGGCCTTAGATTCCACTTAAATGCAAGCACTCGTTTTGGCACCATCCGACCCATGAACATACAATTCTGCTTTAACAGGCGCATTTTAGGAACTATGGGACCTGGACCGTATGAGTACCTCATTAACGAAAAACTAGTACAGCTATTCACACTGCCTGATCATCAGATGACAAGTATCCACAACAAGGACAATTGGCTTTATGAACTGGACGAGCCTATGGGACCTCCTTCACCACAGTCAACACCATAGAACTATATGTATGACAGTGACCACATCTCTGAGGCACACGACTATATGTACTATGAGGATGCTGTATCCGAAGCTGAAGTAGACCTTATGACTCCTCCGCACTACAACACCTATCCTGAGCCTATCCCTGAGGAGACCACCGACAAAATGGATACTGTTCTACTCCGATTGGACAACGTTGATGCAGCTCTGACTACTGTAAAAGATGACATCGCAGGCGTACACAGCGAACTGGTAGTCTTCATGGACTTAGTCTGTGACCAGCTCGACTACTACGCACGGAAATTCGATGAGTTGAAGGCACGAAAAGACTAGATACTAGTTTTAGCAGTAGATTCAGTTTAGTTTGGTTTAGTTTAGTTTCGTTTAACCATTTGGATTTTTCGCATTGTTAGTTTTTTTTTTATGTACTACATACAATCATTTCAATTTCATGTTATTTCAATTATAGTCTTTATTCAATTATTCTGTTTTTATGTTACTCTTTGTTTGTCGGCTGCTATAACACATTGCCATATCAATACTAGGCCTAAAAGTCACTGCAAGAACGCCCTCAGAGCAAAATTCTGCATTCTGCAGATTTTGCTGCTGTGACGACCGTCACAGGACCCTGACGAGCGTCACGCGGGTGACGACCGTCACGAACCCAAAACTGCTATCTGATATAACCGGAGTTGCGTTTTATCTCCCACTACCCTCATTTCAACTTCCAATCATCAGAACTCCTACCCCACTACAAATTTTCGTTCTCCCCACATTGCACCATATATTTCAACTCCAATCTCAACTTCCAACCACACTTCTGTCAATTTTTTCCACTTTGCAGAACAACCCCAATCCTCAGAACCCTCTCAATCTTCCAACAATGGCGAGAAATGCCGAAACCCCAGATATCAGTAACATTGTCTTCAGCGAAGGTGACTTAGGCGAAAGACAGTGGGCAAACTACATCGCATTCCATCAAAGGTCGCTCCAGCCGACTCATTATCCACACATTCCATCACTTACGGAGCTCGGACTCCTTGAAGGCGTAACTTGGATGCTTCAAAGAGCAGGCATCTGGAACCTCTGCACCAATCCACTGCCAACATACGAACAACTCACTCTCGAGTTCTTGAGTTCGTTTACCTACGTTACATCCAGCGGCGACCTCAGCCAACACTCCGGTGCCGCATGTTTCCGGATGTTCGGCACAAACTACCAGGTGAACCAGAACCAGATAGCTGCCCTCTTACAACTTCCTCGAGGCGACAATGCTCACCGCCGCCTCACCGATCAGTTCTAGCACGAAGCTTTCGCGTTGTGGTACCAGTTGACCGGCATCAATGCCGATGGTTGGGACTCTCTGCACGCCACGCATATCCATAACCCAACCATCCGGTACTTTCACAGAGCCTTGAGCAACACAATCTTCGCCAGGGACAACAACCATAAGGTGAACTCGAAAGAGCTCTTCTTCCTCCATTGCGTCTTCAACAACGAACCTATCAACGTCGCTCCGTTCCTGCTGGCCCACATTCAGGCCAACTGCAACCGTGGCTCGAAGCCATTCTACTTTGGCGGGATTGTCACTGCCATTGCACTTGGGTTGAACCTTGGCGACCGCCTCCAGCACCTCCATTCCATCCCTTCGGTGTTCCTCGACACCGACCACTGCAGAGCCTCTCACCTTATCCGCTCCAGAGCTGACGGCAAGTACCATACGGTAGTGCGTGGCAAAACCGTCCGAAGCATCATCCTTCCATCACGCACCCGCACACACCCAGAGGATCGTACCAACTGGTTATTTGACCTCACTGCCCCTCCTGCTGCCGCTGTTCCTACTCAGGACCACACCCAAGGTTCTGACGATGAAATCCAAGCTGAGTTGGACAGGTCCGAGCAACCGGGGGCATCGCAGCCTCCTCCTTCTGAAGGTACATCCTCTCGCCGCCGCCGCCATCATCCAGTGCCTGACTACACAGAAGAGGACCTCCGCCGCTCTCTCGACCAGCAGGCCCAGATACTCGCTATGCTGCAGCAGCAGAATCAGCGAGCAGACCAGTTCGAAGCTTGGCATCGGACTCAAATTCAACAACTTCAAACCGGCCAAGCTACCATTACTGAGAACCTGGCAAATCTGACTTTGCAGGTCGAAGGACTCTGGGACACCGTCTACCACACAGGAGCTATGAGTTATGAGGACCGAGTAGCTCTTGCCAGAGCCAGAGGACGCCGGCGTGGATGTGACCGAGGCAGCGGACGTGATTAGTCATCCATCTTTCCTTATTTGTTTACTATATTTCCAGTTTATTTGTACTTTCATTTCAGTTGTATCGCCCTCTCGCATGTTTCAAAATCAGTGGGGACACTGATTGAGATAGTGTGGGAGCGGAGCCTTTATTTCCATTCCACTGTACTTTGAATTTCGTAATTTTTATATAAACATTTTCTATTTTTAGAAAATAAAGCTCGTTTATATATCCTTTTTCCGTTACGCAAACATCCCCACGTTATTCAACATAAACAAAATTTTTTCGTTCGTTCCTCAAAAGCAAAAGCACCACGAGAATGCACCCGAGTTCAAACCAAGTTTTGAAACTCCAAGGAAACGACAGTTCTAACAAAACCAATACCGTCCTGACACCTTAGATCTTCGGTTTATGCGAGTCGGTTTCACTACCTACGTGTACCAAAGTCTCAAGTGTCTACACAAACTCAGCCCCAAGTAGTTTATACTAGCAGTCAACACCATCCTAAAGCACTTCTAAGAGAGCGACCGAAGCAAATAAGTGTATGATCTCCAAAAAGATGAAAAATCATGAAAAGAAAGCTAGATAGCCCAAAAACATAAGACACGTTTCCTTCTAAGTTAGGTGCTCCTCACCCGAGCATTTAGCCCAACGGCACGAAAACTCATTGAAAAATCAATGATATAAGCTTATGATCAATGAAGAAGATCAAAAACAGAAATGTGATCATATTCACTAACAGGTCAACTTGCCATGAAAGTGTACGGACAACGGGCTTAATGTGATTGCGCTAGAACAAACAGGGTGAACTTGCCGCGAGAACCTTGACACCAAGCTACAATAGCATGACTGGGACCGATTTGCATAAAAATAAGACCTCCGAAGACTTATAGTCCAGTGTCGTCATGGTACTCGTTTTGTTCTTACCAAGAATCCCGGTTTTTCCCAACTTTGCGAACGAAGAAGCTGCCTCGTGCTTGCCGACCTTTTCATGTTTTACTTGAGGACAAGCAAAGATTCAAGCTTAGGGGAGTTTGATAACACGAAATCGTATATATATTTTGATGCATAATTCAACTAAAGTTTAACCGTTTTCGATCCGATTTCGGGTTATTTCCGTGTTATTTGTCTGATGTTTTGCAGGTATTCAACGATCACGTCTAAACAAGGCAACATGAAGAAAAGAAGCAATCTCAGATGAAATATGGACGGAAAAAGAGTGAAAACATCATGAAAAGCGCAGAAGGCTGTTTTTGCTGATGTGACGACCGTCACAGCTCCATGACGACCGTCACACGGGTGACGACCGTCACACCTTGTGACGACCGTCATGCAGGCAAAAACGCCCCACTTCAATTGCACGTTAAAGAAGCAGTTCCAAGTCCCAAATAGTGGACCACTACTCCCTGATTTTTCTGCCTCAAAGTCCACCCTCTCCAATTATAACCGTTAGAATTCCATTTCTATAAAAGGGGAAGAAGGGGACCTCAGAAAGGGAGCCGCATTCATACAACGAAGTGCTGCCAAATTTATTTCCAGAGCATACTTTCCAAGTTTTATTCTTATTTGTTTCTCCTTTATTTTTCTGCATTCCTTTCATTCTTCTCTGATTTCTACTTTTATTGTACGATTAAATTGGCATAAAGACCAGAATCCTGCCAACATCTGTGGAGGATCTGCCCAAAGGCCAATTGGAATATTTACAAGTTTCTCATTTCAATCGTAATTCCAGTTTTATTATAATGCAAATTATTATTTATTGTTTTCATTTATGTTTTACCTTTCCCAAATCCATGTCTAGCTAAATTTAAGTAATCGATATGTGGTAATAATTCGAATGGGATTTGATAACAACTGGTGGAAAATTTATGGTCTGAGTGTTTAAAATTAATTTACTGAATAAACTTCGTCGCGAAAGCGAGAACTTATTTAAAAGTAGTTTTGCCACGAAAGTGGGAAATTAATTAAGATACGAGCCAACAAGCGAAAGATGCGGTAAGGTCAGATAGTAAACACTAGTCATTCATTTTAATAACAGCGAAAGCACTTTAAAATGAATTAGAACTTAGAGATTTCCAAAAAATAATTTTAACCCCGAATGGGATACGAAAGTGTACGTTTGGCCCTTAGAATTATGATTAGCGTCAATAACCATCGTGAGGCGAGAGTCTTCAAATCACCATTTTCTGCTTAAATAAACTTTGAAAATTATTTCATACACCGGTAACTTGTCAAATCCCTGAAGAACACAATTACTGCATATCGATTCAATCAATTATAATCTAAGTAACCGTCTTAGTTTCCCTTTTAGTGACAATCTTATTCCCTTAAACATATTCTACCTAGCTATACATAGTAACTCCCGAGAACACTAGTTTGATTACGAGTCCCTGTGGGATCGATATCTATTATTACTACGCGATAGACTGTGCACTTGCAGTTAGGTTGTATTAAACATAGAAAGTCGCGATCACCACCCCATGGTTTGACATCGGGTTTTGATTTACGTTGGGGGTTTCATTTGTGAAATTGATTGCTTTTGAGTCAAGTAAATCTTGAACCTTATGCTTAAATGCTTTGCAATTATCAATATTATGGCCTGGAGCTCCGGAGTGAAACTCACACCTAGCGTTTGCATCATAACCTGGTGGAGGCGCACCAGTGAGTGGTGCCAAGGTTCTCTTTTGGATAAGCTGTAACTATAACAAGTGTTGCAAAAGATGAGAGTAAGGCATGGGAGGCGTATCAAATTGCTTGTTGGTCATCCTTCCTCTATTCTGATAACAACAAGGCACATTAGTTGTTGCTGCGGTACAGCCGGAATAGCTATACTAGCAACTTGTTGTTGATGTTGATGTTGTACCTGGACTTTACCTCTATATGATGATGTAACATTCATATCTCCTTCTCTCTTCTTTGGGTTTCCATTGTATGACTTCTTCGTCCCTCCTGATGAAGATCCTGCTCCACTCATTATTTTTCCTGTCTTTATCTCGTTCTCGACCCTCTCTCCTGCCATCACCAAATCTGAAAAGCTTCGAGATATACATACAATCAATTTTTCATAATATGTTCCTGGCAAGGTCGCCATGAACATGTCAATCAACTCACGCTCCACCATTGGAGGCTGCACTCTAGCTGGTAACTCTCGTCATCTCTGGGCGTACTCTTTAAACCATTCGTTGTTCCTCTGTGACAGATTTTGCAATTGCACCTTATTCGGTGTCAAGTCACTGTTGTACTGATAATGACACACAAATTCTTCTCCCAATTCTCTCCAACTTTTTATATGTGCCCTTTCCAAACCCATATACCACTCCAAAGAAGGACCTTGCAGACTGTCCTGAAAGAAATGCATCAGGAATTTTTCATCATCTGAGTAGGCGGACATCTCCGAAAATAAGCCCTGAGGTGTACTCTTGGACAAGTCGTCCCTTTGTACTTATCAAAATATGGTACTTTAAACTTTGGGGGAATCTTGACCCTTGGCACCAGTCCCAGATCTGACATATCGAGTCCCAAAGAGTTTTGGTTCTCGAAGGCTTTCATCTTTTCTTCAAGCAGTTTAAGTCTCTTACCAGCTTCTGTGGAGAATCCCACATCTAAATCTCTTATTGAAAATACATCCTCCTGATCGTCTTCTCCCCATTGGGGACCTTCAGCTCTGTGTACGGCGTCCACACTACCCCCGGCACCCCCTATATG
The DNA here is from genome assembly GCA_963859935.3 of Lathyrus sativus. Lineage (NCBI taxonomy): Eukaryota > Viridiplantae > Streptophyta > Magnoliopsida > Fabales > Fabaceae > Lathyrus > Lathyrus sativus. The sequence continues at coordinate 520,675,927 of OZ012740.1, read as the reverse complement.
AATTCCACCTTGATGACCTCAGCCTGGAGGGTTAACCACCGTCAGAATACCGTTTCTCTGAGGAACATTGCCATCAACTGGAGGAGGAATAACAACAGTCCCTCCATGTAGAACACCATTACCATCCATTTGTGCTATTAGCGGCTGAATCAATGTTCTCAATTGCTCTTGCCCATTGGCCACACTTTGCATCATCTCCATAAATTGTTCCATTATGTCCCTGACCTCTTGTAGCTTGTGTTGTACTTGATCCATAATTCTTCACTGATTCCCTCTCGTAGAATATCTGTGGAAAACTGGATCTGCAATCCTGTTAATTGTTGAAGAAAACCAAGCAAAGATATAAGATTGAAAACTCTGAGAACACCAACTATGCAAATGACGATGATAATGCAAAATGCAAACATGTATATGTACTTCAGGAATATCTCCCCCTTGATTCTAGTTCCACCAATAATAATATAACATGAAAGATAAATAGAAGAATCAAAATCCTCTCTCATAAATAAAATGAGAACAAAAGTCAACATATACAAATCATCAGCAGGAAATACAACTGCATGCAAACCTACGACCTCATCCAACAGATCTGGTGATGGTCAAAATATAAGACAAGAAAGGAAGAAATACTACTGAGATACTGTACTAAATAGATTTCTTCAACTACTATAACTCTTGTGCCAAGTCTGGACTTCTTCTAGCAACTCTTTTGGGTTTGGATGTTCAAGTCTTGCAATCAGCTCCTGTATGAGAATGTCCCTTTATAAGTAACATCTTTCAATCCCTGAGTATATTCCTCCCAAGCATCCTCTCCAAAGGCATCTTTAAGTCTTGGTTTCTTCAATTCTGCCATCACCTTGAGCTCCTCCAATGTTGACAGGGTTTCTTGTAGCTTCTAATCACTTGCATACCTACGAGATGATTCTGTTGAAACTTCTTCACCTTTGACTTTGAGCTGTATCTTCATATTTTCAATTTGTCTACGAAGTTCATTTTCTCTTCCCTTGTTGGCAGTTAATGTAGAAATCCATTGATAATTGAACTTAGATATTTCCAAATAGGCTTTATCTAGTTCTTTCTTCTTATGTTTAAGGATGCTATCAATACTCTTCAAATCTTGTCCAATTCGCACTCGCACCCGGATCTCTTCAGCCAACTCCTTTTCCACCTTAGCCAGAGCTTCTATCTTTGCTCTAGCTAAGTAAGCAACTACGTTCTTATCATTCTTCAGTTGACTGATTTCCTTTTTTAGCTCTTCATTTTCCTTATGCAACTCTTCCTTTTTTGCCCATAGCTTATTGTATCTTTGAATATCCACCGTTGTAGGCTTTTCAATCATTAAGGGGTATAAGGGTTCTTCAATAGGAAATGACAACATAATCTTCTCCACCCTCCTCTGAATCCACTCTAAGTAGGGGTCATAATCTCTTCAAGCACACCTTCCTAAAGAGATCTTCCCCTTCTTATGAATCTTTTCCCATGCTTCAACGACCTTGGCCAGAATGTCAAGAGTAGCTACACTAGTAAAGTACAAAGATTCCTTACTTCTTCATCCTTAGAAGGTTCTCTCAAAGCGTATCCAAACTGTCTAATAGCGAGAGAAGGGTTATAGCTAACTCCCCCTTTTCTCCCCATTAGAGGTACATTAGAAAAATTACCACAACTGAAAATAATCTCTACGCCAAGCAAATCTAGGTTGAACCAAGTACTGTCTTTAGCAGTCAAACCCATAAGCCTCTAAGACCACTCATGTGTATTTCTCAAGTCAAAGAAAGCTCCTGTGCGAGGAAGATGATCAATGAACCATTTATGGAAGAGTGGGGTACAACAAGAGACAATCTTCCATCTTCTCTTTTCATTCTTATAATGTATTGAGTGATACAGGTCTCCCAAGAGAGTGGGTACAAGATTTCTGAATGCGAAAATACTGAAAGCGTCCATATCCACCAAGTTAGGTATGTTTGGGAACATGACGATATCGTAGATGCACATAGCCAAGATAGCACTAAAGACCACCCAACAATCCTCTTTGGTGTAACTCTGGGCTTTTTGCACCAAGAAAGACAAAGTAAAGCCAGAGACCCCATTCCTTGTAACCATACTGCCTACTAACTCAGACGCGCTCAAATAAAGAGTAGCGACAAGCTTCTCCAAATCAGGCTCCCCTTCTGAATGAAAAAACGATACTTTATCATGTACTGTGATCCCTAGGATAAAAGTAAACTCCTCCAATGTAGGAACTAGAACATAATTTGGGAAAGTAAAACAACATAGTGGAGGATCATAGAACTGTAACAAAGTAAGGATGACTCCTCGCTCATAACTTGTGACTTTAGGGACAAGGCTCAGAATTCTCCCATAGTCTTTTCTAAACACTTTGAGGGTACCCAAATTATCCATATAAATGAGACTAAATAAAGGTCTAAGATCTGGTAGGGGGAACTTGTATAGAATAGTCTTCTTCCTCTCTACTTCCATCCTTAAAGAAAACCAGGACTAGAATCTATGGAGAGATGAAAACTTGTAACACATAAACATGCAATGCAAATACGAGAATGAGTATGCACAGGCAGACAAGGATCAAGGAATCAAAAGTTGTTGTGCTGCTGACTAAATTAGACTAAAGTTCTGCTCCAATAAAAAAACCAGAATCTCTGACAGAAAACCATAATATCCAAGGTTAAAGGTCTGTTCTGACAAGAAAACCAGAAAACCAGGTTGGTTGGAGGTTAATGTTTCCTGCAAAACCCATCCCTCTCACAGGTAGGTTCTAGTCTTGAAAGGTACATCATTCTATGCAGGTCGTCAATATCACGGACTCTCAGGTTGAGAAACGATGATATGTTCACCATTTCTGGTTTGGCATCATGGTCAATCAAGGAGGTCTCAATTGACTTCCCAATGAACAGTCTCCAGAGTCGTTAGTTTTCTAATTTAACATCCCATCAACTGCCTTAAATGCGCAGGATAGGATATCTCCAAAGAAAGCCTCTTCTGGACATAGATTTCACACAAACTCTTGCATGGCTAAATGCCACACAAGTCCACACTAATCCTATGTATGTACTCAAGCTGGTTATTGGGCTTATCTTTAATGGAATAAACCACCCAACAACACATCAACAACAATATAATATGATAACAATAATAAAGTACGGGAAATAAAATGAAAATGCAATGATATACAACATAACGATGCACAAATATAAACACCCAAAGATACGAAACAGACAAGCGCTAGGATTCACTCGCATAGGGAACCAATTCCCCAGCAGAGTCGCCACCTTTCGCAACTGCGAACAGTACCAGCAAAAACAAACAGAAGAGTCGCCACCAAACGTTATTGATCCCACAGAGAGGGAAAGGAAATGATCAAAGAAAACCTAAAAGAATGGGAAAAGACAAAGTCATCGCAACCAAATCTTGGATTCGGAAGTCGGTTACACTAGGGGAAGGTATGAGCACCCCTCACATCCGTTGTACTCAACGGGATCCACGCTTGTTATCTAATCAAAGGGTGTGTTATCTAAAAAAATACTGCTGAATGGGGGAGGGAAAAGAAAAAAGGAGACTCGATAGGACATCTTCGCCCTATGCCTACGTATTCCCTCGTGCAATGGGAAAGTTAGAGTCAACGTAGTTCGGAAAACTCCAGGTGATGGAGGGAGGTTTCTCGCCAAGGCATTGCCATCTTGTGCCTATGTATCCTCATCTAGTATGAGAAATAAGAGCAAACATAGTTCGGGTAACTAAACCACAGGTTGGTTGAGTATTTTTTATGAGTGACATTAAGTTTCCATTCCAGCAGTTAGGGTCCATGCCTGTTTGCGGTAGAACGGAAAAGTAATGTACTCTTTTCTGAAAATGATTTTGAAACAATCCCGAAGGATAAAAAAGTTTTAATTTTGTTTGGAAAGTTTTAGTGAAGTGAGTTGAATTTATTTGTGATTAACGTTGCACTAAAGATTATGACATAAGATCAAATGCATTGCGTATCGCCCAAAGGGCATACACTAAACACTCTAGACAAGTGAGGAGAAACCCCCCACCCATCATTTCCCATGTACTTAAGGCTCTTGGCATACAAAGTTCATCATTCTTATTAAGCGTCTTAGAGTTGTTCGAGATGAGAAGAGAAGACACAAAAGAAAACACTAAAGGGAAACTGAAAACCCTAATGCTATCATACAAGATGGTTCTAAGGTTAAGATGAAAAGGAAGTCTACCTAATGTTATCATATACGGGATTGAACGCCTAATGTCTCTTACTCCCATCTTAAACAGAGGGACTAGGAATTCTAAGGGGTCATGTGAGTAAACATAGGTAGACATTATCTAATTCAATCACAAATGGAAACAAAACTTAAGACTTAAACAAGTCTCAAGGCAAAAGAAAAAGAAAAAGAAGAAAGAGATGGAGAAGAAGAAGCAATAACAAGCAACTTTTCAAGGAAATTCAACTCAAGTGACAAAACAAACACACAAGTAAGCATTAAATCAATCACACACAAAGCATACACCATATCATGTCAAAGTGAAACAAGAATGCATATATGTTAGGCCACACTAAAAAATTAGAGGTTAAAGCAAAGTGGCAGGACAAGGTGCCCAAACACACACAAGTGACTCAATGTCCAACAATAGGCATCATTAATCATCAAACAAAATGGGATAAAACCAAATGAGATGTAAAATAAAGTAGGGCAGTAGCAACATCATATCATGTTCAATTCAATTCAAATATTAGAAAATGAACATAAGAATATCAATCACACACTTATCAAAACACAATCAATGGCCACACCAAACAAGCATGTAATAAACACACCTCACAAGAGTAAACATGTAAACTCAAGGAATGAATCCAAATGGGCAGAGAGATGAACATTTATATCAATCCATAATCAACATATGAATCACAAAAGGAAATCTCAAACATCAAGCTCAAAGCATGCATCAAGACTAGGCAAACATCAACTATGACCATTTTCATGTATTCAAGAATTACACAAGGCACAAATGGTCAAGTAATACATACCATAACATCAAGGTCAGAAGTGCGCTTAAATGATTCATATCACATTCATTCTTAAGATGTCACTCAAGTTCAACAAGTATCATGCTCAAAAAGTTAGACAAACATCATTCAAATCATTCATAGCAAGGATAGAGAGATCATATGAAGAGAAGAATGTGAAATGATCATACAATGGACATCACATCATGCAAATCAAACCTTAAAACATGTAATTAAAAGCATACAAGTTCTCAAATATATCCATTAGGTCACACAAGAAACCACCTCAAGAAATTAGGTCAAGAACAACCAAGGAGCAAGCTCAAAACACCATCAACTTAAGAATTCAACCATAAATTGAAAAATAATCAATTGAAAGTGAAACTAAAGCTCAAACCAAGTTTAGGCAGCATGTTATCACATCAATAAATCATTTCAAACTTCACTCAAACACAAGTAAGCAAAGTGGATTCAAACTAAGTCAAACCTCATGCATATACAATCCAAAGCCAAGTCACAATTAGGCATCAATCAAAAATATAAAAATGACTTAATAAAATCCAAATAAATTCCCAACTCATATCATGTGTGTTGTGAATGAAATGGCAAAGCACCAAAACAAGAATGGCAAGAGAGCAATATCAAATGCACCAAACAAGGCAAGGCAAACAACTAATCGAGCAATAATCGAGGGATAAATAAAACCAAATGAAAATCATGAAAAAGGGTATCATCAAAGTATCTAACCAACACTCAAACATGACTCAATAATGTGTCTATGTATGTGCAAAAGATTGAGTCAAAAGTCAATTACAGATGGCAAGAATTGAAGTCATGTTTCAAACTAGGTCAAACAAAACACACAAAATCAATAATTCAAACTAAAATATTAAAATGAAATAAAAATAAAAATAAAAATAAGGAAAAATAAGTCAAGATGTTGAAGGGTCAGAAACATAATTTTATGGATTTTAAAAATGAGTTGGAATGTTAAAAATAAAATGAAATGAAACATGGAAGAAAATAAAATAAAACAACAAGGTGGGGGTGTAACAGTAAACAGAAAACCAAAGGAATCAAGTTATGCGTTGTTGGGCTCTGAAAAGAGGGGGGCGAATAATAAAAATTACTCAAGCCCATCCTAACTCATAATCAGACTACATAACAAAAAAATACGTGGACTCATTAAATTTACGTGGCTTCCACGTGAGCGCCACATAAACACACACATCAGCAGTCAAAAGGTCAGACTGGCCACGCACACATACGATAAACAGATGTCGGAGCCCTAGCTCCGGTCATCTTCTCTAGAGAACCTCACCAGAGCTTGCTGTAAACATGACCAAAATGCACAAAAATTTACATCAAAACGCAAGGAATTTCCAAAGGATCAAGAATCCATCATCCATTGTTATTTATATTGCCTCGAACACCAAGAAAAAGGAACACAAAAATTTACATCATGAACTGAAATATACCCAGATCAACACAATAAACATACACATGTTGCCTACAACACAGTAAGACTTCAGCATAACCCAATATAAGCTCAGAGCATGGTTTAAACAGATGGAAAAGAGAGAAGAAAACGACCTAATGGAGTAGCTCTGTTGGCTCTTGTTTTTTCTAAAACCTCAAGAACAACTTCTCTAATAGCCTTCTTACACTTCAAGGATGAATAATCAGGCCAGGAAGCAAAGAAAACTTGGAAGAAATTGCATGTTCGAAGAAGAGAAAATTTTAAGGTGGATGGAGCTTTTTGAAGCATATTCTAATACCAAGAAGTTCTCTCTACCTGTTTTTAGGGTTTGTGAAGTTTAAATATGAAGGTCATAGAGAGTCTAATGGGCCTATGCAGTTGGTTTGAAAAGTTTGTCAAAAATGAAAATTTTAATGGTACCTGAGTTTGGCACATCCAAAGGAAAGTTTCTTAGTGACTTTTGAGTGAAAAATGAGTGTGTGTAGGGAGAAAGAATGAAAGGGACATGGGCCATAGTAGCTGTTGCACCCCAAATTGGACCAACCGTTTCTCGCAATTTGACTTATGTTTCGATTCATCTTGCATTTGCATCTGCATACTGCATACTGTGCATTTTTTCAGCCGAAATGATTTTATCGGGATTGAAGCCCTCTTCTTGTGCTTCAGGCGATTCGAACCAGTTCGAATAAGGAGGATTATTTTGGAAGTGGTTCTCTTCCCGGTGTTTTCGGTCTATGCTGTTATTTTTGAGGATATTTCGGTGTCCGTATTTTTACCGCTTATCTTATTGCATACTCGCGTTTTATATTCACCGATTTAATTTGCTAGATTTTATTTCCTAATTTTTAGCATAGAATATAGTTTTTAATACTTTTCTAGAATATTAATTGTTTTTAGAGCATATTAGGTTTTAGATTTAATTCTGTTAAATTTTACTAGGTTTTATTAATCTAGAGTTAATGTGGTTAGAATCTTAGATTAGATTTTATTAGTCTAGTTTAGATTGATTTTAATATTGGATTTTAATTGACTAGATTTTAATTAGTTAGTTTTAATTGATGTAGAATTTAATTAGACTTTATTAGTATTAGTTTAGCTTTAATCAACATTTATTTTAAACCAACTTTGTCTTTAATGAGCTTTTTTAGTTTAATCATCGATCAGCTTTAATCAATTAAAAGTCAGATTTTGTAGGTATTAGTCAGATTTTCGTGGGCCACATGTCCATTAAGCAGGCCCACTCATGCAGTCCATGCCAAGTGTCACCTTATATAAAGCACTTAGTACTCTCTCTCTCTCCGGTTGGATGACACATCACCCCTACTATGCTGACACGTCCCAAAGACACGCGTCCCAAAACCCACGCGTTTCTACATGCAAACCGCTGGAGCTCGTCGCCGGCGAAATCAAACCACTCCAGACGCTGGAAACCCTCGCCGGAAACATCAACCTTCCATTCAGATCTCCATCAACATTCATAGAGCTTCATAACTTCTCTCCAGATGTCATTGCAACATCAAATATTCATCATCATCCGTTCATCAAACCTCCAAATCTCCAAGAATTTTTTGGTAACATTCTTCTCCGTTTTCAGTTATCTTCAAGAACATTCATCAACTTTTCTAGATTTTCCCCCAAGATTCATCCGAGTTCATCATTTTTCTGGAGTTTCTTCAACGTGTTCATCACATTCTTCATCAATCCTCATAGGATCTTCAATCTTTTTTATGGATTCTTTTCATGAACATTCATATGTTCATCGCCACTTTCCGGATTCATCACCTTCATCAAGATGCATCCACCTGCCACCAATTTTTTCCAGAATCGTCAAGATTCACATGCAATCACCTTCAAGATATTCGTCAACACATAATGTTTTTCCAGATTCTTCAACAATCTTCATCAGCCGTTCAAGTTTTTCAGAAGCTTCAAGAACCTTCGTCTTCTACCCAGATTTCATAAATATCCATTCAACATCTCCAGATCCTCCAACTTCATCCATGAATTTGCAACGAGCTTTCACGATCTTCAACATGCAATATCATCCTCCACCATTATTTCAAGCTCCACCATTTCACTGGTTTGATTTGATTAATCTGATTTTGTAGGTGATAACGAGGTTTGAAGGAAATTAAACTGAGAGGGAGAGAGGTGTTGTTTTGGTCTGGGAGTATGAAGCAAAGAAACAACGGAGAGAGTTTGAGAGGAAGCAGACGGCGGCTAGGGTTTCCGTTTATGCAAAATGGAAGAAGGAAGAGGAAAGGTCCTCGTGGACTGGTTTGGTTCGTGGGCCTTGGGCCCAACTTTCATTCTTCCAAGCATACCCCCCATTTCCCTTATCGCCCCCTCCCTTTTTTAGCTGTGTGTTTGTTGTGTTTTGAGGTTTATGGGCTCAAAGCCCAGTTGCATTGTTGCTTAATTCAACACCCCTGGTCGCCTGTACCCCCTGCTGTATTTTCTTTTGCAAATACTTTAATATTTTGTATTGTGTTTTCTTGCTATTTTTCTTTTAGGAAATTATAATTTTATTTTCTTAGAATATTATGCATATATTTTTACATAGAATTTTCTATTCTATTTTCTTTAGATATTATTCTTTTAGAATATTATGTGCATACATATTTTTTGTATAGATTTATATTCTAGTTTATATTCTGTTTTCTTTTAGGATATATAGAGTTTTATATAGAATTTTGTATTCTATTTTCTATATGCAATTTCTTTTAATATTTCTTTAGGAGTTTATTTTTCTATTAGGAGTTTATTTCTTTTAGGAGAATGCAATTTCCATTTGTTATTGGACTTTTCTCTCATCATTTTCGTTTTGTAGGTCGATGACGAGACTTCCATAAACCGTTATTAATCGACTCGTTGATGGATAATGTAGGATCCGAGACCACCTTTTTCTCCCTTCATTTATCTTTTCCATCTGATTTTTTTCGACTTTCTTCTGTGTTGTTCCGTGTGCACGATTCAATTGGAGAATGATTCGCAATATCATTTCTCTATCTTGTCTTTGACATGGATATCAATACGCTACCTCTTTGAGTTTGACTTCATTTATAAGTCAAATTATGACGGTTTAGCGTTACATTGGTTCTGATTCGAAACGTCATCATCAAGGATCCAAAGAGGAGAAGATTGGAATGGAGCTTGCGCACAATGTCAAGGGCCAACAAAACCGCTCCGTTCGATAACATCTTTCTTATTAGAATCTTTATGCAACCGTCGAGTGTTGTGAGCTGTAGCATTAGATACGTAGGAAATGGTGATCGAGGGGTTTCCCCTTAATGGCCTAGAGTGTTTAGTGTAGCACCCTTTGGGTGATATGTGACGCATTCGCTCCTACGCATTAGGTTCTTGCGTGTGTGTCCCGAGTTCCTTCCCGTTTGGGCGTCTTAGGCCTGCTTCCTCTTTGTTCTCGCCCCCATGCGATCGAAACCATTTTCTCTCGCATCCGGGCGATTGATATACCTTCTCTTGCCCCCGTGCAATCGAGACCGTTTTTCTGTAGTTAGCTAAACTACGTTTGCTCTGATCTCTCATACCTATTGAGAGTACGTAGGCATAGGATTGCGACAATCCTAGCGAGCACTTTTCCATCTTTTCTGTAGTTAGTTGAACTACAACTACTCTGATCTTTCATACCTATTGAGAATATGTAGGCACGGGACGCGACATCTTGGTGAGCACACTAACCACTAACTTCTCTTTTCTCTCGCTTTCGTGCGATCGAGACTTTCCCGCTGACGACTAATCTTCCGTTTCTCTTGCCTTAGCGCAATCGAGACCAGACCGTAGTTCTATAACCCTTAGGTTCCCGTACCTTTAAACCAATGACATACTACGTCCGTTCTACTGCAAATAGGTAACGCCTAAGTCTCCAATGGTCGAACAACGATACACCTAACTGCTAGAATGCGTACGCTAGTATCGTCTACCTTTTCTCTCACCCCCGTGTGATCGAGAACACCCTTTCGTCCCATAGTTAGCCCGAACTACGTTTGCTCTGATTTCTCATGGCAGATGAGAATACGTAGGCACAAGACGCGACGTCTTGGCGAGTAATTCCCCCTGTTGTTTCCCGAACTACGTTGATTATGACTTTCCCATTGCACGAGGGAATACGTAAGCATAGAGCGGCGATGCTCTATCGAGTCAGTTCTTTCCGTTTAGATTTAGCAGCAGTAGATTAGTTTTTTTCACCCATAGACTAGACAACCAAGCGTGGATCCCGTCGAGTACGATGGTCGTGAGGGGTGCTAATACCTTCCCCTTGCGTAACCGACTCCCGAACCCGAGATTTGGTTGCAATGACCGATCTTATCCTTTTTTGTCAGGTTTTCTCTGCTCGTTTCCTTTCCCTCGTTGGGATAAATAACGGACGGTGGCGACTCTTCTGTCATTGTCGGCACCTTTTTTTTTCGCAGTAGCGATAGCTGGCGACTCTGCTGGAGAATTCTTTTGCAGTCTCGCCTTATTTTTTCCTGGCTGTCTGGGCTCCCCAGTAGCTGGCGACTCTGCTGGGGACTCCAACGGTTCCCTATGCGAGTCAATCCTAGCGCTTGTTTTCCTGTCTTTGGGGGTGTTTATTTGTGTGTTGTATTTTGTATATTGCTGTATTTACATTTTCTGCACTATATTGTTATTTGTTGCTGTTGTGCTGTTGGGTGGTTGTTTCTCTGAGAGATAAGCCAGACCCAGGCTTGAGTACAAACCTAACATTAGTAGTGGAGACTAGTGGGGGGCCTGTTTTATTAGCAGAAACAGTTTTCCATGAAATCCGCGCTCAGACGAGATTCTCTTTGATGATTTCCCTTCCAATCCTTAGGATCAGTCGAGATTTTGGATTTAAGAGTTGTCGACTCTGGGGACCGATCATTTGTGATTCAACTAAGTGAGGCCTCTTCGGGAGATTATGATGCCAAACCAAAAATTGTGAAAGTATCATCGTTTCTCGAAAGTCTGTGACGCTGATGAACACATAGGATGCCGAACCTCTGTCAGATTAGGTCCATACCTGTGAGTGGGAGGGTTTTTGCAGGAAACTTGACTTCCATCCAACCCGATATTTTGGTTTATCTCTTTAGAGCGAACTTATCCAGTCAGCAGTGCAACAGTTTTTCAGAGCTTTGTGGGGTTGTGATCCCGTGTTTGTTGCATCTTGCATTGCATTTCATATGCATCTCATGTTTGCATGTCCATCCTCAGCCGGAACAGAGAGCTTACTCGTCTTTTGTCTAACCTGCAGTTGATTTCCCGACATTCGTATTGGACTTGAACTAGCTTTTGGAAGGATCATGAACTCAGCAGAGCAGAATCAGGTTGTTACGAGGGTCGAGTTTGAATTGATGAAGAATCAGTAAGATCAACTCGTGAAATCCATGACATCTATGACAAGAGGAGGGGCCAATATTCAGAGGACTTCGGCGAACAATGTCGCTCAAGCTCAGCCTGTGCAGATTCCTGTTGAAGAGCATACTATTGCCAGAGATACAAATTCATCTTCTCTTCATGACACGGACTATCAGAATTTCACGTTCCCTATGCCAGATTCTCAAAGGGTTGTTCCAAAGATTAATGCTAAGGACCCGCAGACTGTTGAGTTTATGGAAAACTGTCGTCTGTTGGATGAAAAGCTGGACGCCATGATGAGTCAGAATACTCTTAATCTGAATGCTTTGAGCATGTGTTTGGTGCCAAGTCTTGTGATGCCTCCGAAGTTTAAAATGCCGAATTTTGAGAAGTTCAAAGGGGATAGTTGTCTGAAGCAGCATTTGGTAATATTCTGCAGGAAAATGACTTCACATGTCCACAATGATCAGCTTATGATTCACTATTTTCAGGACAGTCTGAGTGGAGCATCGGTGAATTGGTATATGCAGTTGAAGAGTGATTGCATCTGATCATGGTCAGATTTAGCCAATGCCTTTGTGAAGCAGTACAACTACAATCTTGACATGGCTCCTAGCCTCATGCAATTACAAGAACTATCTCAGGCGGACAATGAATCCTTCAGAGGGTATGCGCAGAGATGGAGAGAGCTTGCTGCTCGTGTTCAACCCCCACTTCTGGACAGAGAGTTGGTTGACCTATTCTTGGGAACTCTGAAAGGCCATTACTTTGACAAGATGATCAGTGGTAGAACGTCAAACTTTGCTGACTTAATGATGACAGGGGAACGCGTCGAGAGCGGAATCAAGAGCGAAAAGATTTGAGACATCTCAGATACCTCAGTTTATGAAGGCGAATCAGTTTTCAGTTCACAAGAAGAATGGGAGAAAGGAAGTGATGTTATCTCGGAATCTCCCGTACCTCAGATTCAGTTTTCAGACACTTCTAGTGTTCAGAGTCAGCAATCTGTTGGGTCTATACATCAGATATCTGTTCCCCTCCAGAGTAAATGATTATACCATTATAATCCGCGTCAGCACGCCCGACGAAGACCAAGGAAGCCACAGAGGTATTTCACCCAGCTGCCAATGTCGTACAGTCAGCTATTGCCAAATTTGATCAGAGATGGATTGACAGTGCCAAAGAAGATTAATCCAGAGATTCCTCCATATCCGCTAGGTTTTAATGTCAACGCCCGCTGTGAGTACCATGCTGGGTCAACCGAAGACTGTAAGGTGTTAAAGAGTAAAATTCAGACTCTGCTTGACTCCAACATGTTCTCAGTCACGCCTCAGGGTGTCCAGATCAACGATCTTTCATCATCCAGTCATGTGGGTTTGAAAGAGTATCAGACTTACTTCGACAGACAATTCTGAAGATGGCTGGTTCAGCAGCAAATCCGGACTTGAAAGCCCAGTTCCCCGAAGCTGGCAATCTTCTTTTATCATGTCATTTATTTGCATTTGTAGTTTCTTTTCTGTTAAAGTGCAAATCTAATTTGTAAAACTTGCATTGTTTTCAATTGATATTGATAATGAAATGAATATGCATGTTTTGATTTAATCCATTCGTATTCACTCTATACTTTTTATTGATATCAAACGCTTGGTTAAGCGGAATCCAGGAAGGATGACAAAATTGAAAGACGTGCAAGCTTCCGATTGTATGCTTTTGAATAAAACCTGTTGATGATGTACAAGCATTGTTTCAAATTCCTAAACACCGGAGATATAAGGAAGATAATCCCTTGTCAACCCCTTTGAGCCTAGTAGTAGGAGTTTCTTTCTGAAAACGGAAAAACCCTTAATTTTAACCTAGGGCAGGGTAGGTGTCAGTTAATTTGACTGAGCGTCCAAATTGCAAAAGGAGTGTTCCTGTTCGAGGATCAATCACACATCTATAGGTCGTACCTAAAAAACCCACAATGGGTATCCATCACTGACCAAGGAGTAAAATAGTCACAATCCTTTCAACAAGTCAGATAAGTCGGTGTCACACGATTTGTTCACAAAAAAAAATAATTAAAAGAATAGAAAAAGAAAAAGAAAAAGAAAAAGCTCGCTAAGTCAATAACTTGAGAACAAGTGGCTTAGGAAAAAAATTAGGGCATCCCGCTGGACTCCAAAACCAGAAACTTAAAAGAGTTAGTCTAGGAAAAAATTAGGGAAAAACGAAAAAAAAAAAGCGAAAAGCGAAAAGGATTACAAAAGACAATCCTCGGCGAAAGAACAGATCGTGTGATTCCAGGCACCAAAGACGAAAAGCGAGTGACTGTCACTCCAAAGATTTGTGGTTTCCCGAACCATCACTCCTGTCATTCATCCTCTGAGAGGTAAGCGCTCGTGTCGAATTAGCTGAATATAGGATTGGAGAACATCACGGAGAATGGGTGGGTTAAAATATATTTTGAGCCTTTATCCTTTCCTTCGAACCGTGAACATGACCATGTTACAACCTTCAAAAGTCCTAATTGAAGCAGGTTTATTTTGAGAGCATACTTCGGTAAAGACCGCATCGAAACTGACTCCTAAAAGGATTCCTCTTACCGCGTTGGTATTAATGTTAACCTTCTGATAAGTGATTTATTCATTATATGTCACAAAGTTTTCCAGTGAACAAGCTAGGATTTCAAAACTGTCATATGCATTGCATTTAATATATCTTTTATGCAGAACAATTTGTTTTAATTGCGAGTAAGCACTTGACAGTAGGAAAGTTTCCATAGTGGAAAGTTTTGATCAAGATAAGATGCAGAGCGTTTATGCACTCCGTCAAACCGGGGCAATTCATCAAACAATCATATCATGGGGGTCAGCCATCCAAAAGTCAGTTAATCTAGGGCAATCAGGTCCAGATTCAGTAAATCTCTCGAAGTTAGAGGCATTCATTACAAGGCTGGGCCAGGCCACCCCAAGAGTAGAGGCTATCCTTATCCAAAAGCCAGCACTTCATCGAGGTTCAGAATGTTGAGGCAGTTCATGCCTAACCATCAGGGTACGGAGATTTCAGGTTCCCTTTCGAGGAAGATTCTTACAGAAATCCCACAGGCTGGGGCAAATTCAGAAACAAATGAACTGTTCCTTTCCATGTTTTCAGAGTTGTTCAGAGCTATTCAAGCAGGTTCAGTCAACTTTCAAGTTCAAGACGAATGTCGGGAAGTCAGGTTAACAATCCCCTGACCCTTAAACCTTATATCCAGACAAGCCGTTCTCCAAACTTGTATCTAGACAGGACCTTTCCAGTGTCAGCCATACCTGACCCTTCACAGATAGCCTAAAGTCCAATCCCTATTGGCAACCACCAGAAAGCCCAATCTGTAACAACCCAACTTTCAATAATTAATTATCTATATTAAATAATTGATTTATTTGGATTATTTTAATTATTGGAATTATTGGTAGATATTGGAGAGAAATAGAAGAGAAAGGCATATAAGGAAAAGTGGAAGGAAAAGGAAAGAATAGAAACATAAGAGAAAGAGAAGAGAAAGAAAGAGGAAGAGGAGAAAAGAGAAGGAAAAGAAGGAAAAGCTTGGAAAGCTCAAGAACAACTTCTAGCTTTCGATTTAATCAAGGTAAGGGTATGAAATATCATTATCTTGTCAATATATATGATTATGTATGGATTGTTTGGGTTGTTGGATGTTTTTCTCCATTTTCCATTTTAGGGCAAAAACGAGTTTAATCGGTAGAATCGATGTTTTAACGGTTGAAATCGAGAATAAGTGGTTTAGATTAGTCGAGGGTTGTTAGACTAAGGTTATAGAAACTGGTTTGGTCAGAATCGGTTGATTTTGTGAAGAGTTGTGGATTTTGGACAATGAGGATTTTGGAATACGCAGACACTCGCTAGCACGTTCGCTAGGCGAACTGGTCGCGAGCGTTCGCTAGTAGCGAGCTGGTAACGAAAGGTCCCAGATTTGGGCAGAATGGAGATGGATCTCTTCGCTGGTGGCGAATGAGGTAGCGAAGGTTCGCTAGGCCTTAGCTAAGCGAGCTAGGTAGCGAACGAAGTCAGTAGCTTCTGTTTGCCTTCGCGAGCTGATTCGCTAGGCGAACTGGTAGCGAGCATTCGCTAGGGACTCGCTAGGTGAGCATGTTAGCGAGCGTGAGAGCATTTTGTTTTCTTTGAGATTCAATCCAATGTTGAATTCTTGGTTCGATTGTGTTCGATCCTTGTTGGAAACGAGTAGTTGTGTGCTGTGAAATATATGTTGTGGGTAGCCGTATGATGTGAATCCTAGATTATGAATTGTGGTCTTTTGACAAACTTAATGCATTGTTTAAATTGATTAAAATTGCATGATGAATGCGATTGAGTTCGTTGCCGCTGGCAACAATGTTGTGAATAATGCATGAGAACATATTGTGAATATGTGTGCATTGCTTGATAAATATATTGATGGTATTGATATGAGTATGTTGTGTGTGCAATCAAGTTATAATTCTTGAGTGATGAATTATTGGAATGCATGGGATTAAGATGCGAGAACGGTCTTAAGTGCATTTGGTGGTTGATTGCATATGCATCATTTAGTCAAGAGGCAATGCTTGCTAGTTTCGTGGAGACTAGTGACTTATCCCAAACCTAGATGGGTAGGTTTGAAAGCTTAGAGGACGAGCTTTTGTTGTTATCGGTCTAGAAGGGTGGACCCGGTTTAAGTGTAAAAACCAAAAAATGATAACAAGTGTTGGTACCACATGGCATAAATTGCATTGAGTTTCATTGAGTCACATAGCAAATGTGTATTGTTGTATAAGGGTATACTTGTATGTGGAGCATTGAATTGAAAATTATGGATGTATGCATGATGAAATATGCTTGGTGATTATCCATGTTGTTTATACATATGTTGTGATGTATATGATGACTAAAATGAATTGTGGTGAGAGAAATGTGAAATATATGTGTTCCGTGCTTGTGTGTGTGTGTGTGTGTATATATATATATATATATATATATATATATATATATATATATATATATATATATATATATATATATATATATATATATATATATATATATGCATTAATTATTGTGATAATGTTTCTCACCCTTCTGTTATTTTATAATGCTCTATGAGGCATTGCAGATTAGGTTGCTGGAGGTCTTTTGTGAAGTATAGCTTCATTCTTTTGGTCGGTTAGCTCTGATATGTAGCACTGGGTAGTTAGGATTGTATAACATTCTTTTGTGATACATTTGGATATGTATCTGTTGGCAAATGTTGATGTAAATATGGATGACGTGATGAAACAAACTGAATGATATGTATTTACATGATTACATGTTAAGTGATTCAATGTTTAGATTTTCCTCTTTTAATTCTAAATATTGAGATGTGGGTGTAAAGACTAAGTTCCTCTGTTGAAACTACCCCATTGTTGCATGTCTTTTATCGAGCAGGTGTTGTATGTTAATTTCGTGATGATGTGGCATACCTCTTTTATACCATGTTTTAATTATACACTGATGAAAATTTAATATGTGCTAATTGATTTATCTGATTATTTGGGGGTATAGAAATGGGTGTTACACAATCCATATTGGCACATCATTCCAAAATCCAATTCTCATTGGTACCCAAGAAGATTTCACATGGTCTTCCCCAGCAAGTCCAATCATACTTGGCACATCCGGTTATTCCCAGCGGAGTTGGCTTCACCTCTTCAGCATTTATTTTGCTGAAAAGGTTCTTTTGCGTCCAGCTTTCCCCGACAGCCTGAGCCTGCATTTGCATCTTTGCATATAGTTATCATATTTGCATCATCTTTGCATTTCATCCTCAAATGCGTAGCATTTCCATTTCGTATGGAGCATTACACCATAGAAAAATTCGAATATATGCATACGAAGCATAAGCTAGATTTCTGTCAGCTTTCCGTGGCAACCTGAATCACTCTTCAATCAATACAGGGGCATTTATCCAACAGTTTTGTTCAGATAGCTCATCAGCTTATTTTCTTCTGGATTCCAGATCGTACGTCAGATTCTCTTTGTCCACCAGTCCTCTGATGATGACATCTCTAAGAAGATTATCTTTGTCCATCAGTCCTCTGATGACGACACCCCAACAGATTCTTATTGTCAATCCCTATTGATGATGTGTTTCCCCAGCAGGTTTTCTCTCCGTCTATCCTTAGACGACGTGAGCTTCATATATGGTTTTCTCTCCGTCTATCCTTAGACGACGTGAGCTTCGGACAAGTTTGCTTACCGTCTATCATTAGACGATATGGATTTTGGATATGGGTCTTTCTTTCTGTCTATCCTTAGACAATGTGAACGTTGGATTTTCTTTCTGTCTATCCTTAGACGATGTGAATGTTGTGGTTTTCTTTCCGTCTACCTTCAGACGATGTGAGTAATTGTTTTTCTTGCTGTCTATCCTTAGACGATGTGAACTTTTTTGGAGATGCTTTTCTTTCTGTCTATCCTTAGACGATGTGAACGTTGTGGTGTCTTTCTGTCTACCGTTAGACGATGTGAGTGTTGCACCCCAAAATTTGACCAACTACTCATCGCAATTTGGCTCATGTTTCGACTCATTTCATTTTCGCATTTGCATACCACGTACATTGCATTTTTTCCAGTCAGATTGACTTTATCGGGATTACAGCCCTCTGATCGCACTTCAGGCATTGCAGGCCAATACGAGGACGTATTTTGAGAATTGGTGCTCGTCCCGGTGTTTTCAGCTCTCGCTGTTGTTTTTGAGGACATCTCGGTGTCCGGGATTTTTACCGTTTATTTCGATACAGTCGTTAATCGATTTAATCGGCTTCCTCGCTATTTTTAGGTTTTTCCTTTATTTTCTAGAATTTTTACAGATTTAATTGATTTTTCTAGGTGTTAGATAGATTTTTTAATAGATATTAATTGTTTTTAAATAGATTTTGGTTTTAATTTCTTTTTAAGAATAAATCATATATTTTAGATCTTGAGTAGAGTTTTTATAATGATTTTTAATAGGAAATTCTTTTACTAGGTATTTTTTAAAATAGAAATTAATAGAGTTTTTTTTCTATTTTTATTTGTTTAGAAATAAGTAGAATTAATAGAAGTTAATAGATTTAATAGAGTTTTATTCTAAGATTTAATTCTTTTAGGATTTAATTAGATTAATTAGATAGTTAAATCCCTTTTTAGATGTTAATTAGGGTCTTAGTTAGGTTTTAAGTGAGTTTATTAGAATTAATTAGGATTAGAATAGTTTTAATTTTCATTTAGGATTTAATTACAGTTTTTTAATTTTCGTTAGTGTTAATTGAGTATTAATTAGTTTAACCAGGTTTTAATTCATTAACCATGTGTTCATTAATGGTTAATCAGGTCATTAAATTCGTGGGCCATGTGTCCCATTTCTGAGCCCAGTCCAAATCGCCACGTGTCCACCATATAAAGCCCCCACGCGTGTTCATTTCTGAGGTCCCCCATTTTTTTCGCCACGTTTTGTCCTCTCTTCACGCCACGTTTCACGCGCAGAAGCTTCCACATCCTTCTGCATGTAGCCACACGTGGCTCTCCCTCTCTCTTCCACCTCCACCACGTGTAACCCATGCAAGCTCCCACACCGCCACCTGTCTACGCCTCACCCCTCACCGGAGACCCCGCCGCCGGCCATGCAACCACCGCGCCGGCCACCTTCTAACTATCTCCGACCGCCATAACCACTCACCGGTAACCGTTTTTTTCGCCGGAAACTTCACATCCCGCCGGAATCCTCATCCAACCTTCATCAATGTTCATGCGTTTTTCCAGAATTTGTTCAATCTTCATCATCGCGTTCATCATCCCGTTCCAGATGATACATTCTTCATCCTTATTTTCCAGTTCGTCAAGATCATGATCCGTGCTCGTCACGTCCGTAACCGTTGTTGGATCTGGATTTGCGTTCATCATCGAATTCCATCAGAGCTTCATGGTGTTCATCATGCAGCTCCAGATTTCTTCAAGGTTGCCAAGAATGTTCATACACTCCAAGTTTCCCAGATTCTGTTCATCTTCCGACCTTCATATTCCTCCAGTTCTCATCAGTGATTCCCAGGAGTAATCAAGAACATGCATCCAGATCTTCGTTGGCAACAATGTCCGTTCAATCTTCATTCGAAGAACTCAACATTCTGGATCTTAAACTGAGTTCCTCAGATCTTGCTCCATAGAACCTTCATGCAAACTTCCAAATCTCCAGATCGCTCAACAAACAACAAACTTCAAGAATCTTCATCGCCAAGATTTAACCGGTAATGTCAAAGTCCTTCACCTTCTCCAGATTTTTTCAAGTATTATCATCGCTGGATCTCCATCAAGAACCTGGACCTTCAATATCTTCAAGAAGTTCGTCTGAAGATCGTCAGGCCGTTTTTTTTGTTTTTGTTTAAGATCTGAAGGAAGATGAAGTTCGTGTTGGAGGTTGAGACGAAGGTGTTTGAACGGAGAGGAGATGGAGAAGAGGTCTGAGCGGAGAAAGGGTTGGGAGAAACGGCACAGTTGGATGAACAGTGGAATGAGGGTGAGGGGATTAGGGTTTCTGAGGGTGAACGAGAGAGAGAGAGGGCTGTGTGGATTGGGCTGTGGCCCATTAGTTTCTTTTGTCCGTACACCCTCCGTTTTGGGCAATAAACCCCCCGTTTTGATTATTATTTTGAGGGCTGATGGGCTAGGCCCACTGCGCGTTTTTGCTGATGCACCTCCGGTTTCGCTGATGCACCCCCTGTCCCTTGTTTTGTTTTTTCTGAATTTCTTTGTGGGCTGGGCCCTGTATTGTTTTTGCTGCATTAATACCCATTCTGCAGTTTGTACCCCCTCCCCTCTTACTTTAATTTCTCCCTTGTATTGGACGAATGAGTGTAATAGATGTAGTTTTATTTTTTTTAGGATTATAGTTTTATTTTCCTAGGATATTAATGCATAGTTTTATAGAATTTATATTCTATTATTTTTTAGCATGTTATAGGGTATTATAGATTTAATATAGTTTTGTTATTTTCTTCATAGAATAGTATAGGATTTTATATAGAATTTCCATTATATTTTTCTATACACATTTATAGATTTAATTCTTTAGAATATTTTCTAGTTAGAATTTAATTGCCGTATTTTAGGAGTAGCATTTTATTTCCATTTGTTATTGGATTTGTCTCCTGTTTTCTCTCCTATTTTCGTTTCTATCCAATTTTATCCCGATTTTATTTTTTGACTGGCCGTGTGACACGATTCAATTGGAGATTGATTTTCGATATCATTTCTCCATCTTGTCTTTGACACGGATATCAATACGCTACCTCTTAGAGTTCGATTTCTCATATAAGTCGAACCATGACGGTCTAAGCGTCACATTGTTCCGATTCGAGCGTCATCGTCAAAGATCCAGAGAGGAGAAGATTGGAATGGAGCTTGCGCGCATGTCAAGGGTCAACGGAACCACTCCGTTCGGTAACATCTATTCATCGTCTTCTTCAAATCTTCAAGCAACCGTCGAGTGTTGTGAGATCGTTAGATACGTAGGAAATGGTTGCGGGAGGGTCACTCTCACGTAACTTGGGTGTTTAGTGTATCACCCTTAGGGTGATATGCAACACATTCGCTCCTACGTCTTAGGTTCTTGCGTGTGTGTCCCGCATTCCTTCCCGTTTAGGCGTAGGCCTGCTTCCCCTTCTCTTGCCCCGTGCAATCGAGACCTATCCTGAACTACGCTGCTCTGATTTCTCTGACGAGAATACGTAGGCCCAAGACGCGATGTCTTGCCGAGCAAATTTCCCGTAGTCGAACTACGTCGTGCTCTGATTTTCTCTGAAGAGAATATGTAGGCATAGGATGCGATGTCCTAGCGAGCACACTAACAACTAACCTATTTATTCTCCTCGCTGCTGTACGAACGAGACTTTCCCGCTAACGACTGATGTTATCCTTGTTTCTTGCCCTAGTGCATTTGAGACCAGACCGTAGTTCTAGTTCCCGTAGGTTCCCATACCTCGAAACCCGACATACTACGTCCGTTCTACCGCAAACAGGTACGCCTAAGTCTCCAATGGTCGAGCAGCGTCCACCTAACTGCTAGAATGTGTACGCTAGTATCGTCAACCTTTTCTCTCACCCCCGTGTGACCGAGAACACCCTGTCTACCCGTAGTTAGCCTGAACTACGTCTTGCTCTGATTTCTCTGATGAGAATACGTAGGCCCAAGACGCGACGTCTTGCCGGGCAAA
This sequence comes from Lathyrus sativus, assembly GCA_963859935.3. Taxonomy (NCBI): domain Eukaryota; kingdom Viridiplantae; phylum Streptophyta; class Magnoliopsida; order Fabales; family Fabaceae; genus Lathyrus; species Lathyrus sativus. The sequence continues at coordinate 520,653,825 of OZ012740.1, read as the reverse complement.
ACTTCCCCGTAGTTTCCCGAACTACGTAGACTCTGATTTCTCATTCTCTGATGAGAATACGTAGGCATTGAGTGCGACGCTCTATCGAGTTAGTTTCTTTCTGTTTAGATCTAGCATCCGTAGATAGATTGTTTTTCACCCGTAGACAAACCAACAAGCGTGGATCCCGTCGAGTACGACGGACGTGAGGGGTGCTAATACCTTCCCCTTCCGTAACCGACTCCCAAACCCAGACAACGGTTGTGATGACCTTGTCTTATACCTTTTTCGTCAGGTTTTTCCGATCGTTTCCTTTCCCGCTCCGAGGGATAAATAACGAAAGGTGGCGACTCTTCTGTTTTGCCGGCACCTTATTTTCGCGGAAGCGACAGCTGGCGACTCTGCTGGGGACTCCAACGGTTCCCAGCTGCTGAGGACTGCAATGGTTCCTTATGCATGTGGGATCCAACGTCCCCTAAGAGAGTCAATCCTAGCGCTTGTTTGCGTGTCTGTGGGTGTTTACTTTTTGTGTTGTATTTTACTGATGTATTTACATTTCCCGCACTTTTTTGTTGTATTTTACTGATGTATTTACATTTCCCGCACTATATTATTATCTGTTGCTATTGTGCTGTTATGGGATGGGAGCTCTGATGAGTGAGAAGCCAGACCCAGGCTTTAGTGCACCATAGAATTAGTTGTGGAAATTAGTGGGTGCGCACTTGCTTGGCAGGCGCTAGTGTCTCATGAAATCCACGCTCAGACGAGGTTCTCCCGGTTGGCTTCTCTTTCAACCCTTTGGGTTGAGACGGTTGTTAGTTTGGAGGATTGTCGACTCTGGGGACCGATCATTTGTGATTCAGCCGAGTGAGGCCGCTTCATGAGCTGGTGATGCCACACCTTCTGGGTATCGTATCACCCCTCTTGAATATCTGTGACGCTGATGAACGCATAGGATGCCGAACTTGTGTCAGTTTAGGTCCATACCCGTGAGTGGGAGGGTTTTTGCAGGAAACTTGACTTCCAGCCTACCCAATATCTTGGTTTTCTCTCGTCAGAGCAGACTTATCCCGTCAGTAGCGCAGCAGCAATCAGAGCTTTGTGGGGGCTGTGATCCTGTGTTTGCTGCATCTTGCATTGCATTTGTATGAACATTCCTGCATCATATTGCATGCCATACTCCAGCTAGTCAGAGCTCTTATCCGGCCGTTGTTTTGGTTCTGATGGTGAGTGTTGAAGACGACCAAGGGGCTGAAGCAGATTTGATCAGAGTCAAGCAGTGAAGTCAGTTGACAGTTGTTGGTAGCTATGTCAGAGAGCAGCTTCCAGTTTGTTGATACCTTGTCAGGTTTCACTGTGACGTCCAATCCTTTGTATGGATCTATGCATGACGAAGACTTTCCGCAAGTGAACAACCTTACTGCAGCTCAGCTTGTACAACCTTCTGTTGAAGACCGAGGTCTACGTGAGCAGTTTGTTGTCCGAGGTGAACGTTCTCCTTCTGTTGATATCTCAGACTACCAGGGTGTTGCCTTCCCTGTGCCAAAGTCCCGAAGAGAGGTCCCGATAGCAAAGACCGAAGACCCATTAGCTCCCGTGTATGCTAGAAGGTTTCGTGCATTGGATGAAAGATTCAAAGCCTTGAAAGGTAAAGACGCTGTTAACCCTAGTGCTGCAGACATGTGTCTGGTTCCTGGCCTAGTGTTACCTCCGAAGTTCAGAATGCTGAGGTTTGAAAAGTGCAAAGGAGATAGTTTCCCGAAGCAACATTTGGTGATGTTCTGCCGAAGAATGACTTCGTTTGTGCACGACGACAAGTTGATGATTCACTGCTTTCAGGATAGTCTGATTGGGGCATCTCTGAGTTGGTATATGCAGTTGGAGAGTAATCAGATCCGATCATGGGTGAATTTAGCCAATGCTTTTCTGAAGCAGTATGACTACAATCTTGATGAAGCTCCTAGTCGCATGCAGCTGCAAGAATTGTCTCAAGGGAACAATGAACCTTTCAAAAAGTATGTTCAGAGATGGAGAGAATTTGCTGCTAGAGTGCAACCACGGCTTCTAGACCGAGAGTTAAAAGGCATGTTCGTAAACTCCTTGCAGAGCCCGTACTTCGAAAGAATGCTTGGAAAGGCACCAAATTTCTCTGAATTGGTAAGGGCAGGAGAGTGCATCGAGTATGGTGTAAAGACTGGAAGAATCCAGAATGTTTCAGGCGGTCAGGCTAGTGAAACAGAATCTTTCTATAGCTGCCAAACTAAAGAAGGAGTTGTGATCAATGCAGTCCTGAATGATGTTGGGTATCCTCGAGACGAATCGGTGAAATCTGTTGGTTCTCCGTCTTCTCAGCGGTCAATATCTTCCATGTCTCGACAGACAATTGTGCCTAGGGCACCACATCGGGAACCTTATGTCGCTCCTCTTACGAATCCACGAGCCCGTGGTCGAGGTTATCAGAATCAGCGCCAGAATCAGAACAGGCCTCGTAACAACTTGGAACGAAGGAATGCTCCTTCCCACCCAGTGCCTATGCTGTATAGCCAGTTGTTGCCATCTTTGGTCCAGAATTCTTTGGTGGAACCTAAAGCTCTCAAGCCCGTGCCAGAGCCTTACCCTCCAGGGTACAATCCCCGTGCTCAGTATGGTTACCATGGTGGATCTCCGGGGCATTCAACTGAAGATTGCAAAGCTTTTCAGGCAAAAGTGCAACAGTTGATCGACAAAGGGTGCATTTCCTTTCTAGAAGGAGTTTTGGTTGTTCATGACAACCTCTCAGCTGTTTGAGCTCGCAGATTCAGAGGGCTATTTCCAGAGGCCAGTGGTCCAGACAGGCCGACACCCTCAGCATTGGCAGTCCTTGGGCTGTTATCATTTGCATTTGTAGTTTCTTTTCTGTTAGTTACTACTTGCTGTTAAATATTGTTTGTTTCGAATGGTAATATTAATAAAGTGACTATGCATTTTTCTGAATTAATCATGTCGTTGTCACTCATTTACTGCATTGCACTGACACTTGCACTTTATTCACTCCACTTTATCACTATGATTAGCAAAGATTGGAGGGAGGATGACGAAACTGAATACTCATAACCGATGAGCGTATGCTTTCAGATAAAACCTTGCCTATGATGTACAGGCATTGTTTCAAATCTCCTAAACACCGGAGAGATAAGGAAGAGAATCCCTTGTTAACCACTTCGAGCCGAGAAGTAGGAGTTTTTTTTTCGGACTTTTAAACCCTCACATCTTAACCCGGGGCAGGGTAGTTGTCAGTTAGCTTGACCGAGCGTTCAAGTCTTATAGAGGAGTGTTGTCTTTCGAGGACCAATCACATCGTATTCCTCCCCAGAGGTCGTACCTCGTCAACCACAATGGTTAAACCTCACCAATCAGGAGTGAGACAGTTATAAACCTCTCGGATGAATCCAGACCACCAGTGTCGCACGACTTGTTCCAAGAAAAAGAAAAAAGGAATAAGAAAGCCCGCTAAGTAAAAGAGAAAAGCTGGAAAGCAGATACTTAGGCAAAAATCAGGGCATCCCGCTGGACTTCAAAAGAAAAATCGAAAAGAACTCTGAAGAGTCAGTCCAGGCAAAAATTAGGGAATCAAAAGAATGAAAAAGAGAGGATATAAAAAGAAAAATCCTCGAACAAGGACGAAGTCGTGTAGATACAGACACCGAAACGAAAGAGGAGTAACTGTCACTCCGAAGCACCTTGTGAATTCTTTAACCAATTGTTCCCAATATTCATCATACCTCTCGAAGAGGCGAGCGCTCGAGCCAAGTTAACTGAACCCTAGGATCGGAGATCATCACGTAGAAGGGGTGGGTACAAATCATAATTTGAGCCAAATATCCTTTGTTTCACGAACCGTGAACCCGACCATGATACAACCCTTAAAAGACCTAATTGAGGCAGGGTTTATTCTGAAAGCGCATTACGATAAGGTTGAGTAACCTGACTCCTACATGATTTGCCAATCATATCCTTGTTGTGTTTTTCACTGATAGAATCAGCACTACGTTTGAACTCTTTAGTTCATTCGTCACTCACTAGCATGACACGTAAATGAGTGACAGTACATTTTTCAAAATCTGCATGAAGACTGAATTAAAATTACCATTCGTGAATAAACAATTTTAATTGCAGGTCAGTAGTTGATACGGAAGGAATTCCAACAGGGAATAGTCAGTCGGGACTGAATCGTTAGCAGTCTGGATCAGAATGGTATACCGTGAAACCCTGTGAATCTGGGGCATTGACTTCCCGTGAGTTTAGAATCAGTTAGTCTGAGGACGAGTCCCGAATGATCGGTTGATTATGGGACAGTTCATTCAAGAAGCAGTTGATCAGAAGTGAATCTTCTCGAGACCCAATCAGGGGCAGCTATCCAGAACTCTTGTGATTTGAGGGAAGATCCCTCCAGTGTTCAATCAGGGCATGTTGAGTCGCTCAACGCTCGTTCAGGGGCAAGCTACTTCAGAAGTATTGGAACCAACCATGATGAGAGTTGGTTAGTTGAGGATGAATCCTTCCATTGTACAGATGTTGGGGCAAGCCATCTGAAGATTGTCTTGTTGCCAGCTGCTTTCTGTTCAGAATGAATTTTCCCAAAAGTCGGATTGGGGCAAGTTGAATTGCACTGGGGCAAGTTGTTCAAATGAGTTTGTTCACCCTATCAAGAGTTGAGTGTCGGGGAATCGTGTCATTACGCTGCCAAAAAACCTGAACCTTCTGAAGAAGCCTTGCTGCCATTGGATTGTTATCCTACAGCCTAACCAGTTACTTGGCTGAACCTTGTAACCGAATCGTTTTAAAGTCCAGTTCTCGTCTGGCAAACCGGAGATCAGTTCTCGTCTGAAATCCAAACCAGAAACCAGCCCTGTCTGGTCACCTTTTCTGTAACCTATTGTTTAAACAGTTCTCGTCTGGCCAACATAATTTTAAAGTCCAGTTCTCGTCTGGCAAACCGCAGATCAGCCCTCGTCTGACAACCTAACATATGTCGCTATCAGTTCTCGTCTGGTAGTCCACCTCGAATGCTAGTTCTCGTATAGTATTTCCCTTTCAAATCCACTTTTGTTGGTAACCAGAAATAAATCCCTATCACCATAAACCTATCCATAAACCAGAAAAAGCCTAATTGTACCTGACACGATGATTCCTAATGACTCGTATGTTGTCGCATTCCCCGACACAAGGCTCGATTGATCACAACTCCATGATTGGTACTCTGTATTCCCTGTGTTGATGTTGTTGAATCAGGATTATTTTCTCAGCAGAGACGTACAGTTTAAGATTGTTTCCCCTGAGCAGTTCGAGATTGCAGCAAGTTGAGATGGCATTTATCCCTTATCAGAGTAGGATCAAGATTATCCTCAGCAGGGCGAGATTGATATTCCCGGCAGAGTATGGCCATCCCAAGCATTGAACGTTGATTAGCCTGATGTGCTATGTCCCAAGTGGGTTGAGACTGAAGCTTTCCCTGACCGGCAGATTTGGGTTTTTTTCCCCAGCAGTGGGACTGATGCAATGTTGTATCCCCCCAGAGTCCAAGTTTGACTCCTTTCCCCCCAGAGTCCGAGTTTGACTCCTTTCCCCTTCGAGTCTAGGTCATTGACTCATTCCTCAAGTAGAGGTCGACGTTGATTTCGATCACTGAGTAATCTCCAGACGAGTAGATTGTGATGTCAGACAGAGAAGAGTTATTGCGCAGCAGACTGCTTCGTACCCTATAAGGACTTAGGGTGATCAAAAAGGACCGTTCAGGGTTGTTTTCCTCAGTGAAGGGAGACTCAATTTCAGTGATCGATTGTTATCTTCCGCAGCCGCCAGAGAGGTTTCCTTGATAGGATCGGTACATCTCCATCAGAGTTGTACTATGAGTAGCTAAAGATTGATATCCCCAGCAGAGTTGATACACATGTATTCCTCATCAGACTTGATAGTCCAGCAGGTGTTACCCAGAAGGGTCAGTCTCCGTAAGGCGTATGCAAGATTATCTTCAGCAGATCAGGATTGATATCCCTGATAGAGTGTAGCAGCATCTCCCCGCAGAGTCTGAATACGGGACCAAGAGCATTGATATGTATCCCCAAGCAGAGAAGATTCTCTCCCCAATCAGATGTATCCTGAAGGAATGGCATCTCCCCAGCTGAGTCATACACTGAAGTGTGCAGCAATTGATAGTTCCAGACTGAAGTCTTCAGCAGAATTGAGATTCCCCACAGAGTCGTACTCTCCCCTGTAAGTAGGATGATTCCTTCTTCCCCAGTCGAGTTTGCAGTTCCCCAAGAGAGCCGAGTCCTTGGAAAGCCGTTTGAGCCATGATTGGTGCTCCCCAGTAGAGTGTTGAATAACTGATGATGTATTTCCCCACCGGAGTCATTATCTCTAGGAAATCTTTGTCGCGAAGGCCGTGCAGTTTATTTCTGCGATTGACATCGATTCCCTCAGAAATTGTGGTTCGTATACCCAGATGAGCAGGTCCAGGTTCTCGTAGAACTTTGTTCCCCTACAGCAGTCGACTGAAGTTCGTTTCCCCAGGTTTAGTCTAATTGAGATTGGTGTGATTTCTTCTCCTCGGCAGGATGATTCCTCCTCTCCACCAGAGTAGTCCTTTCTCCTTGACAGGAGGATGCTCCCTTCAGCATTTATTTTGCTGATGGGGCCATAGCATGTTGCATGATTGCATAGCATCTACCCTGAAAACGCGTAGCGTTTCCACCGTGTGGAGCATTACGTTATTATCAAAGCATATGCATACGAAACATGAGCCAGGTCGCCGCCGTTCTTGTTTTGCAGATGTTCCTCCTCAGAATGGTTTGGTCCAAGATGATTCTCGAATTCCCCAGCGAAGTTGTGTGCTTAAGATGACTCTTAAATCCCCAGTGAATTCGCCAGAGTTGGTTGCTCAAGTTGATGCTTAGAGTCCCTGGCAGAACGTTTGCTCAGGATGATTCCCGAAATCTCCAGCATAGTTATTGGTTCAGGATGATTCTTGAAGTCTTCGACGGGGTTATTTGTTCAAGATGATTCTTGACTTCCTCAGCAGAGATGATTCACCCAGAATGATTTCTGAATCCCCCAAAGCAGAGTTACTTGATAGTTCTCCAGAATCCCCAGCGGAGATGTGTCATCCCCAGCAGGTTTTAAACATAGAGGTTGAACTTTCCTCGGAAGACTTGATGATTGAAGTCCGGCAGCGGTGCCGAAACCCCAGACTTGCTGATGAAGTCCAACTGTATTGACGAAGTAGTTCTCTCAGCTGATGCGGAGTGCCTGACGGTAAAAGATTGCATATCCTTATTTGGTTCATGATTGACCAAGAATGCTATCCTCGACCTACTGATGAAGTCCGGCTGACGCCTGAGAATCCCCTTGAATGCCCGATGGCATGAATAGCTTGATTGTTAAAGTTCCTAATGACCTGATGAGTCCCGAGGAATTCTTCTGCTATGACACAGAATGCCTGACGGCATAATCAACCATGTATTACCGGTTACCGAGTGACCAGCGACCCCTTGATGACTTGAGGACGAATATCTACAGCAAAATCAGATGATCATCCTGACGGAGATTTGAAATCAGACTTTTCCCCGGTTACCGTGTGACCAGTTCCCCAATGAGTTGCCGTGCATGCTCAGTTTTGAAGATGTTCCTACCGACCAGAGTATCGTTTACCTGTGTGGTGCCAGATCACCCGTTACCGTGTAACCAGTGATCCCTCGATGATTTGAGGACGCAATGCTATCAGATAAATCAGAGAATCATCCTGACGGAGGTTCAGATCAGTATTTCCCCAACTAGTTGTCGTGCAGCTATTTCAGTTTCCGAAGATTTGTTCCCATCAGAGTACCGTGTACTTGTGTAGTTGGCAAATTTCCGGGTTCTTTGGTATTCAACCGTCTTCTACCTTTGAATGTTTGAAAGTCGTTCGCTCTTCAACCCTTCAGGCCCAAGCCGTTTGAATAGGGGCAGCTGTTGCACCCCAAAATTTGACCAACTACTCATCGCAATTTGGCTCATGTTTCGACTCATTTCATTTTCGCATTTGCATACCATGTACATTGCATTTTTTCCAGTCAGATTGACTTTATCGGGATTACAGCCCTCTGATCGCACTTCAGGCATTGCAGGCCAATACGAGGACGTATTTTGAGAATTGGTGCTCGTCCCGGTGTTTTCAGCTCTCGCTGTTGTTTTTGAGGACATCTCGGTGTCCGGGATTTTTACCGTTTATTTCGATACAGTCGTTAATCGATTTAATCGGCTTCCTCGCTATTTTTAGGTTTTTCCTTTATTTTCTAGAATTTTTACAGATTTAATTGATTTTTCTAGGTGTTAGATAGATTTTTTAATAGATATTAATTGTTTTTAAATAGATTTTGGTTTTAATTTCTTTTTAAGAATAAATCATATATTTTAGATCTTGAGTAGAGTTTTTATAATGATTTTTAATAGGAAATTCTTTTACTAGGTATTTTTTAAAATAGAAATTAATAGAGTTTTTTTTTTCTATTTTTATTTGTTTAGAAATAAGTAGAATTAATAGAAGTTAATAGACTTAATAGAGTTTTATTCTAAGATTTAATTCTTTTAGGATTTAATTAGATTAATTAGATAGTTAAATCCCTTTTTAGATGTTAATTAGGGTCTTAGTTAGGTTTTAAGTGAGTTTATTAGAATTAATTAGGATTAGGAATAGTTTTAATTTTCATTTAGGATTTAATTACAGTTTTTTTAATTTTCGTTAGTGTTAATTGAGTATTAATTAGTTTAACCAGGTTTTAATTCATTAATCATGTGTTCATTAATGGTTAATCAGGTCATTAAATTCGTGGGCCATGTGTCCCATTTCTGAGCCCAGTCCAAATCGCCACGTGTCCACCATATAAAGCCCCCACGCGTGTTCATTTCTGAGGTCTCCCATTTTTTTCGCCACGTTTCGTCTGTCGCTACTCGAAAAATGCATCGCGCAACGACGGGGAGGCGAAAAGGAAGGACAGAAGAGTCGCCACCGAACTTTATTTATCCCATGAGGGGAAAGGAAAATATCGAGAAAACCTTAAGAAAAGAAAGGATAAGATGGTCTCGCGACCAAGAACGGGTTCGGAAGCCGGTTATGCAAAGGGGAAGGTATTAGCACCCCTCGCATCCATCGTACTCGATGGGAACCTTTTGTTTGCCGATGTGTGAATTTATTTGCTTAAATATTATGCTATAAAAGTGTTCCACGGGGTAAAAGAAGGGTTAGAAACAAGAAAGTTAGGAGGAAAGAGAGAACGGGGAAGAAAAGAGAAAGAACAGACTCGGTAGGACTTCGCAGTCCTATGCCTACGTATTCTCAATAGATGTGAGAAAGTCAGAGTCGACGTAGTTCGGGGAACTACAGATATGAGGGGAATGTGCTCGGCAAGGATTGTGGCCCTTGTGCCTACGTATCTTTACTTGAGAAAGTAAAGAATCAGAGCAGCCGTAGTTCGGCTTACGGTGTGCGGGGAAATTCTGGTAGACGATGCTATCATGCGCATTCTAGCAGTTAGGTGTATTGTTGCTCGCTCGTTGGAGACTTAGGGGTTACCTGTTTGCGGTAGAACGGACGTAACATATCCTTTTTGAAAGATTGATTAGTTTTCGCCACGCGAGGCAAGAAGTCACGTTTGGTTGATTGGATTGTTTTTAGGGGGCGAGACATGTCCTCGGGTAGTAACCCCTACGGGTAGTACCCAATTCTTTATCTCAAGGTTTTTGTTATAAAAGGGTGTGGCGAACGAGGCGTCTTTGTATTGAAAGACGAGCGTCGAAACCACCCTCACTACAGTGGGCATCCCTACGCTCGGAGAAGAAAAAGGTCTACACCCAATCCTCTCTCTTTAATTCAATGCAAAGAGAACTATGTTCTCTTATTAAAGATGTTTTTGGTTTTGAACGGTAAGTGCTTTGCGACAGAGAACCCTACGGTAAACGTCAGCACTCGGGATAGGAGAAGGCCTACGCCTAACCACTCCACGACCATTCAAGCTTTTGTTGTGAAAAGATTTGAAAATGCACTTGGTACGAGACCGAGGTTTTAGGTGAGAAAGGTTTCGAAATGAGGTTGTGAAAGTGAGATGGTGGATAAAGGCGTGTCTTCGTATCGAAAGACGAGTGTCGAGACCACCCTCACTACAGTGGGCATCCCAACACTCGAAGAGGAAGAAAGTCTACACTTAATCCCCTCTTTTTAATTCAATACAAAGAAAAATCAATTTATTATGGTTTGAAAATGGACTCGGTACGAGACCGAGGTTTTTGAAAATGCACTCGGTGCGGAGCCGAGGTTTTAGGAGGAAAAGGGGTGGAAGCGTCTTCGTATTGAAAGACGAGCGTCGAAACCACCCTCACTACAGTGGGTATCCCAACGCTCGAAGAAGAAGAGGTCTACACCCAATCCTCTCTTTTTAATTCAATACAAGGAATTGATCTTAAGGAGATGAGATTTGAAAATGGATGGGAAGCGTCTTCGCATTGAAAGACGAGTGTCGAAACCACCCTCACTACAGTGGGCATTCCAACACTCGGAGAGGAAGAAAGTCTACACTTAATCCCCTCGTTTAGTTCAATACAAAGATGATTTGATTTTGAAATTGGTTTGAAAATGTTTTTGAATCGAGTTGGGACAAGTAATGAAGAGAAAAAAGAGGTGGTCTCAGATCCGACATTACTCATCAATAATTTGACTAGTAATGAATTACAGAGGTCTCGTCATCGACCAAAACAGCGAAAAAATGTCCAATAACAAAAGAAGAAAGAATACAACTTCAAAAATAAAATAAGTCTTAGAATCTCTAAAAGAAAATGAAATAAAAAAACTTAAAATAAATTAAAGCTCTAAGAGAAATGTAAAAAAAAAAGAACTAATAAAAAAAACCACAAATAAAATATATAACATAAATGATATAATATATTCAAAATAATAATAATAGTATAAAAAGTATTTACAAAATGAAACAAAATTATGTAACAATAATAAATAATAATATTATGAATAATATGTGCTTATTAATAATTTACAATAAATAAAATATATAATATAAAATTTGAATAAATAATAAAAAGAAAAAGAGACAAGCTTCTTCTTCTTCGTAATGTTTCTGTATCTCACCGCGTTCTCGCTCTCACTCTCACTCTCATTGTTTTTCAAAACAAATCTTTCTATTTCTTACTAACACTCTCACTCTCTCTTGTTTATGAATCACATCTTCTCCTACATCTCATTTTTGCTTGTGTGTGGGTTTGTGGTTTACGGCGGGTTGACGGTTTCGAAAGGGGTTTATGGTTACGGGTTGTTTTGGATGTTAGATTGAAGGTAGGCTTCGAGAACAACAAATTTGCGGTGGAAATGGGTTGGTGATTTACATTTTTTTTGATTGAGTTTTCACGGTGGAGATTATGTAAGGTAGGTGGTTCGTGGAGTTTGAACGAAAGTTGTAAATGGTGAGGGTTCGTGTACTCAATGTCAGGAAACAAAACAAACAAAACAACACAGATCAAGACTATGAAGACAGAAAGAGTAACAGAGTACTTACAGAGTAGGAGCAAATACCACCAGATTGTTGATACAGAAAACATATAAGCTCCTTCTTCAATCCCTTTTTTCGTTTTTGTTCTTGTGTGCTTTTTTTGTCGAGGGATGAAGATGATCTGTGAGAGAGGGTGACTGTTGCCTCTGTTAGGGTTTTTTTTCTTCTTTTTTTCTGAGTGAATAATGCTGCTATATATATCCAATCCAATTAGGTTTAGCAGACAATCTCTGCTACAACTTCTGAGATCTCTGCTCTATTATGGTTGTATTTTTTTTGCCATGGTTTGCTTTATTCCTTTTTTGATGTTTAAACCTGTTGTGAAACTGCTGTCATTGGTGTTTTTGCCATTTTTGTGAATATGCCCCTGCTATCATTTGCTGAGCCTCCTGTCCTGTTTTTTTTAGCCTCTTAATTTTTGTTTGTTTATGCTGACTGTATCTTTCTATGTGTTTTTTTTGTAGAGAAGGTTTGGAGTGGTGCTGCTTGAAAAGTAAAGCTGGGTATTTAGCCTCTACCTTGCGTACAACCACTGATGAAGGGGAAACAAAGCTGACAGAAGAAGGGGATGAAAGAAAACTCTTAGTCATTCTTCCAAAGAGAAATGTTGGATTAGGTGGTTTTCCAACCAGTGTTGAATTTGTTGAATTTCCTGTATTCAGGCTTTGTTCAAGTAAAACAATAATGCTGATAAATTTGACATCCAATAGGCCATAAGATCATTGTCGTCTTGATCCTCAATTGCGGAACCAATCATCTGGACAAGGCGATCAAATACACTAGATCTTTCATCCTCAAATGATTTCCGGTGGAGAAGACATTTGTGAATGGTAAATGCAGCAATAGGCTTTCCATGGTTGAACTTTTATTTTCATCAAGTCTACTGATGTTTTGAGGAAAATTATCGTCTAGAACATCGGCAGAGGTAGTTTCAGCAGAGCCATCACCACTTAATAATGACTCAACAAAACGAGACTTGTGATCTTCCACGTTGTCTTCTAGTTTGGTTAACGACTCCCCTTCCATCCACTTCATAAAAACTGACGCATAAGGCTCAGTAATCACAAGATGAATTGGGACATCAGGAAATAGTTGGGATAAAGCATATGCAGCCACTTTATTCTGTGCGTCCTCTGCAGATTGAAAGATTTCATTCTGATCTGGAAGCTTAAGTGTTACCAGCCCCCCGACTTTTCGGTTCTTTCCCCTCCCACTAGCTTTACGCAATATGCTTACAGTATAGGAAAAACTCTTTCCTCTGCCAAGTATTTTATTGAATTTTGGAGCTTCCTATCCTGATTTCTGGCATAGCTGATGAAGAATAGCCTTTGGAACCTTTTGAGGGTCTCCCTTCTTCCAAATGCCATCTAACTTATCCAAGTTCTCCTCAGATAATCTTTTGATTTTTTCTAGTTTTTGTGCTTTCAAAATATCATAGTGTATTTCATTAGACGACACATTCTCCAAGAAGAAACCACCAAGCTCAATGTCTTCGACCACTTCTTGTGCAGAATCTTTTTCAACATGACCAGCTGGCCAGCAAGAATTAGCAAGATTTTCCTCCAGGTTAGGAAGCTCCACAGCACCTCCATTTATTGCTTCCACGTTAGAAGGCAAAATAATGGCTGAATTACTTTCTCCGTCATCTGTTGCTTCTTCTGTCAAAGGCTCATGGCCCATGGATGCTCTCTCAGATGCATGGTTAGTACTGATTTGCTCGTATTCTAATGCCAAGTTGTCATCTGATAATCCTAAAGCAGACAACTCCTGTTTCAGTTTCCGTATAATAAGGCTTGCCTGCTCCTGTTGTTTTTTGTCCCTTTTCTCCTTTGCCTTTGTAACTTCCAATCTTGCAGCAAGATACTCCTTGGCAATAACATCATAAGGCCTAGGTTCACGGAGCTTGTTTGTACCACTATTTTCGTAAAAAGGATCATCTTCCCAAGACGTATTTTAATCCTCTTGTTCCTGTTGCTCCACATATTGCCTAATCCAATCTGCTTGCGATGATTGGCAAGAATCTAAAGTATCACTGTTCAACTGTCTTTTGATTAAGACGGGAGATTCTAGAAGTTGGTCCTTAGTTGTTGTGATGGATGGATCCTCTAAGGAAGTTGAAGTGTGATGTTGATTTAATATAACACCAACAGAACCCCCTTGATTATAATGAGAAGAAGTTCCAGTGGAAAACTTGAGTGGAAGTTCATTTCCGGGCAAATTGAGGCATAACCAATCAAGAGCGGACTCAAACGTGGTAGAATCCTTGAGAGCGGAGAGAGCGAGTTCAATGTGATGATCAGTGAATCCTTCGCAATAGAGTTTCTCGTAAACAGCTTTGAGCTTCTTCGCTTTCTGATCCTTTGTTAGGGTATCGTCGGCCGCCGGATTGGGACGGGAAGAGTTGTTGAGCAAGAGGCGGCGGAGGCGGTTCTCGTTTTCAGCGGAAATTTGTAATTTGGGAGCTGATGAAGAGGATGATGACTGAGGATTTTTTTTGCTCGATGGTTCTACCTTCAGCAACAGACGCTCTCCCTCCCATGTAAGCAAGATATCGCATGAGTAACTTAGAAATTTCTGTTTTACCAGCACCACTTTCACCACTCACCAATATTGACTGGTTGATTCCATCATTTATCATGAGCCTATATGCTGTATCGGCAACAGCAAAAGGGATGTGGACTTAACTCACCAAATGCTGCTGCAGGTACATGGTGCGCCTTGGGTAGTGGCTAATATTGCTTCGGTATTATTTCGCTCTTGTCTCATGTGGCAGCTTACTCGTTAATTTTCGGTTGAAATTTCCTGTCATGAGCTTAGTACAACGGGCATGTGGCCTTTTGGATTATGGTTGACATTCACTGTGAGCTTATGTTGTCATTATCTTTGCAGCTGGCTATCTACGAGTTTGCTCGCCGTGTTGTGAATTGCAGGTACGGATTGAAGATGGTTGCAGGATTTGTAGTGTATGAAGTGTGAGATCAAAGGGTGCAGATATTTTGTAGAGCAAGTGTAAATGGTTTATGGGTGAGGTTTATATGTGATATGAGGTGGATTGTTGTTTGATCTCTAGTGATTATATGGTATTTAAGCTGATGTTTTTTTTGTAACAGGTTATGGTGAAGTGAAAATCAAAGTGGGAAAGAAATTTTAGCAACGGTTTGAGGGTGTGTAATGCCTACAATTCCTGCATTGTTCAGTATCCAGTTCCATGGATGACACGGAAGATGATGCTTGCTGACCCAATTTTTGGTTTAAATTATCTTGAATCGTGACTGATAGCTTGTACCCGGCCGTTCCTTTATATCCATACACACCAATACTGTAAGTCCCAGCAGCCAAACTTTTATCTTTAGAGCTGAGAATCAAAGTCTTTGATCCAATATCATGGGAAGACCACTCATGCTGGTGTCGTGTGGGAAATATTAGAGGATGTCTAGAAATGAAAAGATCAGTATCTCCCTCACCTGTCTCTGATTCTAATTTTACCTCGATACTAGAACTCCCACTAGAAATTTTCTCCCAGGTGTCATTGACTATTGAAAACTTGTAATACACAAACTTTCCTTCTTCTACTGTTCCGGTTTATGGCGTCCGAAATACAACGGGAATCAAAACATGTTGATGAGTCTGTTCTGAGAATTCAATTGGTTCAACTATGTCAACTTCAATATTTGTTTCTAAAACAGATACACTTGAAGAAGGGTTTAACTCAAGCACCTTCAATTTGTATTCAAGTTCTCCATAGTTTACAATGAAAATGTCACCTTGAGAAAGAGTAGCATGCTGCCGAAGACTTGTTTCAAGGATAGTCTTATGGTAGGGTTTATCATACCATAGCAATCTCATGTAATTTGACTTACATATAAGGCTTTTGAAAACCTTTTTTTTGTATTGTTTATGACATGGACTTTTGTACTTAAGAGAAAGAAGTAAACCTTTGGTATTTTTGTGAAAAGGAATTTTCTATATGTTACTCTTATGGATGTGGTTTTTTTTCTTTTCATGAGCTTGTACCATTCTTGTAATGATAATGACTCATATCCTTGATTTTATGATTTCTTGCTCAAAAATCCATAATGCTATCTTGCAAATACAACATTTTCATTACAAAAAAAAATGAGAACAAAATTCTATCCATGATTTGTAAAATATCAACATATTAATCCTTAAGACCTATTCAAACATGAATCCTGAGGCAAGCATGAGTCACTCCTCCTTTAAAGCATGAATTGTCATAATTTGCACAAATTTAAAATAAATCCAACCATAACTTATCTCGCTTAATTCTCATAACCTCAATAATTATCTAAGGATGTGGCTCCAAGAATATTGGAACACAAAAATAAAGATATTCCAAAAATCTCTTAAAAACGATAATCATGCCTTGAAAGGAATCAAACCTATCACTTGAATCAATCATCTCTAACCCTCAATCATGAAATAAAATTCGCCAGACCAAGATCAAGTCAGACCTGACTGATTTCCAACCTTTACTGGGCCCACACATTGATACAGATAGCCCTTCAATGAACCTCAATGATTACCACATACCACCGTCCTGCTAGCCTAAAAACACCTCATTTCCCTTCGACCCTGCCTTGTGAAATCTTGAGTTTGGGGCAACAAGTAGAAACAACATATCTTTTGATTTTCAGATTAGTGGTTGATGGAAAGATGTACAGACAAAAGATAAACAGGTAGGACAAATTTAGGGTATGACAGATGCCCCTATCTAATTGACTTAAACCGAGTAAGGCGAAATGCTACAGCATCCCTTCTTTCGAGGTAGAAGATGATTAGATATAAAAGACCCTGAATTTGTCTGAAAGGAAGGGAAATGCCCAGCAAATACCACCACCAAAAGGATGATGTAGCGAAACAAAATCAACCCTAACACCAAAAGGATGAAGGGATCCATTAGCAAAAAAAGATAATGGAGAACAAACACAAACAAAACCGACACCCCTTAGGATGTAGGGGGATAAGCTCCTCTGAATAGATTGCCACTTATCGCTGAAGATGGATAAGCTTCTCTGAAGAGATTGCCACTTATCGCTGAAGATGGATAAGCTTCTCTGAAGAGATTGCCACTTATCGCTGAAGATGGATAAGCTTCTCTGAAGAGATTGCCACTTATCGCTGAAGATGGATAAGCTTCTCTGAAGAGATTGCCACTTATCGCTGAAGATGGATAAGCTTCTCTGAAGAGATTGCCACTTATCGCTGAAGATGGATAAGCTTCTCTGAATAGATTGCCACTTATCGCTGAAGATGGATAAGCTTCTCTGAAGAGATTGCCACTTATCGCTGAAGATGGATAAGCTTCTCTGAAGAGATTGCCACTTATCGCTGAAGATGGATAAGCTTCTCTGAAGAGATTGCCACTTATCGCTGAAGATGGATAAGCTTCTCTGAAGAGATTGCCACTTATCGCTGAAGATGGATAAGCTTCTCTGAAGAGATTGCCACTTATCGCTGAAGATGGATAAGCTTCTCTGAAGAGATTGCCACTTACCGCTGAAGATGGATAAGCTTCTCTGAAGAGATTGCCACTTACCGCTGAAGATGGATAAGCTTCTCTGAAGAGATTGCCACTTACCGCTGAAGATGGATAAGCTTCTCTGAAGAGATTGCCACTTATCGCTGAAGATGGATAAGCTTCTCTGAAGAGATTGCCACTTATCGCTGAAGATGGATAAGCTTCTCTGAAGAGATTGCCACTTATCGCTGAAGATGGATAAGCTTCTCTGAAGAGATTGCCACTTATCGCTGAAGATGGATAAGCTTCTCTGAAGAGATTGCCACTTATCGCTGAAGATGGATAAGCTTCTCTGAAGAGATTGCCACTTATCGCTGAAGATGGATAAGCTTCTCTGAAGAGATTGCCACTTATCGCTGAAGATGGATAAGCTTCTCTGAAGAGATTGCCACTTATCGCTGAAGATGGATAAGCTTCTCTGAAGAGATTGCCACTTATCGCTGAAGATGGATAAGCTTCTCTGAAGAGATTGCCTGGGCTGATTGTTGATTTGAAGATCTGATTAACCACGAGGTTGCAATACATCATGCAATACACCCATGGTCTTGAAAAGATGCCCCTGGTTTGGGCTGAATTTTGCTTTGATAATCTTGAATTCCCTGGGAGGACCCATGGCCTTTGCAGATAATGCCCCTGACTGGGCTGCTAATTGCCTTGAAGCTCAATAAGTTGCAAAACTTCGTGGGGAACACCCACGGTCTTGTGGAAGGATGCCCCTGATTGGGCTCAATCTTGTCTTGATATCTTCTGACTCTAGTAAGAGAAACCCACAGTCTTGCAAGAGGTGCCCCTGTCTGGGCTGATGATCTTGGAAATCTTCGTGATTGACCCTGGATCTGAGCTCGCATATGCGAATGATTTATGATAATGATATTCCATAACAAGTGGAAATGCAAACGCAAATGCTAACACGCGGAGATGCAAGAGCTGGGGGAGTATGATATGATTCTGGGTATGCGTATGATGCAAGATGCTGATGAAGTCGAACGCGATGCGTATGATGCATATGATGTGTATGATTGCAGGAAGGTGATTGGGAATACAGGTGCCGACATGGCGGACTTTGGTGGTGGGAAAGTGAAGGATAAGCCTGACTTCCCGACATCATCTTTTCATGATGTGATAAAACCTGGAGGTGCCGATACCGTCAACTCGAGGCCTGCTCTGCCGGGTTTGACAGCCTTGTCAGTCAAGTCGTTACAAGATTTAGAATGATGTTCCTGTGTACTTCTTAGAGTCATGGTCACCCTTTAGTTACCCTAAGAGGGTAAGTCACCCTTTAATCTAATTTACCATAATGTCATTATATGCAAAACCCATCATCAAAATAAATGAAACTTGCAACCAAAGGGTAAATAAAAAAAACAGAAAAAGCTTTGATGAAAGTAATTTTATTAATGAAAACCCATAAATGGGAAAATTACAGAAGGAGGCAATTCCTAAAAGAGGTAACTGCTTTCGAAAGAGAATATAAAGACTAAGACAATGTTGAAAATGGTCCCTGCCAAGTTTCAAATCTGCTATGGCCCATATGTCTCTGAAGACCCTTCACGCCTTGCTTTTGAGCGCCACGATCGAATTGATCTTTCTCAGTCGAGGGCTTGATGGTTATGGAGGATGATTCACCCGTCTTTTCACGATGCAGTTCTGCCTTTTCGAATCCCTAACTTTTGCCTAGGCCGCCCTTTCAGGTTTTCAGCCTATCAGGATACTCTTTTTTTTTTTACTTCTAGTCCCTAATTTTGCCTGAACCATTTTTATGGTCCACCAGGACTCCCATTTTTGCGTGGATTTTCTTTTTGGGTCCACCGGGCTTATCTTTTAAGCATAATATTTTTTAACTGCATCTGCATTCACAGGGGATGAGAGATCGTCACCATCCATGGTTGACAGGATCATGGCCCCTCCGGAGAAAACTTTCTTTACTATATACGGACCCATTTTCCCCTTGGATCGACGTGAGTTGGCTGAATTTTCCTTAGTACCAAATCTCCTGCTTGGATGTGTCGTGGGCGAACCTTCTTATCAAAGGCCCCCTTCAATCGTTTTTGGTATAATTGTCCATGACAGATGGCCGTCATGCGTTTCTCGTCGATGAGATTGAGTTGGTCGAGTCTGGCTTGTATCCATTCGGCCTCATCTAGCTTGACGTCTGCTAAAATCCTTAAGGAGGGAATCTCTACTTCAATGGGCAATACTGCTTCCATGCCATATACGAGAGAAAACGGGGTTGCCCCTGTGGAAGTGCGCACTGAGGTGCGGTAGCCATGCAACGCGAACGGCAACATCTCGTGCCAGTCTTTGTAAGTCTTCACCATCTTCTGGACGATTTTCTTAATGTTCTTATTTGCCGCCTCAACAGCTCCGTTCATTTTAGGGCGATAAGGTGTTGAATTGTGGTGTTCAATTTTGAAGTTTTCACACAACTCTTTCATCATCTTATTGTTGAGGTTTGAACCATTGTCTGTAATGATCTTGTTCGGGATTCCATATCGACAAATAATCTCTTTTTTGATGAAGCGAGTCACCACTTGCTTAGTGACGTTGGCATAGGACGCCTCTTCTACCCATTTGGTAAAGTAATCGATGGCCACTAAGATAAAACGGTGCCCATTTGAAGCGGTTGGCTCGATGCGTCCGATTACATCTATACCCCACATAGCGAAGGGCCAAGGCGAAGTCAAAACATTCAGAGGGAGTGGTGAAGTATGGACCTTGTCTGCGTAAATTTGGCACTTGTGGCACGACTGGACATGGAGACAACAATCCGTTTCCATCGTCATCCAATAGTATCCCGCCCTCAAAATCTTTTTAACCATAGTATGACCACTAGCATGTGTCCCAAAAGATCCTTCATGCATTTCATTTATGATACGTTTTGCCTCGTGTTTATCCACGCATCTGAGTAGAACCGAATCGTAATTCCGCTTGTATAGCACGTCACCACTGAGGAATAACTTTGAGGAGAGCTTTCTGAGATACTTCTTGTCAGTGATAGTTATGCCTTCTGGATATTCTTGTGTCTCTAGATATCGCTTGATATCATAGAACCAAGGATGATTATCAGTTTTAGCTTCTTCCCCCTCGGCCGCTAGGCAATAAGCGGGTTCGTCCAAATATTCTAAACGGATGGATGGCGCCTCATTCTCCCACTTGACTTGAAACATAGATGCTAGTGTTGCTAGAGCGTCAGCCAACTGATTTTCTCCTCTGGGAATGTGATGGAAAGTGATCTCATCAAAGTACGGGATTAACTTCAAGACATGATCTCTGTAAGGAATTAACTTGAGGTCCAGTGTTTCATACTCCCCTTTAATCTGGCATATGACAAGCGCGGAATCTCCATAGACTTCTAGAATCTTGATTCTATTATCAATGGCAGCTTCAATTCCGAAAATACAGGCTTCATATTCGGCCATGTTGTTAGTACACTTAAAGCATAATCTGGCGGTGAATGGCAAGTGAAAGCCAGTTGGAGAAGTGATGATTGCCCCGATTCCACAACCTTTGGCATTTGCGGCACCATCGAACACGAGCGTCCATCGCGATCCTGGTTCGGGTCCATCATCTGGGCCTGGCGTGGCATAATCTCTGGCAAACATGACGTCTTCGTCAGGGAAATCGAAGCGCATAGACTGGTAGTTGTCCATAGGTTGGTGGGCAAGGTATTCAGAGAGCACACTCCCTTTGATAGCTTTCTGCGTAACATACTGGATGTCATACTCTGTTAACACCATTTGCCAACGAGCTACTCGCCCGGTGAGAGCGGGCTTCTCGAATATGTATTTGACAGGATCCATCTTGGAGATCAACAAAGTCGTATGGGTGAGCATATATTGTCTCAAGCGTTTTGCTGCCCAAGCCAATGCGCAACATGTCTTCTCGAGCATCGAATATCTCGTTTCACAGTCATTAAACTTCTTGCTGAGGTAATAGATTGCATGCTCTTTCCTGCCGGTTTCATCATGTTGTCCCAATACGCATCCCATGGATCCCTCTAACACAGTCAGGTACATGATCAGGGGTCGTCCGAGCACCGGAGGCATCAAGATCGGAGGTTCTTGTAGGTATTCCTTTATCTTCTCAAAGGCTTTCTGACAGTTATCGTTCCATACCACGGCTTGATCCTTTCGAAGTAATTTGAAGATGGGCTCACAAGTGGCCGTTAGATGAGATATGAACCTGGCGATATAGTTCAACCTCCCAAGGAACCCTCGGACCTCTTTTTCAGTTTTGGGAGCCGGCATCTCCTGGATAGCTTTGACCTTATCTGGATCGACTTCAATCCCTTTCTGGCTCACAATAAAACCTAGCAATTTACCAGATCTTAGACCAAAAGTGCATTTGTTGGGATTTAGTCTCAGCTGGAATTTCCTTAACCGGGCGAATAGCTTTCCCAAGTGGATAAGGTGCTCTTCCTCAGTCTGGGATTTCGCAATCATATCGTCTACATAACACTCAATCTCTTTATGTATCATGTCATGGAAAAGAGTGACCATTGCTCGCTGATATGTTGCGCCTGCGTTCTTAAGTCCAAATGGCATAACCTTGTAACAGAAAGTTCCCCATGGAGTGATGAAAGTCGTCTTTTCCATATCTTCGGGCGCCATCTTAATCTGGTTATATCCAGAAAAGCCATCCATAAATGAGAATACAGAAAATTGGGCTGTGTTGTCTACTAGCACATCAATGTGTGGCAAAGGGAAGTCATCTTTCGGACTCGCTCTATTAAGGTCTCTATAATCTACACACATTCGCACCTTCCCATCCTTTTTAGGTACTGGGACAATATTCGCTATCCATTGCGGATAGTTGGATACTGCCAGAAAACCAGCGTCCAATTGCTTTTGTACTTCCTCTTTGATCTTGAAGGACATCTCTGGCTTTGTTCTCCTCAACTTTTGCTTCACCGGCGGGCAGCCTTCCTTGAGAGGTAGTCTGTGCATCACAATCTCTTCATCTAGACTGGGCATATCTTTGTAAGACCAAGCAAATACGTCAACATACTCTCGAAGCAATATTATCAGTTTTGACTTAATCTCTGACTCTAAAGCTGCGCCTATCTTGATTTCTTTGGCATCCTCTTCAGTTCCCATGTTGATGACTTCGACCTCTTCTTGGTAGGGCTGAATGACCTTTGACTCCTGCTTCAATAGTCTAGCTAGCTCTTCTGGGAGATCACAATCTTCCTCGCAGTCTTCGTCGGCTTGGTAGATCGGGTTATCAAAGTCATATTGGACCATAACGGGGTCGTTATTGACAGGAGCAAGGGAAGATCTGCACGAATGGATGACTTCATGCTTTATTATTTTTTATTATTCTTAGAAAAGGTTGACAGAAAAAAGGAAAATAAAACAAAACATTGTCTTTCAAAGATAATTTTATGTGCAAAAAGTAAAAATGAAAGAAAGAGAGCGTAATTGGATGCGAAAGTTTATTTATTGATGATAAGTTATGCTTTAAAAGCAAAAGGCCCTACAACATGATCCATATGCCTTGGGCAGAGCATATGATTTTTTTTTAGATAAAATAAAAGGGAATTACTCGTCTACTAGAGTAACTTCGGGGATTTCAACGACTCTCCAATTGTTCAAAGTTTGATTAGGCGCCCTAGGATACACCATACACAGCTCTTCATGATCTTCGACTTCGGCTTCCAAAAACATGACTTGACCATCGACAAGGTGGCCTCCACTAGTAAAAACCAACGGAGTTGCCAGCTCTTTGCCCTTATCAGTTGCATTCTTCTGCTTGTAGCCTAGACCAGCTCCATTTTTGTTGTCGGGCAATTCCAACACCCTGCCCCATCCTCGCGGATGTCCCTCCTCTATCACCGTCCTCGCGTCCTTCCAAGTCACTATTGAAGATGCCGGCTTTTCGTAAATCATTTCAACATTGATCACTTCAAAAGCTTGAAACGGTGTCTCATGCACTTCATTTCCTACTTCCACATAGCGGAAAGAAGCAAGATGGCTCACGAGAACATCTTCCTCACCCTCAATGATGACCATCTGGTTGTTAATCATAAATTTGATCTTTTGATGCAAGGTTGAAGTTACAGCGCCTGCGGAATGAATCCACGGACGACCAAGAAGGCAACTGTAAGCAGGGTATATATCCATTACGTAAAATGTAATGATGAAAGTATGAGGTCCAATCTTGATCGGGAGATCAACCTCGCCTACCACAGTTCTCTTAGCTCCATCAAAAGCTTTTACAATAGTTTGACTTGGCTTCATCACAAGTCCTTCAATTGACAGCTTACACAACGAGCTTTTTGGTAACACATTCAACGATGATCCAGTGTCGACGAGCACCCTAGAGAAAACAACATCCACACATTCGATAGTAATGTGCAAGGCCTTGTTATGATTTTTACCTTCGGGAGGTAATTCACTATCATTAAAGCTCAAAATATGACCTGATGCAATATTTCCCACCACTTCTTCAAACTGTACTACCGATATCTCCTCCGGCACATGAGCTGCCTTCAAGAATTTTAGAAGTGCTTCTTGATGGGCCTTTGAACACATTAGCAATGACAGCATGGATATCTTCGAGGGCGTCTGATTGAGCTGATCAATCACTTTGTAATCGCTTTTCTGAATGATTCTTAGAAACTCCTCCGCTTCATCATTTGGGATGCCTTTCTGTTTAGATGACTGCCCCTGTTCATTGGTGCTTGGTATGGCAGTATCTTTCCTTGTATTGTCACTGCCGTTGACAGGAGATGCCGTCGGAGCGAAGATTCGACCACTTCTAGTGACGCCTCCGGTTCCCACGATGTTCTCTACAGTCTTCTTTTCTTCCAATACATCTTCTTCTGCCACCTTCTGTCCGTTGAGAAAAACAGTTTCATCGTATAACCAAGGTACAACTTTGGTGCTCTTGTACGGAAACGGAGATGGGGTCGAAATGACAAGCTGGTTCATTGATGGTGGAGACATAGGTATCTTAACTGGATCATACGGGATCTGCAGTGGGATAGAAGTATGTCCATACATGTTGTCCCATTCTTCCTCATCGCACGGTATGGTCAATGGTGTGCGGTTCGAATTGTCAACTGGGATCCAAAGCTCATATCCATCATCATATGGTATCTCCAATGTTTCGAACGGAATTTCAAGAGTAGCAACTTCCTCAATCTTTGATAGTTGTTCTGCTACTAATACACCCTGCTCAATCAGGCCTTGTATGCCCTTCTTCAGCTCAGCGCATCCTTGAGATCCGTCCATGCAAACATGGCAATTAGTTGGACATCCTGGGTAAATGTTTTTCAACAAGAGTCACTCCTTAATAGTGGAAAGTGGGGTCCTCAATTTCTCAATATCCGAAATTAATCGGATCCCCTTAGAGCCTTCAATCATGTTTGTTGAGTGGTGAGGTGGCATTGGATTAGATTTGATGTTCGGAGTATTTCGGGTAAAGTTTATCGCTTTTGAATCGATAAGATTTTGCACAATGTATTTTAAAGCCTTACAATTCTCAATGCTATGGCCTGGGGCGCCAGAGTGGAATTCACATCTCGCATTTACATCGTAGCCGTAGGGGAGAACAGCCGGAGGATCTTTCATTTCCCTAAGTTGAACGAGACCTGCTTTCAACAAGAACGGAAGCAATTTGGCGTAAGTGGACGGAATTGGATCAAGCCTCCTTTCTGGCTTTCTCTGCCCTTGATACTGATTTTGTCTTGGTTGATAGGGTTGTTGTTGTCGATTTTGCTGAGGCGCAGGCTGATTTGCCGGAATAGAAAGTGGTTGCTGTGGAGCAATGGCAGCAATGTGGTGATAACCTTGGTGAGTTCTCCCTCCATTGGTGAACACTGCACTAGCTTCGCCTTCCCTTTTCTTAACGAAACCCTGATAAGGCTTCTTGACCCCGCTTGCAGATCCGCCTGCATTCTGAATTTTTCCCGCCTTCATGAAACTCTCTAATCTCTCTCCAGCCATAACAAGTTCAGAAAACACCGTGGAGGTTGAGGATGCTAACCGCTCAAAGATCGGTCCTTGTAGCGTGCCCATGAATAGGTATGTCAGTTCTTTCTCCATCAGTGGAGGTTGTACCCTTGCAGCTACTCCCCTCCATCTCTGTGCGAAGTCTTTAAAACACTCATTCGGCTTCTGAGTCAAATTCTGAAGCTGCATACGATTCGGAGCCATGTCAGTATTATACTGATAATGCTTCACGAAAGCGTCTGCTAACACTTTCCAGCTTCTTACGTTGGATCGTTCAAGGTGCATATACCATTCTAGGGATGCCTCTGTTAAGCTATCTTGAAAGAAATGGATTAGTAGCTTCTCGTCATCAGAATAGGCGGCCATCTTCCTACAGTAAGACCTTATGTGGGTCTTAGGACAACTGTTACCCTTGTACTTCTCGAAGGTTGGAATTACAAACTTTGGAGGTATCTTAACTCCGGGTACAAGACATATTTCAGCGGCATCCAGTCCCAAAACATCGGGGCCTTGCAATGCCCTTACCACCTCTTGTAAGGCCTTGAACTTTTTCTCCAACTCAGCGGTTTGGGGCGCACATGCTTCAGCTGAATTTTCATAGAAGCCCTCATGTTCATCGTACTGGACTGGTATTGGGATCGCAGTGCCATGAGGTTGAGTAGTACCGACTGGCGGAGGGACGGTGTTGATAGGTACGGCGCCGGCAGAAGTAGGAATTGCCCCAACAGGGGTTGGGGTGGCATCAACAGGAATTGGAATTGCACCACTTGCATTGGGAATTGCACCAGCCAAAGTCTGATTAGCGCTCCTCTCCGCTGCTTGTCTCATCTCCTCTTGACTCCTGGCCATATTCTGAATCACCTCCATGAGTTGATTCATCTGCGTTTTCATGCCTAGCATCTCGCTCCTCATAGTAGCCTGGTCTTGCTCTATCTGATCCATGATTCTCTTCTGGCTATTCCTTGTGTTATACCGATGCCGTGAAGTCAGCTTGCTTTACTCTTTCTGAAAGGGGTAAGCGGTGTGTAAGATCGGGTTGTAGGAAATGCAAAAAGAAAAATGCGCAAACGTATGCAAAATGCTCGAGAGACTTTCGAGGCTTGTGATTATCATTGGTATCATAGAATCATGACTGAATAATAAAGAAGTGCACAATTTGGACCAAAAAGCAATCTTTCATTAATTTTAGAAAAAATTCATACAGACAAAAGCTGAATAAGCCGAAACTACAAGTCGTGCTACAAAAGATAACTGAATAACTAAAATTCTCTCTTTTGGAGACGTTCTTCAAGCTTCTTCGTCTCAAACATGAACCTCCTAAGCATTTGGTCGCAGAGCTGGATAAAGTGGTGAACAGAAGGGGGGATATCATTCCCTTCCAAGTCTTGAATGGCGCTTTCCAACCTCCATGGGATATCACGGATCATGAGGTTGCAATGCTCCACCAAATTGTTGTACCTAGCACGACACATATCTAGAGTCGACTGGTAATAACAAATAGAATCCACATGGGTGTCCAACAACTCATTGAGCTGAGCCTCCTTCTCGAGCCACTGCGCACTATCTCTTTGCAAAGCCTCGAAACGATTCCTCCACAGAAGGGTTGTTTCTTGGGCAGTTTCCAATTCTTGACATTTGTTATTCCACATGTCGGATGTGACATATGAATCTTTCAATGCCTCCTCTTTGAGTCTTCGTTCATTTTCCACTAGGGTCAAGGCATTTCTCAGTCGTTCTTCAAGATCCCCAATATCAGCCTTAAGATTCTCTCGTATTTCCTTCTTTTCGGCAGAGGCTATCTCAAAGAAGTGCCATGCCCTATCACAAGAAGCTTTGGTGTCCTTTAAGCGTTGTCGGAGAGTTGTTAATGATGCATCAGCCCCTTCGTAACCCTGCTGGTACCTGACTCTCAGATCCGTTTCTAATTTTAGCTTCTTGCTACTTTCAGCTGCTTGATCCTGTTCAAACTCCACCTTTCTTTTGTACTGACCGCTCTCCACCTTTGCTTGGTGGACTTCATTCTGAAGGTCCTGGTTCTCCTTAGTCAATCTCTCCACTATTAGCTTCAGTTTTTCATATTCTTCTATGGACACATGAGTGGGAGCAGGAGGTGCTTCTCGCATAGAGGGCTCTAAGGGAAATGGTAACGACCTTTCAGCTACTCTAGCTAGTAACCACCGGTTGTATGGCTCCTTTGCCACGCAATTCTTCGCTTTTAACTCCTTCCTCCCCTTTGTATGAATCTTGCCCCAAGCCTTAGCAATCTTCCTGACAAACGCAGGGTCCTCTGATGTGGCTAGCAAAAAGAAACTCTGAACCTTCTCTGCTTCGGGCTCGCCCTCCATAGCATAGCCCAACTGACGTAATGCCATGACTGGGTTATAGTTAATACAACCGGCCCTACCGATCAAAGGTACATTACTGAATTCTCCACAACTAAAAATGATTTCCACATCATAGTACTCAGGAGAGTACCAAGCAATATCACTAGCTTCCAGAGACATGATGCGTTGAGACCATTTTAATTTCTTCTTGTTTTCCATGAACGGCCCTTTCTTGGGCAAATGAGAAGCATACCACTTGTATAGTAGGTGAGAGCAGCATTGGATCATTCCCGCCTTCTTTTCACTCCTCCAATGAATAGAGTGATAAACATCGGCAAGGAGTGTAGGGATGGGATTCTTCTGCATGAAGAGAACGATGGCAGTGATGTCTATGAAATTGTCCACATTTGGAAAGAGGACAATCCCATAAATCATTAGAGCAACGCTTATTCCGAACTTTTCCCAATCTTCATCCACCTTGTATTGAGCAGCCTTTTCTAGCAGAAATTTCAATGGAAAACCCTGAACACCCCCTTTACTGGTTAGACCCTCTTTGACTTCCTCTTTGGTCATACGTAGAGTAAGAGCAATGGCAGGAGGTTTTGGTTCTTCTTCCAAGCCTGTGTATATAGGTTGATCCTTAATCTTGATGTTCAAAATGTGAGAATATTCCTCAAGAGTAGGGGCCAACTGATAGTTTTGAAAAGTGAAACATCTGAGAGGTGCATCATAGAACTGAGCCATAGCGAACAAAGCCCAAGTATCGACCCTAGAATGGAGGAGATCAAGCAATTTCCCATACTTCCCCTGAAAGTTGATCTTGATAGCCTTTGGTACGTCAATCAGAATGTCTTGAATTAGTTCCAGCTTTGGTTCTCTAAACTTGATGGAATTTGTGCTTCTCTTTCTTTGGTCAGTCATTGTATTCACCAATACCTGAGATAACCACAGTCTCTTAAGTCCCTTGATATGCGAAAAATGATATGTAATGCAATGTTTTATGAATGCACATGATAAAGGACACAAAGCGAGATCAAGATCACTGGTCCTGCAAAACAACACAAAAAATATCTCTCCCATCGGGTGGGTTATCTATTGGTTTATAAGAGGGTATCCCAAAGGCTTTTAAACAAAGTCCCATGTACTAACCCTCAAAAGTTTTCCATCATAACGACTACTCGTAAGACGGTAATCCCTTCAAAGGATGAACACAGAGTTATGTTTTAGGAACCTTCAGAATAAGGTTCTACAAAAGGTCCTCAGAGTCACGGACTCCCAAGTTGGAAATAAAGACGCCATTACGACTACACGTAAGACATAATCATCCCAAAAGGGTCTCATCTGAGCGATGGAATTCGATCCAACTCAACGAGTCCTAAGTCTCGCAAATCAGAAAGAAACCACCTCCTAATCTTAGTGTATACTATAAAGCTCGGGTAGAAAGCTTTTATCCTCAAAAACCAACCCTAATAAACCCAACCAGGTTAGAAAATAAAGCATAAACAAATAAAGCAAATAAAACACAAACACGACAAACAAATTAGGCTTGGCTCGCTAAAAGTCCCCAGCAGAGTCGCCAGCTGTCGCAACTCGAAAAATGCATCGCGCAACGACGGGGAGGCGAAAAGGAAGGACAGAAGAGTCGCCACCGAACTTTATTTATCCCATGAGGGGAAAGGAAAATATCGAGAAAACCTTAAGAAAAGAAAGGATAAGATGGTCTCGCGACCAAGAACGGGTTCGGAAGCCGGTTATGCAAAGGGGAAGGTATTAGCACCCCTCGCATCCATCGTACTCGATGGGAACCTTTTGTTTGCCGATGTGTGAATTTATTTGCTTAAATATTATGCTATAAAAGTGTTCCACGGGGTAAAAGAAGGGTTAGAAACAAGAAAGTTAGGAGGAAAGAGAGAACGGGGAAGAAAAGAGAAAGAACAGACTCGGTAGGACTTCGCAGTCCTATGCCTACGTATTCTCAATAGATGTGAGAAAGTCAGAGTTGACGTAGTTCGGGGAACTACAGATATGAGGGGAATGTGCTCGGCAAGGATTGTGGCCCTTGTGCCTACGTATCTTTACTTGAGAAAGTAAAGAATCAGAGCAGCCGTAGTTTTACGGTGTGCGGGGAAATTCTGGTAGACGATGCTATCGTGCGCATTCTAGCAGTTAGGTGTATTGCTGCTCGCTCGTTGGAGACTTAGGGGTTACCTGTTTGCGGTAGAACGGACGTAACATATCCTTTTTGAAAGATTGATTAGTTTTCGCCACGCGAGGCAAGAAGTCACGTTTGGTTGATTAGATTGTTTTTAGGGGGCGAGACATGTCCTCGGGTAGTAACCCCTACGGGTAGTACCCAATTCTTTATCTCAAGGTTTTTGTTATAAAAGGGTGTGGCGAACGAGGCGTCTTTGTATTGAAAGACGAGCGTCGAAACCACCCTCACTACAGTGGGCATCCCTACGCTCGGAGAAGAAAAAGGTCTACACCCAATCCTCTCTCTTTAATTCAATGCAAAGAGAACTCTGTTCTCTTATTAAAGATGTTTTTGGTTTTGAACGGTAAGTGCTTTGCGACAGAGAACCCTACGGTAAACATCAGCACTCGGGATAGGAGAAGGCCTACGCCTAACCACTCCACGACCATTCAAGCTTTTGTTGTGAAAAGATTTGAAAATGCACTCGGTACGAGACCGAGGTTTTAGGTGAGAAAGGTTTCAGAATGAAGTTGTGAAAGTGAGATGGTGGATAAAGGCGTGTCTTCGTATCGAAAGACGAGTGTCGAGACCACCCTCACTACAGTGGGCATCCCAACACTCGAAGAGGAAGAAAGTCTACACTTAATCCCCTCTTTTTAATTCCATACAAAGAAAAATCAATTTATTATGGTTTGAAAATGGACTCGGTACGAGACCGAGGTTTTTGAAAATGCACTCGGTGCGGAGCCGAGGTTTTAGGAGGAAAAGGGGTGGAAGCGTCTTCGTATTGAAAGACGAGCGTCGAAACCACCCTCACTACAGTGGGTATCCCAACGCTCGAAGAAGAAGAGGTCTACACCCAATCCTCTCTTTTTAATTCAATACAAGGAATTGATCTTAAGGAGATGAGATTTGAAAATGGATGGGAAGCGTCTTCGCATTGAAAGACGAGTGTCGAAACCACCCTCACTACAGTGGGCATTCCAACACTCGGAGAGGAAGAAAGTCTACACTTAATCCCCTCGTTTAGTTCAATACAAAGATGATTTGATTTTGAAATTGGTTTGAAAATGTTTTTGAATCGAGTTGGGACAAGTAATGAAGAGAAAAAAGAGGTGGTCTCAGATCCGACATTACTCATCAATAATTTGACTAGTAATGAATTACAGAGGTCTCGTCATCGACCAAAACAACGAAAAAATGTCCAATAACAAAAGAAGAAAGAATAAAACTTCAAAAATAAAATAAGTCTTAGAATCTCTAAAAGAAAATGAAATAAAAAAACTTAAAATAAATTAAAGCTCTAAGAGAAATGTAAAAAAAAAAAAGAACTAATAAAAAAAACCACAAATAAAATACATAACATAAATGATATAATATATTCAAAATAATAATAATAATAGTATAAAAAGTATTTACAAAATGAAACAAAATTATGTAACAATAATAAATAATAATATTATGAATAATATGTGCTTATTAATAATTTACAGTAAATAAAATATATAATATAAAATTTGAATAAATAATAAAAAGAAAAAGAGACAAGCTTCTTCTTCTTCGTAATGTTTCTGTATCTCACCGCGTTCTCGCTCTCACTCTCACTCTCATTGTTTTTCGAAACAAATCTTTCTATTTCTTACTAACACTCTCACTCTCTCTTGTTTATGAATCACATCTTCTCCTACATCTCGTTTTTGCTTGTGTGTGGGTTTGTGGTTTACGGCGGGTTGATGGTTTCGAAAGGGGTTTATGGTTACGGGTTGTTTTGGATGTTAGATTGAAGGTAGGCTTCGAGAACAACAAATCTGCGGTGGAAATGGGTTGGTGATTTACATTTTTTTTTATTGAGTTTTCACGGTGGAGATTATGTAAGGTAGGTGGTTCGTGGAGTTTGAACGAAAGTTGTAAATGGTGAGGGTTCGTGTACTCAATGTCAGGAAACAAAACAAACAAAACAACACAGATCAAGACTATGAAGACAGAAAGAGTAACAGAGTACTTACAGAGTAGGAGCAAATACCACCAGATTGTTGATACAGAAAACAGATAAGCTCCTTCTTCAATCCCTTTTTTCGTTTTTGTTCTTGTGTGCTTTTTTTGTCGAGGGATGAAGATGATCTGTGAGAAAGGGTGACTGCTGCCTCTGTTAGGGTTTTTTTTCTTCTTTTTTTCTGAGTGAATAATGCTGCTATATATATCCAATCCAATTAGGTTTAGCAGACAATCTCTGCTACAACTTCTGAGATCTCTGCTCTATTATGGTTGTATTTTTTTTGCCATGGTTTGCTTTATTCCTTTTTTGATGTTTAAACCTATTGTGAAACTGTTGTCATTGGTGTTTTTGCCATTTTTGTGAATGTGCCCCTGCTATCATTTACTGAGCCTCCTGTCCTGTTTTTTTTAGCCTCTTAATTTTTGTTTGTTTATGCTGACTGTATCTTTCTATGTGTTTTTTTTGTAGAGAAGGTTTGGAGTGGTGCTGCTTGAAAAGTAAAGCTGGGTATTTATCCTCTACCTTGCGTACAACCACTGATGAAGGGGAAACAAAGCTGACAGAAGAAGGGGATGAAAGAAAACTCTTAGTCATTCTTCCAAAGAGAAATGTTGGATTAGGTGGTTTTCCAACCAGTGTTGAATTTGTTGAATTTCCTGTATTCAGGCTTTGTTCAAGTAAAACAATAATGCTGATAAATTTGACATCCAATAGGCCATAAGATCATTGTCGTCTTGATCCTCAATTGCGGAACCAATCATCTGGACAAGGCGATCAAATTCACTAGATCTTTCATCCTCAAATGATTTCCAGTGGAGAAGACATTTGTGAATGGTAAATGCAGCAATAGGCTTTCCATGGTTGAACTTTTATTTTCATCAAGTTTACTGATGTTTTGAGGAAAATTATCGTCTAGAACATCGGCAGAGGTAGTTTCAGCAGAACCATCACCACTTAATAATGACTCAACAAAACGAGACTTGTGATCTTCCACGTTGTCTTCTAGTTTGGTTAACGACTCCCCTTCCATCCACTTCATAAAAACTGACGCATAAGGCTCAGTAATCACAAGATGAATTGGGACATCAGGAAATAGTTGGGATAAAGCATATGCAGCCACTTTATTCTGTGCGTCCTCTGCAGATTGAAAGATTTCATTTTGATCTGGAAGCTTAAGTGTTACCAGCCCCCCGGCTTTTCGGTTCTTTCCCCTCCCACTAGCTTTACGCAATATGCTTACAGTATAGGAAAAACTCTTTCCTCTGCCAAGTATTTTATTGAATTTTGGAGCTTCCTATCCTGATTTCTGGCATAGCTGATGAAGAATAGCCTTTGGAACCTTTTGAGGGTCTCCCTTCTTCCAAATGCCATCTAACTTATCCAAGTTCTCCTCAGATAATCTTTTGATTTTTTCTAGTTTTTGTGCTTTCAAAATATCATAGTGTATTTCATTAGACGACACATTCTCCAAGAAGAAACCACCAAGCTCAATGTCTTCGACCACTTCTTGTGCAGAATCTTTTTCAACATGACCAGCTGGCCAGCAAGAATTAGCAAGATTTTCCTCCAGGTTAGGAAGCTCCACAGCACCTCCATTTATTGCTTCCACGTTAGAAGGCAAAATAATGGCTGAATTACTTTCTCTGTCATCTGTTGCTTCTTCTGTCAAAGGCTCATGGCCCATGGATGCTCTCTCAGATGCATGGTTAGTACTGATTTGCTCGTATTCTAATGCCAAGTTGTCATCTGATAATCCTAAAGCAGACAACTCCTGTTTCAGTTTCCGTATAATAAGGCTTGCCTGCTCCTGTTGTTTTTTGTCCCTTTTCTCCTTTGCCTTTGTAACTTCCAATCTTGCAGCAAGATACTCCTTGGCAATAACATCATAAGGCCTAGGTTCACGGAGCTTGTTTGTACCACTATTTTCGTAAAAAGGATCATCTTCCCAAGACGTATTTTGATCCTCTTGTTCCTGCTGCTCCACATATTGCCTAATCCAATCTGCTTGCGATGATTGGCAAGAATCTAAAGTATCACTGTTCAACTGTCTTTTGATTAAGACGGGAGATTCTAGAAGTTGGTCCTTAGTTGTTGTGATGGATGGATCCTCTAAGGAAGTTGAAGTGTGATGTTGATTTAATATAACACCAACAGAACCCCCTTGATTATAATGAGAAGAAGTTCCAGTGGAAAACTTGAGTGGAAGTTCATTTCCGGGCAAATTGAGGCATAACCAATCAAGAGCGGACTCAAACGTGGTAGAATCCTTGAGAGCGGAGAGAGCGAGTTCAATGTGATGATCAGTGAATCCTTCGCAAGAGAGTTTCTCGTAAACAGCTTTGAGCTTCTTCGCTTTCTGATCCTTTGTTAGGGTATCGTCGGCCGCCGGATTGGGACGAGAAGAGTTGTTGAGCAAGAGGCGGCGGAGGCGGTTCTCGTTTTCAGCGGAAATTTGTAATTTGGGAGCTGATGAAGAGGATGATGACTGAGGATTTTTTTTGCTCGATGGTTCTACCTTCAGCAACAGACGCTCTCCCTCCCATGTAAGCAAGATATCGCATGAGTAACTTAGAACTTTCTGTTTTACCAGCACCACTTTCACCACTCACCAATATTGACTGGTTGATTCCATCATTTATCATGAGCCTATATGCTGTATCGGCAACAGCAAAAGGGATGTGGACTTAACTCACCAAATGCTGCTGCAGGTACATGGTGCGCCTTGGGTAGTGGCTAATATTGCTTCGGTATTATTTCGCTCTTGTCTCATGTGGCAGCTTACTCGTTAATTTTCGGTTGAAATTTCCTGTCATGAGCTTAGTACAATGGGCCTGTGGCCTTTTGGATTATGGTTGACATTCACTGTGAGCTTATGTTGTCATTATCTTTGCAGCTGGCTATCTACGAGTTTGCTCGCCGTGTTGTGAATTGCAGGTACGGATTGAAGATGGTTGCAGGATTTGTAGTGTATGAAGTGTGAGATCAAAGGGTGCAGATATTTTGTAGAGCAAGTGTAAATGGTTTATGGGTGAGGTTTATATGTGATATGAGGTGGATTGTTGTTTGATCTCTAGTGATTATATGGTATTTAAGCTGATGTTTTTTTTGTAACAGGTTATGGTGAAGTGAAAATCAAAGTGGGAAAGAAATTTCAGCAACGGTTTGAGGGTGTGTAATGCCTACAATTCCTGCATTGTTCAGTATCCAGTTCCATGGATGACACGGAAGATGATGCTTGCTGACCCAATTTTTGGTTTAAATTATCTTGAATCGTGACTGATAGCTTGTACCCGGCCGTTCCTTTATATCCATACACACCAATACTGTAAGTCCCAGCAGCCAAACTTTTATCTTTAGAGCTGAGAATCAAAGTCTTTGATCCAATATCATGGGAAGACCACTCATGCTGGTGTCGTGTGGGAAATATTAGAGGATGTCTAGAAATGAAAAGATCAGTATCTCCCTCACCTGTCTCTGATTCTAATTTTACCTCGATACTAGAACTCCCACTAGAAATTTTCTCCCAGGTGTCATTGACTATTGAAAACTTGTAATACACAAACTTTCCTTCTTCTACTGTTCCGGTTTATGGCGTCCGAAATACAACGGGAATCAAAACATGTTGATGAGTCTGTTCTGAGAATTCAATTGGTTCAACTATGTCAACTTCAATATTTGTTTCTAAAACAGATACACTTGAAGAAGGGTTTAACTCAAGCACCTTCAATTTGTATTCAAGTTCTCCATAGTTTACAATGAAAATGTCACCTTGAGAAAGAGTAGCATGCTGCCGAAGACTTGTTTCAAGGATAGTCTTATGGTAGGGTTTATCATACCATAGCAATCTCATGTAATTTGACTTACATATAAGGCTTTTGAAAACCTTTTTTTTGTATTGTTTATGACATGGACTTTTGTACTTAAGAGAAAGAAGTAAACCTTTGGGATTTTTGTGAAAAGGAATTTTCTATATGTTACTCTTATGGATGTGGTTTTTTTTCTTTTCATGAGCTTGTACCATTCTTGTAATGATAATGACTCATATCCTTGATTTTATGATTTCTTGCTCAAAAATCCATAATGCTATCTTGCAAATACAACATTTTCATTACAAAAAAAAATGAGAACAAAATTCTATCCATGATTTGTAAAATATCAACATATTAATCCTTAAGACCTATTCAAACATGAATCCTGAGGCAAGCATGAGTCACTCCTCCTTTAAAGCATGAATTGTCATAATTTGCACAAATTTAAAATAAATCCAACCATAACTTATCTCGCTTAATTCTCATAACCTCAATAATTATCTAAGGATGTGGCTCCAAGAATATTGGAACACAAAAATAAAGATATTCCAAAAATCTCTTAAAAACGATAATCATGCCTTGAAAGGAATCAAACCTATCACTTGAATCAATCATCTCTAACCCTCAATCATGAAATAAAATTCGCCAGACCAAGATCAAGTCAGACCTGACTGATTTCCAACCTTTACTGGGCCCACACATTGATACAGATAGCCCTTCAATGAACCTCAATGATTACCACATACCACCGTCCTGCTAGCCTAAAAACACCTCATTTCCCTTCGACCCTGCCTTGTGAAATCTTGAGTTTGGGGCAACAAGTAGAAACAACATATCTTTTGATTTTCAGATTAGTGGTTGATGGAAAGATGTACAGACAAAAGATAAACAGGTAGGACAAATTTAGGGTATGACAGATGCCCCTATCTAATTGACTTAAACCGAGTAAGGCGAAATGCTACAGCATCCCTTCTTTCGAGGTAGAAGATGATTAGATATAAAAGACCCTGAATTTGTCTGAAAGG
The DNA here is from genome assembly GCA_963859935.3 of Lathyrus sativus. Taxonomy (NCBI): domain Eukaryota; kingdom Viridiplantae; phylum Streptophyta; class Magnoliopsida; order Fabales; family Fabaceae; genus Lathyrus; species Lathyrus sativus. The sequence continues at coordinate 520,617,434 of OZ012740.1, read as the reverse complement.
AAGGGAAATGCCCAGCAAATACCACCACCAAAAGGATGATGTAGCGAAACAAAATCAACCCTAACACCAAAAGGATGAAGGGATCCATTAGCAAAAAAAGATAATGGAGAACAAACACAAACAAAACCGACACCCCTTAGGATGTAGGGCGATAAGCTCCTCTGAATAGATTGCCACTTATCGCTGAAGATGGATAAGCTTCTCTGAAGAGATTGCCACTTATCGCTGAAGATGGATAAGCTTCTCTGAAGAGATTGCCACTTATCGCTGAAGATGGATAAGCTTCTCTGAAGAGATTGCCACTTATCGCTGAAGATGGATAAGCTTCTCTGAAGAGATTGCCACTTACCGCTGAAGATGGATAAGCTTCTCTGAAGAGATTGCCACTTATCGCTGAAGATGGATAAGCTTCTCTGAATAGATTGCCACTTATCGCTGAAGATGGATAAGCTTCTCTGAAGAGATTGCCACTTATCGCTGAAGATGGATAAGCTTCTCTGAAGAGATTGCCACTTATCGCTGAAGATGGATAAGCTTCTCTGAAGAGATTGCCACTTATCGCTGAAGATGGATAAGCTTCTCTGAAGAGATTGCCACTTATCGCTGAAGATGGATAAGCTTCTCTGAAGAGATTGCCACTTACCGCTGAAGATGGATAAGCTTCTCTGAAGAGATTGCCACTTATCGCTGAAGATGGATAAGCTTCTCTGAAGAGATTGCCACTTATCGCTGAAGATGGATAAGCTTCTCTGAAGAGATTGCCACTTATCGCTGAAGATGGATAAGCTTCTCTGAAGAGATTGCCACTTATCGCTGAAGATGGATAAGCTTCTCTGAAGAGATTGCCACTTATCGCTGAAGATGGATAAGCTTCTCTGAAGAGATTGCCACTTATCGCTGAAGATGGATAAGCTTCTCTGAAGAGATTGCCACTTATCGCTGAAGATGGATAAGCTTCTCTGAAGAGATTGCCACTTATCGCTGAAGATGGATAAGCTTCTCTGAAGAGATTGCCACTTATCGCTGAAGATGGATAAGCTTCTCTGAAGAGATTGCCACTTATCGCTGAAGATGGATAAGCTTCTCTGAAGAGATTGCCTGGGCTGATTGTTGATTTGAAGATCTGATTAACCACGAGGTTGCAATACATCATGCAATACACCCATGGTCTTGAAAAGATGCCCCTGGTTTGGGCTGAATTTTGCTTTGATAATCTTGAATTCCCTGGGAGGACCCATGGCCTTTGCAGATAATGCCCCTGACTGGGCTGCTAATTGCCTTGAAGCTCAATAAGTTGCAAAACTTCGTGGGGAACACCCACGGTCTTGTGGAAGGATGCCCCTGATTGGGCTCAATCTTGTCTTGATATCTTCTGACTCTAGTAAGAGAAACCCACAGTCTTGCAAGAGGTGCCCCTGTCTGGGCTGATGATCTTGGAAATCTTCGTGATTGACCCTGGATCTGAGCTCGCATATGCGAATGATTTATGATAATGATATTCCATAACAAGTGGAAATGCAAACGCAAATGCTAACACGCGGAGATGCAAGAGCTGGGGGAGTATGATATGATTCTAGGTATGCGTATGATGCAAGATGCTGATGAAGTCGAACGCGATGCGTATGATGCATATGATGTGTATGATTGCAGGAAGGTGATTGGGAATGCAGGTGCCGACATGGCGGACTTTGGTGGTGGGAAAGTGAAGGATAAGCCTGACTTCCCGACATCATCTTTTCATGATGTGATAAAACCTGGAGGTGCCGATACCGTCAACTCGAGGCCTGCTCTGCCGGGTTTGACAGCCTTGTCAGTCAAGTCGTTACAAGATTTAGAATGATGTTCCTGTGTACTTCTTAGAGTCATGGTCACCCTTTAGTTACCCTAAGAGGGTAAGTCACCCTTTAATCTAATTTACCATAATGTCATTATATGCAAAACCCATCATCAAAATAAATGAAACTTGCAACCAAAGGGTAAATAAAAAAAACAGAAAAAGCTTTGATGAAAGTAATTTTATTAATGAAAGCCCATAAATGGGAAAATTACAGAAGGAGGCAATTCCTAAAAGAGGTAACTGCTTTCGAAAGAGAATATAAAGACTAAGACAATGTTGAAAATGGTCCCTGCCAAGTTTCAAATCTGCTATGGCCCATATGTCTCTGAAGACCCTTCACGCCTTGCTTTTGAGCGCCACGATCGAATTGATCTTTCTCAGTCGAGGGCTTGATGGTTATGGAGGATGATTCACCCGTCTTTTCACGATGCAGTTCTGCCTTTTCGAATCCCTAACTTTTGCCTAGGCCGCCCTTTCAGGTTTTCAGCCTATCAGGATACTCTTTTTTTTTTACTTCTAGTCCCTAATTTTGCCTGAACCATTTTTATGGTCCACCAGGACGCCCATTTTTGCGTGGATTTTCTTTTTGGGTCCACCGGGCTTATCTTTTAAGCATAATATTTTTTAACTGCATCTGCATTCACAGGGGATGAGAGATCGTCACCATCCATGGTTGACAGGATCATGGCCCCTCCGGAGAAAACTTTCTTTACTATATACGGACCCTCATAGTTTGGTGCCCATTTTCCCCTTGGATCGACGTGAGTTGGATGAATTTTCCTTAGTACCAAATCTCCTGCTTGGATGTGTCGTGGGCGAACCTTCTTATCAAAGGCCCTCTTCAATCGTTTTTGGTATAATTGTCCATGACAGATGGCCGTCATGCGTTTCTCGTCGATGAGATTGAGTTGGTCGAGTCTGGCTTGTATCCATTCGGCCTCATCTAGCTTGACGTCTGCTAAAATCCTTAAGGAGGGAATCTCTACTTCAATGGGCAATACTGCTTCCATGCCATATACGAGAGAAAACGGGGTTGCCCCTGTGGAAGTGCGCACTGAGGTGCGGTAGCCATGCAACGCGAACGGCAACATCTCGTGCCAGTCTTTGTAAGTCTTCACCATCTTCTGGACGATTTTCTTAATGTTCTTATTTGCCGCCTCAACAGCTCCGTTCATTTTAGGGCGATAAGGTGTTGAATTGTGGTGTTCAATTTTGAAGTTTTCACACAACTCTTTCATCATCTTATTGTTGAGGTTTGAACCATTATCTGTAATGATCTTGTTCGGGATTCCATATCGACAAATAATCTCTTTTTTGATGAAGCGAGTCACCACTTGCTTAGTGACGTTGGCATAGGACGCCGCTTCTACCCATTTGGTAAAGTAATCGATGGCCACTAAGATAAAACGGTGCCCATTTGAAGCGGTTGGCTCGATGCGTCCGATTACATCTATACCCCACATAGCGAAGGGCCAAGGCGAAGTCAAAACATTCAGAGGGAGTGGTGAAGTATGGACCTTGTCTGCGTAAATTTGGCACTTGTGGCACGACTGGACATGGAGACAACAATCCGTTTCCATCGTCATCCAATAGTATCCCGCCCTCAAAATCTTTTTAACCATAGTATGACCACTAGCATGTGTCCCAAAAGATCCTTCATGCATTTCATTTATGATACGTTTTGCCTCGTGTTTATCCACGCATCTGAGTAGAACCGAATCGTAATTCCGCTTGTATAGCACGTCACCACTGAGGAAGAACTTTGAGGAGAGCTTTCTGAGATACTTCTTGTCAGTGATAGTTATGCCTTCTGGATATTCTTGTGTCTCTAGATATCGCTTGATATCATAGAACCAAGGATGATTATCAGTTTTAGCTTCTTCCCCCTCGGCCGCTAGGCAATAAGCGGGTTCGTCCAAATATTCTAAACGGATGGATGGCGCCTCATTCTCCCACTTGACTTGAAACATAGATGCTAGTGTTGCTAGAGCGTCAGCCAAATGATTTTCTCCTCTGGGAATGTGATGGAAAGTGATCTCATCAAAGTACGGGATTAACTTCAAGACATGATCTCTGTAAGGAATTAACTTGAGGTCCAGTGTTTCATACTCCCCTTTAATCTGGCATATGACAAGCGCGGAATCTCCATAGACTTCTAGAATCTTGATTCTATTATCAATGGCAGCTTCAATTCCGAAAATACAGGCTTCATATTCGGCCATGTTGTTAGTACACTTAAAGCATAATCTGGCGGTGAATGGCAAGTGAAAGCCAGTTGGAGAAGTGATGATTGCCCCGATTCCACAACCTTTGGCATTTGCGGCACCATCGAACACGAGCGTCCATCGCGATCCTGGTTCGGGTCCATCATCTGGGCCTGGCGTGGCATAATCTCTGGCAAACATGACGTCTTCGTCAGGGAAATCAAAGCGCATAGACTGGTAGTTGTCCATAGGTTGGTGGGCAAGGTATTCAGAGAGCACACTCCCTTTGATAGCTTTCTGCGTAACATACTGGATGTCATACTCTGTTAACACCATTTGCCAACGAGCTACTCGCCCGGTGAGAGCGGGCTTCTCGAATATGTATTTGACAGGATCCATCTTGGAGATCAACAAAGTCGTATGGGTGAGCATATATTGTCTCAAGCGTTTTGCTGCCCAAGCCAATGCGCAACATGTCTTCTCGAGCATCGAATATCTCGTTTCACAGTCATTAAACTTCTTGCTGAGGTAATAGATTGCATGCTCTTTCCTGCCGGTTTCATCATGTTGTCCCAATACGCATCCCATGGATCCCTCTAACACAGTCAGGTACATGATCAGGGGTCGTCCGAGCACCAGAGGCATCAAGATCGGCGGTTCTTGTAGGTATTCCTTTATCTTCTCAAAGGCTTTCTGACAGTTATCGTTCCATACCACGGCTTGATCCTTTCGAAGTAATTTGAAGATGGGCTCACAAGTGGCCGTTAGATGAGATATGAACCTGGCGATATAGTTCAACCTCCCAAGGAACCCTCGGACCTCTTTTTCAGTTTTGGGAGCCGGCATCTCCTGGATAGCTTTGACCTTATCTGGATCGACTTCAATCCCTTTCTGGCTCACAATAAAACCTAGCAATTTACCAGATCTTACACCAAAAGTGCATTTGTTGGGATTTAGTCTCAGCTGGAATTTCCTTAACCGGGCGAATAGCTTTCCCAAGTGGATAAGGTGCTCTTCCTCAGTCTGGGATTTCGCAATCATATCGTCTACATAACACTCAATCTCTTTATGTATCATGTCATGGAAAAGAGTGACCATTGCTCGCTGATATGTTGCGCCTGCGTTCTTAAGTCCAAATGGCATAACCTTGTAACAGAAAGTTCCCCATGGAGTGATGAAAGTCGTCTTTTCCATATCTTCGGGCGCCATCTTAATCTGGTTAAATCCAGAAAAGCCATCCATAAATGAGAATACAGAAAATTGGGCTGTGTTGTCTACTAGCACATCAATGTGTGGCAAAGGGAAGTCATCTTTCGGACTCGCTCTATTAAGGTCTCTATAATCTACACACATTCGCACCTTCCCATCCTTTTTAGGTACTGGGACAATATTCGCTATCCATTGCGGATAGTTGGATACTGCCAGAAAACCAGCGTCCAATTGCTTTTGTACTTCCTCTTTGATCTTGAAGGACATCTCTGGCTTTGTTCTCCTCAACTTTTGCTTCACCGGCGGGCAGCCTTCCTTGAGAGGTAGTCTGTGCATCACAATCTCTTCATCTAGACCGGGCATATCTTTGTAAGACCAAGCAAATACGTCAACATACTCTCGAAGCAATATTATCAGTTTTGACTTAATCTCTGACTCTAAAGTTGCGCCTATCTTGATTTCTTTGGCATCCTCTTCAGTTCCCATGTTGATGACTTCGACCTCTTCTTGGTAGGGCTGAATGACCTTTGACTCCTGCTTCAATAGTCTAGCTAGCTCTTCTGGGAGATCACAATCTTCCTCGCAGTCTTCGTCGGCTTGGTAGATCGGGTTATCAAAGTCATATTGGACCATAACGGGGTCGTTATTGACAGGAGCAAGGGAAGATCTGCACGAATGGATGACTTCATGCTTTATTATTTTTTATTATTCTTAGAAAAGGTTGACAGAAAAAAGGAAAATAAAACAAAACATTGTCTTTCAAAGATAATTTTATGTGCAAAAAGTAAAAATGAAAGAAAGAGAGCGTAATTGGATGCGAAAGTTTATTTATTGATGATAAGTTATGCTTTAAAAGCAAAAGGCCCTACAACATGATCCATATGCCTTGGGCAGAGCATATGATTTTTTTTTAGATAAAATAAAAGGGAATTACTCGTCTACTAGAGTAACTTCGGGGATTTCAACGACTCTCCAATTGTTCAAAGTTTGATTAGGCGCCCTAGGATACACCATACACAGCTCTTCATGATCTTCGACTTCGGCTTCCAAAAACATGACTTGACCATCGACAAGGTGGCCTCCACTAGTAAAAACCAACGGAGTTGCCAGCTCTTTGCCCTTATCAGTTGCATTCTTCTGCTTGTAGCCTAGACCAGCTCCATTTTTGTTGTCGGGCAATTCCAACACCCTGCCCCATCCTCGCGGATGTCCCTCCTCTATCACCGTCCTCGCGTCCTTCCAAGTCACTATTGAAGATGCCGGCTTTTCGTAAATCATTTCAACATTGATCACTTCAAAAGCTTGAAACGGTGTCTCATGCACTTCATTTCCTACTTCCACATAGCGGAAAGAAGCAAGATGGCTCACGAGAACATCTTCCTCACCCTCAATGATGACCATCTGGTTGTTAATCATAAATTTGATCTTTTGATGCAAGGTTGAAGTTACAGCGCCTGCGGAATGAATCCACGGACGACCAAGAAGGCAACTGTAAGCAGGGTATATATCCATTACGTAAAATGTAATGATGAAAGTATGAGGTCCAATCTTGATCGGGAGATCAACCTCGCCTACCACAGTTCTCTTAGCTCCATCAAAAGCTTTTACAATAGTTTGACTTGGCTTCATCACAAGTCCTTCAATTGACAGCTTACACAACGAGCTTTTTGGTAACACATTCAACGATGATCCAGTGTCGACGAGCACCCTAGAGAAAACAACATCCACACATTCGATAGTAATGTGCAAGGCCTTGTTATGATTTTTACCTTCGGGAGGTAATTCACTATCATTAAAGCTCAAAATATGACCTGATGCAATATTTCCCACCACTTCTTCAAACTGTACTACCGATATCTCCTCCGGCACATGAGCTGCCTTCAAGAATTTTAGAAGTGCTTCTTGATGGGCCTTTGAACACATTAGCAATGACAGCATGGATATCTTCGAGGGCGTCTGATTGAGCTGATCAATCACTTTGTAATCGCTTTTCTGAATGATTCTTAGAAACTCCTCCGCTTCATCATTTGGGATGCCTTTCTGTTTAGATGACTGCCCCTGTTCATTGGTGCTTGGTATGGCAGTATCTTTCCTTGTATTGTCACTGCCGTTGACAGGAGATGCCGTCGGAGCGAAGATTCGACCACTTCTAGTGACGCCTCCGGTTCCCACGATGTTCTCTACAGTCTTCTTTTCTTCCAATACATCTTTTTCTGCCACCTTCTGTCCGTTGAGAAAAACAATTTCATCGTATAACCAAGGTACAACTTTGGTGCTCTTGTACGGAAACGGAGATGGGGTCGAAATGACAAGCTGGTTCATTGATGGTGGAGACATAGGTATCTTAACTGGATCATACGGGATCTGCAGTGGGATAGAAGTATGTCCATACATGTTGTCCCATTCTTCCTCATCGCACGGTATGGTCAATGGTGTGCGGTTCGAATTGTCAACTGGGATCCAAAGCTCATATCCATCATCATATGGTATCTCCAATGTTTCGAACGGAATTTCAAGAGTAGCAACTTCCTCAATCTTTGATAGTTGTTCTGCTACTAATACACCCTGCTCAATCAGGCCTTGTATGCCCTTCTTCAGCTCAGTGCATCCTTGAGATCCGTCCATGCAAACATGGCAATTAGTTGGACATCCTGGGTAAATGTTTTTCAACAAGAGTCGCTCCTTAATAGTGGAAAGTGGGGTCCTCAATTTCTCAATATCCGAAATTAATCGGATCCCCTTAGAGCCTTCAATCATGTTTGTTGAGTGGTGAGGTGGCATTGGATTAGATTTGATGTTCGGAGTATTTCGGGTAAAGTTTATCGCTTTTGAATCGATAAGATTTTGCACAATGTATTTTAAAGCCTTACAATTCTCAATGCTATGGCCTGGGGCGCCAGAGTGGAATTCACATCTCGCATTTACATTGTAGCCGTAGGGGAGAACAGCCGGAGGATCTTTCATTTCCCTAAGTTGAACGAGACCTGCTTTCAACAAGAACGGAAGCAATTTGGCGTAAGTGGACGGAATTGGATCAAGCCTCCTTTCTGGCTTTCTCTGCCCTTGATACTGATTTTGTCTTGGTTGATAGGGTTGTTGTTGTCGATTTTGCTGAGGCGCAGGCTGATTTTCCGGAATAGAAAGTGGTTGCTGTGGAGCAATGGCAGCAATGTGGTGATAACCTTGGTGAGTTCTCCCTCCATTGGTGAACACTGGACTAGCTTCGCCTTCCCTTTTCTTAACGAAACCCTGATAAGGCTTCTTGACCCCGCTTGCAGATCCGCCTGCATTCTGAATTTTTCCCGCCTTCATGAAACTCTCTAATCTCTCTCCAGCCATAACAAGTTCAGAAAACACCGTGGAGGTTGAGGATGCTAACCGCTCAAAGATCGGTTCTTGTAGCGTGCCCATGAATAGGTCTGTCAGTTCTTTCTCCATCAGTGGAGGTTGTACCCTTGCAGCTACTCCCCTCCATCTCTGCGCGAAGTCTTTAAAACACTCATTCGGCTTCTGAGTCAAATTCTGAAGCTGCATACGATTCGGAGCCATGTCAGTATTATACTGATAATGCTTCACGAAAGCGTCTGCTAACATTTTCCAGCTTCTTACGTTGGATCGTTCAAGGTGCATATACCATTCTAGGGATGCCTCTGTTAAGCTATCTTGAAAGAAATGGATTAGTAGCTTCTCGTCATCAGAATAGGCGGCCATCTTCCTACAGTAAGACCTTATGTGGGTCTTAGGACAACTGTTACCCTTGTACTTCTCGAAGGTTGGAATTACAAACTTTGGAGGTATCTTAACTCCGGGTACAAGACATATTTCAGCGGCATCCAGTCCCAAAACATCGGGGCCTTGCAATGCCCTTACCACCTCTTGTAAGGCCTTGAACTTTTTCTCCAACTCAGCGGTTTGGGGCGCACATGCTTCAGCTGAATTCTCATAGAAGCCCTCATGTTCATCGTACTGGACTGGTATTGGGATCGCAGTGCCATGAGGTTGAGTAGTACCGACTGGCGGAGGGACGGTGTTGATAGGTACGGCGCCGGCAGAAGTAGGAATTGCCCCAACAGGGGTTGGGGTGGCATCAACAGGAATTGGAATTGCACCACTTGCATTGGGAATTGCACCAGCCAAAGTCTGATTAGCGCTCCTCTCCGCTGCTTGTCTCATCTCCTCTTGACTCCTGGCCATATTCTGAATCACCTCCATGAGTTGATTCATCTGCGTTTTCATGCCTAGCATCTCGCTCCTCATAGTAGCCTGGTCTTGCTCTATCTGATCCATGATTCTCTTCTGGCTATTCCTTGTGTTATACCGATGCCGTGAAGTCAGCTTGCTTTACTCTTTCTGAAAGGGGTAAGCGGTGTGTAAGATCGGGTTGTAGGAAATGCAAAAAGAAAAATGCGCAAACGTATGCAAAATGCTCGAGAGACTTTCGAGGCTTGTGATTATCATTGGTATCATAGAATCATGACTGAATAATAAAGAAGTGCACAATTTGGACCAAAAAGCAATCTTTCATTAATTTTAGAAAAAATTCATACAGACAAAAGCTGAATAAGCCGAAACTACAAGTCGTGCTACAAAAGATAACTGAATAACTAAAATTCTCTCTTTTGGAGACGTTCTTCAAGCTTCTTCGTCTCAAACATGAACCTCCTAAGCATTTGGTCGCAGAGCTGGATAAAGTGGTGAACAGAAGGGGGGATATCATTCCCTTCCAAGTCTTGAATGGCGCTTTCCAACCTCCATGGGATATCACGGATCATGAGGTTGCAATGCTCCACCAAATTGTTGTACCTAGCACGACACATATCTAGAGTCGACTGGTAATAACAAATAGAATCCACATGGGTGTCCAACAACTCATTGAGCTGAGCCTCCTTCTCGAGCCACTGCGCACTATCTCTTTGCAAAGCCTCGAAACGATTCCTCCACAGAAGGGTTGTTTCTTGGGCAGTTTCCAATTCTTGACATTTGTTATTCCACATGTCGGATGTGACATATGAATCTTTCAATGCCTCCTCTTTGAGTCTTCGTTCATTTTCCACTAGGGTCAAGGCATTTCTCAGTCGTTCTTCAAGATCCCCAATATCAGCCTCAAGATTCTCTCGTATTTCCTTCTTTTCGGCAGAGGCTATCTCAAAGAAGTGCCATGCCCTATCACAAGAAGCTTTGGTGTCCTTTAAGCGTTGTCGGAGAGTTGTTAATGATGCATCAGCCCCTTCGTAACCCTGCTGGTACCTGACTCTCAGATCCGTTTCTAATTTTAGCTTCTTGCTACTTTCAGCTGCTTGATCCTGTTCAAACTCCACCTTTCTTTTGTACTGACCGCTCTCCACCTTTGCTTGGTGGACTTCATTCTGAAGGTCCTGGTTCTCCTTAGTCAATCTCTCCACTATTAGCTTCAGTTTTTCATATTCTTCTATGGACACATGAGTGGGAGCAGGAGGTGCTTCTCGCATAGAGGGCTCTAAGGGAAATGGTAACGACCTTTCAGCTACTCTAGCTAGTAACCACCGGTTGTATGGCTCCTTTGCCACGCAATTCTTCGCTTTTAACTCCTTCCTCCCCTTTGTATGAATCTTGCCCCAAGCCTTAGCAATCTTCCTGACAAACGCAGGGTCCTCTGATGTGGCTAGCAAAAAGAAACTCTGAACCTTCTCTGCTTCGGGCTCGCCCTCCATAGCATAGCCCAACTGACGTAATGCCATGACTGGGTTATAGTTAATACAACCGGCCCTACCGATCAAAGGTACATTACTGAATTCTCCACAACTAAAAATGATTTCCACATCATAGTACTCAGGAGAGTACCAAGCAATATCACTAGCTTCCAGAGACATGATGCGTTGAGACCATTTTAATTTCTTCTTGTTTTCCATGAACGGCCCTTTCTTGGGCAAATGAGAAGCATACCACTTGTATAGTAGGTGAGAGCAGCATTGGATCATTCCCGCCTTCTTTTCACTCCTCCAATGAATAGAGTGATAAACATCGGCAAGGAGTGTAGGGATGGGATTCTTCTGCATGAAGAGAACGATGGCAGTGATGTCTATGAAATTGTCCACATTTGGAAAGAGGACAATCCCATAAATCATTAGAGCAACGCTTATTCCGAACTTTTCCCAATCTTCATCCACCTTGTATTGAGCAGCCTTTTCTAGCAGAAATTTCAATGGAAAACCCTGAACACCCCCTTTACTGGTTAGACCCTCTTTGACTTCCTCTTTGGTCATACGTAGAGTAAGAGCAATGGCAGGAGGTTTTGGTTCTTCTTCCAAGCCTGTGTATATAGGTTGATCCTTAATCTTGATGTTCAAAATGTGAGAATATTCCTCAAGAGTAGGGGCCAACTGATAGTTTTGAAAAGTGAAACATCTGAGAGGTGCATCATAGAACTGAGCCATAGCGAACAAAGCCCAAGTATCGACCCTAGAATGGAGGAGATCAAGCAATTTCCCATACTTCCCCTGAAAGTTGATCTTGATAGCCTTTGGTACGTCAATCAGAATGTCTTGAATTAGTTCCAGCTTTGGTTCTCTAAACTTGATGGAATTTGTGCTTCTCTTTCTTTGGTCAGTCATTGTATTCACCAATACCTGAGATAATCACAGTCTCTTAAGTCCCTTGATATGCGAAAAATGATATGTAATGCAATGTTTTATGAATGCACATGATAAAGGACACAAAGCGAGATCAAGATCACTGGTCCTGCAAAACAACACAAAAAATATCTCTCCCATCGGGTGGGTTATCTATTGGTTTATAAGAGGGTATCCCAAAGGCTTTTAAACAAAGTCCCATGTACTAACCCTCAAAAGTTTTCCATCATAACGACTACTCGTAAGACGGTAATCCCTTCAAAGGATGAACACAGAGTTATGTTTTAGGAACCTTCAGAATAAGGTTCTACAAAAGGTCCTCAGAGTCACGGACTCCCAAGTTGGAAATAAAGACGCCATTACGACTACACGTAAGACATAATCATCCCAAAAGGGTCTCATCTGAGCGATGGAATTCGATCCAACTCAACGAGTCATAAGTCTCGCAAATCAGAAAGAAACCACCTCCTAATCTTAGTGTATACTATAAAGCTCGGGTAGAAAGCTTTTATCCTCAAAAACCAACCCTAATAAACCCAACCAGGTTAGAAAATAAAGCATAAACAAATAAATCAAATAAAACACAAACACGACAAACAAATTAGGCTTGGCTCGCTAAAAGTCCCCAGCAGAGTCGCCAGCTGTCGCAACTCGAAAAATGCATCGCGCAACGACGGGGAGGCGAAAAGGAAGGACAGAAGAGTCGCCACCGAACTTTATTTATCCCATGAGGGGAAAGGAAAATATCGATAAAACCTTAAGAAAAGAAAGGATAAGATGGTCTCGCGACCAAGAACGGGTTCGGAAGCCGGTTATGCAAAGGGGAAGGTATTAGCACCCCTCGCATCCATCGTACTCGATGGGAACCTTTTGTTTGCCGATGTGTGAATTTATTTGCTTAAATATTATGCTATAAAAGTGTTCCACGGGGTAAAAGAAGGGTTAGAAACAAGAAAGTTAGGAGGAAAGAGAGAACGGGGAAGAAAAGAGAAAGAACAGACTCGGTAGGACTTCGCAGTCCTATGCCTACGTATTCTCAATAGATGTGAGAAAGTCAGAGTCGACGTAGTTCGGGGAACTACAGATATGAGGGGAATGTGCTCGGCAAGGATTGTGGCCCTTGTGCCTACGTATCTTTACTTGAGAAAGTAAAGAATCAGAGCAGCCGTAGTTTTACGGTGTGCGGGGAAATTCTGGTAGACGATGCTATCGTGCGCATTCTAGCAGTTAGGTGTATTGCTGCTCGCTCGTTGGAGACTTAGGGGTTACCTGTTTGCGGTAGAACGGACGTAACATATCCTTTTTGAAAGATTGATTAGTTTTCGCCACGCGAGGCAAGAAGTCACGTTTGGTTGATTGGATTGTTTTTAGGGGGCGAGACATGTCCTCGGGTAGTAACCCCTACGGGTAGTACCCAATTCTTTATCTCAAGGTTTTTGTTATAAAAGGGTGTGGCGAACGAGGCGTCTTTGTATTGAAAGACGAGCGTCGAAACCACCCTCACTACAGTGGGCATCCCTACGCTCGGAGAAGAAAAAGGTCTACACCCAATCCTCTCTCTTTAATTCAATGCAAAGAGAACTCTGTTCTCTTATTAAAGATGTTTTTGGTTTTGAACGGTAAGTGCTTTGCGACAGAGAACCCTACGGTAAACGTCAGCACTCGGGATAGGAGAAGGCCTACGCCTAACCACTCCACGACCATTCAAGCTTTTGTTGTGAAAAGATTTGAAAATGCACTCGGTACGAGACCGAGGTTTTAGGTGAGAAAGGTTTCAGAATGAAGTTGTGAAAGTGAGATGGTGGATAAAGGCGTGTCTTCGTATCGAAAGACGAGTGTCTAGACCACCCTCACTACAGTGGGCATCCCAACACTCGAAGAGGAAGAAAGTCTACACTTAATCCCCTCTTTTTAATTCAATACAAAGAAAAATCAATTTATTATGGTTTGAAAATGGACTCGGTACGAGACCGAGGTTTTTGAAAATGCACTCGGTGCGGAGCCGAGGTTTTAGGAGGAAAAGGGGTGGAAGCGTCTTCGTATTGAAAGACGAGCGTCGAAACCACCCTCACTACAGTGGGTATCCCAACGCTCGAAGAAGAAGAGGTCTACACCCAATCCTCTCTTTTTAATTCAATACAAGGAATTGATCTTAAGGAGATGAGATTTGAAAATGGATGGGAAGCGTCTTCGCATTGAAAGACGAGTGTCGAAACCACCCTCACTACAGTGGGCATTCCAACACTCGGAGAGGAAGAAAGTCTACACTTAATCCCCTCGTTTAGTTCAATACAAAGATGATTTGATTTTGAAATTGGTTTGAAAATGTTTTTGAATCGAGTTGGGACAAGTAATGAAGAGAAAAAAGAGGTGGTCTCAGATCCGACATTACTCATCAATAATTTGACTAGTAATGAATTACAGAGGTCTCGTCATCGACCAAAACAGCGAAAAAATGTCCAATAACAAAAGAAGAAAGAATACAACTTCAAAAATAAAATAAGTCTTAGAATCTCTAAAAGAAAATGAAATAAAAAAACTTAAAATAAATTAAAGCTCTAAGAGAAATGTAAAAAAAAAAGAACTAATAAAAAAAACCACAAATAAAATACATAACATAAATGATATAATATATTCAAAATAATAATAATAGTATAAAAAGTATTTACAAAATGAAACAAAATTATGTAACAATAATAAATAATAATATTATGAATAATATGTGATTATTAATAATTTACAATAAATAAAATATATAATATAAAATTTGAATAAATAATAAAAAGAAAAAGAGACAAGCTTCTTCTTCTTCGTAATGTTTCTGTATCTCACCGCGTTCTCGCTCTCACTCTCACTCTCATTGTTTTTCGAAACAAATCTTTCTATTTCTTACTAACACTCTCACTCTCTCTTGTTTATGAATCACATCTTCTCCTACATCTCGTTTTTGCTTGTGTGTGGGTTTGTGGTTTACGGCGGGTTGATGGTTTCGAAAGGGGTTTATGGTTACGGGTTGTTTTGGATGTTAGATTGAAGGTAGGCTTCGAGAACAACAAATCTGCGGTGGAAATGGGTTGGTGATTTACATTTTTTTTATTGAGTTTTCACGGTGGAGATTATGTAAGGTAGGTGGTTCGTGGAGTTTGAACGAAAGTTGTAAATGGTGAGGGTTCGTGTACTCAATGTCAGGAAACAAAACAAACAAAACAACACAGATCAAGACTATGAAGACAGAAAGAGTAATAGAATACTTACAGAGTAGGAGCAAATACCACCAGATTGTTGATACAGAAAACAGATAAGCTCCTTCTTCAATCCCTTTTTTCGTTTTTGTTCTTGTGTGCTTTTTTTGTCGAGGGATGAAGATGATCTGTGAGAGAGGGTGACTGCTGCCTCTGTTAGGGTTTTTTTTCTTCTTTTTTTCTGAGTGAATAATGCTGCTATATATATATATCCAATCCAATTAGGTTTAGCAGACAATCTCTGCTACAACTTCTGAGATCTCTGCTCTATTATGGTTGTATTTTTTTTGCCATGGTTTGCTTTATTCCTTTTTTGATGTTTAAACCTATTGTGAAACTGCTGTCATTGGTGTTTTTGCCATTTTTGTGAATGTGCCCCTGCTATCATTTGCTGAGCCTCCTGTCCTGTTTTTTTTAGCCTCTTAATTTTTGTTTGTTTATGCTGACTGTATCTTTCTATGTGTTTTTTTTGTAGAGAAGGTTTGGAGTGGTGCTGCTTGAAAAGTAAAGCTGGGTATTTAGCCTCTACCTTGCGTACAACCACTGATGAAGGGGAAACAAAGCTGACAGAAGAAGGGGATGAAAGAAAACTCTTAGTCATTCTTCCAAAGAGAAATGTTGGATTAGGTGGTTTTCCAACCAGTGTTGAATTTGTTGAATTTCCTGTATTCAGGCTTTGTTCAAGTAAAACAATAATGCTGATAAATTTGACATCCAATAGGCCATAAGATCATTGTCGTCTTGATCCTCAATTGCGGAACCAATCATCTGGACAAGGCGATCAAATACACTAGATCTTTCATCCTCAAATGATTTCCAGTGGAGAAGACATTTGTGAATGGTAAATGCAGCAATAGGCTTTCCATGGTTGAACTTTTATTTTCATCAAGTCTACTGATGTTTTGAGGAAAATTATCGTCTAGAACATCGGCACAGGTAGTTTCAGCAGAACCATCACCACTTAATAATGACTCAACAAAACGAGACTTGTGATCTTCCACGTTGTCTTCTAGTTTGGTTAACGACTCCCCTTCCACCCACTTCATAAAAACTGACGCATAAGGCTCAGTAATCACAAGATGAATTGGGACATCAGGAAATAGTTGGGATAAAGCATATGCAGCCACTTTATTCTGTGCGTCCTCTGCAGATTGAAAGATTTCATTTTGATCTGGAAGCTTAAGTGTTACCAGCCCCCCGGCTTTTCGGTTCTTTCCCCTCCCACTAGCTTTACGCAATATGCTTACAGTATAGGAAAAACTCTTTCCTCTGCCAAGTATTTTATTGAATTTTGGAGCTTCCTATCCTGATTTCTGGCATAGCTGATGAAGAATAGCCTTTGGAACCTTTTGAGGGTCTCCCTTCTTCCAAATGCCATCTAACTTATCCAAGTTCTCCTTAGATAATCTTTTGATTTTTTCTAGTTTTTGTGCTTTCAAAATATCATAGTGTATTTCATTAGACGGCACATTCTCCAAGAAGAAACCACCAAGCTCAATGTCTTCGACCACTTCTTGTGCAGAATCTTTTTCAACATGACCAGCTGGCCAGCAAGAATTAGCAAGATTTTCCTCCAGGTTAGGAAGCTCCACAGCACCTCCATTTATTGCTTCCACGTTAGAAGGAAAAATAATGGCTGAATTACTTTCTCTGTCATCTGTTGCTTCTTCTGTCAAAGGCTCATGGCCCATGGATGCTCTCTCAGATGCATGGTTAGTACTGATTTGCTCGTATTCTAATGCCAAGTTGTCATCTGATAATCCTAAAGCAGACAACTCCTGTTTCAGTTTCCGTATAATAAGGCTTGCCTGCTCCTGTTGTTTTTTGTCCCTTTTCTCCTTTGCCTTTGTAACTTCAAATCTTGCAGCAAGATACTCCTTGGCAATAACATCATAAGGCCTAGGTTCACGGAGCTTGTTTGTACCACTATTTTCGTAAAAAGGATCATCTTCCCAAGACGTATTTTGATCCTCTTGTTCCTGCTGCTCCACATATTGCCTAATCCAATCTGCTTGCGATGATTGGCAAGAATCTAAAGTATCACTGTTCAACTGTCTTTTGATTAAGACGGGAGATTCTAGAAGTTGGTCCTTAGTTGTTGTGATGGATGGATCCTCTAAGGAAGTTGAAGTGTGATGTTGATTTAATATAACACCAACAGAACCCCCTTGATTATAATGAGAAGAAGTTCCAGTGGAAAACTTGAGTGGAAGTTCATTTCCGGGCAAATTGAGGCATAACCAATCAAGAGCGGACTCAAACGTGGTAGAATCCTTGAGAGCGGAGAGAGCGAGTTCAATGTGATGATCAGTGAATCCTTCGCAAGAGAGTTTCTCGTAAACAGCTTTGAGCTTCTTCGCTTTCTGATCCTTTGTTAGGGTATCGTCGGCCGCCGGATTGGGACGAGAAGAGTTGTTGAGCAAGAGGCGGCGGAGGCGGTTCTCGTTTTCAGCGGAAATTTGTAATTTGGGAGCTGATGAAGAGGATGATGACTGAGGATTTTTTTTGCTTGATGGTTCTACCTTCAGCAACAGACGCTCTCCCTCCCATGTAAGCAAGATATCGCATGAGTAACTTAGAACTTTCTGTTTTACCAGCACCACTTTCACCACTCACCAATATTGACTGGTTGATTCCATCATTTATCATGAGCCTATATGCTGTATCGGCAACAGCAAAAGGGATGTGGGCTTAACTCACCAAATGCTGCTGCAGGTACATGGTGCGCCTTGGGTAGTGGCTAATATTGCTTCGGTATTATTTCGCTCTTGTCTCATGTGGCAGCTTACTCGTTAATTTTCGGTTGAAATTTCCTGTCATGAGCTTAGTACAACGGGCCTGTGGCCTTTTGGATTATGGTTGACATTCACTGTGAGCTTATGTTGTCATTATCTTTGCAGCTGGCTATCTACGAGTTTGCTCGCCGTGTTGTGAATTGCAGGTACGGATTGAAGATGGTTGCAGGATTTGTAGTGTATGAAGTGTGAGATCAAAGGGTGCAGATATTTTGTAGAGCAAGTGTAAATGGTTTATGGGTGAGGTTTATATGTGATATGAGGTGGATTGTTGTTTGATCTCTAGTGATTATATGGTATTTAAGCTGATGTTTTTTTTGTAACAGGTTATGGTGAAGTGAAAATCAAAGTGGGAAAGAAATTTCAGCAACGGTTTGAGGGTGTGTAATGCCTACAATTCCTGCATTGTTCAGTATCCAGTTCCATGGATGACACGGAAGATGATGCTTGCTGACCCAATTTTTGGTTTAAATTATCTTGAATCGTGACTGATAGCTTGTACCCGGTCGTTCCTTTATATCCATACACACCAATACTGTAAGTCCCAGCAGCCAAACTTTTATCTTTAGAGCTGAGAATCAAAGTCTTTGATCCAATATCATGGGAAGACCACTCATGCTGGTGTCGTGTGGGAAATATTAGAGGATGTCTAGAAATGAAAAGATCAGTATCTCCCTCACCTGTCTCTGATTCTAATTTTACCTCGATACTAGAACTCCCACTAGAAATTTTCTCCCAGGTGTCATTGACTATTGAAAACTTGTAATACACAAACTTTCCTTCTTCTACTGTTCCGGTTTATGGCGTCCGAAATACAACGGGAATCAAAACATGTTGATGAGTCTGTTCTGAGAATTCAATTGGTTCAACTATGTCAACTTCAATATCTGTTTCTAAAACAGATACACTTGAAGAAGGGTTTAACTCAAGCACCTTCAATTTGTATTCAAGTTCTCCATAGTTTACAATGAAAATGTCACCTTGAGAAAGAGTAGCATGATGCCGAAGACTTGTTTCAAGGATAGTCTTATGGTAGGGTTTATCATACCATAGCAATCTCATGTAATTTGACTTACATATAAGGCTTTTGAAAACCTTTTTTTTGTATTGTTTATGACATGGACTTTTGTACTTAAGAGAAAGAAGTAAACCTTTGGGATTTTTGTGAAAAGGAATTTTCTATATGTTACTCTTATGGATGTGGTTTTTTTTCTTTTCATGAGCTTGTACCATTCTTGTAATGATAATGACTCATATCCTTGATTTTATGATTTCTTGCTCAAAAATCCATAATGCTATCTTGCAAATACAACATTTTCATTACAAAAAAAAATGAGAACAAAATTCTATCCATGATTTGTAAAATATCAACATATTAATCCTTAAGACCTATTCAAACATGAATCCTGAGGCAAGCATGAGTCACTCCTCCTTTAAAGCATGAATTGTCATAATTTGCACAAATTTAAAATAAATCCAACCATAACTTATCTCGCTTAATTCTCATAACCTCAATAATTATCTAAGGATGTGGCTCCAAGAATATTGGAACACAAAAATAAAGATATTCCAAAAATCTCTTAAAAACGATAATCATGCCTTGAAAGGAATCAAACCTATCACTTGAATCAATCATCTCTAACCCTCAATCATGAAATAAAATTCGCCAGACCAAGATCAAGTCAGACCTGACTGATTTCCAACCTTTACTGGGCCCACACATTGATACAGATAGCCCTTCAATGAACCTCAATGATTACCACATACCACCGTCCTGCTAGCCTAAAAACACCTCATTTCCCTTCGACCCTGCCTTGTGAAATCTTGAGTTTGGGGCAACAAGTAGAAACAACATATCTTTTGATTTTCAGATTAATGGTTGATGGAAAGATGTACAGACAAAAGATAAACAGGTAGGACAAATTTAGGGTATGACATCGTCCTCTCTTCACGCCACGTTTCACGCGCAGAAGCTTCCACATCCTTCTGCATGTAGCCACACGTGACTCTCCTTCTCTCTTCCACCTCCACCACGTGTAACCCATGCAAGCTCCCACACCGCCACCTGTCTACGCCTCACCCCTCACCGGAGACCCCGCCGCCGGCCATGCAACCGCCGCGTCGGCCACCTTCTAACTATCTCCGACCGCCATAACCACTCACCGGTAACCGTTTTTTTCACCGAAAACTTCACATCCCGCCGGAATCCTCATCCAACCTTCATCAATGTTCATGCGTTTTTCCAGAATTTGTTCAATCTTCATCATCGCGTTCATCATCCCGTTCCAGATGATACATTCTTCATCCTTATTTTCCAGTTCGCCAAGATCATGATCCGTGCTCGTCACGTCCGTAACCGTTGTTGGATCTGGATTTGCGTTCATCATCGAATTTCATCAGAGCTTCATGGTGTTCATCATGCAGCTCCAGATTTCTTCAAGGTTGCCAAGAATGTTCATACACTCCAAGTTTCCCAGATTCTGTTCATCTTCCGACCTTCATATTCCTCCAGTTCTCATCAGTGATTCCCAGGAGTAATCAAGAACATGCATCCAGATCTTCGTTGGCAACAATGTCCGTTCAATCTTCATTCGAAGAACTCAACATTCTGGATCTTAAACTGAGTTCCTCAGATCTTGCTCCATAGAACCTTCATGCAAACTTCCAAATCTCCAGATCGCTCAACAAACAACAAACTTCAAGAATCTTCATCGCCAAGATTTAACTGGTAATGTCAAAGTCCTTCACCTTCTCCAGATTTTTTCAAGTATTATCATCGCTGGATCTCCGTCAAGAACCTGGACCTTCAATATCTTCAAGAAGTTCGTCTGAAGATCGTCAGGCCGTTTTTTTTTGTTTTTGTTTAAGATCTGAAGGAAGATGAAGTTCGTGTTGGAGGTTGAGACGAAGGTGTTTGAACGGAGAGGAGATGGAGAAGAGGTCTGAGCGGAGAAAGGGTTGGGAGAAATGGCACAGTTGGATGAACAGTGGAATGAGGGTGAGGGGATTAGGGTTTCTGAGGGTGAACGAGAGAGAGAGAGAGAGAGAGAGAGAGAGAGAGAGAGAGAGGGCTGTGTGGATTGGGCTGTGGCCCATTAGTTTCTTTTGTCCGTACACCCTCCATTTTGGGCAATAAACCCCCCGTTTTGATTATTATTTTGAGGGCTGATGGGCTAGGCCCACTGCGCGTTTTTGCTAATGCACCTCCGTTTTCGCTGATGCACCCCCTGTCCCTTGTTTTGTTTTTTCTGAATTTCTTTGTGGGCTGGGCCCTGTATTGTTTTTGCTGCATTAATACCCATTCTGCAGTTTGTACCCCCTCCCCTCTTACTTTAATTTCTCCCTTGTATTGGACGAATGAGTGTAATAGATGTAGTTTTATTTTTTTTAGGATTATAGTTTTATTTTCCTAGGATATTAATGCATAGTTTTATAGAATTTATATTCTATTATTTTTTAGCATGTTATAGGGTATTATAGATTTAATATAGTTTTGTTATTTTCTTCATAGAATAGTATAGGATTTTATATAGAATTTCCATTATATTTTTCTATACGCATTTATAGATTTAATTCTTTAGAATATTTTCTAGTTAGAATTTAATTGCCGTATTTTAGGAGTAACATTTTATTTCCATTTGTTATTGGATTTGTCTCCTGTTTTCTCTCCTATTTTCGTTTCTATCCGATTTTATCGCGATTTTATTTTTTGACTGGCTGTGTGACACGATTCAATTGGAGATTGATTTTCGATATCATTTCTCCATCTTGTCTTTGACACGGATATCAATACGCTACCTCTTAGAGTTTGATTTCTCGTATAAGTCGAACCATGACGGTCTAAGCGTCACATTGTTCTGATTCGAGCGTCATCGTCAAAGATCCAGAGAGGAGAAGATTGGAATGGAGCTTGCGCGCATGTCAAGGGTCAACGGAACCACTCCGTTCGGTAACATCTATTCATCGTCTTCTTCAAATCTTCAAGCAACCGTCGAGTGTTGTGAGATCGTTAGATACGTAGGAAATGGTTGCGGGAGGGTCACTCTCACGTAACTTGGGTGTTTAGTGTATCACCCTTAGGGTGATATGCAACACATTCGCTCCTACGTCTTAGGTTCTTGCGTGTGTGTCCCGCATTCCTTCCCGTTTAGGCGTAGGCCTGCTTCCCCTTCTCTTGCCCCGTGCAATCGAGACCTATCCTGAACTACGCTGCTCTGATTTCTCTGACGAGAATACGTAGGCCCAAGACGCGATG
This sequence comes from Lathyrus sativus, assembly GCA_963859935.3. NCBI lineage: Eukaryota > Viridiplantae > Streptophyta > Magnoliopsida > Fabales > Fabaceae > Lathyrus > Lathyrus sativus. Next base: position 520,595,284 of record OZ012740.1, on the reverse strand, counting down.
TCTTGCCGAGCAAATTTCCCGTAGTCGAACTACGTCGTGCTCTGATTTTCTCTGAAGAGAATATGTAGGCATATGATGCGATGTCCTAGCGAGCACACTAACAACTAACCTATTTGTTCTCCTCGCTGCTGTGCGAACGAGACTTTCCCGCTAACGACTGATGTTATCCTTGTTTCTTGCCCTAGTGCATTTGAGACCAGACCGTAGTTCTAGTTCCCGTAGGTTCCCATACCTCGAAACCCGACATACTACGTCCGTTCTACCGCAAACAGGTACGCCTAAGTCTCCAATGGTCGAGCAGTGTCCACCTAACTGCTAGAGTGCGTACGCTAGTATCGTCAACCTTTTCTCTCACCCCCGTGTGACCGAGAACACCATGTCTACCCGTAGTTAGCCTGAACTACGTCTTGCTCTGATTTCTCTGATGAGAATACTAGGCCCAAGACGCGACGTCTTGCCGAGCAAAACTTCCCCGTAGTTTCCCAAACTACGTAGACTCTGATTTCTCATTCTCTGATGAGAGTACGTAGGCATAGAGTGCGACGCTCTATCGAGTCAATTTCTTTCCGTTTAGATCTAGCAGTCGTAGATAGATTGTTTTTCACCCGTAGACAAACCAACAATCGTGGATCCCGTCGAGTACGACGGACGTGAGGGGTGCTAATACCTTCCCCTTCCGTAACCGACTCCCGAACCCAGACAACGGTTGTGATGACCTTGTCTTATACCTTTTTCGTCAGGTTTTTCCGATCGTTTCCTTTCCCGCTCCGAGGGATAAATAACGAAAGGTGGCGACTCTTCTGTTTTGCCGGCACCTTATTTTCGCGGAAGCGACAGTGAGTATTGGGTTTCTTTCCGTAGGTGATTTTGGATATTTCTTTTTGTCTATCCTTAGACGATGTGAACATTGGATATTTTTCTCTCCGTCTACCTTTAGATGATGTGAGTATTGATTTTTCTTCCTGTCTACCATTAGACGATGAGAAGTTATCAACTGTGTGTTGATCCGGACTTCGGGTTCAATGCCTGTGGCGTTACACAGATGACTAAGGCAAAGTCAGGTGTTCTTTGTCATATGATCAGTCAGCTTGTTGCCGTTGCAATTGGATTCGGTTTCTCCGGAGATTTTCTCCCCAATCAAATTTTGCAGTTTATTTCTGCGGTTGGCAAATTTCCGGGTTCTTTGGTATTCAACCGTCTTCTACCTTTGAATGTTTAAAAGTCATTCGCTTTTCAACCCTTCAGGTCCAAGCCGTTTGAATAGGGGCAGCTGTTGCACCCCAAAATTTTACCAACCGTTTCTCGCAATTTGGCTTATGTCTCGATTCATCTTGCATTTGCATCTGCATACCGCATACTGTGCATTTTTTCAACCGGAATGATTTTATCGGGATTGTAGCCCTCTTCTCGCGCTTCAGGCGATTCGAAATAGTTCGAATAAGGAGAATTATTTTGGAAGTGGTTCTCTTCCCGGTGTTTTCGGTCTATGCTGTTATTTTTGAGGATATTTCGGTGTCTGTATTTTTACCGCTTATCTTATTGCATACTCGCGTTTTATATTCACCGATTTAATTTGCTAGATTTTATTTCCTAATTTTTAGCATAGAATATAGTTTTTAATACTTTTCTAGAATATTAATTGTTTTTAGAGCATATTAGGTTTTAGATTTAATTCTGTTAGATTTTACTAGGTTTTATTAATCTAGAGTTAACGTGGTTAGAATCTTAGATTAGATTTTATTAGTCTAGTTTAGATTGATTTTAATATTGGGTTTTAATTGACTAGATTTTAATTAGTTAGTTTTAATTGATGTAGGATTTAATTAGACTTTATTAGTATTAGTTTAGCTTTAATCGGCATTTATTTTAAACCAACTTTGTCTTTAATGAGCTTTTTTAGTTTAATCATTGATCAGCTTTAATCAATTAAAAGTCAAATTTTGCAGGTATTAGTCAGATTTTTGTGGGCCATATGTCCATTAAGCAGGCCAACTCATGCAGTCCATGCCAAGTGTCACCTTGTATAAAGCACTTAGTACTCTCTCTCTCTCCGGTTGGATGACACATCACCCCCACTATGCTGACACGTCCCAAAGACACGCGTCCCAAAACCCACGTGTTTCCACATGCAAACCGCCGGAGCTCGTCGCCGGCGAAATCAAACCACTCCACACACTGGAAACCCTCGCCGGAAACATCAACCTTCCGTTCAGATCTCCATCAACATTCATAGAGCTTCATAACTTCTCTCCAGATGTCATCGCAACATCCAAGATTCATCATCATCCATTCATCAAACCTCCAAATCTCCAAGAATTTTCCGGTAACATTCTTCTCCGTTTTCAGTTATCTTCAAGAACATTCATCAACTTCTCCAGATTTTCCCCCAAGATTCATCCGAGTTCATCATTTTTATGGAGTTTCTTCAACGTGTTCATCACGTTCTTCATCAATGCTCATAGGATCTTCAATCCTTTTTCTGGATTCTTTTCATGAACATTCATATGTTCATCGCCACTTTCCGGATTCATCACCTTCATTAAGATGCATCCACCTGCCACCAATTTTTTCCAGAATCGTCAAGATTCACATGCAATCACCTTCAAGATCTTCGTCAACACATAATGTTTTGCCAGATTCTTCAACAATCTTCATCAGCCGTTCAAGTTTTTCAGAAGCTTCAAGAACCTTCGTCTTCTGCCCAGATTTCATCAATATCCATTCAACATATCCAGATCCTCCAACTGTAGGATCAAGCTTCAAGGCCTATGTGTTTTGATGAAGACAACTCATACAAGATTGGTACCCATTCGCAAAAAGAAAGAGACGCAAGCAATCAACAAGAATCCATTATCAAAGATCAAGTTAAAGTCGCACATGATGCTATGGATCAAGCTTCATCTACAAACTTCAAGTGGTGTTGATGATACAAGAATCAGTATAACATATTTTACTTAGAAATATTTATACAAGTGTTCTTTCAATCACACTTCACTACACCATTATCACTAAACCTTTTAAAATGTTTTTAAAATACTTTCTATATTTTAAATTAAGTATTTTTGCAAAAACCTTCGGTGTTAACCGATTAACACAAGTTAAAATTATGATTTTGGGATTTTTTTTTACAGTGTTAACTGATTAACCTATATGGTTAACCGATTAACACATGAAAAATTCAAATATTTTGTACTTTGGAAAGGTGTTAACCGATTAACACTGTAACAACAGCAAAAAATAGTAACTTTTCATGGAGGGTTGCATTGTTCTCTATTATTCTTACTGGCTATTTTTTCTGTCCCATAATCATACCTTTTTGGAAAGGTTTTTCACTAATATAAATTGATTTCAATTTCAAAATCAAAATCACCTTCAAGAAACAAATTTCAAAAATTACTCTCTGTCTTCAACCTTTTGAATTTTCATAAAAGTGTTCAAACCAGATTTTTGAAAGAAGCCATTGAAATTAAATTTCACACCTTCACAGTTTTCTTTCACAAAAAGAACACTTGTATATTATATCTGAGTGTTATTTGTTTCGAGAAGAATATCAGTATTCGTATTGATAAAACATTCAAATTGTTACTTTACAAAATTCAGAATTGACTACAACTTATTTTTAGGATTGTTAAAGATAAATGTGTAGGGTTGTCCTTGTTATCCGGATTGTGGATACAAGAGGTCCTTGTGTGAGATATTTATTCTCGGTAGGACTTTAAAGTTTGTAAATCCAAGAAGGGTGTTCTTGGTTGTTAGAATTGTCTTAGGAAATCTAACATTGATAGTAAAATACTCTTTCATGTTGAAAGGGGAGTGGAGTACTCTCGGATTGTGAGGGGAACCACTATACATCAATGTGTTCTTTACTTTCTGTATTTACTGCCTTTTATTACCAAGAAGCACTTAATCAAGTAAAATCAAAGAATCACCGAAAAACCGGAAAAAGTGTCTATGAACCTAATTCACCCCCCCCCCCCCCCCCCCTCTTAGGCATACATATAACTTATAATTGGCATCAAAGCAGGTTAAGGTAACTTGTTCCTATCGATCCAGAATGGCTTCCGCTAGCACCAACCCGGTTTTCAAAGACGGTGGAAGTAGTAACAAACCCCCACTGTTTTCTGGAGAATACTTTGATTTTTGGAAAATTCGCATGAAGGCACATCTAGAAGCCCAAGGAGAAGGAATATGGGAAACTGTTGAAGATGGCCATCATCAACCGACAAGTGTCGTCAATGGTGTAGTAACTGCGAAGATTAAATCATCATACGATGATGATGACAAGAAAAGGATTCTTAATGAGAAAAAGACTATCAACATATTACAAAGTGCCTTGAGTATGGATGAGTTCTTCCGAATCTGTCAATGCAAGTCGGCAAAAGAAATATGGGACACCTTAGTGGAAACACATGAAGGCACCGCCGAAGTAAAGAGATCCAGATTGAACACACTAAGTTAAGAATACAAAATGTTTAGAATGCTGCCCGGAGAATCCGTTGTGGCATTACAGAAAATATTCGTCCACTTGACAAATCACTTAATTGCTCTTGGTAAGACCTTTACTAACGATGATTTGAATCTTAAAATTCTTAGATCCTTAACCAGGGAATGGCAACCAAAAGTGACGGCAATTTCAGAGAAGAAAAGTCTCTCAACAATGACGTCCGCATCACTTTTTGGCAAACTTCAATAACATGAGTTAGAACTTGGAAGGCTTGAGAAACATGGAAATATAGAATAAAAAGTCCAAAGGAATTGCTTTGAAGGTGGAGTCAAAAGAAAAGAAAAATGATGACACATTGGAGGAAGATGAACAATTTATGCTCCTTGTAAAAAGGCTTGGTAAGTTTTTCAATAAAAATAATAAACCCCTTTATGATAAAAAGAATAGACATTTCAGAAAAAGGGAACCATCCACATCAATGCAAGATGTTACATGCTACGAATGTGGAAAGCAAGACCATATAAAACCAGATTGTCCAAAGCTTCCAAAGAAAGAAGGATTCAAAGGCAAGAAGGACTTCAAGAACAAGAAGGCATATGTTTCTTGGGAAGATAATGAAATAAGTTCTTCATCGGAATCGGAAAGTGATGAATGTGCAAATATGGCTCTAATGGCTTCACACCACTCCGATGACGAAAAAGATGAGGTTAGTAGTAACTTTTCTGTTTATGATAATGATGCACAAGACGCTATTGATGAATTGTTACTTGAATGCAAAAATCTGTATAAGACTATTTCATCTCAAAAGAAACTAGTGGCTTCTTTAGAAGAAAAGAACTTTGAATTAGCAAAATATGTTGAAGATGAGAAACAAAAAATTTTAAGTGAAAAACAGAATTTTGTATGTAAAAATTGTGAATCTCTCTCATTTCAAATTGTTCAACTTAAAAGAGTTATTGAAATATATGAGAAAGGTCAAATTGGTTTGGAAGAAGTTCTTAGGTATCAAAGATTTTCTAATGATAAAAGTGGACTAGGATATTCCAAGTTTTCTAAACCAAGTTCAAATGAAACAATCTTTGTTAGGCCTAAAAACCAAATTCCTAAGGAAAAAGAAAACAATTATAAAATTGTGCATCATCATCCTAAAAAGAAATTGTTTGCTAAGAAGAAATCTTATGTTCCTAGATATAAAAGCAATTTTGAACCAACTTGTTTTTATTGTGGAATTAAAGGTCACACACCTAATGCTTGTTATGTTCGTAATTTTAGTATTCCACAAGGGCACTATGTATGGGTGAAAAAGGGAACTAACTATCAAGGACCTAAAGCAATTTGGGTACCTAACAAAACTTAATCCTGTTTTGTAGGTATGCTTGAAGACCTTCGGAAATCATTGGTATCTTGATAGCGGGTGTTCAAGGCATATGACGGGAGATATAAACAAATTTTCACAACTAACGCTTAAAGCCAAGGGTTATGTTACTTATGGTGATAATAATAAAGGCAAGATTCTTGGCATAGGCACTATTGGTTCACTACCTTGTACAAAAATAGAAGATGTACTTTATGTCGAAGGACTCAAGCACAATCTTCTTAGTATTAGCCAACTTTGTGACAAAGGATTCAAAATCAAGTTCAACAAAGATGAATGTTTGATAGAAGAAGAAGTCACTCATGAGGTTATATTAAAAGGTAATAGAATCAATAATAGTTTTATGATTTCTCTTGACAATTTATCTTTAAAGGTTAAATGTCTTATGGTGAACAACAACGAGTCATGGCTATGGCATAAAAGAATCGCTCATATTCACATGAAGCACTTGAACAAATTAATTAAACATGATTTGGTGATTGGATTACCGAAGATCAAATTCGTCAAAGATAGATTGTGTGACGCATGTCAAAAGGGGAAACAAACTAAATCAACTTCTCAGCACCGAGAACTCCTCAACAAAATGGTGTTGTAGAAAGGAAGAATCGTTCATTGGTGGAACTTGCAAGAACAATGTTAAGTGACTCAAATCTACCTAAGTATTTTTGGGAAGATGCGATGAGTACGGCATGTTTTGTAAGTAATCGGGTTAATATCAGACCAATCCTCAAGAAAACCCCCTATGAACTATTCAAAGGAAGGAAACCAAACATTGCTTTATTTCATATCTTTGGATGCAAGTGTTTTGTCCTCAACAATGACAAAGACAATCTTGGTAAGTTCGATGAAAATTCAGATGAAGGTGTATTTCTCGGTTATTCCCTTTCTAGTAAAGCATTTAGAATATACAATAAAAAAAACATTAACTATTGAAGAATCTATGCATGTCAAATTTGATGAATCTAACCCCTCCAAGGAGGATACTGTGTTTTGTGATAATGATGATGATTCTGTAGGAATTCCCGATGAAGATACTTCTAAAGATATCATGAAAGAACAAGATATACCGATTCAACAAGATTCCAATGTCAACGATCTACCAAAAGAATGGAGAACTCATAGAGATCATCCTATTGACAAAGTGATCGGAGACATAAGTCAAGGTGTTGCTACAAGGTTAAATCTCAAAGATGCATGCTTGAATATGGCGTTCGTCTCTCAAATAGAACCTTCCAAAGTTGATGAAGCTCTTGAAGATGATCAATGGATTATCTCTATGCAAGAAGAGTTAAACCAATTCGAGAGGAATCAAGTTTGGGAACTTGTTCCTAAACCGAAAGATAAACATATCATCGGAACAAGATGGGTGTTTAAGAACAAACTTGATGAAAATGGAATAATTATTAGAAACAAAGCAAGATTGGTGGCTCAAGGGTACAATCAAGAGGAAGGAATTGACTTTGAAGAAACTTTCGCTCCGGTTGCAAGGTTAGAAGCTATTCGTTTATTACTTGCTTATGCATGTTCAATGAATTTTCAACTTTTCCAAATGGACGTCAAAAGCGCCTTTTTGAATGGATACATCAACGAAGAAGTCTATGTCAAACAACCCCTGGGCTTTGAAGACTTCATGCATCCTTCACATGTATACAAATTGAAGAAAGCTCTCTATGGTCTAAAGCAAGCACCAAGGGCATGGTATGATCGTCTAAGTAGTTTCTTATGCGAAAAAGGATTTGAAAAAGGCAAGGTAGACAAGACTTTATTTATCAAAAGGTTAAAGGATAATACCTTACTAGTTCAAGTCTATGTGGACGACATCATCTTCGGATCAACAAATAAGGATCTATGTGAAGAATTTTCTTCGATGATGCAAGGCGAGTTTGAAATGTCTATGATGGGAAACATGAACTATTTCCTTGGATTTCAAATCAAGCAACTAAAAGACAGAATATTTATCAACCAATCAAAGTATTGCAAAGAATTGCTAAATAGATTTGATATGGATTAATGCAAAGCTATGTCAACACCAATGGGATCCGAAACTTACATCGATCAAGATGAATCAGGAAAATCAATTGATATTACAAAGTATCGAGGTATGATTGGTTCTTTATTATATTTGACGGCAAGTCGTCCTGACATAATGTTTAGTGTGTGTTTATGTGCTCGCTTCCAAGCAAATCCAAAGGAGTCACATTTCACGACTGTCAAAAGGATCATGAAATATCTCAAGGGAACATTGAACGTCGGCCTATGGTATCCAAAAGGTAGTGTTTCTATATTAATTGGTTATTCTGACGCGGATTATGCAGGATGTAAAACTGATCGAAAAAGTACAAGTGGAACCTGTCACATCCTTGGAAATGCATTGGTTTCATGGTCATGTAAGAAACAAGCATGTGTGGCTCTTAGTACGGCTGAAGCAGAATACATAGCGGCGGGAAGCTGTTGTGCACAAAATCTGTGGCTAAAGCAACAATTAAGCGACTACGGGATTGATCTTGGATGCATTCCTCTCCGATGCGACAACACAAGTGCGATTAACATCACAAAGAATCCGGTCATGCACTCAAGAACCAAACACATCGACATCCGACATCATTTCCTCAGCGATCACGTACTTAAAGGAGATGTCGAAGTTACTTTTGTGGATACGCATAACCAACTCGCCGACATTTTCACAAAGCCACTCGCAAAAGAACCCGTTCTTCAAGATTCGACGAGAACTCGGAATTCTCAATGAAGGTGACATCTAACCTCTTCTTAAGTTAATGTGTGTATTTTGTATGTTTTCAAACTTGTTTGCATTCTATTTTTAAACATTTTTCCAAAATTTTGTGTGTGTTAACCGATTAACCTATAGGGTTAACCAATTAACACTGTTAATTTTTCAATTCTGAGTTAATTTTTTAATGTGTTAACCGATTAACACTGTTACTTTTTATTCTAAAAATTAAATTTTTTAATGTGTTAACCGATTAACACTGCTAATTTTTCAAAAAATCAGAAACGAAAAATTGGTCAAATTTTGGATAAATGTGATTAAGTGATTATTTATGTGTGGTACAAGTGACTTTTAAATATCATCAACCACAATCCTTAGAAATCTCTTCTTCTTCTTCTTTGACTACAAGAGAATTACTCTTCCAAACTTCCAACCCTAAATTTAAAATCCACTTAAACTCTCTCTCTCTAAATTGGTATCACTTTACATTCTTTCTCTCAAAACCCTAAAACCCCAAAACTTTCAGAAGCATTTCTAAACCATCAGAAGCTCCAACTTCTCAAATGGCTCCCAACAACAAAGGCAAGGGAAAACTACCAGAAAACATCTCTACCTCTGATGAAGACAGTACTCCTATGGAATCTACAAAGAAACGCAAAATGGATTTCAAGGTCTGGGTTCATCATCTCTTCCCAGTAAAGTACGTTAATTTCAACGCGTTTCTGGCTTCTACTTTTGATTTCCCAACTCTGTTGAAATTTCAAAAGATTGATAAGTTTGTGTCTGACAACGGAAAGTGTTACACCGATTTGGTCAAATCCTTTATGAAGAAGTTGTCTGTTTATTTGAATGCTGATGATAAACATATATTAGAAACTTTTGTTCGGAACTATGAATTGAAGGAAAAATTGTCTGACATTGCTGCGAGATTAGAGATACCATCCAAAGGATTTTTTCTCAGGAAAGAAGTCAACCATGAGGAAGGTCCATGGGTAAATTACGATAAGATGGAATATTATTATCGTATATGCAGATTTCCAAAAGAGGTTGTTATTGCGAGTCAAAGGACTGCTCGCATGCTGTACTATGTGAAGAATCTGACGGTTAATGATAGAATGTTACATTATATCATCTCTTATGTCCTGATTCTAAAAGACTCAAATCGTTCTCAGATAAATGATTTGGAGATGCAGCTGAGGTACGATATCAAGAACAAGATGAAGGTCAATTAGATTCTCACTATGATGTATCATCTGCAGCAACAACTCTCTTTGTCAACTAGGCTTTCTTATGCACGACTAATTTCAAGGATTCTTGAGTTAATAGAATTGGACCTGAACCGCGAATCGGCAACCAAAATGAAACCAACAGCAAGTGAAATCAATGAGATTACTATTGTGAAGAATACCAGAATTATCAAAGCTTCCAACAGAACCTACCCATATGCCGACGATGGATCTTCCGCTTCAAACCAATCATATCCCATTCCTGAAGGAGGCATAACAAATGAGTTTCTCTACATAACCATGATGAACCAACACCGAGAAACCATGAACCTTCATAGAGAAACCTCTCGGGCTATTACCTCTCTTTGCAACCTTGTGCTCAATTCTCAAAATTCCAACACCGGAAACAATGAAGAAGAGAATGAAGAAGAGGCTGGCAGTGAAGAAGAAGAAGCTGAAGATGAGGAAATGTCGGCTGATGAAAATTAAAAACACTTGCTATTGTTGTTTATTGCTTTCTAGTTTCTAGTTTAAGTTTAAATTTCACTTTTAGTTTAAGTTTAAAGTCTCACTTTCATTTTTGTTCTTGTACTCGTACAATGTTTCGTTCGTTTTAATTTCAATTTCAATCAAGTTATGGTTTATTTGTGAATCATGTGTGGTGGTTGTTGTATACTTGTGTGTTTCTATCTTTCATTGCCCTCTTCCTTTTTGTTGATGACAAAGGGGGAGAAGGATTGTGTTTCTAACATTTCCATATGCAGAAGAAGTTCTTTCTCTCTTGTATTTAGGGGGAGATCCAACTTAGGGGGAGAAATGTTAAGAATCACGTATCAAAGCAAGACTTTCAAAGAAGCGGTTGTCATCATCAAAAAGGGAGAGATTGTAGAATCAAGCTTCAAGACCTGTGTGTTTTGATAAAGACAACTCATACAAGATTGATACACATTTGCAAAAAGAAAGAGACGTAAGCAATCGACAAGAATCCATTATCAAAGATCAAGTTAAAGTCACACATGATGCTATGGATCAAGCTTCATCTACAAACTTCAAGTGGTGTTGATGATACAAGAATCAGTATAACATATTTTACTTAGAAATATTTATACAAGTGTTCTTTCAATCACACTTCACTACACCACTATCACTAAACCTTTTAAAATGTTTTTAAAATACTTTCTATATTTTAAATTAAGTATTTTTGCAAAAACCTTCAGTGTTAACCGATTAACCTGTGGGGTTAACCGATTAACACAAGTTAAAATTATAATTTTGGGATTTTTTTTTACAGTGTTAACCGATTAACCTATATGGTTAACCGATTAACACATGAAAAATTCAAATATTTTGTACGTTGGAAAGGTGTTAACCGATTAACCTATTTGGTTAACCGATTAACACTGTAACAACAGCAAAAAATGGTAACTTTTCATGGAGGATTGCATTGTTCTCTATTATTCTTACTGGCTATTTTTTCTGTCCCATAATCATACCTTTTTGGAAAGGTTTTTCACTAATATAAATTGATTTCAATTTCAAAATAAAAATCATCTTCAAGAAACAAATTTCAAAAATTACTCTCTGTCTTCAACCTTTTGAATTTTCATAAAAGTGTTCAAACCAGATTTTTGAAAGAAGCCATTGAAATTAAATTTGACACCTTCACAGTTTTCTTTCACAAAAAGAACACTTGTATATTATATCTGAGTATTATTTGTTTCGAGAAGAAGATCAGTATTCGTATTGATAAAACATTCAAATTGTTACTTTATAAAATTCAGAATTGACTACAACTTATTTTTAGGATTGTTAAAGATAAGTGTGTAGGGATGTCCTTGTTATCCGAATTGTGGATACAAGAGGTCCTTGTGTGAGATATTTATTCTCGGTAGGACTTTAAAGTTTGTAAATCCAAGAAGGGTTTTCTTGGTTGTTAGAATTGTCTTAGGAAATCTAACATTGATAGTAAAATACTCTTTCATGTTGAAAGGGGAGTGGAGTACTCTCGGATTGTGAGGGGAACCACTATACATCGTTGTGTTCTTTACTTTCCGCATTTGCTGCCTTTCATCACCAAGAAACACTTAATCAAGTAAAATCCAAGAATCACTGAAAAACCAGAAAAACTGTTTAAGAACCTAATTCACCCTCCTCTTAGGCATACATATAACTTACACCAACTTCATCCATTAATTTGCAACGAGCTTTCACGATCTTCAACATGCAATATCATCCTCCACCATTATTTCAAGGTCCACCATCTCACTGGTTTGATTTGATTAATCTGATTTTGTAGGTGATAACGAGGTTTGAAGGAAATTAAACTAAGAGGGAGAGAGGTGTTGTTTTGGTCTGGGAGTATGAAGCGAAGAAACGACGGAGAGAGTTTGAGAGGAAGTAGACGGCGGCTAGGGTTTCCGTTTGGGCAAAATGGAAGAAGGAAGAGGAAAGGTCCTCGTGGACTGGTTTTGTTCGTGGGCCTTGGGCCCAACTTTCATTCTTCCAAGCATACCCCCCATTTTCCTTATCACCCCCTCCCTTTTTTGGTTGTGTGTTTGTTGTGTTTTGAGGTTTATGGGCTCAAAGCCCAGTTGCATTGTTGCTAAATTCAACACCCTCGCCTGTACCCCCTGCTGTATTTTCTTTTGCAAATACTTTAATATTTTGTATTGTATTTTCTTGCTATTTTTCTTTTAGGAAATTATAGTTTTATTTTCTTAGAATATTATGCATATGTTTTTACATAGAATTTTCTATTCTATTTTCTTTAGATATTTTCTTAGAATCTTATGTGCATACATATTTTTTGTATAGATTTTATATTCTAGTTTATATTCTATTTTCTTTTAGGATATATAGAGTTTTATATAGAATTTTGTATTCTTTTCTATATGCAATTTCTTTTAATATTTCTTTAGGAGTTTATTTTTCTATTAGGAGTTTATTTCTTTTAGGAGAATGCAATTTACATTTGTTATTGGACTTTTCTCTCATCATTTTCGTTTTGTAGGTCGATGACGAGACTTCCGTAAACTGTTATTAAATGACTCGTTGATGGATAATGTAGGATCCGAGACCACCTTTTTCTCCCCTCATTTCTCTTTTCCATCTGATTTTTTTGTGTGACTTTCTTCTGTGTTGTTCCGTGTGACACGATTCAATTGGAGAATGATTCGCAATATCATTTCTCTATCTTGTCTTTGACACGGATATCAATACACTACCTCTTTGAGTTTGACTTTATTTATAAGTCAAATTATGACGGTTTAGCGTTACATTGGTTCTGATTCGAAACGTCATCATCAAGGATCCAAAGAGGAGAAGATTGGAATGGAGCTTGCGCACAATGTCAAGGGCCAAAGGAACCGCTCCGTTTGATAACATCTTTCTTATTCAAATCTTTATGCAACCGTCGAGTGTTGTGAGCTGTAGCATTAAATACGTAAGAAATGGTGATTGAGGGGTTTCCCCTTAATGGCCTAGAGTGTTTATTGTAGCACCCTTTGGGTGATATGCGACGCATTCGCTCCTACGCCTTAGGTTCTTGTGTGTGTGTCCCGAGTTCCTTCCCGTTTGGGCGTGTTAGGCCTGCTTCCTCTTTGTTCTCGCCCCCGTGCGATCGAAACCCTTTTCTCTTGCATCCTGGCGATTGAGATCCCTTCTCTTGCCCCCGTGCAATTGAGACCGTTTTTCCTTAGTTAGCTGAACTACGGCTGCTCTGATCTCTTATACCTGTTGAGAGTACGTAGGCATAGGATTGCGACAATCCTAGTGAGCACTTTTCCCTCTTTTCTGTAGTTAGCTGAACTACAGCTGCTCTGATCTCTCATACCTGTTGAGAATATGTAGGCACGAGACGCGACGTCTTCGCGAGCACACTAACAACTAACTTATCTTTTCTCTCGCTTTCGTGCGATCGAGACTTTCCCGCTGACAACTAATCTTCCCTTTCTCTTGCCCTAGCGCAGTCGAGACCAAACCGTAGTTCTAGAACCCGTAGGTTCCCGTACCTTTAAACCAATGACATACTATGTCCATTCTACTGCAAACAGGTAACGCCTAAGTCTCCAATGGTCGAGCAACGATACACCTAACTGCTAGAATGCGTACGCTAGTATCGTCTACCTTTTCTCTCACCCCCGTGTGATCGAGAACACCCTTTCGTCCCGTAGTTAGCCCTAACTACGTTTGCTCTGATTTCTCATGCCAGATGAGAATATGTAGGCATAAGACGCGACACCTTGGCGAGCGATTCCCCCAGTAGTTTCCCGAACTACGTTGACTCTGACTTTCCCATTGCACGAGGGAATACGTAGGCATAGAGAGGCGATGCTCTATTGAGTCAGTTCTTTCCGTTTAGCTTTAGCAGCGGTAGATTAGATTGTTTTTCACCCATAGACTAGACAACCAAGCGTGGATCCCGTCGAGTACGACGAACGTGAGGCGTGCTAATACCTTCCCCTTGCGTAACCGACTCCTGAACCCGAGATTTGATTGCGATGACCGATCTTATCCTTTTTCGTCAGGTTTTCTCTGCTCGTTTCGTTTCCCTTGTTGGGATAAATAACGGACGGTGGCGACTCTTCTGTCATTGCCGGCACCTTTTTTTTCCGCAATAGCGACAGTAATGAGTAAGGTTTGTGTGCATTTCTACCTTTTACTTGTTTTGGAAACTTGGTGCAAAATCGTGCATGATGGTGGCAGCCTTGTTGGCTCTATTTAGGTAAGGTTTTGGCACAAAGAGTGCACTAAATTCATGTGGTAAGGTTTTGATGACATGCTGCAAAAGGATATCCAAAATGTACCATTAACTAATGCACTAGAATCCAACTCATGCCCACCATTTTTAGTGCTGTAACTTGATGAATTCAACACCAATTCATGCAATCTTGAGCTCAAAATGAACTAGGGGGATTATAGAACACAATTCATGTTGGAATCATCTTGGAAAAAGGCTTGGAAACATGTGGAAAATGGTTTGGAAGTCGTGTCCTCAAAATCTACCCAAGGTGACCTAGAAAAATTCAAAGTCATGGATTTTTTACATCATTGAAACCTCAACTTTGAAGCCATGTAACTTGAAGAGTTTTGGTTCAATGGAAAAGTTCTAGTAATTGATAGAAAGCTTGAAGAATGATCTTCAACTTTCAATTTATGGGAAAATTCATTTGAGATGAAGATCTAGATAAAAAATATCTTGGAAACTTGGTTGAAAAAATTGTCTAACAACTTGCCAAACTTAACATCTTTGGAACCCTAATTTGGGAGCCTAATAACTTGAGCTCTACACATTCAACAGAGATGATCTAGTACTCAAAAGAAAGCTTGGAGAATGCTCTACAAATCTCATGGTTTAGGAAAATTCATATGAAGCTTGTATTGTAACACCCCAAATTTAATTGAAATATTTTAATTAATTATTTAATTAAGAATATTTGTATTTTGATGGTTTTCGGTGATTTTGTGGATTATTGGGAACTATGCATTTTTGGACTATTTATTTAATTAATAATATACAATATGGAAATATTAGTATTATTATTAGTTAAAATAAATATAAGTGAAATAAGGGTAATTTGGGCGTTAAGAGGAGTTAGTAAGAGTGTTATGGGAAAAGCCCAATTATGTGGCCCAAGATTAGGTTTGACAAAAAAGAATTCTGAAGGGAATTGGGATTCATTTTGTTAGATCGTGAAAAGAATGGAGGCCAGAGCTCTGAAGAGGGAGATTGGAGGCAAAAGCTTCGGAGGATTCCCGGAGACATTTGAGAAGACTTTGACCGACCGTTAAGGTATGGGGAGTATAGCTTTTCATGATTTTCCATGTATACCTTTCGATGTGTTTATGGTTGATTTAAGATTTAAGGAATTTTGGGTTGATTGTGAGAAAATAGGGAAATTGATGGTGAGACCCTGAGGGTTTGGTTAATGGTAACTATCACTGAATATTTGATATGAGGATTAGGAAACCTTAGGCCTTTGTGGCCAAAACCTTGGATTGTTATATGTCTGACCATAAGGGATAGGAATATCTGATATGAGAAATTATGATGCCTTCGGGGAAATTGTAGGGAAATTATGATTTAAGACATGAATAGGTTACAAGATTGGCCTAATAAACCGTAGGTTTTGTGCCTTTATCGCCGTAGGACCTTAGGGATGATTTAGTGATGCTTTGGGGACATTGAGTAAGTGAATCGTAGAGCCTTTTGAGTGGATTCGTGTTCTGGTGTGTAGCAGAATTTGCTGTCATCGCACAATTCGCCTAGCGAAGAAAGCTTCGCCTAGCGAACCATGCTGTTCCCAGACTCGCCTAGCGAAGAAACCCGCCCCAGACTCGCCTAGTGAACATGCCAACGAATGTAGTAGAGATTCGCGAATGTTGATCGTGTGCGGAGAGGCCTTGATGTTTGATTCTGAGATTTCTGAGATGAGTTAACATGAGTATGACAAGGAGGTTTATATGATTAATAGGTGATAGTATAAGGATTACCGCGAGTATAATTTGATGAATTAATATGGGATAAGATGGGATAATATTATGAATTAATATGTGATAACATGATGGAATAATATGAGTACGACTATGAGCTCTATGTGATTTGTACATGATTACATGATGATTTCCATGATGTGTGATAATGATTATTATGATGTGCTATGATGACATGATGTGTGATGATGATTATTATGATGTGTTATGATGACATGATGTATGATGATGATTATGATGATGAGCTATGACGTTTTATGATGATGAACATGATGAATGATGATGTACCTATGATGTTATTATGAGGATAATTTGTGACGTGTGCATCATGCATTCATGTGCATCCGGACTTCGGTTCAGGACCTCGATTACTTTGGCTTCAATCCCACTGTGCGGATGTGAAATATTATGATGTGCTCCGGTTCTCTAGTAGAATCGATCTTATTGATGGGGATCTATGGAGGGTTGATGGCCCAGTGTCCATCGAGCTGTGATGATTGGTACCACATGCATTGAGTCTTGTCGCATTGCATTTATGAGTCTTTTTGTATGAATAATGATGTTGTGACCTTTGAGGCATATTGAAGGGTATGAATGTGTTGAATATGATTATGACGCCGTTTTACATGTTGATTGTTATACATTGATTATTATGAATTGTTTTTACTCACCCTGCCTATTTGAATGTTACCTCCACGTGGGTAACGTGCAGATGACCAAGTTTAGTCGTGGATGCTGTCGAGGATTATTTCTGAAGTCTTTTAGTTGTTAGCCTTTTGGGTAACTTAGAGGGTCTTGCTCTGATATATAACATCGGGTTGGGTTCTTTTGAGTTAAACTATACTGTTGATTTATTTTGCTTATTTTCCCTTTTTGAGGAAAACATTGCTTTATGCCCTTTGAGTTCCGATGTTTTGTGTAGTTTGATGTATTTTGGGAAAATCCGTGTGTTACATAGTATTGACTTATTTTGAGACATTGAGAAATGTACGCCCTTTGAGGTGATTTTTATTGAGTTAAATATTTTACTCTGAAATCTGTGTTATTTTGCCATGATATTTGTAGGGTAGAAAAAGGTGTTACATGTATCACCATGAAAAGTGGGCTTGAAAGTAGGAACTTCAAACTGATTTCTCTACACTTAGAAAAATTCTAAGTGTTGAAATGCCACAATCTCTATTTTTTCAACTTTAGCTCATCATATCTCCCAAACCATGAATCTTTTGGACATGCCTCCTTCCACAAACTTGTAGTTCATGAAGTCCTCTTTAATTTGATAGAAAGTTTTCCTTCATTGGATAAAAAATGAGAAAGTCATGGAAGTTGCAAGATGGCTAGAATTAGGATTTTCTACCCAGAAAAATTTCCCCAAAACCCTAATTTAGTCAAAGTCTTGACTCTAAGTTTCTCTTTGATTCTTCTTGTCCCAAACACATGAAATCACTTGAAAACAACTATCATGCTCTCGATTAACCTTGAGATACCAAGTTTTGACCTAATTGAATCATAGTTGACTTTTGTTGACCTGATAAAATCCTAGGGACATTTCCACTTACTGAGACTCTTGTGATAGCTTGTGATGATACCTAATACATGTAGAGGATCCTAAAGGTGTGCGTTGAGCTTTAGAATCATGTCTTGTCCAAAAGACTAGCCACAAATCTCCTTTGAACCAAAATCCTAACCAGTTATCCATGAGATATGAGGAGGAGAATCAATGCGTGTTCTCTTGATTCAAGTGGTTGAGTGACATGTCTTGATGATGATGGAGACCTTGTGACTTGAGATTGCCATAAATTTGAACTTGAACTTTTGATTGAGCTTTGAAGATGAAGCTCTTCTCTTGATTGTTGGATAAGACACCTTGATCCACTACCTAAGATCAATGCTATGTGCAAATGCTAATGCAAAATGGTATGCAAACATAAGCCAAGATGAAAGAAAAGGATGGGAAAATTTTGGGGTGCTACACAACCTACAACAAAAAATCTACCTAGTACATAGAGTTAATAATTGCTTGATCTTGCTACTCCTTCAACAGAAGAATCCTTATTAAAATTCAGGCTTGAATCTTCAGGCATATATATAACCTTTCAAGAAACTTGCCGTTGAGAAGTTGACTTGATCCATCATCTTCTTTGTTGTTGAGGCGAGTCGTTCCTATAGTTGTTCATTATGGAGATCTAAAACTGCAAATTGTCTATTAACCTCCACCAATAGGTATCTAGCTAAAGTATTTTTTTTTTCGTTTTCTATTCGACTGTTCAAGAGTAAATTGCGAACTGCATCGTTTCCTTCTTGGATTGGATCCAAGTTAGAGACCAACGGAGTTTGGAGTTCATCATCCAAAAGAGAAGGTGTATGAGCCTTAAAAACTAGAGGTTGTCGAATCTAGCTTTTCGCGTTCGCCATAAATCGTGGACGATTGGAGTTGCGGGTTGTCTTTTCCCTAGTTTTTAATTTCCTAAAGTTTGATAAAGTGGTTGGAATGTTATTTTTCGTTCCCACAAATGATACTAATGTTCCTTCTCATAGGGAAATTTCTTAAAGAAGAATATGTCTTGTTATGACTGTCCTAGGTATGAAGATTTGTCTCGTCTTGGTTACTTGGTTGATTTGGTAGGGGTGGTACTTGTAAACAATCTGATATCCGAGTCAGTGTTTGTGAGATATGAGAGGTATACAATTTTATAAAAATTTTGTGAGTATCTTAATTTGACGTGTGCGGTTCTTTTTATAAGGGTTTTATTAGAGTTTCTGCAAGTCCTCTTCCCTTAAATTTAATCAAAGTTGGCCAAGATGACATACGTAAGTATATAACTCCTTTTGATATTTGACGATAATTCCTTGGTTTCCTGTCTAGACCAGGTGTTTTTTAGGGTATGTCCTAAAACCTTATTCTCTACACTAATATTAAAACATGTATTTTTTCTTTTGACATCATTTTTATTACAAATGTATTTATCTGTCAATGGACTAGTTTTATGCCGATCATGTAGGAATGTGCTCACGCGCACACCCACCCACATGCACACAAACATCAACTTGATTCATGAATTAAATGAGTCAAACCATATATAGTTCAAGTTTAGCTCATTTATTTTACAGATTTTGTTTTGAGCCCAAATTTAACTCATTTGGTTTATGAATCTAGTCCAACGAATAAATTATCGAAGCAAGTCTCACTGTTTTTGAATTGTTACGGTTTAGTGTCAACTCTAATTGTTACTCCTCAATTTATTTTATAAGTCGCTTTGAAGAAAAAAATTGTACCAAAATATAAGTCATTTTGCAATACCAAATAATCATTAATGTTATTTTTTCTATTATACTCTTAAACATTTATTATCATTTCTTCTTTCAGTTATTTAAATTTATTTTTCCCATACAATCAATGAAGAACCGTAAAATCTTTCATAATTTATTTTTCACATTCAACAATATTTACTTTTTTTTAATATATGTGAAAAGTCCAAAACAACTTATAAACAAAATGGAGGTAGTATAAAATAATATTCTTAGTTTATTGGATTCAAATACTTATTTTACAGTCACGATACTTTAGTTTTTAAAAAATAATAACTTTTATTTGATATAATGATTTTATATATATATATATATATATATATATATATATATATATATATATATATATATATATATATATATATATATATATATATATATATATATATATATATATATATATATATATATATATATATATATATATATATATATATATATATATATATTGTAAGGATATTTATGTTATTTTATCAATATACATTTTTTTATATTTTATTTTTATTCTCTCTCAAAACAAACTATTAAATTTTCCATTATTTTAATTTTCTTTTTCATTTTCCTTCTTTATATTTCTTTCACAAAATTATAAATTGTATAAATAAAGAAGTAATTAAATATTTTCATTTTTTACGGTCTAGAAGTTATTTATTTTGTCCTAAGAAACTAAGTTGAATTTCAACTTTTTTTTTCAAGTATTAAAATAAATATTAGTTGGATATTTAAATACTTTATAATAAATTTTATTTTTATATATATGAGAAAAAGTGTATTGGTGATCGAAATACTTTTATAAATAGGAACAAGTTTTTTATTCATTAAAATATTTTTACATATAATGTCAAAAAAATTTTTACACAAATTTTAAAAATCCAAACACTTTATTTTTAAATAATGTCACAAGTACTAGTGCAAACACACGAGTATCCAGACCATAATTCGTGCGGATGCACAAATTATTATAATTTTTGTACAATTAAAAAAAATAAAGGTAAATATATTTAAAATAATCTATGAATTCAAACACGGTCAAAGTGTATTTATTTATGTTACTGATATTTATTTATACAATTAAAATAATATTTACAAATACTATGTTATTAGTTGATATTTATAAAACTAAATTGTATAAATATTTTATAAAAAATGTCCAAACAAAATTAATATTTACATACGAGAAAATATACGGTTAATTCAAAAATTTGTATATATGAAAAAAAATACATTTATGCTCAAAATATATAAAATATATTTTTATTTTAGAAAAAAAAACTTGGTTAAATAATTTTGTCATTATGTTTTTTCATTCATATTACATTTTAGAAACAAATGCGCGTAACACACCAGTATCCGTGCGAACGCACGAGTATCTAGACCATAATTCGTGCGAATCCATGGGTTATTATATTTTTTGTACGATTACAAAAATAAAAATAAATATATTTAAAATAATATATAAATTCAGACACGGGAAAAATGTATTATTTTTTAATTATATTATGTTATTAATATTTTATTTTGAAATCATTTTTAATTTAAGATACAATATTTTCTAAGATAATATATGAAAAAATGAGCTATATATTATTGATGTAATAATTTTATTAATATATATTATTAATAGAAAATATTATTTTTAAATTAATGAGTGAATCTATATTTTTTTAAAATGGAAAATATGTGTTTTTTATCCAAATATTGTTATAAATAATGTCAAAATAAAAATAATATTATATACAAAAAAATATATCGTTCATCTAAATATTATATATATATATATATATATATATATATATATATATATATATATATATATATATATATATATATATATATATATATATATATATATATATATATATATATATATATATATATATATATATATATATATATAACATACTAGTATCCGAACGCACATCTTATTTATAAAGGTGATGATGATTCTAAGCTTCACACTACATTCTTTTGTTTGTTAGATGATAAGTTTAATGTTAATTGTCCATGTGTGCATGTAGATCTTATCTTTTTAAGAAAAGATGGAAGCCTTAATTCAAACATTAAAATTGAAGCGCAGCCATGAAGATAGTGCGTTCGATATTCCCTTTTCTTGGAGGATATAGTTAACAATTTATTTGACACTCCATGTCGATGCAGCAAAGTGAGAAAGAGATAAGACATAATAACGAGGAAAAGTGTGTACACGTACTAAATGCATGTAGCCATAATAACGTCTCTATATAGTAATTAGTAATAATAGTCTTGGTTAGTGTATATGTCGATTTGAAAAGCATGATAAAATCAGTTTCTTTATGATGAAAAAGTATTTAGATGAATTGAATCTGGACAGCGAAAATCAAATTGAAGTATGGAAGTTGGAACAGTCTTACTCTTATTTTGCAAATAACCAAGTCATCTAAAAGAGACACTTTGGTTGAATAGTAAATGGATAAATTTTTATGAGTCGTTAGTATATTAGAGTGGTTTGACTTTAAGATATTTAATTTATTATTTTGAATCGAATGCTCGGAAAATAAAATATCTGTGTTTTCGTTAGGATAAATTAAATTTATTATAGAAATTAAATTTTTAGGTATATATATCAAATGCTCATTTTAATTGAGAAAATAGAACGTAGAATTATGAAATAGAAATATTACAACAAAAGATTTGCATTGTCATTTTACAAAAATGTAGTTGTAAATTTGACCATGAATGTTTAAGATCAATAATAAAAACAAAACATAAATGAAAATACAACACGTGGTGTAACCGATCTTCATAAAAGTTAGAGCATCTCCAACCGTGAACTCATTTTTGGGTTCTTTGTGGGACCTATTAAGCCACGTCAGCTTGAAACAACTCAACTAATTTTTTACTCCAATGGTGCAATTCTGAAGAACTCATATTGGGTCCCACAAGTTTACTTTATATGTTAATATTTTATTCATATTAAATTTTATATCACTTAAAATAATAATTTTAATTTTTTTACAGAAAATTATTTCAATCTACTATATAGTCCAACCGGTATATAGTGTTGTTTTAAGGAAAAATATTTCATTCTACTATATAAACTTAAAAAAATTAGATTAAATTTAAAAAAATATTTCAATTTCTCCTTAGTCAATTTTAGTGTTTTAAATTAAATTTGATATAAAATAAAAAAAAAATTAAAATTAAAAATTAAAATAAATAAAAATAAAATAAATAAAATTCAAATTAAACTTATAATTTAAATTTATAATTAAAATATCGTTTTCATATTATAAAATCAATATTTTAATATTGTAATTATAATTTTTATATGATAATTAAAATGATAAATAAAATTTTATATTAAATTATAATTTTTATATTATAAAATTAATATTTTAATATAAGAACAGTTGAAGAACCGTTGCTTAATTAAGCACCGTTCAACAACATGACAATCTTGAAAACAACAAATATGAGTGCCATGTTGGCAAACCCACTCTAAGAACTCCCGTTGGAGTTGGTCTTAGATTTGTAACGTCAATATTCAAAATCAATTTAATGATTTCACCTCTAAACAGAATTATATAAATTAGATAACAACTCATGCTATGATTGAATTGAACAATTTATGATAGAGAAGTATATGACACAGATACCTACTTTCTGTGTATTATATTATAAGCAAATTTGATTTTTTTTAGGTTTAAATGTTTATTAAATATTTAATGTATTTGGTCTTTATATAAATTAAATATATTAATTATTTAATAAAACTAAAAAGTTAAATTTGTTTATAATATAATACAGAAGGAGTAATAAATGTTATGAAAAACTTTCTTGAATACAAATCAAAATACAATTGACCATGACTAAAAACATCTTAAACACATATCTAAATACAATTATAAGAATGTGTTAGATCTATTCATAACCTTATACCGATATAGAAATCAAGAACATAAACTCTAAAGATTGTGTTAGATCTATTCATAACCTTATACCGATATAGAAATCAAGAAGATAACTCTAAAACCTTAAACACATATCTAAATACAATTATAAGAATGAATTAAGGCGGAAGCATAGCTAAATTTGCCATTGAAATCGTTGAAGGTTCCAGATATGTGATCTTCTGATTTGTATAGTTCCTTAGGGTTCCTTGAATCTTCTCTGATGAGGATGAAGAGAGAAAACTTCATAAACCTTATTTTGTTCGTACTCTACAAATGAGGACCATAACCCATTTAAATAACCCTAGGGTTATTTCTTAGTTTTCAATATTCTACTTTGACCCCTCATCAAATTATATATTGACTTACAATATCTACACAATAACTCGACCTTTCATGACATTTATGTTTTTAGCCACATACTTAATATTATATTAATTAGATCCCTTTAAGTCTTGACTAATTAAAATAATGACACTAACACCTTAAATGTTACACTTATGATCCAAAATTCTAACAGATTGACCTTGAGATTTGTTAATTGTCATAGTAAGAGAAAAATAATGGGGAGTTGTCTTCTCACAAACTTAAATGGTCATGGTGATTGTGAGGGGAATAAAGACATTCTGGAAACATATTTGATGTTACAAATATTCTTTCCATAAATGATCTTAGCTTTAATGACATGATTATCAAGCCTTATTACAGTGAGTCGTGTACCATTGCATAAACTTTCAAATTGATCCAAGTTAAGCAACAACATAATAGTAGCACCAATCTTCAACTTGATTGAATGATTAGACAATCCATATGTTTTAAGAGGATTCAGAATTTTAGGAGTCGAGTGCTCAAAAGCATCAAAGTCAGCAGATTCATATCTATTAATAGAATCACTGCTAAAGTATTCCTTTTCTTCTCCTAAATTTTTATTTAAAAAAAGTCTATTGTAAAAACAAAATAAGTAGAAGGTATATAATAGTAACTGCATTAAAATAATATAAATGCATGTTTAGTACCTGAAAGAAGGTTTGTGATGTATTGATTGATATCATCGACTACTTCAAATATTGAAGTCAAAATTGCATGACTTTGAAGATAGTTGGAATCATGGTAGTTATGAATGAGATCAGTATAGATACTTTCAACTAGGGGTGTACGCGGGTTGGGTTGGACCGAGTTCGCCTTAACCCGTTACCCAACCCGTTCAACTTTCAATGGGTTGGGTTTATCATCAAACCCGTAATTCTACTTTAAAAACCGACCCGAATCAACCCGGATATTTACGGGTTGGGTAGGGTTGAGTCCACGGGTTGTGTATATAATAATTATTATTTTCAATTTAAAAAATCTATAACACAATTCAATATAATTTTGCATATTTCAAACAATTAAATTATTTACGTAGTGGAGACAAATCCTACATATAAAATAGAATAATTAAAAATATAACAATTAAAATTTTGAAATGTATTTTCTTTGTCATAAAAAATATTAAGATACATATACACCATTAATTATTTATATATTTTCATTAATATACCTTAATTTATAAAAATTTATTAGTTATTTTGATACTCAAATGTTATCCATTACAAATATATATTAACATATGTAAAACAAATATATAATAATATACAGTATATATTAGTTGTTTTGATACTCAAATGTTACCTTTTCTAGCACATGCTTAAAAGTAGGTCCGTAAACTATCATATATATTAACACTTAATAATATATAAAATTCCATAAAATATCATTTTCATAAAATTCATAAATTCTAAATAATTCAAAAGCAAATAAACATCACTTAGTCTTAAAATGACATAGATGTATTGGTCCAATATTGGTCTAATAGCACCAAAATCTAACAGCAACTATAAAAGATTCCAGCACCAGCAGTGAAAGGTTTAGCAACAACAGAAAATCCAGCAACAGTAGCTGTAAAAGATTCCAGCAACAACAATGAAACGTTTAGCAACAACATAAAATCCAGCAACAACAGTTAAAAGTTTAAGCAACAATAGTCAAAAGAAGAAGAAAAAAAACAACACTAGAAAATACCTTAAAATCTAGTAGGAACAGTTGTATTGAGCTCAACCGCAGTAATGCCAACATCAATAGAAACTAATCCAGCTAACTCTATATATGTAAACACAAACAACTAATAAGAATAATGTAATGTAATACTAAAATAAAATAGATTTTAAAATTCAAACATATAATTCATACCTGACTCAACCTTTTCCAATTCAACCAACTCTTTTTCTAAATCAATGACCTTAGGAGATTTGATCCAATTTTGAGTACAAATCAAAGCTTCAACGGTAGAGGGATTCAAGGAACTACGAAATGAATCAAGGACACGACCTCCTGTACTAAAAGCGGATTCAGAAGATACAGTGGATACAGGGATAGCCAATATATCTCTAGCTATGCGGGAAAGCACATGATATTTATTTGTTTTTCCTTTCCACCAAGTGAGAATATTAAATGTAGGAGAATCATCTTCAACACCATCCTCCAAATACCTTTCCAACTCATTTTTTTGCACTTCACATTGTTTTTTCTTCATATTCATTCTAAACAAATTGTCCCAATCTTCATCATCTTCACCATTTTCAATTCTAGAATGAGAGGCAATGTTTGAAGATGAGGCATTGGAACCACCATCATGAGAAACAGGATACAAAAATAAATAGTGCTCAAACAATTTAGCAATGAGAGATTTCAATTTCTTTAACATATCCTCTGACAATTTTTCACCATACATCCGAGTAAAACAAAATTCAATATAGTCAAGCTTATAACGAGGATCAAGATAAATAGCAACAAAGAGAAGATAATTTATTGTATTGCTTTCCCAATACTTGTTGTACTTCAATTGCATATTTGCTGTCATGGTTTTCAAAATTGGATCACTAACATTGTGCCTCCATTTATTCAACGTTTTTTTTTAATATCCATCAACTGTTTGAAAAAAGAGTTAGCAGTAACATGCAATGACCCAGAAAAAGAAAGTGTGGCATCATAAAAAGTTTTCAAAAACTTCACAAAAATACGAGCTCGTTCCCAATCAGCTCGATTAGGACATCCTTTCGACTCAATACGGAGATTAGTTAAAAATGCAACATCAGCATGTTCTAAGCGGTAAAATGCATGTTCATACTTTTCAGCGATGTTCAACATTAAATAAGTAGAGTTCCATCTGGTTTCTACATCTAGTGTTACCAATGCTTTAGAACATACACCAACAGCTTCTGCACACTTCTTGAAAGTAGCCAACCTACTAGGAGAAGCCTTGACAAACTTACATGCAACCCTAATTCTTTTAACAGATTCATCAATATCCTTTATTCCTTCTTTGACAATCAAGTTTAATATGTGAGCACTACATCTCATATGCAAGTACTCCCCATTAAACAAAGTACGACCATTCCAAAAACTCATGCCTCGATTTAAATAATCAATTGCCAAATTGTTAGCACTTGCATTATCAACAGTCACACAACATATAGACTTGATACCCCATTCCTTCATGCAATTCTCTAATTTTATCCCTATAGTTTCACCTTTATGGTCAGCAATTATACCAAAGCTTAATATACTCTTCTTTAAATTCCACTCGTCATCAATATAGTGAGCTGTAACACACATATAATTCATATTCTGAATCGATGTCCAAGTATCAGTGGTAAGAGACACCATTTGTTTATTAGCAGACAACATAGATTTCAATTTTTCTTTCTCATCGAAGTACAAGCATAAACAATCTCTGGCAACAGTGACACGAGATGGAATTTTGAATCTTGGTTGAGCCTCTTTCATGAACATATTAAATCCTTCATTTTCAACATATTTAAAAGGGAGCTCATCAATGATTATCATCTTTGCAAGTGTTAATCTAGTCCTCTCTTGATTAAAATCAACAAGTTTCAAGCTACCACTATTAGGATCATCCTCACTTTCTTTTCCAATAGCTATAGTTTTTTGTTTCTTATCAACTACCCTATTTGGATTTTTCAAGCACACTTTCAAATGTTTATGCATGTTAGTAGTGCCATGACTACCACTATTTGCAGCATATTGTTTCCCACAATACTTACATATAGCCTTATCATTAACCCTTTTAAAATCTTTCCAAAATGTAGAAGGTTTTCTAGAGGGTTTTCTTTTGCTTACCTCTATTAGTGCACTTGGTGGCAATGATGACAACCCTTCTCCTTGTATTTGTTGAACTTCTTGCTCTTGTTCAAGTGGATGAGCAACATCTTCACTGACAATTTGTGATTGTTCCACTTCCATTTTCTATAAAAAAACAATTTTTAATATAAATTATTATTAAAACAACATTAAACAAAATATATTTAAATTAATAATATGAAACAGAACAGGACTTTGCATCAAAATATATTTTCATCATATGAAACAAAATAGTACTTTGCATCATATGAAACAAAATAGTACATTACATTGAACCTATCATCATATTTTGCATTGATATAAAACTATTGAAGTACATACTGTAAAAACAATATATTGCATTGAAATAAATATATTGTAGAACTATAAAAAGTATAAAACCTTATTCAATATGGAGACGAAACTATGAGAGAGTCAAAGTATAGACTGTGGATTTTCGAAAGCAAGATGGAATTGGAATGTGAGAGAGTAAAATGAAAAAAAAATCGTGAGAGAAAGAGGAGTGGTGACGTTTGAGATTTGCCGTAGTAAAAAAATAGGGTTAGGTTAAGTGGTATTGTCTTTAGTTTAGTAAGTTTCTAATATATACTTAATTATTATTAGTTAATAAAGATTCATTAAAAAAATAAAAAGGCAGTAAAGTGTAAACTAGAAGTGCATAAGTCAAGCAAGCATGATTAATATTAATAATAATGTTTAATTATAATAATAATAATAATTTAATGTGTGATTGGAAACTGGAAGGAAAGTGCAAAAGATCTTTGTGTACGTTACAATTTACAAAGTTATAGCAAATTTAAAATTTATAAATAATAATATAATAATAATAATAATTAATTATGCCACGTCAACGGGTTGGGTCAACGGGTTCATGGGTTTAGAAACTAAAACCCAATACCCGAACCAAATCTATACGGGTTGTTATGGGTTGGGTCGGGTATACCCGTAAATGAATGGGTCCGGGTAATTAGTGGGTTGGTTCGGTTTGGGTAGGCGGGTTTGCGGGTCGACCCGCACCCATGAACACCCTTACTTTCAACAATAGCCTCAATAGAATTTGAAAATTTTGAAATTAGAAACTCATCCGGAATTAAAATGTCAACATAACAATCATTAGGCCCATACATTGTTCCATCTCCAATCTCTAATATTCACTCACAAAAAATGTGTATCTCCTCTTTGTTACATGTAGGTGCATCACTTTATAAGCGCATGTTCTTTGTAAGCTTGAGGACTCTGCAATGATCCCAAATATAAAAAACATCAATTATTGTATGAATAATATCTGATCTACTACCTCTAGGTACAACAGGCAGAAATTGTCTAAAATCACCACCAACTACAAATTTTCCTCCAAAAGTTTTTTAGAAGCTTGTGTATTTTCACTCATAATATCTTTCAAATATTTATTAAGAGTCTCAAAGAAAAACTTATTAGCCATAGGAGCTTCATCCTATATGATTAGATATATAAACTTTAAAATCTCAGCAAGTTTATCTTTTTTGTCAACGTTTCAAACTGAAGATTCTAAAATAGGGACTGAAATCTTAAATCTAAAATGAGTTGTTCTTCCACCTTGTAACAACAAACTCGTAATCCCACTAGAGGCAAGAGGAAAAATAATTTTTATTTTTAAACGAAGCGGAGCCGCCAAAGTGTTCCACATAAATTTTTTACCAGTTCTACCATAGGCATATAAAAAACACCCCAGCTTTATGATTTTCTACATCTCCCATGACTTTAGAAAAAATGTATTTCTGATCATTTACAAATATCATTGTTGTGACATAAAATTTTGTATGACATATATAATAAGAAATGTATATTACAACGTATGAAATATAAACATAATAATAAATTGTGTAAATCAATGACAAGCATGGCCACTTTACCTGTAAGAGATGAGTATAAATTTTTTAAACTTTGTTTTAGAGCAATTGGATCATATTGTATCTCATCATAAATAAGCTTATTTTCAATAAAGGAAAATACAAAATATTTTGAATATGGCATTGACTTGAAGTCCTTCAAACTTCTGTTGTTTTTTATAATTATGTTTCTATTGCAACCAGTGTAAGAAAACAATGTAAACAAAACTAATTATTTTAGAATAGGAACAACAAGCAGAAAAATAATCCATAAAAAGTGTACCTGGATTTCTTGTCAACATATGTTGTTCGTAAAGAATACCATCAGATAAGTACATCCATGTATTAGTCCAAACATGTTCTGGTCTATTCATGGATGATGATATCAACATAGTAACAAATAACTTCTGTTAAAAAACACCTAAATCCCAAACATGTGCCTCTTTTATTGGCTCAATAAATTCTATATCATCTTGTATAAATCTCATTGCAAAGCATGCTTCTATGAAATTTTTATGTTGGAAACCATCCACTTTTTTGATGTCTATGTAACTTATTATTCATTTCTTGATAGTCAACATCATCTGTAAATAATATAATTCACCTGTGCTTTGAGGAACCCAAATAAGATGACCAATGGTATACCCTCTTTTCCTTGGATTTCAAATCCTACTTGGTTTATGGTAAACAAATTTAGAGACAAAGTCACCATATGTTAACAATTTTGCATCATCATATTTTTTGTTTGTCCCAAACCATGTTGTAAATATAGATTCGGTAACACTTGGTTTGAGTAAAACATTTCCAATTTGCTTAAAGTCTTTGAAGTAAAAAGAATTTTCTCATTTCATGTGAAAAAAAAACAATCTCTCCACGGCTAGCTCCCTATCGTGTATAGAATATGAGAATATCCTCCAACATGCTTCACTTGGGGAGATGTACCAACAATCTAGATATTACTTGATTTCTGCAATGTTCTTTTTCTCAACAAATGTAGTATCCTCAGAAGATTGAATGACAACAAATATATGATCAAAACCTTTGTTTATATACTTGAATAAGCAAGGTTGTCAAACTCGCGAGTCTACTCAGACTCGTAAAGGGTCCGTAGACTCGACTTGCAAACTCGTACGAGCCTATGAAAAATTAAAAATAACTTTCAAAAACATATATGTGACACATACATAACACACACATGTATTTTTAAACTTGTAAATGCCTCATATATGATACAAATATATATAATAGAATACCAATTAACATCAAAATTTAAATTTCATACTCCATAACAAATTTCTTAACAAAAAAGAACTCAATAATAAAACAAATAAAATAGCAAAGTATGTATTTAAAAACTTAAAGTACTAATTTCTTCTCAATTGACTACTATATAAAGAAAAAATAAAATCGTAAAATATATATGCTAATGACTTTAAACATCCAAAACTCCAGTGAAATCATCGTTATCATCTTCATCGGTATCTTGAGTATCATCATCAAATTCTGTTAGACTATGGCACGGATCTAGAAGGGGGGGGGGGGGGTGGAATAGATCCCCAATTAAAATTTGAGTCGGCGCTACCAATTTAAAAATTGGTTTTAAAAATGTTTTAAGTGCGGAAGCGACCGGGGAAAATATAGTCTAAAACGAACGGTTATTGGAAAACCGGATATGCGTAAGCCTTTGGATTAATGACAATTTGGAAAATAGAATCACAACACTAATCACACTTATCAATTATCTACTTCAGTTGTTAGGATTCCTAGTTCCAATGATTCAAAAGGCAAACCAAAACTAGATACACAAGTAAGATAATTTTGGTTCAAGCAATATGTCAAACACTTGGTGTGCAAAACACTCCAAGTGATATTTATGTTGAGTAAGTGATTCCAACTAGCCTAGTACAATGTCTTGTTGTACTTTGGAGTCAAAAACCGAGTTTTAACCTCTTACTCAATTGATATCACAATTTTGACAGTAGAGCTTATACAATAATCACTTATTTTGAGCTATAACGTAAATGCTGAAAAATAGAGAAGACAAGTATTTGGTGAGGCAGTTCCTCCATCGTCCTCGCTTCGGGGTACGTCTGCCCTCAATTCTAAAACTAGAATTGAGATAGATTTTATAGATATCACCTGTTGAATGTAACAGTTTATACAAGGATTGAGCAGCAAATATACAACAGAAATCTCAATGTGTTGAAAGTTGCTTTCACTCCTTGCCCATTGATTCAAGATGAATCAAGTCCTCCGATTTGTGTTGATGGACCTCCAACTCCAGCCACCTTATTGAATCACACGTTGTTGTTCAAACCTTTGGCTCCGGCTGATCTCAACAGCAACAAATCGACCCCGAGATCTTTCCTTCAAAATCACCGAATCCGCTACTAGACTTGTGAAGAACACCTCTTCACAATCACCTTCGCTTGGTTGACCCTTGATGAAGAATCTCGTCCAAAAACCCCCAAAATTCAAACCAATCTTGGAGCGTAAAACCCCAACGGTTTTATTCAAGAAAGAACCTGTCACAAGCTTCAACCCGAACTTAATTCTCCAATCTAAGCTTCAAACCTTATCATCTTGAATCTCTCACAAATGCATTTCAAAAATGATTGTGTGTAATTGAAATGTTGTGAGATGTTGAAGATGAAGATGATGAATCTTGGACACCTATTTCACTCTTTCTTATTTTTGAACACATGAATCAAAAGATTATCAAATGTTCAAATGACACAAGTGGTTAAACAAGTATATATAGTGCCAACCCAATTTTAGACATAACAGTATTTCAAATATAAGAGGGAATCATTTAAAAACAGAATTTCCGCGCGAACGGTCGACCGCAGCAGGTCTGTGCGTCGATGAATGACCTGTGTTGTTTGGAAATCTGGAAAATTCATCAGTATGCGTCAACCATACAGTCGGCGTGCGCTGACCCATTGAAAACTATTTCCCTTATGCGCTGACCCTATGGTCGACTCATGCCTTTACACGCTGACCCGTTGGAAAGTTTTTCCTTCATGCGCCGACCCTATGGTCGACTCATTGCCTTGTGCGCTGACTAGTGGATAATTGCTCTGATGCATGCGCCGACCCTATGGTCGACTCATGCCCTGCAAACCTGCAAAAATTCATCAGTTTGTGGTCTTTCATGCCTTTGGTCATGATTGCATTTTATCTACACATAGTATATTCATTACAACAGTTTTAAGACAAGTATAAAAAGGATATGTTGGGTGATACATTGCATCTGTTTTATTAGATCTGGAGTTTATAATTTCTAATCTATCCAGGGAATTTGTCATCATTGTAACCTGCATTGACCAATGTCTTGCAGACTTGTGTGATGTGTGATGATTTGCCTCCACAATCTCCCCCTTTTTGATGATGACAACCTGTATACAACTAAAACACCAAATATGCAATGTATACACACATGTATACACAAGCTCCCCCTTTCTTTTGTAATATAAGGCTGTAGAACAAACAACCATCAACTGTTGTTAATATCCTGACTTGGCTTTGGTGTTGGCTAGCTTGCTACATGTTCTTCTCCCCCTTTGACACCATCAAAAAGAGAAGGAGAACGCATCAATTAACAGAAAACAGACAATAGGTGATAGTTAATTACCAAACTCCACATATAAGCATGATAATAAACAAAAGTAACTTGAATTAATAGATAATTACGAGAACATGCAAAGTAGGTGAATATTCAGGCACACATATCCCCGACCCCAACCTCGGCCCCTCCCCCGGTATGCAGTATCGGGATTGCGGTAAGGATCCGAGAAGTCCAGAAAGGCTTCTACGGACATGTTGAGGTGATGAAGAGAGAGGTTTTAGGGTTTTTGGAAAGACGGAGGAGACAAGAGGACACAATAGATGCCTAGATGCAATTTACAAGACAAATGCCATATCAAATCATAACAAAAGTTGACTGCACATTAAATGTAGAGGAATGGAAACTTGGAACGGTTTTCAAAAGAAAAAAAATTCTTGGTTTTTACGCGAGTCGTCGACCATAGCCCCTGCATGCGTCGACGCATACTGTACATTTTTTTGATAATTTTGAAAATTTTACAGCATGCGTCGACCGTTGTCCTGTTTAGGTCGACTCATAACCTTCAAAAACCCAATTTTTCAGTTTCATATTATGCAGAATGCCATACTTGCCTATTTATCATGCCTATTCAACCTTTCACAATATGATTTGCATTCAACACACATAGTATCAGCAACAAAAGTCATATACATATATAAGTACCATGATTGTCGAACGATATAGTTAGTTTCAAGTCATGAATGTTTAGAGAGAGAGAGATATATAAAGAGAGAGAAAAGAGCAATATCACCTCTATACCGACCACACTTGTTAATCACATATTTGTACTTGCAACAAACTCTAAACTTGTTAGTGGTACAAAAGCATAGTTGTAAATAGATTAATTATGAACGTAGTAATTGTTAAACCCGATCAGAAATGTCGAGAATACCAAGTTCTCGACGGATATGAAAGAAGGGCTCATTGGCTAGCAGCTTTGTGAAAATGTCCGCTAGTTAGTTTTTAGTATCAACGTGTTCAAAGACAACGTCACCCTTCTCTACATGGTCCCTCAGAAAATGGTGTCGAATTTCTATGTGTTTGGTACGCGAATGTAACACCGGATTTTTGGTAAGATTTATAGCACTGGTGTTATCACAAAATATTGGAACACGTTCTAGCTTCAAATTGAAGTCCAATAGTTGTTGTTTAAGCCATAGGACTTGCGCACAACAACTACCGGCGACTACGTATTCCGCTTCGGCGGTTGACAGAGCAACAAACACTTGTTTCTTGCTGTGCCAACTGACCAAGGAATTTGAAAATAAGTGACACGTACCACTGGTGCTTTTCCTATCCGATTTGCAACCGGAAAAATCAGAATCGGAGAAGCCTACCAATGAACAATCATTACCTTTGGAATACCACAGTCCATATTTCGGAGTACCAGATAGGTATCGAAGTATGCGTTTGACAGATTTTAGGTGGGATTCCTTAGGACATGATTGGTATCTGGCGCACATACACACGCTAAACATAATGTCGGGACGCGAAGCAGTAAGATAGAGAAGCGAGCCAATCATACCTCTGTACCTTTTTACCTCAACATTTTTACCACTTTCATCTTTACTCATATTTGCACATGTTGGCATAGGGGTGTCTATGGCCTTTAAATTTGCCATGTCAAATCTCTTGAAAAGACCCAAACAATATTTTGTTTTGCTCACGAATGTTCCTTCCTTCAGTTGCTTGATTTGCAAACCGAGAAAGTATGTGAGTTCACCCATCATACTCATCTCGAATTCACCCTGCATAAGCTCAGCAAACTCTCTTACAAGATTCATGTTAGTGGATCCAAATATGATATCGTCAACATAAATTTGTAAAAGAATTAAGTGCTTTCCTTGACGTTTAATGAAGAGAGTAGTATCAACATTTCCTCTTGAGTAGCCTTGATCAAGTAAGAATTTTCTTAGTCTCTCATACCAAGCTCTAGGAGCTTGTTTGAGACCGTACAAAGCTCTTTTCAGTTTATAAACATGATCAGGATACTCATGAGACTCAAAACCAGGTGGTTGAGCAACATAAACTTCTTCATTTATGAACCTGTTAAGGAACACACTTTTGACGTCCATTTGAAATAACTTAAAATCTTTCGTACAAGCGAAAGCAAGTAAAAGGCGTATAGCCTCGAGTCGGGCAACCGGCGCATAAGTTTCCTCATAGTCGATGCCTTCCTCTTGGTTATACCCTTACGCGACTAAACGCGCTTTGTTGCGAGTTATTACTCTGTTCTCGTCCAGTTTATTTCTAAACACCCATCGGGTGCCGATTACTCGATTACCTCGCGGAGGAGGGACAAGGTCCCAAACCTCATTTCTAGTGAACTGATTCAGTTCCTCCTGTATTGACAAATACCAATGTTCATCGAGTAGGGCTTCCTTAGGGTTTTTAGGTTCCATCTGTGACACGAATGCGAAGTGATAACAGAAATTACTTAGCTTCGATCGAGTTGTTACACCCTTTGTGATGTCTCCAAGAATGTTTTCAATTGGATGGTCTTTAGATGACTTCCACGCTTGAGGGAGATCATCGTTTGAAGGCGGATGAACTTCCTCTGTTACATCATGGTGTACATCCTTATCCTCCTCAATTTTGGCTTTGTCAGGTTGATTAATCCCCGTCTCGCCACTTTTGAGTATGTCTTCAGTGGATGTACCTGCACCATGAACAACACTATCCTTTCCGACATTTCTCGGGTAGGACTCATCAAAATTAACATGCACAGACTCTTCTACAGCAAGTAATCGTTTATTATATATTCTATATGCTTTACTCGATTGAGAGTATCCGAGAAAGATACCTTCATCGGCTTTGGAATCAAATTTGCCCAAGTTTTCCTTTCCATTGTTTAATACAAAATATTTGCATCCAAACACATGCAAGTGAGAAACATTTGGCTTTCGCCCTTTTAAAAGTTCATACTGTGTTTTATTTAGAATGGGGCGAATAAGCACCCTATTCAAAACATAACACGCCGTACTAATGGCGTTAGCCAAAAAATATTTAGGTAAACCAATTTCGTTAATCATTGTTCTTCCCAATTCTTCTAAAATACGATTTTTGCGCTCCACAACCCCGTTTTGTTGAGGAGTGCATGGAACGGAGAAGTTATGATCTATACCATGGTTACCGCAATATTCTTCAAATAAGTGATTTTCAAACTCACGTCCATGGTCGCTCCTAATTGACACTATGTTTGTATTTAACTTATTTTGGGAAAGCTTAGCAAACTTTTCAAAAGCGACAAATGTATCACTTTTACTTACTAAGAAGATGGTCCAACAAAACCTAGAAAAGTCGTCCACTATTAC
Organism: Lathyrus sativus; assembly: GCA_963859935.3. Taxonomy (NCBI): domain Eukaryota; kingdom Viridiplantae; phylum Streptophyta; class Magnoliopsida; order Fabales; family Fabaceae; genus Lathyrus; species Lathyrus sativus. The sequence goes on along the minus strand of OZ012740.1, from coordinate 520,558,795 downwards.
GAACCTGTAATAGTTTCCTTCTAGACTTTTGATCCTAGACGGCCCAAACAAGTCCATATGCAGAAGTTCAAGAGGTCTCGTTGTTGAAATTATCTTTTTGAATTTAAATGAAATCCTCGTTTGCTTCCCTTTTTAACAAGCATCACAAAGGTGATCCTTGGTGAACTTTATTTTGGGAAGTCCTAAGACTAGGTCTTTTGAGACTACCTTATTGAGTAAGTCAAAATTAACATGCGCTAAACGCCTATGCCATAGCCATGAGTCTTCACTCATAATTATGAGGCATTTGTCGCTTGTTAATAACACTTCATTTAAGTCAAGCATATATACGTTGTTTACTCTAAAACCATTAAACATATTCTTCTTAGCATTTTCATGCACAATTTTACAACAATCTTTTGAAAAAGATACATTGTATCCTTTGTCGCATAATTGGCTAATGCTAAGCAGGTTATGTTTAAGGTTTTCGACAAGCAACACGTCGGAAATCATAGTAGAGGCGGGATTACCTACACTACCTTTACCTAGTATTGCTCCGCGATTGTTATCACCATAAGTTATATGCCCTTTCTTCTTAGCCACAAAGTCTATGAATAAGGATATGTCTCCAGACATGTGTCTTGAGCACTCACTGTCGAGAACCCATCTTCTCTCGGTGGTCTCGACACATTTCACCTATCAAAACATAATTAGCACAAGGAGGTACCCAATGGCATATTGGGTCCTAATAGGTTAGCGACAAAATGGTTGCGTTTGGGAAACCATTGGTAGATGCCTTTAGGAACAAGAAATCTCCTAAACCGGCATTTACCAATGGAGTGGCCTTTCTTGCAACAATATAAGCATGCAAAATCGACTTTAGAATCACTTTCACTTACTTGATCCCTAATTACATATGCATATTTTTGGTATGGGTTAATCATACTTTTTCTAAAATTATTTTTATCAATAGCAAATGTAATTTTAGGCTCAAGTGCCTTGTTAAATTTGGCCTTGAGGTTTCTAACCTCACTTTTCCAAATATGACAAGTATCACACCCAAAGTTGAAAGGATTTCTATTGTCCTTACAATCCGATTCATTGCCTTTCACAATGGAAGCCTTAAGGTCCTCTAATCTCTTTTCGGACTCTTTAACTTTGTGCTCTAAATACGTAAAAAATTTCTTATTAGAGGCAAGTTTCTTGAAGGCTTCAACTGCTTCATTGTGTAAGGCATTAAATGCGGTTTGTAATTCTGAATGCGACATATTTGAGGACTTATCATATTTAGAGTGACGTACCTGTTTTTTCTTATTTTTCTGATGAACGGAGAGGCATAGATTCACGGACTCTTCTTCATCACTAGAGCTTTCATCAGAGGAGGAAGAGTCGCTGTCTCTTTCCCACGCTATGTACGCTCTCCTAGGCTTTGATGATTTCTTGTGTGACTTTGATGATTCCTTGTCCTTTCTCTTTTTGTTCATCGGACAGTCCGGTTTGTAGTGACCGGGCTTTCCACACTTGTAGCACGTCCTCTAGTCTTTTTACCTTTTGAGTCATCATCCTTTGAGTACCTCGATTGTTTCCGGAAGTTTACCAAGTTCTTCTCGGAATGTTGTATGATGTTCTTTCTCACGTAACGGTTATACCGTTTGACAAACAACCCCATATCTTCGCTCTTATCCTCTTCTTCTTCGTCGCTTGAGGAATAATCACTTTGCTCTTTTTCTTGAGACTTCGAGGAGGAAGTCTTGAGAGCTATTAATTTCTTTTCACTCACCTTCATTTTGTCTTTCTTTTCCATCTTTTCGCGTTGGTCTAGGCTCAAGAGTACCTGTTCATGCTCTTGTAGTTTGCCAAACAATGTTGTCAAGTCTAATAAGGTAGGATCATGTGCTTCTTTGATGGCGGTTACTTTAGGCTGCCATTCCCTGTTAAGACATCTTAAGATCTTATTAGTAGCAACATCATTGGAAACAGGCCTACCTAATGAATGTATGTGATTGATGAGATGAGTAAATCTCTTTTGCATGTCAACAATGGTTTCCCCTGGCTCCATGAAAAAGAGATCAAACTCTTGTGTTAATGTGTTGATTCTAGCCAACTTAACATCGTTTGTCCCCTCATGGGCTATTTGTAGTGAATCCCACATGGCCTTAGCAGTAGGACAATGGGATACACGATAGTGTTCATCTACACCTAATTAGGAGATTAAGATGTTTTTAGCTTTCCAATCATAATTGTATTTTTTCTCATCGTCATCGGTCCATTGTGCTTCGGGCTTTGGCACAACTACGTTATCCGCATTGGTCATAGTAATTTCTATTGGACCATTGAGGATAACGTTCCATATTTTTCTCTCTATGGAGTTTATATGCACCCGTATACAGTCTTTCCAATAACTATAATTTTCACCGTTGAAAACGGGAGCTCTATTGTACGCCCCTTTTGGTTCGTTAGCCATTTTCTATCTACGTTGTATTTGAAGCACCGCATAACCAGGCTCTGATACCACTTGTTAGACTATGGCACGGATCTAGAAGGGGGGGGGGGGGGGTTGAATAGATCCCCAATTAAAATTTGAGTCGGCGCTACCAATTTAAAAATTGGTTTTAAAAATGTTTTAAGTGCGGAAGCGGCCGAGGAAAATATAGTCTAACACAAACGGTTATTGGAAAACCGGATATGCGTAAGCCTTTGGATTAATGACAATTTGGAAAATAGAATCACAACACTAATCACACTTATCAATTATCTACTTCAGTTGTTAGGATTCCTAGTTCCAATGATTCAAAAGGCAAACCAAAACTAGATACACAAGTAAGATAATTTTGGTTCAAGCAATATGTCAAAGACTTGGTGTGCAAAACACTCCAAGTGATATTTATGTTGAGTAAGTGATTCCAACTAGCCTAGTACAATGTCTTGTTGTACTTTGGAGTCAAAAACAGAGTTTTAACCTCTTACTCAATTGATATCACAATTTTGACAGTAGAGCTTATACAAAAATCACTTATTTTGAGCTATAACGTAAATGCTGAAAAATAGAGAAGACAAGTATTTGGTGAGGCAGTTCCCCCGTCGTCCTCGCTTCGGGGTACGTCTGCCCTCAATTCTAAAACTAGAATTGAGATAGATTTTATAGATATCACCTGTTGAATGTAACAGTTTATACAAGGATTGAGCAGCAAATATACAACAGAAATCTCAATGTGTTGAAAGTTGCTTTCACTCCTTGCCCCTTGATTCAAGATGAATCAAGTCCTCTGATTTGTGTTGATGAACCTCCGACTCCAGCCACCTTATTGAATCACACGTTGTTGTTCAAACCTTCGGCTCTGGCTGATCTCAACAGCAACAAATCAACCCCGAGATCTTCCCTTCAAAATCACCAAATCCGCTACTAGACTTGTGAAGAACACCTCTTCACAATCACCTTTGCTCGGTTGACCCTTGATGAAGAATCTCGTCCAAAAACCCCCAAAATTCAAACCAATCTTGGAGGGTAAAACCCCAACGGTTTTATTCAAGAAAGAACCTGTCACAAGCTTCAACCCGAACTTGATTCTCCAATCTAAGCTTCGAACCTTATCACCTTGAATCTCTCACAAATGCATTTCAAAAATGATTGTGTGTAATTGAAATGTTGTGAGATGTTGAAGATGAAGATGATGAATCTTGGACACCTATTTCACTCTTTCTTGTTTTTGAACACATGAATCAAAAGATTATCAAATGTTCAAATGACACAAGTGGTTAAACAAGTATATATAGTGCCAACCCAATTTTAGACATAACAGTATTTCAAATATAAGAGGGAATCATTTAAAAACAGAATTTCCGCGTGAACGGTCGACCACAGCAGGTCTGTGCGTCGACGCATGGCCTGTGTTGTTTGGAAATCTGGAAAATTCATCAGTATGCATCGACCATACAATCGGCGTGCGCTGACCCGTTGAAAACTATTTCCCTTATGCGCCGACCCTATGGTCGACTCATGCCTTTATGCGCTGACCCGTTGGAAAGTTTTTCCTTCATGTGCCGACCCTATGGTCGACTCATTGCCTTGTGCGCTGACTAGTGGAGAATTGCTATGATGCATGCGCAGACCCTATGGTCGACTGATGCCCTGCAAACCTGCAAAAATTCATCAGTTTGTGGTCTTTCATGCCTTTGGACATGATTGCATTTTATCTACACATAGTATATTCATTACAGCAGTTTTAAGACAAGTATAAAAAGGATATGGTGGGTGATACGTTGCATCTGTTTTAGTAGATCTAGAGTTTATAATTTCCAATCTATCCAGGGAATTTGTCATCATTGAAACCTGCATTGAACAATGTCTTGCAGACTTGTGTGATGTGTGACGATTTGCCTCCACAATTTCTACCCCGGGTAAAACACTTTCTTCATCATTAACCAAAGTTGGATTGCTTGAAGTTCCACTTCCACCTATTTCAACATTTCCACCATCACCACCACCATTTTGCACAACATTATTAACAACAACAACAACTTCCACAACATTGTTAATTATAATATCATGTTACTCAACATTAACTTCAGTTTGCATACTTTCCTCATTAAGATATTCAATTATTCATTCATCATCTTTACACAAGAGAATATACAACAGAAACATCCAAGTGAAGCATATTAGAAAATAATTACACAACAAACTATTAATTTACGAAAACGAACGTGAATAAAGCCAGAGACGTAATAAACACATATCGTTTATGAAAGGATGAAGGGAGAAAGAAACTTTGCTGAAACAAGAGATTATGAGAAAGACTTTATAATTCTCATACAAACAAAAAATAAGGGGTTTTAAAAATAAAATAAAATCTTTTGGGGAATTTGGGCATTTTTTGGGTTAAAAAAAACAAAATACAAAAAAAAAATTATAGACTCATAAACTCACCATAGACTCGCGAGTTTATGCGAGTCTACTCGAGTTTATCAAAAAATGATTCTATACGCGAGTCTACTTGTTTTTGCTTCCTAGACTTATAAACTCGTACGAGTTTACGAGTCTACCCGCGAGTTTGACAACCATGTGAATAAGTATTTGATAGAAGTACTTTTATTGCACCATTCCATGTTGATGTGCACTCATACTTCAACAATAAACTTGGGTTGTGAGGAACTACATTTCCTTTGTGAAGGATGATTCATTTTTCCTCAATTGTGTGTCTATTGTCTCTTCTCTTATAAACTGGATAGCCATCTTGATTAACTATAGTTGAAGATTGGATTTTTTTTGGGTAATACTTGGAATATTTCCAATCTTTCGTGCAAGGTGAACTTAGAATTTCCAAACCACAAAGGCCATGAACCATATGAGTTTTAACAAATTTGTACAACTTAGGGTCCTCCAAACAATCGGCCACTTCAGTACTAATGATTTTGTCAATATCTTCAGGTTTTTAATATTTGGTAGAAGGATGTAAAAAGATCAAGATATGTGCAAGTGCCAACCCTCTATTTTTGAACTCAATGGATATATATATATATATATATATATATATATATATATATATATATATATATATATATATATATATATATATATATATATATATATATATATATATATATATATATATATATATATATATATATATATATATATATATATATATATATATATATATATATATATATATATATATATATATATATATATATATATATATATATATATATATATATATATATATATATATATATATATATATATATATATATATATATATATATATATATATATATATATATATATATATATATATATATATATATATATATATATATATATATATATATATATATATATATATAGTAAAGGTGAGAAATAAGAACATACATGCAATCACTTTTCCTAACACTCCCTTCTTTGTTAAATTCAATATCAGCTGATCAAACTTAATTTTAAATATCATTGATATCCCATTTGGTCTATCTTGCGCTTTCAAATGAAGAGGTATGAGTAATCTTTGTATTTCAAGCCAATTTAGATTGCAATTAAATGTTATAAACAAATTAGGAAACCCCATTTTGCTACAAATAGCCATTTCATCATAGTATAATTGATCCATAAATATATGACCACCAACATAGGAAGATGAAAATACGACTCTTTTTTCCGTGCTTGAACATGGTTTTGACTTTGATCACCCTCTTTGTTTATACTTTTGTACTTTGACACCCTTAGCTTTGGTTGATTTTCATAAATCCATTCTAATCTTTCAGACTCTAACATTGTGTAACCATAAACCAAAAACTGTTGAAATAGTCTTCGTGATGATAACAATGTTTTTTACTCACATGATTTGTTTTGACTGTGAAATTATAGCCACTCTCTTATTTTAATTCTATTTCTCTTGTTGTCTTGGAAGAAGTCTAAGTCTCTATGAGCTATGTTAGGCCAATAACTATCTTCTCCATAGGGGAAAATCAATGGATATTGAAAATTCAGGTAGCTTTCATAGAGCTCATTAATTCTATATAGGTGTCCTCCTTTTGTTTACATGATTATATTCCTCATTTCTACTGTGTCAACATCACCAACCACTAATGCAACAACTTCTGATATGATTGGTTGATTATATATTCTTCCATATGTGGTTCTATTAGAAATGAGTCTCAATTTCAAGTTTTGAGTATTACCATTAGATAAATAGTGTTTGGCAATTTGAAAACTTTTTGCATGAGTGTTATGTTTGTAGAGCATATCAGACAATTGTTGTACAATCAACAAATCAATGTTTTTGTGCTCCTAGACATGTAAAGAAAAAGAATTGAATTAATATTAAATATATGATATTATAGGATAAACATGAACAAAATGATGTAAGTAACATAGAGAAAAATCTTGCTGTAAATATAAAAGAAGTTCTTTAGTATTAATATACCTTAGACCTTGCATCTTATTTTGGACTTCATTTTTCAGTGTCACAAATATATAGTTGTGCAAATTTAGGAGGTTGATCTTCATGGGGTAACTAACTTCCAATATGATGACACGATTGACTTTAATTCATAATGTTGGTGGTCCAACACCATTTTTAAAACGATTATCCAACTTTGCACCTGGTGAGGTGAATGCAAACATCATGTTGTAAATGCGAATTTGTTGTTGAAACTTCCTGCTAATTATACACTCTTGATCAAACATGAGATGTGATAGTAACTCAGGAGGTTGTTTAAGTAACGAGAGTTCAACGTTTCCATTCCCACAACATAATGAAAAGTTGATATTAGCTAAATGTCAATTTTTTTCATCCTCTTTTGATACCACATCATGGCTTTACAATAACGACACTCGATTAAAGGATCATCGATGTCATGATATTTAACATAAACACATATATTTATGTAAACTGAGAAGTATTTTAAAATAAAAAGTTGTCGTGTGAAGATGTGATACCTTCAGAAGTTGTGTAATTGTCAATAATTGTAAAAGGTGGTTTGTGATCCTCAAAATCTAAACTTGTACCATCTTCAGATTGATGAGCTAGAATGTATTGAAGTGAAATCTTAATAATAGAAATGGAACAAATAAGGCTATATTTGTAAAATAATTATTATGGTGAATACACAATGAAAATATAATTCATTAGACTTACTTGCAAAAGATCCATAGTTGAAATCTTTGTCGCCACCACTATTAAAATCTAAATTCATAGTTGGTGTAAAAATAGGACACAATGATTGGACTCTTGGAATGGGAACAACTTTGAATTCTACAACATGTTTTTCCATAGATAAAATGGGATGGGAATATTCAACGTGGGATTGTTGATCATGAAGACGATCAGTAGTGTTATTCCTATAATTTTATTAATGTAGTGTTGTTGTCAACACATCAAAGTTGGTAACAATAAACTCCATAAAAATTAGAAGCAATATACCAGGCTTTTAATACAAAAAACAATGGAATCATGGCACTGAAATTGACTGTACCTATGTGTTAGCTCTCATTTTCGACGCTAGTGGAATTCAGAAGTATATTAAGTCAGAATGTCATTCTAAAAGCATATGAAGGCTTCGACACAACTATGAGGAAATATGCGTCGAAGAAAGGTGGACAAAGTTTCTAGAAAAAATGCTATGTGTTGGAGAAGCTCTCGACCAGGATCATGTCAAGGGAAGCGCAAGGCAGTTACCATCAAAGCTGGAGGAAATTCTTAGTATCCAAGTTCAAATTGATAGTGGACGAACGTGGGAGCGGTTGAAGTTGTAAAAAAGTGCCAAAAAGACACGTTGTGAAGCCAAAACTGTCATCTAGTAGTTACTTTCTAGTATTATAAATAGTTGTCATTTTTATGTAATAAGGGTGTTCATTCGTCTTGTACTAGTCACTTTAAAACACTCAAAGTACCCGTGTGTATTGAAACGAGTTAGCGAGAATGTACGTGATACAACACCAACTCCTTGTCATTAATGCAATTTACTTGCCTTTACCATTTCTGCGTTTTTATTCCTTCAACACTTTAACCTTCAATTTTTACGTTTAAACTGCCCTTTTCTTTTCCAAGTTTTTCTGCAAACTTACTTTCATTTACTTTCTACGCAAATTTAAACATTCTGCACTTATTTCAAGGTTTTTACTTTAAATTCATTTACCTTCAAAGATTGTATGGTCGAACATGGAGTTTAGATTATAGTCTTTTGCACATTCATTTTCCAAGTTATTTACAATTACTCCATTTACTTTTGAAGATTTATGGTCGAACGCAAAGCTCAGATTATAATCTTTTGCATATTTACATTATTGCCTTTATTTCAAATTCATTTACTTTTAAAGCCTTTACATTATTGCCTTTAATCTTCGACGCATTACTTGCTTTCTTCTAATCTTCAAGTCACTTTTACTTTACAAAGATTTCATAGTCGGACGTGGAGTTCAAATTAGGATCGTTTTTGCATACTTAGCACATGTCCTAGGATTTAGTATGGTCGATCTTGCAAGTTACTCAATTTTACCCTAAATTGATAGACCAATGGTTGTTTACCAAAATTCACAGTAAAAAAATTGGCACACCTGGTGGGACCCAGTGCTAAGCATTTCAAAGTTTACATTAATCTTTTGGGTGAATACTTCGTTGTATGTTACTAAGGAGTGGAAACTTAGTCACAACACACAGAGAAGTACCAAAGAGAAGATACACTAAAAGAATGGCAACGAATGCTAGTCAACAAATTGATCCTCAAGGAAGCATTTCAAATACTCAGTCAAGCATGGGGTCTCAGAACACACCATATCCAGTTTCTTCGACGGGAGGACAGACGCCACCACCAGTAGTCGTGTCTGAAAAAATGCAGCCCATGGCTAGTCCAGGATCAACACGTGTACGAACGTACACTCAACCTGTGTTGGAATATATAGGACCATGAAGTCCTAATTCACCAACACCTCCAGGAAGTTCAATATACAGGAAAATTCCTCCTCCAGGTTTTTCACAACCATTATTAAGGAACCCATCGTATGGCATGTGTTGTACCCCAAAATTTTCCCAACCTTTTCTTTACCTGGTTTATGTTTCATTTCATTTTATTTTAGCATTTGCATTGCATAGCATGTTTCATTGAACAGGGGATCAAGAGGTTGTGCATGGTAAGAGAAGTCTTCTCAGAGTGTTGAGCCTAAGCAAGGGGTGTTACTCAAGCATGGATGATCATCAGGTCATCTAGAAGTGGTCAATAGTCTTGTGAAAGAATGGATGGATGCATGTGGGTCAGCTCCTAACTTGGAGGCTAGTTGAAGAGCATCAGAGGGTTTTAAATTCATAATTATGGATATAAGATGTTGAGAGAGCTCATTGAGTGCTTAGAGAGCCATGTTGGAGCTTATTCAAGTTGTTGTGTGAGGTGGAGGAAGCCACAGTCAAGAATGTTGCATCTAGGGTTTTCATCTGGTAAATCCTCAGTTAACTGTGAAATTGAAGGAGGTTAAAACTCAATTATAAGTCTCTATGGTCACAATATGTTGTGTTGAGATGTCTAATATATCATTTCAAGATCAATTCATCAAGGATCAAGAGTGTGAGAAGTTACTAAATTAGGGTTCTTAGTGTAAAATCCCTTGTTTAGTCCCCAACTTCAAAACCACCTTTCTCAAGATAGAAGTATCATATCATCTTGACATGGTCATGAAACTTATAGAGCATGTTCTTAGCTTTCTTTTAAGTACTAGAAGTCATTCATCTGATTTCTAGAACTCAAGTTATGATGCTGACAAGTTACAGGTCCTCAGATGAATGTGATTTTGGTCAACAAAAGTCAACCAACTTCCAAGCCATTTTTGACCTAGAAGGATGTTTCTCCTCAACTTCTGGTGAACGTGAAAGTTGTTCCCCATGGTCTTAGCTTTCCAAAGAGTACTAGAAGTCTTTCATCTGATTTGTAGAACTCAAGTTATGAGGCTTGCAAGTCAGGGGTATTTTGGGAAAGTAAGATTATAAGTCATAAAATTATAGGTCCATTTCACCAACTTGCACACTTCAAATGGAGATTTTTCCAACATGAAACTTGCTCCAAATGGGGTCATTTGTTCAACCAAATCATCTCTTGTCATGGTTGGAGTTTGGATTCAAGAATTCCTAAAGTGACTTTCATGGAAAAGGCCTTAAAATGAGAAAATTGGAATTAATTCATTTGAGATCACTTTGTACCAAGTTTATGCATATTTTGAGTGCAAATGATATTCTAAACACAATGCCAATGTTAGATTTGCAATTTGAGGTCATATGGATGGTTACTTCCATGGTTTCTTCACCATGAAGTAACAAATATGAAATCCACCATAGGATCAAAACAAGGGTCAATTTCTAGCCACTTGATCAACTCAAACCATGTGCAAGTGATTGGAAACAAATTTGAGGCTGGTGCAGCTAGTTTTACACGAGTTTGGCAAGCAAAAAAGTGAAGAAAAATTGAAATGGCAATTGGTCTTAATGGCATGAAATAAGGCTCAATTTCCATCTGAATCCAACACATAAAAGCTCAGCAAACTTCACAAACCCTCAGAACACGATTTGGTGAAGGAATTGCAGAGAGAGCAACTTGAAAAAGTGAGTGCAAAGTGAAAGGCGATTTTGGAGTTTCAGCCATTCTCAAGTGAAATTAAGCATACCAAGAGCTTCATTCAAGTGCATGGAGTGATTTTGGGTGGTTTGCTTGAAGTTTCAGCCAAGGACAAGACTCAGTGGAGGTTCTCCACTAGGTAATCTTAAAATCACTATATCTCTCTGTTTATGCCACGATTGTTGGCCATTTTTGCATATTTGAGACCTAGGAACCATGTATACCATTAACAAGTAAAATGAACTGGCATTTAAGATGATTTTTGTTTGGAGCACAAAACTTGTTGTTTGCATTTTGGCCTGTTCTTGAGGTTTTATGATAAATGAACTGTGGATTTGAACTATATGTGGTGTGTAGATGATTTCTGGGCACTTTTGGTTGTTGATTTTGAGATTTTTAGTTTGTGCACATTTCTTTTTTCTCTTCGATTTGCTTTGGGTGTTGCTTTAAAATGAAAACTAATGCTGGATTTGGATTCCTCGTGAGAAGTAGATGAATTTTGACTATCAGTTTGTTATTTTTGGTGAAATATTGATGACTGTGTGTTGTTGCTACTATTCACGATGGATATATAGCCGGAGAAGATGACCGGAAGGGATCTCCGGCCACCGTCTGTTTTTCCATTGACTTTGCTGACTTTTCAGTGAAGAAGATGATCTTGTGACCACACGATGCGCTGACTTTCATTTTACACGGTTGTGATTAAGATGTACCATGTTCTCGTTTGACCATGTTTCACTAAATCCAGTTTGAATTTTCATTAATGCGTTGGCACGCTCTGGTCGGTGTGATTTGCATACTTTCATTTTACACGGGTGTGATTTGCATTCCGCGTTGGTCATCCTGTTGACCAGCCCTACTTGATTATTGTTTGACTCAGGGTTTTGGCATGCGCTGGGCTGAGCTTGCTTTCTGCGCCCCCTTTTTTTGGCCCAGTTTCATTTTTCACTTGTTTTTAATGTTATTCAAACCGTGTCTTTTTCTTTTTAATTCTTATTTTCTTTTGATTTTTGTTTGTTATCTGTTCACATTTAATTCATTTTAAATTACTTCCAATCATCCAAAAAATTCACAAAAATACTTTTTAGACACTTTGAGATGTCTTCTGATTTTAGAAAATTTTTATTTTATTTTTTGATTTATTTTTCAATTAAAGTTGGATTTAAATATTGGAAGTATGTTAAATGATTTAAATTGTGACATTGTTTGATCTTTTAATTGTTTCTCTCATTTCCTTTGGGTCCAATGACTAAAATTAAATCCTCATATCCATGATGAGTTGATTAAATTTTGAGGACCATTTTGCCCCTGGTTGGTTGACTTTAGGGTTGACATTGGTGGTTTTTCTTTTGACTCTCGATTCCATTTCAAAGTGGTACATCTTGAATATTATTTTCTTTTGATGGTGCTTTGAGGGGATATTGGTTTTGTGCTTTTGGATTCTATTTGCCAACTTGTTTAGCTTCCTTGTGCTTTTTATTTGGTAATTTTTTAGCCTTTTTCCTAATTTTGAGATGACTTGCAAGTTAGGTCATTTCATAAGGTGGCTCATACAAGTGCATGACCTAGTTTGAATTGGAAATGACCTTTGTGGATCCATTGAGCTCTCAACTCTTTTTGTTTCACATATTAGACATGTTGAGCTTGCTATATATTCATTTTTAGGTCAAAATTATGTTCATTGCTTTTTGATTGATGCATTTCTTTGTAGGCTTTCCACTTGTGCTTTAAGTGTTGAATGTGTGTAAGACTTTGGTCTTTCTCCTTGCCTCTTCTTGCATCTCTTTGGCGTGTTTGTGATGTTTATCTTGAGCATTCTCTTCTCTCATTTTATCTTCTTTCCTATGACTTTGGAATGTCACTTAAGGTAGCTTGGTCCCTCCTTAGGAGGAACTTGAAGCTTGCCTAAAGTGATGAATCCATGAGGACTTCTCTTAGTGTTTCTTTGTGCTTTCTTTTGCACTTTGTTGGTGATGGTCATGGTTGAGTGTATAATATGAGTACCTTGCTGTCCTCATGTAGCCTCCCATCCTCACTTTGCTTTAGGCCTTCTTTGCCTTGTATTTGTGTTTTGTTGTGTGCTTTGTGGTTGATGTTTGAATGGTTTAGGCCATTTATTCCCACACTTTGTCACACTTGTTGTTTGCTTTTGATGCATCTCTTTCTCCTTTCTCTTTACATATTCATATGCATGCTTGGTTAAGATGAGCTTGTGATGGATACTTCCCCACACATATTTTCCTCCCACTTTCATCCTACTTGTGCATTCCATGTATGCATTCTCTCATTTGCATGTTTCCTTTGTTCTTTCTTCTTCTTCTTTTGTCTTCCTTCCCTTAGGATTTCTAATCTCTCTTGTTCAAGAGAGGTTATGATAGACATTAGGGTTCTAACCTTGCATGATAACATTAGGAAGATGTCTCCCTTTTGTAATCCCAACTTTAGATGCACTTTTCATGACAACTTCTAGGGTTTGGTCTAGTCCCCCTTTAGTTTGTCCCTCTCTCTTCTCATCTTCAAATAACTTCAATCCACTTAATAAATAATGACAAGTGTTGTACAATATGAGCCTTAAGCTACTTGGGGAATGGTGATTGAGTGGTTACCTCTCAATTACCTAGAGTGTTTAGTATACATCCTTAGGATGCTATGCGACGCATTCGTTCCTAAGTCACAAGTGTTTAGTGCAACATGAGTTACCAACAAAAACTCAAAAACATTTCTTCTCTAAAAGACTTCAAACAAACTTCAATCTCTTTTTTTCCCTTGGGACCCTTAACCTTTGGAAAACATTTTCATAAGCAAGAGTGTTGTTAACTTTCGTTTCTATCGCAAACGATAACGCCTAAGTCTCCAATGGTCGAGCTGCATACACCAAACTGCTAGAACTGTTTGTTAACCCTACTCGGGTGAAACTTTTGAACAACCTGTGTTCTCTTAATCCCGAACTACGTTTGCTCTAATCTTTCATACCAGATGAAAGTACGTAGGCACAAGACACGATTTCTTCGCGAGCAACCTTCCCCCTTCTTTAGCCGTAGTTTGGTCGAACTACGTTGACTCTGACTTTCCCATTGCACGAGGGAGTATGTAGGCACAAAGCGGTTATGCTCTGCCGAGTCAGTCCTTTTTTTCTTTTTCTTTTGTCCATAAGCCTTTAGCGTAGATAGTTTACACACATTTTAGATAGACAACACATGTGTGGATCCCGTCGAGTACGACGGACGTGAGGGGTGCTCATACCTTCCCCTTGCGTAACCGACTCCCGAACCTAGGACTTGGTTACGATGACCTCGTCTTTTCCCGTTTTCGTCAGATTTTTTCCGATCGTTTCCTTTACCCTCTTTGGGATAAAAATGATAGGTGGCGACTCTGTTAGTCATTGTCGGCCTCTTTTTTCGCAGTAGCGACAACATTCCTACATCGATGATGCAGAATCTGCAGAATGCGCCACCAGCATTTTCAGAGAATGTGGTATCTTCGCCAGTACAAGGATCTAGATCAGGTGGTCGAAACAATCAAAGCATAGGTGTGGGTTACTCCGTTCAAGTACCCAGTCTTACAGACACATCCATAAACTGTTTAAGGCAGCAAATGGACGAAAGTAACATACAGATGGTGCATACATTGTCTCAAATAATGGGAGAATTCTTTCAACCTTTAATTTAGAATACTAATCAAACTAATAGACAATTGGCGACACAATTAGCCCGTATGGCTGATTTTATGGGAGTATCATCGTTTGATCAAAGAGCAACCGTTTTCGAAAATAGGCCACGATATAAGCAACAAAATGTACCTGAGGCGAACATGGAGGACCATGAAATGGGCGAACCTTTCAGAGTCAAACCACAGAGGAACCAGGTACTAGTTCATATGGAGGAAGAGCCAGGAGTAGTCATGGTGAACAAGAATCAGAATGCTGACCAAGTACTTGGGCAGGTTCGACATCAAGATGTAGTAGAAGAAAATAATCTTGCAGCCATGGTCGAGAGAATAATGACCACAAATGGTGCAAACTTTGGTTTCACGAGGCCAAATTATACTTCCCCCATAGTGGATTATATTCTTCAAGCTGAATTACCCCCTAGGACGAAGGTTCCAAAGTTCAGTAAGTTCACAGGAGATACTATTGAATCAACCGTCGAACATGTGGCTAGGTATATGATTGAAGCAGGAGAGATAGCAGGTGAAGAAAGCCTTAGGATCAAGTACTTCCCAAGTTCTCTCACCAAAAATGCTTTCACATGGTTTACCACGTTGCCTCCTAATTCAGTTTACAATTGGGCCCAATTAGAACGTTTGTTTCACGAACAATTCTATATGGGACAAACTAAGATCAGCTTGAAAGAATTGGCTAGTATCAAACGAAAAGTCACTGAGCCAATTGATGACTACCTGAATAGGTTTCGACTTCTTAAAGCCAGGTGTTTTACACAAGTACCAGAACATGAGTTGGTCGAGATGGATGTTGAGGCTCTTGATTATGCCATTAGGAAGAAGTTGGACACCCAGTACCTCAGAGATATGGCACAGCTAGCTGATAGAGTTTGGCGGCTAGAAAGGCTAAGGGAGGAGAAAGCTAGGTTCAACAAGGGTAAAAAAGTAGCCTTTGTCGAATGTAACAAAGATGTAGAAAATCTATATGATGAAACATCTTACTTTGATGAATATGAGGTTGATGTTGCTGAATTAAAGCAAGGTCCACCTTATGCATGTAAACTATTGGCTCCCTTGAATGGGAAAAATCCCCCCGAGTCTAACAACAAATTTCCTAAGAAAACATATACTTTCGACGTCACTAAATGTGATGAAATATTTGATTTGTTAGTTAAGGACGGGAGAATAATAGTGTCTTCTGGTGCTAAAGCACCTCCTTTAGAACAAAGAAAGAAAAAAAGGCTTTTGTAAGCACCATAATTTCTTGGGTCATAAAACTTCTCAATGTTTTCTTTTCAGGGATCTGGTGCAAAATGCCATTCAAGAAGGAAGGCTGAAGTTTGGAGACAAGGGGAAGACTCAAATGAAGATTGACTCTGACCCATTACAAACTGTAGAAGCTAACTATGCAGAGCCTGAAGAGGTTCAGATGGTCGAAGCCATTGAAAAGGTTAACTCTCCAGTCAACATGGTGAAAATCACTGAGGACTTCGCCACAAAACTTGAGATGTCCAAGGTAACTGAAGACTGTAACCCAATATCAAACCGTCTAGAAAAGACTGATGGTCGTAACTTGATGCTGGTGACCAAGAAGACTGCTGACGAATTCATTCAGATCGACAAAACTACTAAGAGATCAGACGTGGCAGGAGAAAATTGGGAAGAAACACTACTGAGGGCATTAATATGGTTGAAGTTGGCGAAGAATCTGATGATAGTGCAGATAGTGTCAGCACCAATGAAGCTTTAGGCAAAAATATTCCCAAGGTCAAAGTTATCAAGGAACTAGAGAACAACATGGTGTTGGTAGGTGAGATGATGGAAATGGATGGTTGTTTGTTAGAAAATTGGATATGCATGGCAGCAGAAAAGTACTTCAACACATCCCATGACGTTGAGAGGTTTAACATTGAAATACTGGATGAAGCTAAAAATTCCAAAAATATTAAAGACCTTGAAGCTCACTTGTCCAAAATGAAGCTAGAAGATGAGGCTGATGTCAACATGGTCGAGATCACAGAGATCGAAAAGGGGAAGAGATAGGTGAAGCTGAAGGACAAGAAGAACATAACAAAGTGGTATACCCCAAGCAGGAAGAAACCATTTTTGACTTCTTAAAACGTTGCCAAAAGAATGGACCAGGAGTAATGATGTGCCCTAGGTGTAGCACTATTTTTTATGAGAAGGCTGCTTGCGATCTGGAGAAGACTAATGGAAACTAGGGGCAGAAAATGAACCACGGTCCAAGAACTATTGATCCCAGAAAACCCTCAGTTGGGATTAGAACCCCAGCTAAGCCTAATACATTCAAACCAGCTAGGAACTTGCCCACAGGAAGTTGGATCAAGCCTTTCGAAGGACAAGGGTGGAAGAAATGGAAAAAGTTTGACATGAAGAGGGGTTCTTCATTTAAGTATCGAAAGGAGAATCATACCACCAACAAGTCAGCATACATTTCCTAAAATAACAAAGGCAAGAACCCTATGACTAGGTCATAGTGGCGAAGAGAACATCGCAGATGAAAGGCTATCAGAGACACTTAGGCACAAAGACAGGGAGAGTTGAGTACCAACATTGGCAATCAGGGTAAAAAAACTAAGAAGATGCCTATAAGGCGAAAACTGTTTGAAGATCGAAATAACTGGCCAGTGAAGGAGTTCGAAGATGATGAGAACATGACTGGAAACTTCGACAGCAAATCAGCAGCCTCCATAGACATCATAGTGAATGTCGTATCTGTCATGCCTAGAGAATTTGACCAGGTCACAGAAGTAGAAGATTTGGATCAAAACACTGAGATGGAAATGTTGGCACACAAGCCTGTGTGTTATTACACAATGAACAATGGGTGTGTAGAGGAGAAAAATGTTTTCTTTGAGCGCCCTACAGAGGCTATGAAGGGTCACTTGAAACCTCTTTATATCACTAGAAAGGTGGAGAATGTACCTATCAACAAAATACTAGTGGATTATGGTGCAACTGTAAACCTGATGCCCCGTTTTCTACTAGGTAAGGTTGGGAAATGTGACAAGGATACCAAGCCTCATAACATGGTTCTGTCGAACTATGAGGGAAAAGATGACTCCACTTTGGGAGTGATCCAGGTTGAACATACGGTGGGGACAATAACTAGACCCACAATTTTCATGGTTATCGGAACCAAAGCAAACTACAATCTGCTCTTAGGAAGAGAGTGGATTCATGGTGTAGGCGTTGTACCTTCGTCAATGCATCGAAGAATTACTATTTGGAGGCCAGATGGTATAGTGGAGAACATTGAAGCTGATAAGGGATACTTCAAAATTCATGTTAATTACGTT
This sequence comes from Lathyrus sativus, assembly GCA_963859935.3. Lineage (NCBI taxonomy): Eukaryota > Viridiplantae > Streptophyta > Magnoliopsida > Fabales > Fabaceae > Lathyrus > Lathyrus sativus. Next base: position 520,540,742 of record OZ012740.1, on the reverse strand, counting down.
GATGGGAAGCAGTTTGATAGGCATTTGACAAATATTGCTCCATGCCCTCCAACAGAGTCTGAGTTTACTCCTGACGAAGCAACGTTCCATTCATTATACTTACATCCTGTCGAATGGTTTAGATGGGATAGTGAGGTACCAGGAGGGAAGCTTCCGTGTTTGGGCGGGCCTGCAATAGACCCCACGGGGTGGGGAAGTGAATTTAGTGACCATGACTGAATTTGAAGTCTTGAAGAAAATTTCAGCCTATGTGGCTGAAACGAAATTACAAGTGGCTTTGGAAGCTGCTAATAATGACGTGGCTAGCAAAGCCATTTTTGAGATTCACCAAGAATGTCCTGTTGAGGACTTCAGTCCTAAACCTCCAGGTAAGGTCCAAACTGGAGAGCAAAGCCAGAGGTTTGACGTCATCTATGAGGATGAGCCTTTGGGGTTTGAAAAAGATCCGCTAGCCAACAATGTTAAGATGCTAGCATAAGATCCAGTAGAAGAAATTGATCTTAGTGAAGGGGCACTCAAAAGTCCTACGTACATCAGCACCAATTTGAACCCCCCAATTGAAGGTCGAAGTGGTCCAGTTATTAAAGGAATTCAAAGACTGTTTCGCCTGGGACTATGACGAGATGCCTGGTTTGAGCAGGGAGTTGGTCGAACACATGTTTCCTATGACACCTGGGAAAAGACCAGTTAAACAAGGTCCAAGACGGTTTGCCCCAGAAATACTGTCAAAGATTAAAGAGGAAGTCGAAAGACTGCTTCGCTGCAAATTCATCCGCACAGCCAAGTATGTCGAATGGTTGGCAAATATAGTACCTGTTATTAAAAAGAATGGGTCTTTAAGAGTTTTTATAGATTTTAGAGATCGAAATGCTGCAACTCCTCTAATATTCAATGCCAATAGCAGAAATGTTAGTGGATTCTGCAGTAGGACATGAATATCTTAGCATGTAAGATGGATATTCTAGTTACAACCAAATATTCATTGTTGAAGAAGATGTTCCTAAAACTACTTTTAAATGTCATGGGGCTTTAGGCACCTACGAATGGGTAGTGATGCCTTTTGGTCTTAAAAATGCTGGTGCCACTTACCAAAGAGCGATGAGTTCTATCTTCCATGATTTTATAGACACTTCCATGCAAATTTACATTGATGATATTGTTATAAAATCTATTTCTGGGAAGAGTCATATTGATCATCTTTGATAATCATTCTTAAGGATGAGAAAATTTGGTCTCAAAATGAATCCCCTTAAATGTGCGTTTTGTGTACAGGCAGGAGATTTTCTGGGCTTTGTGGTCCACAAGAAAGGGATCAAAATAAATCAAAATAAAACCAAATCCATAATGGAAGCGAAAGCGCCATCAACTAAGAAGGAGTTGCAGTCATTATTGGGCAAGATCAACTTTTTGAGAAGGTTTATATCCAACTTAAGTGGCAAGACACAAGCATTTTCTCCATTGCTTCGTTTCAACAAAGATGGTTTCAAGTGGGGGCACTTACAACAGGAAGCCTTCGACAAGCTTAAGGATTACTTAAGTCACCCACCAATCTTGTCACCACCTTGTATAAATAAAAGTATGAGGTTGTATATAGCTACGCCTGATAGAACTTTAGGGAGCATGTTGGCTCAAGAAGATGAGAATGGAGTCGAAAGAGCCATTTATTATCTTAGTAGAATTTTAAATGATGCAGAAACTAGCATGATTGAAAAGTTATGTTTATGCTTGTATTTCTCTTGTACCAAATTAGAGCAATATATAAAGCCTGTTGATGTGTATATTTCGTCTCATTTTGATGTTATAAAACATATGCTATCTAAACCTATCTTGCACAGTCGAATTGGCAAGTGGGCTTTAGCCTTAACAGAATACTCTTTAACATATCAACCTTTAAAGGCTATGAAAGGGAAAATTGTGGAGGACTTCATAGTTGACCATTCTATCAACGAAAAGGATTTGAATTATGTCGAATTAAAATCGTGGAATTTATACTTCGACAGGTCAAGCCATAAAAATGGAATAGGAGTCGGCATACTTATTATTTCTCCTGAACAAATTCCAACAAAATTTAAATTTAGCATCACAGGGCCTTGCTCTAACAATGAGGCTGAATATGAGGCACTGATTGCCGGCCTTGAAATTTTGTTAGAATTGGGGGTAACTAGATTCGAAATAATGGGAGACTCAGAGTTGGTAGTAAAGCAAATCACAAAGGAATACAAATGTGTTAAAGAGAATCTCATTATGTACTTTGTGGTAGCAAATAGGCTATTAAAGAAGTTTGAAGAAGTGGCCATCCAACACATATCTAAAATAGAAAACCAAATTGCTAATGACTTAGCTCAAATTGCTTCTGGATACAGACTGTCGAAGGAAAACCTTCAAGAAGTCATTGAAGCAAGAGGGAAAGTGGTAGCCGTTGGATTATGCCCATCAGACCTGAAAACAATTAAGCTTGGGTGCATGAATGGTGAAATTTTTGAAATTTTTGCTATAGATGGTCTAACGAATAAGGATTGGAGAAAGCCTATAGTCGAATACCTGCAAAATCCAAAAGTTTCGACAGAACGAAGAGTCAGGTATCAAGCCTTAAGTTATATGCTCATGGGTAATGAGTTGTTTAAAAAGACCCCTGAAGGAGTCTTGTTAAAGTGCCTTAGTGAAATAAAGGCATACTTAGCGCTTTCGACAGTTCATAGTGGGGCCTGTGGAGCACACCAAGTTGGCCATAAAATGAAATGGTTGTTGTTTCGACAAGGAATGTATTGGCCCACTATGCTAAGGGATTGCAAAGAGTTTACCAAGGGTTGTCAGGAGTGTCAGATCCATGCTGGCATACAACATATTCTTGCAAGTGAGTTACACTCCATAGTAAAACCATGGCCTTTCAGAGGATGGGCTTTAGATATAGTGGGAGAAATTCGACCAGCATCATCAAAAAACCAAAGGTATATCTTGGTTGGTATTGACTACTTTACCAAATGGATTGAAGCAATACCATTAGTAAATGTAGGTCAAGAAGACGTTATTGAATTCATCCAAAATCACATCATCTATAGATTTGGTATCCCAGAAACAATTACCATAGATCAAGGATCAGTTTTTACTGGTCAAAAGATGCAGGAATTTGCCAAAGAAATAGGTTTTAAACTCTTAACTTCTATGCCTTATTATGCTCAGGCGAATGGGTAAGTTGAAGCTGCTAACAAGGTGGTAATTAGACTAATCAAGAAGCATGTAGGAAAGAAGCCTAGAAATTGGCACAAGATGTTAGACTGGATCCTGTGGGCATGTCAAACATCCCCCAAGGAGGCTACTAACACTACACCATTTCGACTCACCTTTGTTCATGATGCAGTCTTTCCTGTCGAGATATGTTTGCAATCTGTAAGAATCCAGAAACGTCATGAGATCCCTGCTGAATCATACTGGGCAATGATGATGGACGAACTAGTGGACCTGGATGAAGAGAGGTTTAGAGCCTTAGAGTTGTTAAAAAGACAAAAGAGAAGGGTCGAAGAATCCTACAACAAAAGGGTTAAGTTTAAATCCTTTCTATATGGTGATCTAGTGTGGAAAGTAATCCTTTCTATATTTAAGCAAATGGTCTCCTAAGTGGGAAGGTCCGTTTCAAGTCATACAAGTATTCTCCAATGGAGCCTATGAGATTGAAGAATTAAACGAAGATAAAAGAATCTTGAAAGTAAATGGAAAATATTTGAAAAAATATAGGCCTATCTTGCAAGAAGTTCATATCAAAATGTAAATTTTATTAATGGGCACAAAGGCCAAGATGGGCCAAACAAGGCCAACATGGCATATAAAAACAACAGGGGAATCAATACAATAATTCATAACGCAAAAAGGGATCACTCAAAGTCCCTCAAATCAATGGACTTGAGGAACTCCATATAGTCCTCGTCAACTTCATCGTCAGAATTGTTAGTATGGGGACTCCCTTGTTTGGACACCTTCGTCTTGGTTTCATTAGGCTTCATGCAGAGAGGAACTGCATGTGAAGCTTCAGGTTTGTTGGCCTTCTCAGCCGTTGTCGCCACCACAGGTTTCTTGGAACCCTTTGCCTGATCCTTGTTGGCAGTTTTTTCTGGGTGGGTATTCATACTTGCTTTTGTAAGTACAAGATGTGGTTCAGGAGAAAAAAGGATTTATAGAAGAAGGAGTGGACACGGATTGGCCAGTCAAATGGTGGAAGATTAGAGATTGGTCTTCGGAGTATGCCTAAGAAGGCCTTAATTACAAAATGGCCTCAAAATTGAGGCTATAGATATAATACATCATACATGTGCCATAAAAATACGTGTCGAAAGATGTAATTTGGTGCAAATGATTGATAAAAATCTAAGAAAGCAAAATATTGCCATTACATAAGAAGGCTTGAGAAGCCACGAAATAAATGATGGTTACAAAGACAAAGGTCAGTAAGATATCAGAAGGCAAGCTTCAACTTTAATTGAGCGAAAGTATTCACATGACGACTGAGACGAGCTTCACATAAATATCTATTGAGCATGGCTGCGGCAAGATCCTTTTCAAGCTTATGGGTTACATCAATGAGGTCGATAGTGCTCTTTAGCTTTTGGGCCATATCAGGATCGACGAAACATTGCAACTTAAGATTGAGGTTTTCAGCATTACAAATCTTCGTTTGAAGTTCCTTAATTTGCTGCTTCTACATCTCAATGTCCTTTTGTTTAGAGGCTATCTCCTCTTGACGCTGTTTGTGAGCAACCTTCAATTGTTCGACCTTAGCTTCTGATTCTTGTGCACCAGTCTAGGCTGCATTTTCAGGACCAGCTGTGGCCATAATTATTTTCTCGATAGAAGGGAGCCGGTGAATCTCTGTAGACAAGTCATCCATTACAACCGTCAAATCAATCAAGAAACCATGAACTTCTGGACTAAGAGTAGTAAGATCAAGTTTCTTGAGTTGGCCCTTTAAAAAGAGAAGAGACGTAGGGTCTGAAGCCAGGACATTGTGAATATCTCCTCTAAAGAATTTCTTCTTGATGGATTGGAGAATAAGACCAACGAAGTCATCTAAGGTTGGATGACGAGGAGGGGTCGAAGAACTAGAAGAGAAGCTACATTCTTTCCCTAGGATCCGTCTGGAATATTCTCTAGGGTTTGACCATTTGAGAGCCGTCAAAGAATCATCAGGAGTCAAGATAGGAACTGGAGTTCTCTTCACCACAGGTGAAGTTTGTTGGTGTGCAGGACCTTCTTGATCTTCAACGTCCTCTTCTTCTTCCTCCACTTCGTCTTCTTGGTCTTCAGAAGCGTCTTCTTCTTATTCTTTATCTTCTTCCTCTGCTTCAGCTCTATCGACAGTAGAGGGTTGTTCGTCTTGATTATGAATTGGTGCAGGGTGTAATTCCTTTAGTTATTCATGAGTGGCTGGATGTGAGCTGTCACTGGTTGGTGGGACCGAAGGAGTACGTGCTTGTTCGACGACCACTTCATTAGTAACCATAGGTTCAGCTTGATTGAGAGGTGGGGGACTTGAAGCATCGTCGTCCCCAGAATTGCAGCCATCAGCTTAAGCATGTTGTGTGGTAGTTTGAGCCAAGTTTTCTGTAAAAGGAGCTACAGGTTGGTTCACCTCACTCAAACCAGAGTCAAGATCAGAAGATGGGTGATAAGTTGTCTCACCTTGGCTATTGAGAAGGATGGTGACAGAATTTCCTGAAGTTGGTAAAGGATTAGGGATGATTATATCAGCCTGGTAACATAAGTAAAGGATAATCAGGATGAGAATGTTGAAAAAACAGTGAATATAATAAGATTTGGTGCACATACCTGAGCTAGTGCAACACTAGGATTGGAGTTGTCACCCCAGGGTCACTTGAAGCTGGCTTCGAAGTTGCCATGGAAGGCTGTCTTTCGACACCACTTGTAGCGGGTGTCGTCTTGAGTATTTTGGCCACCTTCGATAGAGGTGAGCCAGTGGGTCCAAATGCCTTTACAGATTTATTTATCTTCTTTGTAAGAATCTCCTCAGGAGATTCATCAACATCTAAGGCAACAATAATAGGAGCGTCCTTTTTACCTTTCTTGGAAGGAGTGGAAGGTTTTCGCCCAGCCTAAGAAAATCAAAGAAGCAATACAAGTGTGAGGGAAAGGAATCACATAGTAAGAAAATAGGCACAGGATGTGAGGCATACTTGTTTGCCTTCTAGTTCCTTGATACTTTGAGAGGTAGCAGCCCTAGTGGAAGGAGCTTTCCTAGGCACAGCTGGAAGATAGCTGATGATTTCCACTTAAATATTGAATGTTTAGTTGCATAATCATAAGTACAGGGTATCAAACCTTCATATATGTCAGATTCGACACGAACATCCTGAATCCCTATATGAAGGTGTCCTTTGAAACTGTCTAAAGTATGCTTAGTCGGAACCACTCGTCGAGCCTTTGGTTGAGACTGCTTTCGAAGGAGTTTAAGATCCTCGTTGCAGATAAACCAATCTGGAAATGGAGGGGCAAGTGCCACTCCAAAATCAGCAGTAGGCAGGCAAGGGAATTTTGGAGGAAAAAGTTTAAAAGCTACCTCATAATGTTTCTCACGAGGAACGTTGGAAGGAATTTTCAATTGATCCAGTTTTTGCAGAAAGTTTCTTTTTAAAGTAACGACAACCTCATGAATGGTTCGACTAAGATCATTTGGTCGATAGACAATTTCAAAGTATTTCTAAAAAGCTTGAATTTCTTGGTTATGAACGAGCTTACTCTTCTTCGTCTTGTCCTACACATCAAGGAAATCTTGGTCAAGTAATGAGGAAAAGGTGGCCACATTAAGAAAATGTTCATTATAATGTTTCGACCACCGGTGGTGAAATGAAGAAGTGCATAAAAAAGAAGGCTCAAAGAACACAGGCGAAAGAACTCCTTTCTTTTTACTCAAGTCAACAAAGATAGCGGCAACTGTTTCTTCGTCGAAACTAGCAATATGAAGGATAACTTGGCCCTTCTTCTCATATAAACATCTAGGAAAATTTTGGGCCAACCCAAATTGGCAAGAAACGAGGTTAGGTTGATATGTAATCAGGGCTGCTAAACCTCTTCCCAAATTGAGCATATTGACAATAAATCTGGGAATTAAAAAGGCTTCCCATATGGCAACAGATTCATTGTCCCCATGAGAAGTGGGAAATGGCCTCTTAAACCATACAGGGCTATATTTCCTTTCAGCAAAGGGTGCCATACTAGGAGTGAACTCATGGTGTTTAACAAACATCATGATAAAACTGGTGAATGCTCCTCTGATAGTTTCACCATCATCAGAAGGAGTCAACTGGACCATACGGGGTACTTCGATGCTCCTCCCTATGATCTCAGCTGAGGTTTCATCAACTAGATCTTTCCTGGGAAGGGTAGCTTCAAACGTTGCGTTAAGCCACAACTGAAGTAGTCAAAAAGGACCACTCAAGTATACAGAACTGTGGGCCTCCATGTGCTTCAGTTAAGAAGCTCCTTCACTGAGAGATTCATAAAGGTTCGCCAAGATGAGCTCACTCAAGTAGACCCCTTTGTTGTGATGAAGCTGGTTAGCAAGAGGCAAGTATTTTTTGGCTACTTGCAAAGATTTGGTGCAAAACACGTATCTCGACAGCCATACAGCGAGAAACGCTATATGCTCTTCGTCAGAGACGTCTTCTTGATTTTGGTTGAAGTGGTGTTTGATGAAATGAGTGTAGGTGAGTTTGGAGTTGGAGATATTGATATAGTCTTCATCGTCTACGTCAGGTTGGTAAGAGACACCATCGGAACGAAGGCTTGTAATAGCGGCGATGTCGAAGAGGTTTGGTGTGACCATTCCACATGGAAGATGAAAGGTATAGTGAGTACTATCTCAGAAGTACAAGGACGCTGCCAACACGTTCAGACAATATGGTATGTTAGTCTTCGACAGCATCAAAAGGTCATAAATCCCTATGGATTTCCAGTGATTAGCTTTAACCCTCTCCAACTTCGTCATCCAAAGCTCGAAGTCCTTAAGGGGACTGATAACTCTTACTAGCCTGGTGCCATCAGTAAGGTACTTTAGGTCAAACTTAGGCAATGAAGATACTTCACAGCAGTGGTGGCTAATATAGGAAAGCTGTTTTGCCATAACGGCCTAGATTTCCAGTAAGAAGGCAGAAATTCACTCAGCCTCTCGTCAGAAGTACAAACCTGGGCTAAAGGACCGGAAAGCGTGTAGGGTTTACCTGAAACAATTAAAGGGATCATTACCTGGAATTGGTAGATGCTCTGAGACGCTTTAGTGGTAGGTTCCGGCACACAGTGGCGATTTTCCACTAGTTGAGGGCCAGGAATGTTTGCAAAAGGAGGGATGGTTTGTTTGAACTAAGTAACTCGTCCCTTCTAGGTTTTCTTTTCTTGAACGTTGGATTGGGAAGAGGCCGTTGTTGAAAGAAGTGAAAGAAAATGGTTTTTTCTCTAAGTTTGGTAAAGAAAACTGAAGAAAGAAACAGGATGCTTGAGATTCTGGAAAGTGTAAAAAGTTCACAAAATGGTGAAGGAAGGTATTTATAGGCGTTTGAGAATCTTGAAAGCTTCAAATCCACCGTTGAAGTTAATCAGATAGTGGGACACGTGTTTTATTTTGAGAAATGATGAGTGTTGGCAGTTATGGTCAGATTGCAAAATATACATTTTCAAGATAAAGTAATGATAAATACGGCTGAAAAGACGTTTAAGGATTTACCATGATGGCGTGATGTCATAAGCGTGGGGTAAAAGAAAGTGAACAGTTAGCCACTAAACAAGTAGTGGGTGGTTCAGTCAAGGCCATGCAAATTCACACGCGTCGAAACGGTTGAAGAAATAATCTTCCTACCAAGACTGGCGAAAGGACATTTCTTGGGGGCAATTTGTTAGCTCTCATTTTTGATGCTAGTGGAATTCAGAAGTATCTTAAGTCAGAATGTCATTCTAAAAGCATATGAAGGCTTCGACACAACTATGAGGAAATATGCGTCGAAGAAAGGTGGACAAAGTTTCTGGAAAAAATGCTAAATGTTGGAGAAGCTCTCGACCAGGATCATGTCAACGGAAGCGCAAGGCAGTTACCATCAAAGCTGGAGGGAATTCTTAGTATCCAAGTTCAAATTGATAGTGGGCGAATGTGGGAGCGGTTGAAGTTGTAAAAAAGCACCAAAAAGACACGTTGTGAAGCCAAAATCGTCATCTAGTAGTTACTTGCTAGTATTATAAATAGTTGTCATTTTTATGTAATAAGGGTGTTCATTCATCTTGTAGTAGTCACTCTAAAACACTCAAAGTACTCGCGTGTAGAGAAACGAGTAAGCGAGAATGTACGTGATACAACACCAACTCCTTTTCATTAATGCAATTTACTTGCCTTTACCATTTCTGCGGTTTTACTCCTTCAGCACTTTAACCTTCAGTTTTTACGTTTAAACTACCCTTTTATTTTCCAAGTTTTTCTGCAAACTTACTTTCATTTACTTTCTACGCAAATTTAAACATTTTTCACTTATTTCAAGCTTTTTACTTTAAAGTCATTTACCTTCAAAGATTGTATGGTCGAACATGGAGTTCAGATTATAGTCTTTTGCACCTTTATTTTCCAAGTTATTTACAATTACAACATTTACTTTTGAAGATTTATGGTCGAACGCGGAGTTCAGATTATAATCTTTTGCATATTTACATTATTGCCTTTATTTCAAAGTCATTTACTTTTTAAAACCTTTATATTATTGCCTTTAATCTTCGACGCATTACTTGCTTTCTTCTAATCTTCAAGTCACTTTTACTTTACAAAGATTTCATAGTCGAACGTGGAGTTCATATTAGGATCTTTTTTGCATACTTAGCACATGTCCTAGGATTTAGTATGGTCGATCCTACAAGTTACTCAATTTTATCCTAAATTGATAGACCAGTGGTTGTTTACCAAAATTCACAGTAAACACTATGATGTGATGAACATCCAGATTGCATGAAAGTTGTTGAAATTGAGGCATATTTCTAGAAAATTCTAGTAAAAATAAATGATAAAGTTTAGAGAAGACTAAAATAGTCTAAAGTTTCTACATGTCTCTAGACTGTTCCAATAATTCTTATATTAACTTGTAGCCTAGAAAGTTCTATGGATATGTAATATAGAAAAGACAAACAAAAGCCTAGATAGTTATATTCTAGAAACATCCTCAAGCACCTATAAATAGACAAGCATATGTGTAATTGTATTCAAGCCTTTAAGGTCCAATGTCAATAACATTGGAGGCTTCATCATACTATTATTCACTTCCTACAATAAGTTGATTACTTATATGTTGCCTCTTGTTCCGTATTACTAAGCTAACTCTTACACTACTTGCTACTATCTTTCAACTATCTACTAGAGCTTTTTACACTATCCAACTACATTATAAACTATCATCATTCCCTCAAATCCTAATAGTGACATCAGAGCTACGTCCGATCATTCATTGGGCGTAGCAAACTATTTCTTCTTGTCACCGACTATTTTATTAAAACTAGAAAATGAGATCTCTGACTCAAACACAAAGTAATACAGATAGCGACACTATACGGCTCGGTTTGATTTCAAACCCAAAATTAAAAAAGAGAGAGGAGTTTAGTCAGCCTAATAGTAAGACCCTCTTAATTTTAAGTCCAAGTAATGTTTAAATTATGGAAAATAAGGCTCGAGTTCTGATAGAGCACAAGTGCAGACGATAAAAAAAATTGAGACTTGTGGCCTCTGAGGCTCAACTTGACGACAAGCCTAGGAAGACAAATGCAACTATTAGAACAAGAATGAGTCCATGTCAAAATTCTTCTACAAGAATGACAAAGAGACTCATAAGCAACTAACAAGCAAAAGTGATCCTTGTTAGAAATATACAATAAGATCGACAAGGAGATTCACATGCAACTAGACAACAAAAGTGATCGTTATTAGAAGTCTTTAACAAGACAAACAAGGAAGATCACAAGCGCAACTAAGGAGCGAGAATGATTATTGTCAAAAACCTTCAACAATGATGAGAAAGAGTTTAATAACAATTATTGTGACAAGTAGTGTGACAAAATTGAATCATGGTGGAGATAATATTTTTCAAAATAAAATACATTACATAAAAGTATCAATGTAGGAGAAGATAGTTTCACAAATTCACATTTGAAAAACTATGAACTACACTTGGAGTTACTGAAATATGCATCAAGGAGGAGTGTTGAAATTGATGCATATATCTAGAACATTCTAGTAAAAATAAATGAAAAAGTTTAGAGAAAACTAAAATAGTCTAAAGTTTCTACATGTCTCTAGATTGTTCCAATAATTCTTAGATTAACTTATAGCCTAGAAAGTTTTATGTGAACATAATATAGAAAAGACAAACAAAAGTCTAGATAGTTATATTCTAGAAACATCCTCAAACACCTACAAATAGACAAGCATATGTGTAATTGTATTCAAGTCTTTAAGGTTCAATGTCAATAATATTGGAGGCTTTATCATACTATTATTTTCCTCCTACAATAAATTAATTAGCAGAATAAAACTTATCCTCAATACTTGTTTGCAGGATATGAAATTCCTCTATTAATTGATGAAATAGACAATCATAAAATGATAAATGTTACGGGACAACATGTATTAAGTAGCATACGTGGGTTGGATTGTCAATTCTGGTGAGATGAAATTAGGTGTTTTTAGAGTGTCCAATTTAAGGTATTCAAATGGTTAAGACTACCATAGTGTATCCAAAACATGTATCCAAATCATCCAAATTTAAACTTAGTATGAAAATATGTTAGACTATAACTTAATGTAAGTTATTTGATGTTAGTGATGTTTAGTTAGTTATTGGTAGTTGAATGAGTTTGTGCAATGCAATTAAACTTAGTATGAAATGGTTATAATAATAACTAATGGTTACAACATGTATGTATTTTGTGTAGTTTGCATTGAAATGTCATAGAAAAGCCTTTCTTACACGTTACATGAAAAAGATGTACTACATGTTGAACCATTGTAAAACACATGAACTTGTACACATAAAATTGTATGATCCTACAAAACTTTGTGAGATTGGGAGTTAAAAGTGAAACAAATTCCATATAAGTGTGTGAAGTATACAATGGGAAGTGAAAAAAATACAGAAGGACACAAAGTGTAGTTTACAGCTAAATGTAAATTATCATAAAAGGAATTATTTGAATATAAGTTGTGAAAGAGCATTGTAGTTGACTTTTTTACTTAATGTGTTAAAATCCTTACACATATATAGGTATGCCTTAATCCTTTAATGATAAATTAAAAACCTAATGTAATAGGATTATGATTTAGATAAACACACAACTCAATTGCGACAATAAGATAATCATTAAATTTGCAAACATCATTACAAATCTCTTAAGGCATTTGTTCATTAGTTAAAGTTATATTTCAAAGAAAAACAAAAATACAAAACGACACCATAAAACTGACATAGTTCTTAGAAGTTGGCATTAATTGTTACATTAGTGATGTCAACAAAACATTATAACACATAAAAAAGTGAGGCTTGCAAATTTATGGTCACATGATCACTCGTTCTTAAGATGTTTGACTTTACTGACAGATTGCATTAGAGTTAAGACTTTATCTTGAAAAATATCGTCCAACGATGTTGATACAACAACCCTTTTAGCAAGGGTGTTGTTGGATCTAATTGATGGACTCTAAATTTGGTTTGTAGATGTGATTGGCTGTACAGAGAAGGTTTGTTCAACAGATTGCCTCAGCTACATATGACATAGATAAGAGGTAAGTACATTATGATTTAAGGAGGATGATGCATATAGAAACTAATATAGAAGATTAGGAATGAGGACATACAATTGGTTGATCATGAACGTCGCCTCCAACATTTGTTTCTGATTCCAATACAACAGCATGCGAAGTATGCTGCAAACACATGAGTAAAGCACTTGTTTTCAATTAGTTAATGAGAATATTGACAACAAAATACTGAATGTAAGTTTTTGATTAAGTAGATATTCATAACGATATTGTTTTGTACCTCATTTGGTTTAAGATATTCACTCAGGGTTTTGTAAACACCAGTCTCGTTAAGGATTGTTACAATTGAGAATTGTTGGAAAAAAGATTTATACTTGATTCAAAATGCTAGATCTTGGTTTAATAGTTTGTCAAGGTGTATCAAATATATTTTTGGGTTATCCTCTCCAGCCTAGTCCAAAAATCACAGTAGTCATTGAAAAGTAGTTGAATGAAAATGAAAACTGAAAAATAATGAATAGGTCTTTTAGATGTACTAACCACCTTTATAACTTGTCTCAATTCTCTAGCAGTCATATTAATGATTGGGATACAATCTTTATCCCAAAACACGAAGCATCCCACATGGTTATCAAACTTGACTTCTGTTTCTAATTTGTATTTAAGTCATGAAAATAAAATTTGTGTATGAAAGTAAAGTAGATTCATAAATAAGAGTTATAAATTAGTATGTGAAAAAGATAGCTTACTTTGAAATAGGTTTAACATCTTTCACTCCACAAACACACTCAAATTTGGTTCCAGGAGACTTGTTAGATGTTTTACAAGCCGTGCAAGCCTCAAAATACATTTTAAACTTGGAGGCTTTGAATCTTTTGATAGTGTCAATGGTTGTCGTGAAACAATTATTTAATTAGATCATAATTTGTTAGAGAATATATGAATAAGGTTTTAAGAAATGGAATACAAAAACTATAACATACCTTCCTCATTTCATTGATTTAACGAATACTCTTGACCTTGTTCGAGTTAGTCCAGTTTTTGTTGGCTGATTATACAAATGAATTTGAAGTTTGGGTTAGAGAGTGACACGGTGCATTTTGTTGCACCCTAAAATTTGACCAACCGGTTCCCATATCTGGTTTATATTTCGACGCATTTAGCATTCGCATTCGCATATTGCATGCATTGCAATTTTCTCAGTCAGGTTGATTTTACCTGGATTGCAGCCCCTGGCGTTTCGGGCAGTTCAGGCCGGTTTGAATAAGTGTATTTTTAGAATTGGTGTTCGTTCCCTGTTGTTGTCAGGCCATCTCAGTGCCCGGGTTTCGCCATGGTTGCGCAATTATTCTTTAATCGATTTAATCGGCTTCCTGGCTTTTCTAGGATTTTTCTTTTATTTTCTAGAGTTTTAATGCATTTAATAGATTTTAATAGCTTTAATTGTTTTTTTTCTAGATTTTAAATAGATATTAAATAGTTTTTTTAAATAGTTCCTAGATTTTAAATAGGTTTTAAATAAGTTTCTAGACTTAATTTCTTTTTTAGAAATTATAGATTTAATTCATTTTTTTTAGATATTAATTGAATTTGTTTTAACATTTTATAGACTTAATTCACTTTTCTAGATATTAATCGATTTTGTTTAGATATAATAGAATTAATATAGATTTTTTAGTTTAATAGAATATAGTTTCTTTCATTAATAGATTTTTAGATTTTAAATGTAGTTTATTAATAGGTTGTATTAATTAGCCATTAATCATTTCGTTTAGCCATTAATCATTTTTGTTTGGCTATTAATCCATTTTCGTTTTAGTAATCAGTTTGGGTTAATCAAATTCAGTCCTTTAATCCCAAGTGCATGTCCTTAATCACGTTCAAATTAGAGTTTAAGTCTTAGTGGGCTTTTTATCCATTAATTGAGTCCAGTCAAAGTCCAATTGGTGACACTTGTCACTATAAGAACGTTGCCACGCGTGTATCCCAATTTTCTGCCACCTCTCTCTCTCAGACCTCGCCACCTAGCACTCCACTATCACTCACACTTTCTCCCCCACGTGGCTCTCCCTCTCTCTTCCACTTCACCAGTCCCACTTCTCCGCATGCAGGCCACGCGGCTTCCATGCAGGACCCCACACCGCCACGTGTTCGCCTCTCCCTCACCCTCTGCATGCGAAGCTGACACCTATCCCCTCACCGGAACTCCTCACCCGCCGGCATGCAACTGCCGGCGGCACCCCTAACCACTCGCCGACGTTCACCTTAACCGTCTCCGGCCGTCCTAACCATCACCGGACCGCCGCAACCGTCGCAAGAATTACCAAATTCCCCAAAAGATTCATCTGTTCCTCTTCTCCGATCCAGAATCATCATCAATCACCAACACTTTTCCAATCTTCATCCATAGTTGCTTGCTTTCTGGAAATTTTTGGTGTTCATCAAGAATGTTCTTCATCGAGTTCTTGGATTTTTTTCCAGAAAGATTTCAAACTTCATCACATTTAACACCATCTCCAGAAATCCACAGTGATATTCATCGTGCCTTAACCGATTTCACCATGAATCTTCAAGAAATTCATCAAAGTTCATCCAATGTTCATCAAGCTTTCCAGATCGTGATTTATTTGTAAAGGTCTTCATCGCCTTCGTATTAACTTTCCAGAATCTCTTGAAGAACCTTCAACCTGCAATGACTGCATGCATCATCCTTTCAAAAATTTCATAGATCTTCATCAAGGAGATTCGCGAACCCATCTTCCAGCTTCCACCACGAACAAACGGCACCCGTTTCGTGAAGATCTTCCCAATCTTCGTCCTCTCCTTGGATCTAAACACCATATTTTGGTCACTAACAAACGTCACAGTTGGCTTTCGTCACGATTCCAGCTACGAACGAACTCGTCCTTTCGTCAAATCCCCAGAACTGCAAGGACCCCCTCAGATATTCATCAGCGGTGTCAAGCGCGCTAAAGACCAATTAAGATTCCCTCCAGGTTAGTGATAGCTTTTGTTCCTTCTTTGAGAGGTTTGTAGAACTAGGTGGTGATCGAAAGCTGAGGCAAGAAACATGTAGGTTGGATTGAGAGGTTTGAGTAGAGCGCGTTAGAGAGATTGAGAGGGTTTCAGAGAGAGAGATGGAGGGAGCGCCGTTTAGGGTTTCGCTGAGGAAGATGAACAGTATTGGAGAGGGAGAGTTATGAGAATTAAGTTTAGTTGTTACTAGTGCTGAGTCAGAATGGATCTGGGCCCTAGGCCCATTGCGGGTGGTTTGCTGATCCTACTCCCCGTTTCCCATGGAACCCCCTCTCCCTTTGTGTGAATGTGTTTTGGGCCTTAGGCCTGTTTGCTGATTACACCCCCCAGTCTGGGGTCCAATAGAATAACAAAGAGAATCTTCGCTATGCGCACCCCCCCTGTTTGTTTTTTTTCCTTAGTTTGTTAGTTGTTTTTCTGGATTGGTAATGGGCCCAGCACGCTAGCTATTGGCACCCCCCTCCTGGGCCCAATACATTTTCTGAAGTGTAGAAAATTGCTTTTCGCCACCCCTGTTTTTAATTTTGTTTGAATTTTCATATTGTTTTATGTTTACATATAGTTTACTAAAAAAATCATAATAAATTCAAAAATAGTCATTTTTACATGGGACTTTTTTCCTCATTCTCATTAATGTCTCAAGAAAATTATCAAAAAATAAAAGTAGCATTTTAATCATTTTTTTATTTTTGGTGAATTTCTACATTTAGTTGCTTTTATTGCATTTTAGTTTGTATATCCATTTTGTTGAATTTTGTTTAGCCATTTCCTTTCATATTTTGATGTGATTCTTTTTCCTATGGTTATATTAGAGTATTAGGTTCCCTTAGAGATTTATGTCACATTTTTGTGATTTAATCTTGTTTAGCTTTGAATAAAGAACATTAGGGTGATTAGAATTAGGGTTAAACTGGACATAGGTGCATCATAACACTTAGATTTTGGGTTTTTAGCTTGAATTAGGAGCTGGGACATATAGGGTATGTAGGGTAGATGTATAAATCCCATTAGAATTAATTTTAGGATTTTTAATAATATACTACTATTTTACTTGATTTTTGTAAATAGTGTGATTGTTTGGTGTGGCCATTATAGGCTTTTGTATTGTTTGCTTGGGGTTGGGCTTTGCTATGGGGTATGGGGCTTGGATTGGGGGCTTGAGGAGCATGAAGGAGCATAAGAGAAGATTGAAGATGGAGGTTAAAGTGGGATGCATGGATGTTCTTATGCTTGAAGATGTTTTGAAGACATAGGAAATAGGAGAAGTTAGGAAGAGCTTAGAATTAGATTAAATTCTTTGTACAAACATGGTAAGCTTCTTGTGCTTCCATTCCTCTCTAGGACATAAAGTCCCTCTAGGGTATTCACCTCCCCCCTTTGGAGGGATAAGTGGCCTTACCTTAGAGGTAGAACTTTGAGGGAACCAGTCTTTCATGATGATAAACACTTATAGGCTTCCTTTGGTTGTCAATAAGTTGTTTTATCATTCCAACTTATTCTGTTAAGTGATTCTCTTCTGGAGTGCTTGCCTTGAAGATGGAGCTCACCTAAAGCTTGGAGGCCATTGGAGTTTGATCTTGGGGTTCACTTAAAGATGTTACTGTTTTGCTGTTAATCAACTGTCAGAGTTGGATGTTTTTCCAGAGCTGCTGCTGTAGGAGCTGGTGTGCTGTCAGAGCTGGTTTTGGGGTGTATTTTCTTTGCTGTATTGTTTGTTAATTTTTCCCTTAGGTTTGAAGTGAAGCCGTTTCACTTTGCCTATTGTTTTCTAGGTTCGAGGTTGAGTGGGACTCCCTTGCCTCGCTTGTACTGTTGCATTCATGCATTTAACTGCTTTACTGTATATTTGTTGTTTCTTTTCTGTTTATCCCCTAGGATCTCTGTTTCTCTCTACGCAAGAGAGAAATATGACAGACATTAGGCTTTCATACATGTATGATAACATTAGGGTAGCTTTGATTCCCATTCAAACCCTAGGTTTTAGAGTTCTTTCTCTTCTATCTCAAAATCATTCAAAACATAGTAATAAGATTTCAAACATCAATAAAAAACAGTTCTTGCGTAAAAGACTGAAACTCAATCAAAGTGTCATTTTTGTCCGCTTGGACCCGTAATCAGGAGAAAACCTTTTTCATAAGGATCTAAAAAACAGTCAGACAAATATGTGTCTTCCGTAGCCCGAACTACGTTTGCTTTGATCTTTCATGCTGTATGAAAGTACGTAAGTGTCGCACCTCGAAAATTCATTTCGAACATACGACCCTCACGCGAAAGGCGCGGAAATTGCAGTTCGACAGAGTCGCCACCGAAATTTATTTTTCCCGAATGAACGGGAGAGGAAAATATCGAGAAAACCTCATAAACGCGGAAGGAACACAGCCGTCGCAACCATATTCCTGGGTTCGGGAGTCGGTTACGCGAGGGGAAGGTATTAGCACCCCTCACGTCTGTCGTACTCGACGGGAACCTCTTAATTCGAGTTAATGGATGTTAGCTAAACTTAATCTTCTCTTCCCACTACTAAAAGCTAAAGGATACAATAAAGGCTAAAGACGCTAAGGGGAAATGGGATGGTTAGAGAATAGGGTGCTCGCCAAGGATTGGGACCCTTGTGCCTACGTATGCTCATTCAGACGAGAATGAGAAATCAGAGCGTCGTAGTTCGACTACAGGAAAGGATAGGAGGAAGTGGGAGATGGAGAGGATTGTGCTCGCCAAGATCATCGCAATCTTGTGCCTACGTATCTTACATTCAAGAGTGAATGAAGAATCAGAGCGTTCGTAGTTCGTGGTAACGACCACGAAAGAAACGGGTTTGAATTGAGTTTGAAGGGGTACGGATGACGATTACTCGGGTCTTAAGAAAGACTTCTTGGACCCAAGTAATCGGGAGAGCGAACCAAAGACTTGGAACACTCTCTTTTCATCATGAAGGAAGGTTGTTTGAATTTGAAATGGTATATAAAAGGATGAGACTGGTCGAATGACGACTACATGAAGCTTGAGAAAGACTTCTCGGATCCAAGTAGTCGAGAGAGCGAACCAAAGACTTGGAACACTCTCTTTTCCATCGCAAAAGAAGTTGTTTGAAAGAATGAGTAGTTGGAGATGGTTGAATGTTGTCGAGTTTTTAATGTTATTTAGAGGCGTCAATTGCTCACACCCGAATAAGACAACTCGCATGTAAACAACTGAAAGCAAGATCAAAGACTTGAACCTACTTTTTACACCTTGAAAAGAATTAAATAGTTGTTAATTGATTGATAGTTTGTTTCGAAAATCCACTTGACGTTGGATCAAGGGTTTGACTCATTATCGCGTGCAAAGCGTGTTGAAAATGAAATTGTTTTAAAAAGAGACCGACTTGACTTACGCATCAAGGGTCGAGTTGTAATAGGTTGATGGCGAATGCGTGTGAGCACTCGACTTACGGGTTATTTGAAAGTGGCTCGATGATGAATCGAGAATTAGTTCGAAAATAGTTTGATCCGCTCTTGTCCCTACGGGTGCTCCTAGGAGATAAACCAATAATCAAATAAATGCGAAACATACATCGGAATGGGGAAGGGCTACATGTAATTTACACGGGATTGCACGAAATAAAGGGGTCTCATGATGGAAAATTGCGATCTAAACGCAGCGGAAAACAAAAATTTCCTTTAGTGATCCTTACGAATGAGCATGGTCAGTGATAGAATCGTTACCTCTTTGTGGCGATTCAGATCTTTGATGCAGCAATCACAAGCGTTGATGAAGTGCAACGCCTCTACTCAGTCCACACGAACAGCTTCCGGTCACAGTGCTAGCTGCTTACGAACGGAATTATTTGAGTGAGAAAAGAGAATCAAAAACGAAATTGCATCAAGTGAAAGCTTCATCACAAGGGTTCCTTTTATAGACTCTCTTGTGGGCCGCGGGCTAAAAACCCAATTCACATGATCCATAATAATATTATATATTATTATAATAACTATTATTATAATAAATATATTTATTTTATTATTATTTTATAACCATTATAAAATAACAATAATTATTATTATATTATCCGAATTTCTATTTTTCACTTAAGTGCACCGTACCTTACGGTGTTCCTTTGATTTCTCTATCTCTCATCAAACTGTCCTTATGTGTGTGACCCTGTAGGATTTCGTAACGTTGGTAATTATATTAAATTATATATTTAACATAATAAATAGTAAGCGGTATCTAGCAACACATCACTGCTACCCAAGTCACGAAAATGTCATGTGATCTGACAAAACCTTTTTCGTGATAATATATGTTTGTACAATTACCCTTTTGCCCCTATGTCTATATTGAACACAAGGCATACACTGTGTCATCCTTGTCCAGTTCAATATTGGGCCCTTAGACATTTCTCTTGTTATGCAGGATTGGCAAATTCCATCTAGGACACTCATGTCCCTCAGCATGCTTCGTGGAGTGCCCATCAACTGTCTTTATGATCATCCAGTTACGGATAATGTTTGATCAGCAATAAAGCACCCGACTCTACATCTAGGGTCCATAGTGGTTTCAGGTCGAAGGGTGGTAATACACCATTATCACCATGAGAATAACTTATGACACTTTGCATAACATACTATGTAGTATTCTCATAGCGGGTCAATCCGGTATAAATATTACTCCTAATATTTATAGCTATGTCAAGACTTGATAACTCTTTATCCATGATCCATGAGATGTGATCATCAGTCTATCTTCATAATAGTCTCAATGCTTTTAATGTTATCCCACTTTGCAATAAAGCTTGACTACGGATATTTTAAGAATAATGTCTTTATGTTTAATGGGATCTCATGATTAAGTCACACTTAACATTTCATTAAACAGACTAACTATTCTAGGGACTTTATTATTCTGAAAGACAAACATAATAAAGAAATGCCTTTTATTATTAAACGAATAATCCGATACAAGTACCAAAAAGTATTGGCCTCTAGGGCTTACACCAACATCTCATTGTCAGGTAGCCCAAGAGAAAGCCGTGTGTGTGCATTTATGTCCTAAACTACGCCTTGAGCAAAGTCGGGCACGATTTAAAATTAGGATACCTTCCTCGCGAGAATCGACCTTCTTCTTCGCTCAACTTCGTACCTTCCCAGAAAAACTCCGATCAAGTTTAATGGCTTGACTTCGAGAGTTCCAACTCAGTTTCTCCTTCGCTCTCTCTGTCTCCAATTTCTGGGGTTAATTTGGTGTGGGTATCATACTTCATGGTTGAAATTTGAAAGAGACGAAGATTGGGGCTTGTTCATGGATTCCAATTTCAGTATGATTCGCGTCCGGTTGAAGGTGGGTCGAAGAAGACTCTTGTTCGGATTGATTTATGTAGGTATGAGCTCTTGACTAGGGTTATGATTTATGCTTCTACTTCAACTCTAGCTTATCCCTTCCAGTTTCGAACAGATTTGTATGTGTATTTGGTGTTTTTTTGTTTTTGATTTGGGGGCTACGCAATAAGTTGAATGGAAGAGGAAATAACGGTTAGATTGAAGGTTCAAAGGATGAGCGGTTTTCGATTAGGTTTAGTGGGGGTTTGGTTGTTGGATTTCTATGCAGATTCGTGAAGGATTAATAATGGTTAAAGGATATGGGGGAAAGGGTTTGCGGTGTTTGAGATGAATATGGTTTACGGTGAATTCGAAGGTTATGGTTCTGAATTTGAGTTTGAATGGGTTTGATTAAGGTCGAGGATTATAAGAGGACGGCAGATTTGCTGAGGTTTAGAGAAGAAAACAGGGTAAGGATGGTGGATTTGGTGGCTGTTGAGTTTAAAGTTGTGTTTGAAGATGGTTGACTTGAGTTTCTGTTGTAGTAAGTTGTGAAGCTTAATGAAAATGGTTCATGGTTCTGTCATGAGTTTTGGAGTGAGTCCATGAGTGGAGTTTGATGTTTTGATGGAGAAAGAAGGTTGTGGAGATGGGAGATGTTTGGATGTTTCTGAGGTAAGTTTCTTCTGATGCTGTTTTTTTTCCTTGAAAACTGATGGAGAAAAGAAATCCCCCCAGAAAATTCTTTGTTCTGCTATTTATATTAGAGTGTTCCCCATTTTTAGGTATTGGCTTGTGAAGTTATATGTTAGATGTGTGGCTATTCATGGCAAACATGTGCGTGAATCAGATTTATGCAGGTTGTTTGGTCTTTTGTGTATCCCCTACTGTCCTTCATTTTGTCATGGCTTCATTATTTCGCAGATATTGTCTGGTGTGGCTTGGTGTTTTAAAACAAAGTCCTTCTGCAGTCTGTTGCATAAACATGGTTGGGCTTCACACATTTCACATGGTGGGCCCTAATTTAGGGAGCAATACGAATTCTGCAATGCAGTTTTGTGTCTTGTTTTTTTGCAGTTTCGCTTTTTTCATTCAAATTGCTTTGTCATTTTCTGGTTCTTTTGCAGGTACAACAAAAAAAAATGCTAGTAGCTTGAGGGATTTGGTTGGTAGCACTTCTGAATTGTGAGTAGTGAGCCATCTGTGGTATTGCAGGTTTATTGGTTTTTTAGGTACGAGTGGTTAGCATCATGCGGGGTCACAGCCCCTTCTTTTTTCAGGCAAGATCAAAAGTTTGTGATTTGTGAATTTGTGACCTTCAAGTGTGTGTGTGTGTATTGCATTATTTTGTGATGGCTCATGAAGTTTTCCTTGTTTTCCTGTAGGTCAGTGTGGATTTGGGGCAAGAGAAAAAAAATATCTGTTGAGTTTCTCATGGTTTCATGTGGGGAATTCGTACAAGGTGGTGTGATATGAAACTCCCATGCTCTGCAGCTAGACTCCCTCTCGAGGCCTTATCCAACAAGAACACAACGCTCAATATACATCTCTTTGTGGTAGTCAAAACTCCTACATGTTTGCCTTGCATGATATGGAAACTCTTGTTCTTGTTTTTTTTCGTTATGTAACATCTTTTTTAACTGATTTAACCAAATGAAGTTTTAACCGTCTCGTAACAATATTTTATACCTTTGTAAATACTGTTCATATTCTCCCCTTTCTGTACTTTTATGGCTACTATTGCTTGGTGTACGAACTTTCATTATGCTATTGCCAACTTCATGAGCATACTCAACTTTGTCATTTTGTTTTGGTGTAGGGAATGGCTCTGTTGATAAAACTCCATTGGTGGCACAAGCTGTGTATTTGGCCTTTTGTGGACATAATTAAAGCTGCTGCTGTTGTGTGTGGTCTTGTTGAGGAGTAGGATACAAAAACGTACGTTTTGCAGGTATGCTTTTGTAAAGGTTTCCTCTTGCTTTTGGCTTGTTTTGGGACAATGTGTTTTTATTTTCAAGTGGCTGTTACAGCTGGTTTGTACAAATTGATGCAGGAATGGTTGCAAGTGTAATAACACATAGGACGGTACAGTTGATGCAGACTGTGCAGAGATTTCATCATGAAATATGGACAGTGGAAAATGACGGCTCTGCTCATGGCTTGGGGATAATTGAAGCTGAGTATTTTGTTTGCAATTTTCAACGCTTGGGGGATGCAACTCGCAGGGCCATAGCATCTGAAAACATAGCGCACAAAAGAGAGAGGCTGCAAGCATTCTATTATTTTATTCTACTATTTTTTGACATTTGTGTATCATTCACCCCCCACATTTGCGTCTTCCCGTTGTAATGCGGTGGGCTCCATCTCTCTTTATTTTTTTGGAAACTATGGTAATAGTTTTTTTGGAATAAGATAATGAAATGGGCCCCTTTGCAAAGAATGCAATTAGTAAATAGACTAGAAGAATCTTGAGAGACTTATTTATGCTTTTTTTGTAGAATCTTGATGGATTTTTGATACTTTATAGAGTAGAATTTTGCTTATGGGTTGTAATAAAGAAACTGAGACTCGGACAAAACTTAATATGAAATTGGAAACAGTTTGAACTTAGAAATATGACCGCGGTGGATGGTGACTCCCTGTATTCTTCACAACCCTTGTGACTCTTTTGTTATGGACTTAAATGATACAAAGAATGATCTTCATATTAAAAGATACAACTGAATGAGTGGGCTTGTCTTGAAACTAGCGTCATGTATTGCGTAAAATCTTAGCTAAAGGAATTAAACCTTAGTGATCCTCAACCATGGAGCACCGTCAATTTGACACCAACTGATAACTTGATCCATATGAAATCCTACTTGAATTCAAGGTGAATCAGAACCTCTCATTAAAATAAATCTTCCGTGATAAAACAAATCTTTCATATGAAACAGATGAGCAACAAACGCATGGTATGTCACAATGATCTCGAAATATTCCATAAAATTTAATTCAAATGAACTAATCAATGACAGAATACTTATCCCCTCAAAGGCTGATTCACTAACTGTTGCCCTGAATATACATCATTTGAACTACACACTGTAATCTTGACCTTGAAATAAAGCCTATCCGACCAATTGGTTCACTCAAAACCTGTGGGTCTCGACTCATCACTGCACCCGCACTGCCATGGTAGCCTCACATGAATCTTGTCTCAGAAAAACAAAAATGAACGTAGAAGCAACATATTTTTCTTTACGACTGTTGAGCATATAAAAACTTATATACAAGGTAGGACAAATTTGGGGTATGACAGATGCCCCTATCTAATTGGCTTAAACCGAAAGAGATGAACTGCTATGGAGTTCATTCTTCCAAGGTAGAAGATAATTAGATATGAAGAAGACCCTGAATTTGTCAGTCACTACCACCAAAAAGACGATAGGACGAACACAAAACACATTGCGCAATCTATCATTAATGACCATGATAGATCCCCCACCAAAAGGACGACGGAGCGATACACAAAGCACATCGCACAATCTATCATTAATGACCATGATAGACCCCCCACCAAAAGGATGACGGAGCGAAACACACACCAAACATATGTCGCACAATCTATCATTAATGACCATGATAGACCCCCCACCAAAAGGATGACGGAGCGAGACAAACAAAACACACCGCACAATCTATCATTAATGACCATGATAAACCCCCCACCAAAAGGATGACGGAGCGAAACACAAAGCACATCGCACAATCTATCATTAATGACCATGATAGACCCCCCACCAAAAGGATGACGGAGCGAGACAAACAAAACACATCGCACAATCTATCATTAATGACCATGATAGACCCCCCACCAAAAAGATGACGGAGCGAAACACAAAACAAATCGCACAATCTATCATTAATGACCATGATAGACCCCCCCCCCCCCCCACCAAAAGGATGACGGAGCGAAACACAAATAAACACATCGCACAATCTATCATTAATGACCATGATAGACCCCCCACCAAAAGGATGACGGAGCGAAACACAAAACAAATCGCACAATCTATCATTAATGACCATGATAGACCCCCCCCCCCCCACACCAAAAGGATGACGGAGCGAGACAAACAAAATTCGCACAATCTATCATTAATGACCATGATAGACCCCCCACCTAAAGGATGACGGAGCGAGACAAACAAAATTCGCACAATCTATCATTAATGAGCATGATAGACCCCCCACCAAAAGGATGACGGAGCGAAACACAAAACAAATCGCACAATCTATCATTAATGACCATGATAGACCCCCCACCAAAAGGATGACGGAGCGAAACACAAAGCACATCGCACAATCTATCATTAATGACCATGATAGACCCCCCCACCAAAAGGATGACAGAGTGAGACAAACAAAACACATCACACAATCTATCATTAATGACCATGATAGACCCCCCACCAAAAGGATGACGGAGCAAAACACAAAACAAATCGCACAATCTATCATTAATGACCATGATAGACCCCCCCACCAAAAGGATGACGGAGCGAAACACAAATAAACACATCGCACAATCTATCATTAATGACCATGATAGACCCCCCACCAAAAGGATGACGGAGCGAAACACAAAACAAATCGCACAATCTATCATTAATGACCATGATAGACCCCCCCCACCAAAAGGATGACGGAGCGAAACACAAAACAAATCGCACAATCTATCATTAATGACCATGATAGACCCCCCCACCAAAAGGATGACGGAGCGAAACATAAATAAAACATCGCACAATCTATCATTAATGACCATGATAGACCCCCCACCAAAAGGATGACGGAGCGAAACACAAAACAAATCGCACAATCTATCATTAATGACCATGATACATCCCCCACCAAAAGGACGACGGAGCGATACACAAAGCACATCGCACAATCTATCATTAATGACCATGATAGACCCCCCACCAAAAGGATGACGGAGCGAAACACACATCAAACATATGTCGCACAATCTATCATTAATGACCATGATAGACCCCCCACCAAAAGGATGACGGAGCGAGACAAACAAAACACACCGCACAATCTATCATTAATGACCATGATAAACCCCCCACCAAAAGGATGACGGAGCGAAACACAAAGCACATCGCACAATCTATCATTAATGACCATGATAGACCCCCCCATCAAAAGGATGACGGAGCGAGACAAACAAAACACATCGCACAATCTATCATTAATGACCATGATAGACCCCCCACCAAAAAGATGACGGAGCGAAACACAAAACAAATCACACAATCTATCATTAATGACCATGATAGACCCCCCCCCCCCACCAAAAGGATGACGGAGCGAAACACAAATAAACACATCGCACAATCTATCATTAATGACCATGATAGACCCCCCACCAAAAGGATGACGGAGCGAAACACAAAACAAATCGCACAATCTATCATTAATGACCATGATAGACCCCCCCACCAAAAGGATGACGGAGCGAGACAAACAAAATTCGCACAATCTATCATTAATGACCATGATAGACCCCCCACCTAAAGGATGACGGAGCGAGACAAACAAAATTCGCACAATCTATCATTAATGAGCATGATAGACCCCCCACCAAAAGGATGACGGAGCGAAACACAAAACAAATCGCACAATCTATCATTAATGACCATGATAGACCCCCCACCAAAAGGATGACGGAGCGAAACACAAAGCACATCGCACAATCTATCATTAATGACCATGATAGACCCCCCCACCAAAAGGATGACAGAGCGAGAAAAACAAAACACATCACACAATCTATCATTAATGACCATGATAGACCCCCCACCAAAAGGATGACGGAGCAAAACACAAAACAAATCGCACAATCTATCATTAATGACCATGATAGACCCCCCCACCAAAAGGATGACGGAGCAAAACACAAATAAACACATCGCACAATCTATCATTAATGACCATGATAGACCCCCCACCAAAAGGATGACGGAGCGAAACACAAAACAAATCGCACAATCTATCATTAATGACCATGATAGACCCCCCCCCCCCCCCACCAAAAGGATGACGGAGCGAAACACAAAACAAATCGCACAATCTATCATTAATGACCATGATAGACCCCCCCACCAAAAGGATGACGGAGCGAAACATAAATAAACACATCGCACAATCTATTATTAATGACCATGATAGACCCCCCACCAAAAGGATGACGGAGCGAAACACAAAACAAATTGCACAATCTATCATTAATGACCATGATAGACCCCCCCACCAAAAGGATGACGGAGCGAAACACAAATAAACACATCGCACAATCTATCATTAATGACCATGATAGACCCCCCACCAAAAGGATGACGGAGCGAAACACAAAACAAATCGCACAATCTATCATTAATGACCATGATAGACCCCCCACCAAAAGGATGACGGAGCGAAACACAAAACAAATCGCACAATCTATCATTAATGACCATGATAGACCCCCCCACCAAAAGGATGACAGAGCGAAACATAAATAAACACATTGCACAATCTATCATTAATGACCATGATAGACCCCCCACCAAAAGGATGACGGAGCGAAACACAAAACAAATCGCACAATCTATCATTAATGACCATGATAGACCCCCCCACCAAAAGGATGATGGAGCGAAACACAAATAAACACATCGCACAATCTATCATTAATGACCATGATAGACCCCCCACCAAAAGGATGACGGAGCGAAACACAAAACAAATCGCACAATCTATCATTTATGACCATGATAGACCCCCCCCCCCCCACCAAAAGGATGACGGAGCGAGACAAACAAAATTCACACAATCTATCATTAATGACCATGATAGACCCCCCACCAAAAGGATGACGGAGCGAGACAAACAAAATTCGCACAATCTATCATTAATGACCATGATAGACCCCCCACCACAAGGATGACGGAGCGAAACACAAAACAAATCGCATAATCTATCATTAATGACCATGATAGACCCCCCACCAAAAGGATGACGGAGCGAGACAAACAAAATTCGCACAATCTATCATTAATGACCATGATAGACCCCCCACCAAAAGGATGACGGAGCGAAACACACACCAAACATATTGCACAATCTGGCGTCGACGAAATACCAGACCCACCACCAAAAGGATGGCAGAGCGAAACACACACCAAACATATCACACAATCTGGCGTCGACGAAATGCCAGACCCACCACCAAAAGGATGGCAGAGCGAAACACAACACACAGGTCGCTATCACCCAAAGGATGATAGGACAACACCTATTTGAAGTTTACCAACACCAAAAGGATGCAGGCTGGGTTAAACTGACGAGATTCGACTATCACCAAAAGGATGATAGTAAGGCAATTGACAACGTTCACGCTTGCTCAATACAACTCTTCGGGGAATAACCAAGAGGAAGATTGGGTTGAAATGAATCAAAGGGGACGACCACTGACTTGCTTGGAGTTCGTAATTTTGTTGAAATGATTTCATGGTTACGCCCATGAATTCTGAAGAGGATGCCCCTGACTAGGCTGCGTTTGTCTTGATGTCTTGTTTTGCTCAACAAAAGGCTGAACAACTTCCTGAGGAATGCTCACGGCTTTGCTGAAGATGCCCCTGCTCGGGCTGGATCTTGCACTGAACTTCTTGGATTTACCCAACGAAAGGTTGAAGAACTGCGTGGGGAACGCCCACGATCTTGAATGGTATGCCCCTGACTGGGCTGAATGTTGATTGGAAGATTTGATCAGTCACGAGGTTGAAATACGTCATGGGAAACACCCATGGCCTTGAAAAGATGCCCCTGATTGGGCTGAATCTTGCTTTGAATAACTTCGAATTTTGTGGGAGAAACCCACAATTGCAGAAGATTGCCCATGACTGGGCTGATGATTGCTTTGAAGCTCCTGAAATTCATGGGAGAAATCCACGACCTTTGTGGAAGATGCCCTGATTGGGTTGCCGATGGTCTTGGAAATCTTCGGGATTGATCCTGGACCTTGACTTGCATATGTGAATGCTTGATGATATGATATTCCATATGAGTGGAAGTGAAAATGCAAATGTTGACGCGCGTAGATGCAAGAGCCGGGGAAGTATGATATGGTTGGGTGTATGCATATGATGCAGGATATTTATGAGGTCGAATGCGATTCGTATGATGCATATGATTGCAGACGGGTAATTGAAAATGCAAGTGGAGACGCTAGCATGGTGGCATCTAGTAGTTGCCAATGCGGATTGGACTTCGGGTGGTGGGAGGGGTTGACTTCCTCAACACGCAGTTGGTTGGAGACGCCATGACCAAAGCAGACGAAGATACTCTATATGCCCCAAGTCTGAGTACTTGGTGATTTGTCGTGAATTTTCTTCAGATAAGGTTGCAACTCTGCTTGATGGTCAGGACGACCTGGTCTTGCCCCAGTCTGAACATGGTAATGGTCTGCCCCAGATTAACCAGTTCTGGCATATGGAAGTTGAACTCGGATGACTTGCCCCTGCTCGAGCTGTTGAGTGATTTGCCCCAGCCTGTGGGCTTTGAAATAATCTTGCTTCGTGTACGCCACTGAAAGTCGAGTTCCTTCTTAATTGCCCCCTCGTTGAGATGTCTTTGAATACCTAGCACTGATTTACAATTAAAATTATACATTCACAAATGGTAATATTAATGCAAAGTTCGATGCAAGTTTGAAAAAGTGTTATTTATTGAGAGTGTCGTGGTAGTGAAATGAATGAACAGTTAGCCCGAACGTTGTGCTGCTTTTGATTGATGTGAAAGATATATTAAGAGAAATGACACCACTACTGATGATTAGAAATCATGTGAGGAGTCAGGTTACGCAACCTCGCAATAGTATGCCTTCAGAATAAACCTCGCCTCAATTAGGTCTTTCGAGGGTTGTAACGTGGTCTGGTTCACGGTTATGAAACAAGGTTATTAGGCTCAAAGTATGATTTGTACCCACCCCTTCTTCTTAATGATCTCCAGTCCTATGCTCAGTTAATTATGCACTAATCTGGACGATGTAAGCTTGGAGGTTCAAGGTTTGCTCGACGCGGCAATCACTTTATTTTGGTTTTGATGGATGTCGGTGGCTCTTTTGATTTGGGTGGCCACTGAATTTTTCGTTTTTTTGTTGAGGGTTTCGGGGTCCTCTTTTACTTTTGTTTTGATCCCTAACTTTTGCATGGATTGACTTTGTTTGTCAGATCTATCGGGATTGCCTTGATTTTGCCTAAGTCCCCTCTAAGGTGTCTGACTTAGCAGGCTTTTGATTTTTTTTGGATTTTGTTGTGACTGCCATGTCATGGGTTATTGGTGAACAGCCGTCTTTTGGATTTTGCTTTGTTGATTCGAGTGCAGGGTTGAATTAGCTGAACACTATCCTACCCCAGGTTAAATGTAAAGGTTTGAATATCCGAAGGGAACTCCTACTTCTAGGCTCGAAGTGGTTTACTAGGGATTAACTCCTTATATCTCCGGTGTTTGGGGATTTGAAGCAATGCCTGTACATCATTGACGAGATTCGGTCTGAAAGCATACGATTTGCAATTATGGGTATCTCGTTTTCATCATCCTCCCTCAAATCAGTGAATAAATGTGTCGGTGATAAGTGAAAAAATGAGTGAATACGACATAACTAATTCAAAAACATGCATAAATGATACATTAATGAAAACCAAATACGAATGGCAATTGTTCAAATCATACAATACTTAAATAAGCAAAGACAAACATAAGAAATGCGAAATATGAAATGGCAGCATGACGGCCTTGAAGAATGAACTTGACTGGAATCGATCTGATGTTGGCACTAGTTGACTGGTGGCATCGGATTGTTGATGATATTCGGAGACTTCCCATTGAAGTTGATAGCATCCTTGTCGATCATGTCTTGAATTATGTGCTTGAAAGCCCTGCAATCCTCAATGGTGTGACCTGGAGCGCCCTTATGAAACTCACAATGAGCATTTGCATCGTAATCGGCAGGAATGATAGTTGGAGGAGCCAAATCTCTCGGATCAACAGCTTTCTTCTCCATCAACTGAGCAAAGATTTTGGCATATGACATTGGTAGACGATCAAAGATTCTATCTGGTCTCCATGTTCTCTGCGGACGCTGTGGGCGAGCACCTTGTCGTTGTTGAGTAGCTTGTATCTATTGTTGCTGAGGAGGATATTGATATCCTTGCTGGTTGTAGGCTTGTTGCTGAGGAGCCTGTTGCCGTGGCATCTGGGCTTGCACTGCTTGAACAGCTGGCTGATAAGGCATTGGAGCATATTGTGCAGCAGCAACATATGGATACTGATAATAGGGAACTTGATAAGGCATAGGAGCAGGAGCTTGTTGAGAAGCTTGCCCTTTCTGCGAAAAGATGGCATTTGTTTCGCCCTCCTTCTTCTTGTATCCATTGAAAGGCTTCTTGGCATGGGCCTGGTTGTTGGAACCTCCTGGGATCTTTCCACTCTTCAGCCCTTCTTCAATTCTCTCGCCGACGATCACCAAGTCAGAGAATCCAGCGGAGACACTACCGATCAGCTTTTCGTAGTACTGGCCTTGCAATGTACCCATAAAGATGTCAATCAATTCACGATCAACCAGAGGTGGATGCACCCTTGCGGCTAGGTCTCTCCATAGTTGCGCGTACTCCTTGAAGGATTCGTTGTCCTTCTGAGTCATACTCTGAAGCTGAGTACGATTCGGAGCAAGATCGATGTTGTATTTGTACTGCTTGACAAATGCACCGGCTAGCTCGGCCCAAGTGCGCACACTGTTTCGTTCCAGCTGCATATACCATTCGAGTGATGCCCCAGACAAGCTGTCCTGGAAGCAATGGATCATGAGCTTCTCATCTCTGGCATAGGCAGCCATCTTGTGACAGTACATCTTTAAATGAATGTTTGGGCAACTGAGACCCTTATACTTCGAAAATTCGGGCACCTTGAACTTGGGAGGAATGACAACATCAGGCACCAAGCATAATTCCAAAGCACTGAAAGAATTTGAGTTATGCCCCTCCATGGCTCGGAGTTTCTCGGCTAGATCTCGGCACATCTTCATGGCTTCTGAATCCTGAGCGGCAACAGAACTGGCAATGGGGATAGCAGCATGATAGTTCTGAACGTCGTCATACTGATCCATCAGAGTATCTTTGATATGAGGAACTGGGAGTTGCACAGCAGTAGGCTGGGCCTGCGGGATAGCTCCAATGGTAACTCCGGTCGTTGGGATTGGCTGAGAAGCGTTCCCTTCAGCTGCGTTATTGAAGTTCAACGGTATCCCATGAGGATTTGGAATTGGAACCAAAGGGATGGCAGTAGACCCTTGTCCTTGACCATTGTTGTTGACAACAGCAGCGGCTTCACGCTGTTCTTCCTCTCTTCTAGCCGTGAGGATGGCTTCGAGGATCTGGTCGATCTTTCCTTTCATAGAATCCAACTCCTCCCTGAAGGTAGCTTGCTCCTGTTGAATCTTCTCCATCATTCGTCTTGTATTGGCTCTAGTTGCGTACTGGTGTCGAGGACTCAGCTTGATTTACTGAATATGAAGGAAAGAGAAACATGAGAAATTGATGAAGGAAAGAGAACGCAAGATGCACAACAAATGAGATGCGATGCAAATGATATGCAATGCAAGATGCAAGATCCAGGATCACAGGATCACCAATTCAAACAATTCTGAGAATTAGCCGGGTGGACGGTTCAAGGATCACAGTCACTGCTAAAAAAAAAACCCACCGGTAGGATTCTAAAAAGGGTAGGTGCCTAGAGTCATGGATATCTTTCAAAGATATTACTGCCATGACAAAGCCTCATCATGATGATAATATCCTCAAAAGAATCTC
Organism: Lathyrus sativus; assembly: GCA_963859935.3. Classification (NCBI taxonomy): domain Eukaryota; kingdom Viridiplantae; phylum Streptophyta; class Magnoliopsida; order Fabales; family Fabaceae; genus Lathyrus; species Lathyrus sativus. The sequence goes on along the minus strand of OZ012740.1, from coordinate 520,507,728 downwards.
CTCTAGGTGAGGTTCTCGTATCTTCCACGCGAGAAAGATTTCTCGGAGGCATCAACTACTCAACCATCGACACACGGGTTCTAGAAAAGGTTCTTAGAGTCATAGATCGATGTTGAAAATATTACTGTAAGAAAGTAATACGTTCAAGGGATCTCATCTGATTGGGACGTTCGTATTAATTCACAAAGAATTAACACTACCAACCACCACGGATAAAACGGTTTATAGTCCTTGGGATAAACGATTCAAACTCGAAAACATTATTGTAAAGGCAAAGACTCACCACAACAACAACATCTCCAAGGAATCTACTCCAAGCGGGGTTTTCACTTCAACTTAACGTGAAAGACTCCACGCAAGTCTCCACTACACAACCACCATCCTAATCCTAGGGTTATACTCGGACTCGGGTGTAGAGCCATCTCACAAAATAACCATAAGCAGAACAACCCCACAATGCCATAAGCACAAGTAACCAAAATAAGGATACCAATAAATAAGCGAGAAGAAAATAAAAGACAACAAGCTAACAACTCAAACTAAGATAGGCTTGACTCTCTCTTGCATGGAGCAATAGTCCCCAGCAGAGTCGCCACCTGTCGCACCTCGAAAATTCATTTCGAACATACGACCCTCGCGCGAAAGGCGCGGAAATTGCGGTTCGACAGAGTCACCACCGAACTTTATTTTTCCCGAATGAACGGGAGAGGAAAATATCGAGAAAACCTCATAAACGCAGAAGGAACACGGCCGTCGCAACCATATTCCTGGGTTCGGGAGTCGGTTACACGAGGGGAAGGTATTAGCACCCCTCACGTCCGTCGTACTCGACGGAAACCTCTTAATTCGAGTTAATGGATGTTAGCTAAACTTAATCTTCTCTTCCCACTACTAAAAGCTAAAGGATACAATAAAGGCTAAAGACGCCAAGGGGAAATGGGATGGTTAGAGAATAGGGTGCTCGCCAAGGATTGGGGCCCTTGTGCCTACGTATGCTCATTCGGACGAGAATGAGAAATCAGAGCGTCGTAGTTCGACTACAGGAAAGGATAGGAGGAAGTGGGAGATGGAGAGGATTGTGCTCGCCAAGATCATCGCAATCTTGTGCCTACGTATCTTACATTCAAGAGTGAATGAAGAATCATAGCGTTCGTAGTTCGTGGTAACGACCACGAAAGAAACGGGTTTAAATTGAGTTTGAAGGGGTACGGATGACGATTACTCGGGTCTTAAGAAAGACTTCTCGGACCCAAGTAATCGGGAGAGCAAACCAAAGACTTGGAACACTCTCTTTTCATCATGAAGGAAGGTTGTTTGAATTTGAAATGGTATATAAAAGGATGAGACTGGTCGAATGACGACTACATGAAGCTTGAGAAAGGCTTCTCGGATCCAAGTAGTCGGGAGAGCGAACCAAAGACTTGGAACACTCTCTTTTCCATCGCAAAAGAAGTTGTTTGAAAGAATGAGTAGTTGGAGATGGTTGAATGTTGTCGAGTTGTTAATGTTATTTAGAGGCGTCAATTGCTCACACCCGAATAAGACAACTCGCATGTAAACAACTGAAAGCAAGATCAAAGACTTGAACCTACTTTTTACACCTTGAAAAGAATTAAATAGTTGTTAATTGATTGATAGTTTGTTTCGAAAATCCACTTGACGTTGGATCAAGGGTTTGACTCATTATCGCGTGCAAAGCGTGTTGAAAATGAAATTGTTTGAAAAAGAGACCGACTTGACTTACGCATCAAGGGTCGAGTTGTAATAGGTTGATGGCGAATGCGTGTGAGCACTCGACTTACGGGTTATTTGAAAGTGGCTCGATGATAAATCGAGAATTAGTTCGAAAATAGTTTGATCCGCTCTAGTCCCTACGGGTGCTCCTAGGAGATAAACCAATAATCAAATAAATGTGAAACATACATCGGAATGGGGAAGGGCTACATGTAATTTACACGGGATTGCACGAAATAAAGGGGTCTCATTGTCAGGTAGCCCAAGAGAAAGTTGTGTGTGTGCATTTGTGTCCTAAACTACGCCTTGAGCAAAGTCGGGCACGATTTAAAATTAGGATACCTTCCTCGCGAGAATCGACCTTCTTCTTCGCTCAACTTCGTACCTTCCCAGAAAAACTCCGATCAAGTTTAATGGCTTGACTTCGAGAGTTCCAACTCAGTTTCTCCTTCGCTCTCTCTGTCTCCAATTTCTGGGGTTAATTTGGTGTGGGTATCATACTTCATGGTTGAAATTTGAAAGAGACGAAGATTGGGGCTTGTTCATGGATTCCAATTTCAGTATGATTCGTGTCCAGTTGAAGGTGGGTTGAAGAAGACTCTTGTTCGGATTGATTTATGTAGGTATGAGCTCTTGACTGGGGTTATGATTTATGCTTCTACTTCAACTCTAGCTTATCCCTTCCAGTTTCGAACAGATTTGTATGTGTATTTGGTGTTTTTTTGTTTTTGATTTGGGGCTACGCAATAAGTTGAATGGAAGAGGAAATAACGGTTGGATTGAAGGTTCAAAGGATGAGCGGTTTTCGATTAGGTTTAGTGGGGGTTTGGTTGTTGGATTTCTCTGCAGATTTGTGAAGGATTAATAATGGTTAAAGGATATGGGGGAAAGGGTTTGCGGTGTTTGAGATGAATATGGTTTACGATGAATTCGAAGGTTATGGTTCTGAGTTTGAGTTTGAATGGGTTTGATTAAGGTCGAGGATTATAAGAGGACGGCGGATTTGCTGAGGTTTAGAGAAGAAAACAGGGTAAGGATGGTGGATTTGGTGGCTGTTGAGTTTAAAGTTGTGTTTGAAGATGGTTGACTTGAGTTTCTGTTGTAGTAAGTTGTGAAGCTTAATGAAAATGGTTCATGGTTCTGTCATGAGTTTTGGAGTGAGTCCATGAGTGGAGTTTGATGTTTTGATGGAGAAAGAAGGTTGTGGAGATGGGAGATGTTTGGATGTTTCTGAGGTAAGTTTCTTCTGATGCTGTTTTTTTTCCTTGAAAACTGATGGAGAAAAGAAATCCCCCCAGAAAATTCTTTGTTCTGCTATTTATATTAGAGTGTTCCCCATTTTTAGGTATTGGCTTGTGAAGTTATATGTTAGATGTGTGGCTATTCATGGCAAACATGTGCGTGAATCAGATTTATGCAGGCTGTTTGGTCTTTTGTGTATCCCCTACTGTCCTTCATTTTGTCATGGCTTCATTATTTCGCAGATATTGTCTGGTGTGGCTTGGTGTTTTAAAACAAAGTCCTTCTGCAGTCTGTTGCATAAACATGGTTGGGCTTCACACATTTCACATGGTGGGCCCTAATTTAGGGAGCAATACGAATTCTGCAATGCAGTTTTGTGTCTTGTTTTTTTGCAGTTTCGCTTTTTTCATTCAAATTGCTGTCATTTTCTGGTTGTTTTGCAGGTACAACAAAAAAAAATGCTAGTAGCTTGAGGGCTTTGGTTGGTAGCACTTCTGAATTGTGAGTAGTGAGCCATCTGTGGTATTGCAGGTTTATTGGTTTTTTAGGTACGAGTGGTTAGCATCATGCGGGGTCACAACCCCTTCTTTTTTCAAGCAAAATCAAAAGTTTGTGATTTGTGAATTTGTGACCTTCAAGTGTGTGTGTGTATTGCATTATTTTGTGATGGCTCATGAAGTTTTCCTTGTTTTCCTGTAGGTCAGTGTGGATTTGGGGCAAGAGAAAACAAAATATATGTTGAGTTTCTCATGGTTTCATGTGGGGAATTCGTACAAGGTGGTGTGATATGAAACTCCCATGCTCTGCAGCTAGACTCCCTCTCGAGGCCTTATCCAACAAGAACACAACGCTCAATCTACATCTCTTTGTGGTAGTCAAAACTCCTACATGTTTGCCTTGCATGATATGGAAACTCTTGTTCTTGTTTTTTTTCGTTCTATAACATCTTTTTTAACTGATTTAACCAAATGAAGTTTTAACCGTCTCGTAACAATATTTTATACCTATGTAAATACTGTTCATATTCTCCCCTTTCTGAACTTTTATGGCTACTATTTCTTGGTGTACGAACTTTCATTATGCTATTGCCAACTTCATGAGCATACTCAGCTTTGTCATTTTGTTTTGGTGTAGGGAATGGCTCTGTTGATATAACTCCATTGGTGGCACAAGCTGTGTATTTGGCCTTTTGTGGACATAATTAAAGCTGCTGCTGTTGTGTGTGGTCTTGTTGAGGAGTAGGATACAAAAGCGTACGTTTTGCAGGTATGCTTTTGTGAAGGTTTCCTCTTGCTTTTGGCTTGTTTGGGGACAACGTGTTTTTATTTTCAAGTGGCTGTTACAGCTGGTTTGTACAAATTGATGCAGGAATGGTTGCAAGTGTAATAACACATAGGACGGTACAGTTGATGCAGACTGTGCAGAGATTTCATCATGAAATATGGACAGTGGAAAATGACGGTTCTGCTCATGGCTTGGGGATAATTGAAGCTGAGTATTTTGTTTGCAATTTTCAACGCTTGGGGGATGCAACTCGCAGGGCCATAGCATCTGAAAACATAGCGCACAAAAGAGAGAGGCTGCAAGCATTCTATTATTTTATTCTACTATTTTTTGACATTTGTGTATCATTCACCCCCCCACATTTGCGTCTTCCCGTTGTAATGCGGTGGGCTCCATCTCTCTTTATTTTTTGGAAACTATGGTAATAGTTTTTTTGCAATAAGATAATGAAATGGGCCCCTTTGCAAAGAATGCAATTAGTAAATAGACTAGAAGAATCTTGAGAGACTTATTTATGCTTTTTTTGTAGAATCTTGATGGATTTTTGATACTTTATAGAGTAGAATTTTGCTTATGGGTTGTAATAAAGAAACTGAGACTCGGACAAAACTTAATATGAAATTGGAAACAGTTTGAACTTAGAAATATGACCGCGGTGGATGGTGACTCCCTGTATTCTTCACAACCCTTGTGACTCTTTTGTTATGGACTTAAATGATACAAAGAATGATCTTCACATTAAAAGATACAACTGAATGAGTGGGCTTGTCTTGAAACTAGCGTCATGTATTGCGTAAAATTTTAGCTAAAGGAATTAAACCTTAGTGATCCTCAACCATGGAGCACCGTCAATTTGACACCAACTGATAACTTGATCCATATGAAATCCTACTTGAATTCAAGGTGAATCAGAACCTCTCATTAAAATAAATCTTCCGTGATAAAACAAATCTTTCATATGAAACAGATGAGCAACAAACGCATGGTATGTCACAATGATCTCGAAATATTCCATAAAATTTAATTCAAATGAACTAATCAATGACAGAATACTTATCCCCTCAAAGGCTGATTCACCTAACTGTTGCCCTGAATATACATCATTTGAACTGCACACCGTAATCTTGACCTTGAAATAAAGCCTATCCGACCAATTGGTTCACTCAAAACCTGTGGGTCTCGACTCATCACTGCATCCGCACTGCCATGGTAGCCTCACATGAATCTTGTCTCAGGAAAACAAAAATGAACGTAGAAGCAACATATTTTTCTTTACGACTGTTGAACATATAAAAACTTATATACAAGGTAGGACAAATTTGGGGTATGACAGTAAGCATAGGATGCTTTATCCTAGCGAGCAACCTTCCCTCCTTTCCAGTAGGTAGGCGAACTACGTTGACTCTGATTTCTCGTTCCAGACGGAAATACGTAGGCATAAAGTGCGATACTTTGCCGAGTCATTTTCTTTTCTTTTAACCACCGACCTGTAGAATAGATAGAACCAATCCGTACTAGAAAACAAGCGTGGATCCCGTCGAGTACGACGGACGTGAGGGGTGCTAATACCTTCCCCTTGCGTAACCGACTCCCGAATCCAGGATTTGGTTGCGATGACCATTCCTTTTCCCTCTTTTCGTTAGGTTTTCTCTGAGCGTTTCCTTTCCCTCCTTTGGCATAAATAACGCATGGTGGCGACTCTTCTGTTCATCCGGCGCCGATTTTCGCAGTAGCGACAGCTGGCGACTCTGCTGGGGATTCCAATGGTTCCCTACGCGAGTCAATCCTAGCGCTTGTTTTCCCGTCATGGATTTTGTATGGATTTACGTTTCTGTATTTTACATTCAGCATTATATTATTGTTATTATTGTTGTGGGTATGAGGGGGTTCTATGATTGAGAGATAAGCCGGACCTGGGCTTGAGTGCACCTAGAATTAGAGTGGAAATTAGTGGGCGCGTGCATGCTTTGCATGTACTAGTGTCTCATGAAATCCACGCTCGGACGAGGTTCTTCTGGTGACTTCTTTTTCAACCCTTTGGGTTGAGGGGGTTGTTCGTTTGGAGGATTGTCGACTCTGGGGATCGATCATTTGGAAGTTGGCTAAGTGAGGCCTCTTCAGGATATGATGATGCCACACCTTCTGGGTATCGTATCATCAGTCTTGAAATTCTGTGACGCCGACGACCGCATAGGATGCCGAACTTGTGTCAATTTAGGTCCATACCCATGAGTGGGAGGGTTTTTGCAGGAAACTTGACTTCCAGACAACCCCGTATTCTGGTCTTCTCGTCAGAGAGAACGTACTCCGTCAGCAGCGAAGCAGTATTCAGAGATTGCGGGGGATGTGATCCCGTATTTGCTACATATTGCATTGCATTTGCATAAACATGTTTGCATCATGTTGCATATCATTCTCCAGCTAGCCAGAGCTCTTATCCAGCCGTTGTTTTGATTCTGAGGGTGATTCTCCGGTGATTGGCCTGAGCAAGTGTTGATTGGTAGAAGACGACCAGGGGGTTGAGATAGATTGGGGCAGAATTGAGCAGTGAAGTCAATTGAAGGTTGTTGGTAGCTATGTCAGAGAGCAACTTCCGGTTTATTGTTACCTTGTCAGGGTTCACTGTGACGTTCAATCCTTTGTATGGTTCTCTGCATGACGAAGACTTCCCGCAAGTGAACCACCTTACTGCAGACCAGTTTGTGCAACCTCCGGTTAGGGACCAGGATTGATGCAAGCAGTTTGTTGTCCGAAATGAACGCCCTCCTCTCGTTAGCAGTCAAGGTGTTGTTCTCCCTATAGCGAACATCCGAAGAGAGATCCCGGTAGCTAGGACCGAAGACCCAAGAGCTCTCGAGTATGATAGAAGGCTCCGAGTGTTGGAAGAATGAGTGAAAGCCTTGAAGGTTAAAGATGCTGCTAACCTGAACGCCGCAGACATGTGTTTGGTTCCTGGCCTGGTGTTACCTTCGAAGTTCAAAGCGCCGAGATTTGAGAAGTACAGAGGAGATTGCTGTCCGAAGCAACATTTAGTGAGGTTCTGCCGAAGAACGACTTCGTTTGTGCAAGACGACAAGTCGATGATTCATTGCTTTCAGAATAGTCTGACTGGGGGCATCCTTGAGTTGGTATATGCAGTTAGAGAGTAATCAGATTCGATCACGGGTTGATTTAGCCAGAGCTTTTCTGAAGCAGTACGATTATAATCTAGACATGGCTCCTAGTCGCATGCAGTTGCAAGAGTTATCTCAAAGGAACAATGAACCTATCAGGAAGTATGTCCAGAGATGGAGAGAATTTGCCGCCAGGGTACAACCACCGCTTTTAGACCGAGAGCTAACAAACATGTTTGTAAACTCACTGCAGAGTCCGTACTACGAAAGAATGCTTGGACTTTCGTTAAAGTTCTCTGACTTGGTAGTACTTGGAGAACGCCTTGAGCATGCCATCAAAATCGGGAAAATTCAGATTATTTCAAACGGTCAGGCTAGTGAAGCTGAATCTCTTTATGACTATCAGAACGAAGAAGGAGTTGTGATCAATGCAATCATGCCATATGTTGAATATCCTCGAGATGAGTCGTTGAAACCTGTTGGTTCTTCATCTTCTCAGAGATCAGTACCTCCTGTGCCTTGTTATGCTGGACAGACAACTGTGCCCGGGGCACCTATCAGGAACCTTATGTCACTTCTCTTGCAAATCATCGAGTTCGTGGCCGAGTTTATCAGAACCAGCGTCAGAATCAGAACAGACCTCGTAACAACTTAGAACGAAGGAATGCTCCTTCCCGCCCAGTGCCTATGCCGTATAGCCAGTTGCTGCCATCTTTGATCCAGAGTTCTTTGGTGGAACCTAAAAGCCCTTAAGCCTGTGCCAGAACCTTACCCTCCTGGGTATAATCCCCACGTTCAGTGTAGTTACCATGGCGGATCCCCGGGGCATTCAACTGAAGATTGTAAAGCGTTTCAGGCGAAAGTACAACAGTTGATCAACAAAGAGTGCATCTCCTTTCCAGAGGGAGTTTTGTTTGTTCATACCAACCTCTCAGCTATCTAAGCTCGCAGATTCAGAAGTTTATTTCGAGAAGCCAGTGGTCCAGACAGGCCGGCACCCTCAGCATTGGCAGTCCTCAGGCTGTTATCATTTGCATTTGTAGTTTCTTTTCTGTTAGTTACTACTTGCTGTTAAACATTGTTTGTTTCGAATGGTAATATTGATAAAGTGACTATGCATTTTTCTGAATTAATCATGCCATTGTCACTCATTTACTACCTTGCACTGACACTTTCATTTTATTCACTCCACTTTGTCACTATGATTAGCAAAGATTGGAGGGAGGATGACGAAACTGAATACTCATAACCGATGATCGTATGCTTTCAGATAAAACCTTGCCGATGACGTACAAGGCATTGTTTCAAATCCCCTAAACATTGGAGATATAAGGAGTTAGTCCCTTGTTAACCACTTCGATCCAGGAAGTAGAAGTTTTTCGGACTTTTAAACCCTCACATCTTAACCCGGGGCAGGGTAGTTGTCAGTTAGCTTGACCAAGTGTTCAAGTCTTACAGAGGAGTGTTGCCTTTCAAGGACCAATCAGTTTATACCTCTTAAGAGGTCGTGCCTCGTCAACCACAATGGTTAAACCTCACCAATCAGGAGTGAGACAGTTACAATCCTTTCGGAGCAATCAAGACAATCAGTGTCACACGATTTTGTTCCAAAAGAAAAAGAAAGAATAAGAGAGCCCGCTAAGTAAAAAGAACAAGGAAAAGCTGGAAAGCTAATACTTAGGCAAAAATTAGGGCATCCCGCTGGACTTCAAAAGAAAGTCGAAAAGAACTCAAAAGGAGTCAGTCCAGGCAAAAGTTAGGGAATCAAAAGAATGAAAAAGAAAGGATATAAAAAGAAAAATCCTCGAACAAGGACAAAGTCGTGTGGATACAGACACCGAAAACGGAAAAGGAGTAACTGTCACTCTAAAAAAGAAAAACCTTGTGAGTTCCTTAATTATGGTTCTTATCATTCAACATACCTCTCGAAGAGGCGAGCGCTTGAGCCAGGTTAACTGAACTTTAGGATCGGAGATCATCACGAAGAAGGGGTGGGTACAAATCATAATTTGAGCCAAATATCCTTTGTTTCACGAAACGTGAACCCGACCACGATACAACCCTTAAAAGACCTAATTGAGGCAAGGTTTTTCTGAAAGCGCATTACGATAAGGTTGAGTAACCTGACTCCTTCTTGATTTGCTAGTCATATCCTTGTTGCATTTTTCACTAATCACATAAGCACTACAGTTGAACCTTGGTTCATTCGTCACTCACAATCATGACACGTAAATGAGTGACAACACAAGTTTTTCAAAATTTGCATGAACACTGCATTAAAATTACCATTCGAGAATGAACAATTTTATTTGCAGGTTGGTAGTTGACAGGGAAGAAATTCCAACAGGGAATAATCGAACAGGATTGAATAATTCAACAGTCTGAAGCAGAATGGTGTATGTTGTGAAACCCTGTAAATCTGGGGCATTGACTTCCAGTGAGTTCAAAATTAGTCAGTTTGAGGACCAGTCCCGAAGCATCGATTGATTAAGGGGCAGTTTGCTTGAGAAGCAGTTGATCAGAAGCGAATCTTTTCGAGAGCCAATCAGGGGCATTTATCCAAAATGCGTTGATTTGAGGATAGATTCTTCCTGTGTTTGATCAGGGCAGGTTAAGTCGCCCAACGCTCGTTCAGGGGCAAGTCACTATGTTGATAGTTGTGTAATTGAGGTTGAATCCTTTTGTCGTACAAACACCGGGGCAAGCCATCGCAAGGTCGTATTGTAGCAAGTTGCTTTCGGTTCGGAGTGGGTTTTCTCCAAGAATTAGATTAAGGCAAAGTCATTGCAGACAGGGGTATGTCATCCTAAGAGCGCAGGGGTTATTCTTTATCCGAGAGGCATTCGATTTGAAGTATCTCGCTGAAGTTCAGAATACTGGGGCAGTGCATACCAAACCATCATGGTACAGATTTTCAGACTATCCCACAGAGGTTCCCACGGGCCGGGGCATAACAGAGGCAAAAGAATTGTTCTTCTCCGTGTTATCAGAGTTACTCAAAGCTACTGGAGCAGATTCAGCCAATCTTCAAGACAAATGTCGGGAAATCGTGTTACCGTCCATTGACCCTTCACTAGAAGCCGTGAATTCAGACAGGATATCGTCCAGTATCAGGCGCGTATGACCCATCACGGATGTACAGAAGCCCAATCTTGCTTGGCATGTTCGGTTATCCCCCAATAAAGTCATCCAACTAAGAACCGGTTAACCTAGGGCAATTAGGTCGAGAGTTGGCAGATCTCTTACAGCTATGGGCACTGCTCCACGAATCAGTCGGTCAGGGGCAAAAGATTATTGCAAGACCGGGGCAGATCACCCTAAGAACAAAAGATCTTGTTGGGACATCCTTTTGGGTTTGACGTGCAGAAACAGTTCATATCTAACCGTCAGGGTACAGAGATCGAGGAGTCCTTATCAGAAGGTGGGTGCCAATTCAGGGGCAAGGTATTGTAAGTAGCACCATGGCTAGCCTTTCCTTTCAAGACTAAGTGTTCAGACTAGGGCATGTTGGTTTTTTTTTGGGGGCAAATTTCCGAAAAGAAGGAATAGAGTTCATGTTGCCCTAACCAGAGGCTTTTGATGAAAGACTTGATCATTATGTGATGTGAATCCCCACGCAGGTCGCACTTCATTCCCCGAAGCTGAGATGACACTGTTCCTTACTGAAGAAGGATCAATTTCCCCAGCTAGTCACAGCTTATCCCCAAAGGATATTCTCCAGAAGGTCAAGATTAATGCTCCCCACCGGATGTGTATCCTTGGTCCCGAGTTTGTAAATTGTGGCCAGATGGTTTACTTTCCCCAGCAGGGTCGTTTACCCTTAGTAGAGTTTGATAATTTTAAAGATCGTAAGCTGTACTCAGACAGTGGTGTTTCTCCAAAGGATTCCTTATCCTCAGTGGAGACGTTTAGTTTTCATCAGATTGATAATTCCAAGGCTATAAACTGTGCCCAGACAGTTATTATCCCCAGCAAGGGTGCCCTATCCCTAGTAGGTTTGTTTATTCTCCCGCAGCGGAGTCATTCCCTGTTTCCAGCGGAGTTGGTTAATATTCCCCGAGAGAGTCGTTTCTTCCCCAGCAGAGTTTCCTCTCCCCAGCAGGTGTTATTCTTTCCTCCCAGTGGAAATTGAAGGTTTAAAGCTCTCCCCGGCAGAGTTGGTTGTATGTCCTGGCATTTATTTTGCCGGAATACTTGGTGATACCCGTTCATTCCCCAGCAGGGTGGTATTTGTCCTCAGCAGCCGTTGTTGATGAAGCAAGTTTATCAGAGCTTTTCCCAGCAGTCTGAACCTGCATTTTCATTTGCATATACTCATATTTGCATCTACCCAAAACGCGTAGCATTTCTATACTATATGGAGCATTACGCCATTGTCAAACATACGCATTTTGAAACATAGATCAGGTTGGCTAACCTTTTGCTCTCAGGTGTGTTTCTCAACAGGAGTGTGGAGTTCTAAAGATCAGACATGTTTCCAGATATTCGAGGTCTCGCTGTGAGATACGGGATGATATAGTTCATCTTCTTATATTCCCCACAGAGATTCTTGGTTAAGTTTCTCTTGCCCTCAGCGGAGTTGGGCTCATATCTTCCAAAGTTGTTCAGAGGTATTATCCCTAGCATGGAGTTGTGATATTCAGATGTTTTCGTTGAGTGTTCAGACTCAGATGTGTTGGTTGAGCGCTCAGGCTCCGGTGTATCTTCGTTGAGTATCCAGGCTCCGGTATGTTTTTGTTGAGTGTTCAGACTCTGATGTGTTATGTTGAGCGTTCTGGCTCCGTTTGTTTCGTTGAGTTTTCTGGCTCCGATTATTACGTTGAGTATTCTGACTCCGGTTGTTTCGTTGAGTATTCGGGCTCCGATGGTTTGTTGAGCATTCTGGTCCCAGTTATTTCGTTGAGTATCCCGACTCCGACGGATATTCATTTTGTGATGCGGTCATGCTATTACGCTGAGTGCTCAGACTCCGGCTAATTGCATAGAAAGATTCAAACTTTGTGCTCGTTGAACACTCAGGTTCCGACATTTCCAGAATACCCCAATAGAGTTAGCTATTATTGCGAACAGGCAAGGAAGTTATATACAAAGTGTTTCCCTGTAAGAATCAGGCAGGTAGTTCGTAGGAAACAGGCGGATAATGATAAAAGAAGTTGTACTGTATGAAGCAGGCGGAAGAACTTAGAAAGATCTGTAGGAATCAGGCAGATGTAAACAGAGTTTCCGTATGAATCAGGCGGATGTAAAGAGAACTATTCCGTAAGTAACAGGCGGATGGGTAGAAAAGAGTTTCTCTGTAAGAATCAGGCATATATGTTGTTCCGTATGAATCAGGCGGATGTTAATAAAGGTTGTTCCCGTATGAAACAGGCGGATGATAAATAGAAGTTCCGTATGAAACAGGCGGACAGTGATAGTTGGTGTTCCCGTAAGTAACAGGTGGGTGATCTGTAAATTCAAATATTGTAGATAAGTTCTTCCGTATGAAGCAGGCGGATATAAAGAATTTTCCCGTATGAAGCAGGCGGGTATAGATGTATTTTCCCTGGGATCAGGCAGATGACTTTTCCCGTATGGAGCAGGCGGATGAATCTCTCGTATTCAGGCAGATGGCGTTCCCATGATAGATAGAGTATGTGTCTCAGGACAAGACAGAATGTGTTCAGATATTTGACAGAGATGTTTCCACAGCGAAGTCGCCAGGATTTCTTCGTGTTGACGAATTGCTTCCCCCGTGTTGACGGAATGTGCGTCTTGATGAGGACAATTTATGCCTATGTTGATAGGATTTCTTCGTGTTGACGAATCGATTTCCCCGTGTTGACGGAATATGGAGTCCTGATGAGGATAATTTATGCCTATATTGATAGGATTTCTTCGTGTTGACGAATCGATTTCCCCGTGTTGACGGAATATGGAGTCCTGATGAGGACAATTTATTCCTATGTTGATAGGATTTCTTCGTGTTGACGAATCGATTTCCCCGTGTTGACGGAATATGGAGTCCTGATGAGGACAATTTATGCCTATGTTGATAGGATTTCTTCGTGTTGACGAATTGCTTCCCCCGTGTTGACGGAATATGGAGTCCTGATGAGGACAATTTATGCCTATGTTGATAGGATTTCTTCGTGTTGACGAATCGATTTCCCCGTGTTGACGGAATATGGAGTCCTAATGAGGACAATTTATGCATATGTTGATAGGATTTCTTCGTGTTGACGAATCGATTTCCCCGTGTTGACGGAATATGGAGTCCTGATGAGGACAATTTATGCCTATGTTGATAGGATTTCTTCGTATTGACGAATCGATTTCCCCGTGTTGAAGAAATATGGAGTCCTGATGAGGACAATTTATGCCTATGTTGATAGGATTTCTTCGTGTTGACGAATTGCTTCCCCCGTGTTGACGGAATGTGCGTCCTGATGAGGACAATTTATGCCTATGTTGATAGGATTTCTTCGTGTTGACGAATCGATTTCCCAGTGCTGACGGAATATGGAGTCCTGATGAGGACAAGTTTGATTTCTCCGTGTTGACGGAATGAAGAGTCCCGATGAGGGCAATTTTTATTCCTATGATGATAGGATTTCGTCGTGATGACGAATTTATGGCTTCTCGTGTTGACGAAAACTTGAGGACAATCGTGGATAAGATTTTTCCTGTGATGATGGGATCTTTACTCGTGTTGACGAATTTGTTTCTCTTCTGGTGTTGACAAGGTTAGTCCAGTTGTGGACAGAGGTGTTTTTGCAAAGATAGTACAACACCTATGGCGCGACGCAGGTGGTTGAGGGTGAAATTAAAATCGTATCAGATATTTGACCAGTTGTTACCATAACAATCAGGTTCACTCGACGAATGTCGTTCCCCAAGCAGTGGTGCAGTTTATTTCTGCGGTTGGCAAATTTCAGGGTTTCTTTGGTATTCAACCGTCTCGTACCTCGAATGTTTGAAGGCCGTTCGCTCTTCACCCAGTCGGGTCCAAGCCGCTTGAATAGGGGCAGTTGTTGCACCCTAAAATTTGACCAACCGGTTCCCATATCTGGTTTATGTTTCGACGCATTTAGCATTCGCATTCGCATATTGCATGCATTGCAATTTTCTCAGTCAGGTTGATTTTATCGGGATTGCAGCCCCTGGCGTTTCGGGCAGTTCAGGCCGGTTTGAATAAGTGTATTTTGAGAATTGGTGCTCGTTCCCTGTTGTTGTCAGGCCATCTCAGTGCCCAGGTTTCGCCATGGTTGCGCAATTATTCTTTAATCGATTTAATCGGCTTCCTGGCTTTTCTAGGATTTTCTTTTATTTTCTAGAGTTTTAATGCATTTAATAGATTTTAATAGCTTTAATTGTTTTTTTCTAGATTTTAAATAGATATTAAATAGTTTTTTTAAATAGTTCCTAGATTTTAAATAGGTTTTAAATAAGTTTCTAGACTTAATTTCTTTTTTAGAAATTATAGATTTAATTCATTTTTTTTAGATATTAATTGAATTTGTTTTAACATTTTATAGACTTAATTCACTTTTCTAGATATTAATCGATTTTGTTTAGATATAATAGAATTAATATAGATTTTTTAGTTTAATAGAATATAGTTTCTTTCATTAATAGATTTTTAGATTTTAAATGTAGTTTATTAATAGGTTGTATTAATTAGCCATTAATCATTTCGTTTAGCCATTAATCATTTTTGTTTGGCTATTAATCCATTTTCGTTTTAGTAATCAGTTTGGGTTAATCAAATTCAGTCCTTTAATCCCAAGTGCATGTCCTTAATCACGTTCAAATCAGAGTTTAAGTCTTAGTGGGCTTTTTATCCATTAATTGAGTCCAGTCAGAGTCCAATTGGTGACACTTGTCACTATAAGAACGTTGCCACGCGTGTATCCCAATTTTCTGCCACCTCTCTCTCTCTCTCTCTCTCTCTCTCTCTCTCTCTCTCTCTCTCTCTCTCTCTCTCTCTCTCTCTCTCTCTCTCTCTCTCTCTCTCTCTCTCAGACCTCGCCACCTAGCACTCCACTATCACTCACACTTTCTCCCCCACGTCTCTCCCTCTCTCTTCCACTTCACCAGTCCCACTTCTCCGCATGCAGGCCACGCGACTTCCATGCAGGACCCCACACCGCCACGTGTTCGCCTCTCTCTCACCCTCTGCATGCGAAGCTGACACCTATCCCCTCACCGGAACTCCTCACTGGCCGGCATGCAACTGCCGGAGGCAACCTTAACCACTCGCCGACGTTCACCTTAACCATCTCCGGTCGTCCTAACCATCACCGGACCGCCGCAACCGTCGCCAGAATTACCAAATTCCTCAGAAGATTCATCTGTTCCTCTTCTCTGATCCAGAATCATCATCAATCACCAGCACATTTCCAATCTTCATCCATAGTTGCTTGCTTTCTGGAAATTTTTGGTGTTCATCAAGAATGTTCTTCATCGAGTTCTTGGATTTTTTTCCGGAAAGATTTCAAACTTCATCACATTTAACGCCATCTCCAGAAATCCACAGTGATATTCATCGTGCCTTAACCAATTTCTCCATGAATCTTCAAGAAATTCATCAAAGTTCATCCAATGTTCATCAAGCTTTCCAGATCGTGATTTGTTTGTAAATGTCTTCATCGCCTTCGTATTAACTTTCCAGAATCTCTTGAAGAACCTTCAACCTGCAATGACTGCATGCATCATCCTTTCAGAAATTTCAGAGATCTTCATCAAGGAGATTCGCGAACCCATCTTCCAGCTTCCACCACGAACAAACGACACCCGTTTTGTGAAGATCTTCCCGATCTTCGTCCTCTCCTTGGATCTAAACACCAGATTTTGGTCACTAACAAACGTCACCGTTGGCTTTCGTCACGATTCCAACTACGAACGAACTCGTCCTTTCGTCAAATCCCCAGAACTGCAAGGACCCCCTCAGATATTCATCAGCGGTGTCAAGCGCGCTAAAGACCAATTGAGATTCCCTCCAGGTTAGTGATAGCTTTTGTTCCTTCTTTGAGAGGTTTCTAGAACTAGGTGGTGATCGAAAGCTGAGGCAAGAAACATGTAGGTTGGATTGAAAGGTTTGAGTAGAGTGCGTTTGAGAGATTGAGAGGGTTCAGAGAGAGAGAGATGGAGGGAGCGCCATTTAGGGTTTCGCTGAGGAAGATGAACAGTATTGGAGAGGGAGAGTTAGGAGAATTAGGTTTAGTTGTTACTAGTGCTGAGTCAGAATGGATCTGGGCCCTAGGCCCATTGCGAGTGGTTTGCTGATTCTACTCCCCGTTTACCATGGAACCCCCTCTCCCTTTGTGTGAATGTGTTTTGGGCCTTAGGCCCGTTTGTTGATTACACCCCCCAGTCTGGGGTCCAATAGAATAACAAAGAGAATCTTCACTATGCGCACCCCCCCCTGTTTGTTTTTTTTCCTTAGTTTGTTAGTTGTTTTTCTGGATTGGTAATGGGCCCAGCGTGCTAGCTATTGGCACCCCCTCCTGGGCCCAATGCATTTTCTGATGTGTAGAAAATTGCTTTTCGCCACCCCTGTTTTTAATTTTGTTTGAATTTTCATATTGTTTTATGTTTACATATAGTTTACTAAAAAAATCATAATAAATTCAAAAATAGTCATTTTTACATGGGACTTTTTTCCTCATTCTCATTAATGTCTCAAAAAAATTATCAAAAAATAAAAGTAGCATTTTAATCATTTTTTTATTTTTGGTGAATTTCTATATTTAGTTGCTTTTATTGCATTTTAGTTTGTATATCCATTTTGTTGAATTTTGTTTAGCCATTTCCTTTCATATTTTGATGTGATTCTTTTTCCTATGGTTATATTAGAGTATTAGGTTCCCTTAGAGATTTATGTCACATTTTTGTGATTTAATCTTATTTAGCTTTGAATAAAGAACATTAGGGTGATTAGAATTAGGGTTAAACTGGACATAGGTGCATCATAACACTTAGATTTTGGGTTTTTAGCTTGAATTAGGAGCTGGGACATATAGGGTATGTAGGGTAGATGTATAAATCCCCTTAGAATTAATTTTAGGATTTTTAATAATATACTACTATTTTACTTGATTTTTGTAAATAGTGTGATTGTTTGGTGTGGCCATTATAGGCTTTTGTGTTGTTTGCTTGGGGTTGGGCTTTGCTATGGGGTATGGGGCTTAGATTGGGGGCTTGAGGAGCATGAAGGAGCATAAGAGAAGATTGAAGATGGAGGTCAAAGTGGGATGCATGGATGTTCTTGTGCTTGAAGATGTTTTGAAGACATAGGAAATAGGAGAAGTTAGGAAGAGCTT
Source organism: Lathyrus sativus (assembly GCA_963859935.3). NCBI lineage: Eukaryota > Viridiplantae > Streptophyta > Magnoliopsida > Fabales > Fabaceae > Lathyrus > Lathyrus sativus. Next base: position 520,490,051 of record OZ012740.1, on the reverse strand, counting down.
AGAATTAGATTAAATTCTTTATACAAACATGGTAAGCTTCTTGTGCTTCCATTCCTCTCTAGGACATAAAGTCCCTCTAGGGTATTCACCTCCCCCCTTTGGAGGGATAAGTGGTCTTACCTTAGAGGTAGAACTTTGAGGGAACCAGTCTTTCATGATGATAAACACTTATAGGCTTCCTTTGGTTGTCAATAAGCTGTTTTATCGTTCCAACTTATTCTGTTAAGTGATTCTCTTCTGGAGTTCTTGCCTTGAAGATGGAGCTCACCTAAAGCTTGGAGGCCATTGGTGTTTGATCTTGGGGTTCACTTAAAGATGTTACTATTTTGCTGTTAATCAACTGTCAGAGTTGGATGTTTTTCCAGAGTTGCTGCTGTAGGAGCTGGTGTGCTGTCAGAGCTGGTTTTGGGGTGTATTTTCTTTGCTGTATTGTTTGTTAATTTTTCCCTTAGGTTTGAAGTGAAGCCGTTTCACTTTTCCTATTGTTTTCTAGGTTCGAGGTTGAGTGAGACTCCCTTGCCTCGCTTGTACTGTTGCATTCATGCATTTTACTGCTTTACTGTATATTTGTTGTTTCTTTTCCGTTTATCCCCTAGGATCTCTGTTTCTCTCTGCGCAAGAGAGAAATATGACAGACATTAGGCTTTCATCCATGTATGATAACATTAGGGTAGCTTTGATTCCCATTCAAACCCTAGGTTTTAGAGTTCTTTCTCTTCTATCTCAAAATCATTCAAAACACAGTAATAAGATTTCAAACATCAATAAAAAATAGTTCTTGCGTAAAATACTGAAATCCAATCAAAGTGTCATTTTTGTCCGCTTGGACCCATAATCAGGAGAAAACCTTTTTCATAAGGATCTAAAAAACAGTCAGACAAATATGTGTCTTCCGTAGCCCGAACTACGTTTGCTCTGATCTTTCATGCTGTATGAAAGTACGTAAGCATAGGATGCGATATCCTAGCGAGCAACCTTCCCTCCTTTCCAGTAGGTAGGCGAACTACGTTGACTTTGATTTCTCGTTCCAGACGGGAATACGTAGGCATAAAGTGCGATACTTTGCCGAGTCATTTTATTTTCTTTTAACCCCGACCTATAGAATAGATAGAACCAATCCATACTAGGAAACAAGTGTGGATCCCGTCGAGTACGACGGACGTGAGGGGTGCTAATACCTTCCCCTTGCGTAACCGACTCCCGAATCCAGGATTTGGTTGCGATGACCATTCCTTTTCCCTCTTTTCGTTAGGTTTTCTCTGAGCGTTTCCTTTCCCTCCTTTGGGATAAATAACGCACGGTGGCGACTCTTCTGTTCAACCGGCGCCGATTTTCGCAGTAGCGACAGCTGGCGACTCTGCTGGGGATTCCAACGGTTCCCTACGCGAGTCAATCCTAGCGCTTGTTTTCCCGTCGGGGATTTTGTATGGATTTACGTTTCTGTATTTTACATTCAGCATTATATTATTGTTATTATTTCTGTCGGCATGAGGGGGTTCTATGATTGAGAGATAAGTCGGACCTGGGTTTGAGTGCACCTAGAATTAGAGTGGAAATTAGTGGGCGCGTGCATGCTTTGCATGTACTAGTGTCTCATGAAATCCACGCTCGGACGAGGTTCTTCTGGTTGACTTCTTTTTCAACCCTTTGGGTTGAGGGGGTTGTTTGTTTGGAGGATTGTCGACTCTGGGGATCGATCATTTGGAAGTCGGCTAAGTGAGGCCTCTTCAGGATATGATGATGCCACACCTTCTGGGTATCGTATCATCAGTCTTGAAAGTATGTGACACCGACGACCGCATAAGATGCCGAACTTGTGTCAGTTTAGGTCCATACCCGTGAGTGGGAGGGTTTTTGCAGGAAACTTGACTTCCAGACAACCTGGTATTTTGGTCTTCTCGTCAGAGAGAACGTACTCCGTCAGCAGCGCAGCAGTATTCAGAGATTGCGGGGGCTGTGATCCCGTATTTGCTGCATATTGCATTGCATTTGCATAAACATGTTTGCATCATGTTTCATATCATTCTCCAGCTAGCCAGAGCTCTTATCCATCCGTTGTTTTGATTATGAGGGTGATTCTCCGGTGATTGGCCTGAGCAAGTGTTGATTGGTAGAAGACGACCAGGGGGTTGAGATAGATTGGGGCAGAATTGAGTAGTGAAGTCAGTTGAAGGTTGTTGGTAGCTATGTCAGAGAGCAACTTCCGGTTTGTTGTTACCTTGTCAGGGTTCACTGTGACGTCCAATCCTTTGTATGGTTCTCTGCATGACGAAGACTTCCCGCAAGTGAACCACCTTACTGCAGACCAGTTTATGCAACCTCCGGTTAGGGACCAGGATTGATGCAAGCAGTTTGTTGTCCGAAATGAACGCCCTCCTCTCGTTAGCAGTCAAGGTGTTGTTCTCCCTATAGCGAACATCCGAAGAGAGATCCCGGTAGCTAGGACCGAAGACCCAAGAGCTCTCGAGTATGATAGAAGGCTCCGAGTGTTGGAAGAAGGAGTGAAAGCCTTGAAGGTTAAAGATGCTGCTAACCTGAACGCCGCAGACATGTGTTTGGTTCCTGGCCTGGTGTTACCTCCGAAGTTCAAAGCGCCGAGATTTGAGAAGTACAGAGGAGATTGTTGTCCGAAGCAACATTTAGTGAGGTTCTGCCGAAGAACGACTTCGTTTGTGCAAGACGACAAGCCGATGATTCATTGCTTTCAGGATAGTCTGACTGGGGGCATCCCTGAGTTGGTATATGCAGTTAGAGAGTAATCAGATTCGATCACGGGTTGATTTAGCCAGAGCTTTTCTGAAGCAGTACGATTATAATCTAGACATGGCTCCTAGTCGCATGCAATTGCAATAGTTGTCTCAAAGGAACAATGAACCTATCAGGAAGTATGTCCAGAGATGGAGAGAATTTGCCGCCAGGGTACAACCACCGCTTTTAGAGCTCTTATAGTTCATGAGTTTTTTAGCATAATCATCCCATAACGCAACCTTAATAACATTTCCAACTTCATCACATAAAGTGATATTGGCACAATATTTCTTACCACCACTACCCATTTGTGTTTTTGACAACTTCTTGCAGAAGTCCAATAACGTCTAAAGCATTTCAAAATAATATAAATAACAAATATTAGAATGTCTTGTTAATGTTTTAATGTAGTAACAAAACTAAACAATGATATTGATATGATTTGTTTGCATAATAAAAAAACTCACCGCATAACATATCACTTTTGAAATTTCCACTGAGAAAATTTTCAATAGGCTTAAATTTTAATTGGCGTGCCTGTATTTCAGGTATTGCAATTTTTGAAACAATGGTTCCTCCATTGAAGACAAGTTTCAGCTTGTTGGGACATACTTTGAAAGGGAAAACATTTACCATAGGCTTTCTATTAGAAAGACAATATGTTTCATGTTCCGTAAGTTGTTCAATCCAATCTTTAAACTCTCGGTTCCGAGTTGTCACATGAATTTGATTGCCCTATAATATTGTTGTTAAATTAATGAAAAGAATAATAGTTATACATAATTAGTAAGGCCAACGATTACCTTCCCATCTTGTATGATTATCTTGATATGTTGTAGTCCACTTTTCTCGTTAACAACCCAAAGGTCAACAACTCTAAAGAGACTTTTCCAAACTTGATTTCCTTTTATCGAGTCCTTGATGAAAATAGTTGGAATTGACATGGATGAGTAAAAATCATGTGAAATGTAAGAAACTCAGCATAGGGCAAAATGTAAGAAAAAACAGTGTGTTTATCTAAAGCCTATTTGCTAATAGAAACGGAAGGGAAAACAAAAAGGAGATAAAAAAAGGATACTCGATAGAACTTCACCGTCCTATGCCTACGTATTCCCTCGTGCAATGGGAAAATCAGAGTCAACGCAGTTCGGAGGACTACAGATGAATGGGGAGGGTTCTCGCCAAGACTTCGGCGTCTTGTGCCTACATATCCTCATCTGGTATAAGAAATCAGTGCGTTCATAGTTCGGCCTACATATTGATAAGTGTTTATTATGAGAGACGTTAAGTTTGTGTTCTAGCAGTTAGGGTCGATGCCTATTTACGGTAGAACGAAATAACATGTCCTTTCTAAAAAAAGGTTTTAACAAACAATATCGAAGGATAAAATGATTTGCATTTGTTTGAAGAGTTTTAACATAAGTGAATTGACTTTATTTGAGATGTGTGTTGCATTAAAGTCTATGAAATAAGATCGAATGCTTCGTAAGATAGACCCAAGATGAGACATATACGAAGCACTCTAGACAAGGTAATGAGAGACTCCCGCTTATCACTTCCCATGTACATAAGGCTCGTGGCGCACAATACTCATTGTATTTATTACATGTTTTGATTTTGTTTTGAGAAAGAAGAGAGAGACTCAAAAGGGCAAAGAGAAAATCTAAGAGAGACTCACCTAGATGTTATCATGCAATATGGACCTATAGTTGAGGTTGAGAAAGGGAAGTCTAACTAATGTTATCATACAAGAGATGGTCCTAAGGTTAAGGTTGAAAGGGACTACCCTAATGTTGTCATGTAAAGGATTGAAAGCCTAATGTCTATCCTATTCCAAACTTAATTAGAAACTAAGTTGGACTAGGTGCCCTAAGGGAACAAGTGATCAAGCACAAGTAAACATTATACAACTCAATCTCAAATAGGAATCCAAAACTCAAAAGAAAAGAAAAGAGATGAAGAAAAGAAAGATGTCAAAGCAACATAATATAAGAAAAACAAACATCAATGCTTAAGTACCAACATTAAGGATAAAGTCAAAGTATGTTTATCATATGAATCAAAATATAAAAGATGCATAAAGCACACAATCAATATAAACATTTTCAATCATTACAAAACATGCTCAAAGTCTTCATACATTCAAATTCAAATAGGTAAGCAAAAGCAATCAAAGAAGTGATCAAGCAAACATGTCTTAGAATCATAATCAAGCACCAATGATCAATATACAAAAATAACATGAGTAAAACAAGATAACAATCAAGCAAGGTCAGAACTTACAACATATCATGATTAAATCATTTAAAGGACAAAAGAGAATCACAACATCATCCAACATGAACCATAGCAAAGGCTATGCATTTGTAAATCATTAACTCATGAAAACAAGTCATAAATGGTTCATGCAATAAGGTTAGGGAATTAAATCAAGATGAGGCAGTTGAATTCACATGAATATCAATCCAAACAACAACTCATGGATAAAAAGAAGAATCATCAAGAAATAAGTTCATAGCATGCATCAAAACTAGGTAAGCATACACCATAATCATCTTCAAAGGAAGGCAAGTAATCAAGCAAGGTGTAAAGACCAAATGATCAACTAATGAACATCAAAGCATGAAGGTCAGAAGCATACTCAAACAAATCAATTAAATAATAAGTTCAAGTTATCAAGCAAGCTCAAGAAGAATCATATTCAAATCAGGAACAAGAAACTAGACAACCATCAACTTAAGTCGTCCATAAAAAGAAATAAATGATCATGTCAGGAAAGTAAAGCAAAGTGATCATAAGTTGGACATATAAACATGAAGGTAGGGACCTTAAACAAGTCAATCAAGGCATACAAGAGTCATTGACATCAAAGGATCACCCAAGAATACAATCCTAAGAAACTAGGTCAAGAACATCCAAGAATCATGATCAAAACATCATCAAATTGAAAATTCAACCAAAAATAGTTATATGGACAAATAAATGTGGATCCAATGCTCTAATTCAAGTCAAAATATTCAAGATTGAGCATGAAAAATATCTCAAAAAGATTGCATAAATGCATCACCAAATCAAGTCAAACAAACTCATATAGGTCACTAATCGAGCATGCATCGAGGATCAATAAAAAATTTTAAAAAAATTAATAATTCATCAATAAAGCATCAAATCATCCTTCAAACATTCATCAATGATATATCAAACATGGTAGAGGAATTAGTTCAAGAAGACACACAAAATGAATCAAGATCAAAAAACCTAGCCAAGGACAAAGTTATCAAACCACTTCACAAATTAATTAAAAAAATAGTAAAATTAAATGAAAAATAAAATAAAAATTAATAAAAATATCTCAAGACATCAATTAATCATAAAATTATTTTTTTATATTTTTAAAATGATTTTAATAATGAGAATGAAAATGATGAAGAAAAAAGAATAAAATGAAAAACATGTCAATGGAGGTGTATAAGCAAGTCAGAATCCAAAGGCAACATGTTATAACGTGCTTAGGCTCCAAAAATGGAGTGTGTGAAAAGTAAAATAAGTCAGGACTAGTCCAAATGAGTAAGGAAAATCAAACAAAAAGAGCATAAAGATGAAACACATCATTTCATTAATCTAACTGGTAGCCACGCAGTGCCACGCAACACACACATCAGCAAGTCAAGGAGGTCAAGCAAGCCAAGCAGGCAAGGGACATGCAGATGTCGGAGCCCTAGCTCCAGTCATCTTCTCAGGCGAGCCTCACTGGAGCTTGCTGTAAACTTGACCAAAACACACAAAGCCACACATCAGATTGAAGAGAAACTCATAAGGATTATGAATCCGGCCTTCATTTTCATTTATAATTGCTTAAACATCAAGAAAATCGAGCACGAAAATCACATACACAAACTACAACTAGATCAAACAAGCACAACCAATATTCAGACATGGCCTATACATGGTAGGGCTTCAGATGCAACCAACACGAGTCCTAAATGTGGCATAACATGGAATATCTAACTCGAAGAAAAATTACCTAACAGAGTAGCTCCGTTGGCCCTTCAAACACGTGATAAAATTTAAGAAAACTTCAGAAGATGATCCCTTGTGCTTCAGGGATGATGAATCATGCCACAAGTTGCAGAGATCTTGAAGGATTTTGGAGTTTCTAAGAGAGGAGAATTTTTTAGAGAGAATGCGCTTGTTATGATATGATTTTGTGCTCAATCAAATGATGAGTGAAGTTTAGGTTTTATAGGGGTTTTATAAAGTGAACGACACGTGAGAGGGAGTGGAAAGTTTTTTATGCAAATTTTTGAAATTTGAGGTGAGAGAATGATGCACACAGTTATGGCACATGATGAGGTGATTTGTGTGAGTACATGATGCATGATAAAGGGTGGGATAGAATCAACACATAGGAGGAAAGAATGAGGCGGCTTTGTACACTTTCATTTCTTTCCAAATTTTGCAAAAAGGAAGAAAATAGTATGCATGGGATTTGTGACTTTGCTTAGGCATTTATGGTAACATTTGGCAAGGTTGATTGATGAAGGTACGTGTGAAATAAGTATGCACAAGGTGCTGCATAATAGCTACACAAAAGTGTCATAAAATCACAACAAGCATGGTCTTGGAACCAAGTCATGAAACCTACCTTGCACGTGTGTAACTTGATCAAAATAGCTCTAATTGACGAGTTCTTGTGCTTTCATGAAACTAGGGAAGGAGATGAACAACTTTGGTGTTCAAAGCATCTTCAGATGATGCATAGAACTATGTGAGAAATTTCTTTGAAGTTGTGTCCACAAAGCTGACCAAACTTACCTGAAAAATTCTAAGTCACAAGGCCAATTTGACAACTTTATGACACCAACTTTGAGACTTTATATATTGAGCTCTAGGTACTCAAATGGAGAGTTCTTTGCATCAAAAGAAAGCTGGAGAATGATCTATAACTTTCATGTTGAAAAGATTTTGAAATTAAACTTGGATCATTAAGAAAAATGGGCTTGAAATTCTATACTTATAAAAAAAATTCTCCTCAAGCTGAATTTCTATACTTATATAAATTCTAAGCATTGAAACTTAAATTTCTCCTTTTTCTAAACTTTACCTCTCCTTATCTTTTGATCAAGATATCTTTTTGACTTGCTTTCTTCTACAGACTTGTAGTTTATGATGTCCTCTTCAATTTTAATACAAGTTTTCCTCATTTGGATCAAGGATTAGGAAGTTATGAATCTTGCAAGATAGGTACAATTTCTGATTTTCATACTTAGTGAAATTTCACTACAACCCTGTTGCACCCTAAAATTTGCCCACCTGTTTTCTAGCTTTGACTGGACTTTTGCTTTGCATTTCATCTGCATATCATTTAGGTCGCATCCTGCCAGTGTTATCAGTCGGATTTAGTTTATCAGGATTTTAGCCGCTTTGCTCGCTTTTCAGGCTATTCAAATTAATTCAAAGGAGAAGTTCAGTGTCGAAATCGAGCGAAAGTCGCTCTATTCTTGATGATTCAATTCGTGTTGATAGTTTTGGCGTATTTCAGTGCTCGCCCGTTTTTTCCATGCCATTTTGTATTTTATTGCTATTTTTGCTTTATTTTCTTTTTATTAGAATTTAGGAATTTCATAGTTTTTAATTAGAATTTTGTTTTAAATAGATTTTATTAGGATTTTAATAGTTTCTAGAATTTATCCTTTTAGAAAATGTTTTTTTTACAAAAATAGATTATTAAATGGTTTTATTTAGTTTTTTAATGGTTATAAATTTGTTTTTCTTAGGAAATAGAATTATCAGAATTTTTAATATAATAGAGCTTTTTGTTTTAAGTTTAGCTAGAATCATTGTTAGTTTCATTTAATTAGGATTTATATTAGTTATTATTAATTAACTATATTCATTCATTATTAAAAAGCCCGCTAAGTCGATAACTTGAAAACAAGTGACTTAGGCAAAAATTAGGGCATCCCGCTGGACTTCGAAATCAAAAGATGTACTCAAAAGAATCAGTCCAGACAAAAATAGGGAATTGAAAAAAATGATAAAGAACAAGTCGTGTGATTCCAGACACCAAAGACAAAAAGCGAGTGACTTTCACTCCGAAAACTTGTGGTTTCCTGAACTATCACTCTTGTCATTCAACCTTTGAGAAGTGAGTGCTTGTGTCGAATTAGCTGAATATAGGATTGGAGAACATCAAGGAGAGTGGGTGGGTTAAAACAAACTTTGAGCCTTATACCCTTTCTTTCTATAACCGTGAACCTGACCACGTTACAACCTTCAAAAGTCCTAATTGAAGCAGGTTTATTTTGAAAGCATACTTCAGTAAAGATCGCGTTGAAACTGACTCCTAAAAGAATTTTCTTTCCCTATGGGTATTGATATTGACATCCTGATAAGTGATTCGTTCACTATATGTCACAATTTTTTCCAGTGAACAGACTTGGATTTCAAAACTGTCATATGCATTGCATGAATATTATCTTTTGAAAAGCGATTGTTTTACCTGCGAGTAAGCACTTGACATCAGGAGAGTTCCCACAGTGGAAAGTTTGATCTAGATAAGATGCAGAACACTTGAGTACTCCGTTGAGCAGAGGCAAGTCACATCAAATGATCATAAGGGGAGTCATCCATCCAAAGATGCAGTTAATATGGGGCAATCAGGTCGAGATTCGATAAATCTCTCGAAGGTCTGTTAGTCAAATGCATCTTCTGCACAGATCAGCCAATCAGGGGAAAAGTCATTGCAAGACTGGGGCAGACCAGCCCAAGAGCACAGAAGTTATCCTTATCCAGAAGGCAATTAATCAATGGACTTGAGGAACTTCATATAGTCCTCGTCAACTTCATCGTATGAATTGTTAGTACGGGGACGCCCTTGTTTGGACACCTTCATCTTGGTTTCATTGGGCTTCACGCAGAGAGGAACTACATGTGAAGCTTCAGGTTTGTTGGCCTTCTCAGCCATTGTCGCCACCACAGGTATCTTGGAACCCTTTGCCTGATCCTTGTTGGCAGTTTTTTCTGGGTGGGTATTCAAACTTGCTTTTGTAAGTACAAGATGTGGTTCAGGAGAAAGAAGGATTTATAGAAGAAGGAGTGGACACGGATTGGCCTGTCAAATGGTGAAAGATTAGAGATTGGTCTTCGGAGTATGCCTAAGAAGGCCTTAATTACAAAATGGCCTCAAAATTGAGGCTATAAATATAATACATCATACATGTGCCATAAAAACACGTGTCGAAAGATGTAACTTGGTGCAAATGATTGATAAAAATCTAAGAAAGCAAAATATTGTCATTATATAAGAAGGCTTGAGAAGCCACGAAATAAATGATGGTTACAAAGACAGAGGTCAGTAAGATATCAGAAGGCAAGCTTCAACTTCAGTTGAGCGAAAGTATTCACATGACGACTGAGACGAGCTTCACACAAATATCTGTCGAGCCTGGCTGCGGCAAGATCCTTTTCAAGCTGATGGGTTACATCAATGAGGTCGATAGTGCTCTTTAGCTTTTGGGCCATATCAGGATCGACGAAACATTGCAAATTAAGATTGAGGTTTTCAGCATTACAAATCTTCGTTTGAAGTTCCTTAATTTGCTGCTTCCACACCTCGATGTCCTTTTGTTTAGAGGCTATCTCCTCTTGACGCTGTTTGTGAGCAACCTTCAGTTGTTCGACCTTAGCTTCTGATTCTTGTGCACCAGTCCAGGCTGCATTTTCACGACCAGCTGTGGCCATAATTGTTTTCTTGATAGAAGGGAGCCGCTGAAAATCTCTGTAGACAAGTCATCCACTACAACCGTCAAATCAATCAAGAAACCATGAACTTCTGGACTAAGAGTAGTAAGATCAAGTTTCTTGAGTTGGTCCTTTAAAAAGAGACGAGACGTAGGGTCTGAAGCCAGGACATTGTGAATATCTCCTTTAAAGAATTTCTTCTTGATGGATTGGAGAATAGGACCAAGGAAGTCATCTAAGGTTGGATGACTAGGAGGGGTCGAAGAACTGGAAGAGAAGCTACATTTTTTCCCTAGGATCCGTCTGGAATATTCTCTAGGGTTTGACCATTTGAGAGCCGTCAAAGAATCATCAGGAGTCAAGATAGGAACTGGAGTTCTCTTCACCATAGGTGAAGTTTGTTGGTGTGCAGGACCTTCTTGATCTCCAACGTCCTCTTCTTCTTCCTCCACTTCGTCTTCTTGGTCTTCAGAAGCGTCTTCTTCTTCTTCTCCTTTATCTTCTTCCTCTGCTTCAGCTCTATCGACAGTGGAGGGTTGTTCGTCTTGATTATGAATTGGTGCAGGGTGCAATTCCTTTTGTTATTCATGAGTGGCTGGTTGTGAGCTGTCACTGGTTGGTGGGCCTGAAGGAGTACGTGCTTGTTCGACGACCACTTCATTAGTAACCATAGGTTCAGCCAGATTGAGAGGTGGGGGACTTGAAGCATCGTCGTCCCCAGAATTGCAGCCATCAGCTTAAGCATGTTGTGTGGTAGTTTGAGCCAAGTTTTCTGTAAAAGGAGCAACAGGTTGGTTCACCTCACTCAAACCAGAGCCAAGATCAGAAGATGGGTGATAAGTTGGCTCACCTTGGCTATTGAGAAGGATGGTGACAGAATTGCCTGAAGTTGGTGAAGGATTAGGGATGATTATATCATCCTGGTAACATAAGTAAAGGATAATAAGGATGAGAATGTTGAAAAAATAGTGAATATAATAAGATTTGGTGCACATACCTGAGCTAGTGCAACACCAGGATTGGAGTTGTCACCCCCAAGGTCACTTGAAGCTGGCTTCAAAGTTGCCATGGAAGGCTGTCTTTCGACACCACTTGTAGCGGGTGTCGTCTCGAGTATTTTGGCCACCTTCGATAGAGGTGAGCCAGTGGGTCCAAATGCCTTTACAGATTTATTTCTCTTCTTTGTAAGAATCTCCTCAGGAGATTCATCAACATCTGAGGCAACAATAATAGGAGCGTCCTTTTTACCTTTCTTGGAAGGAGTGGAAGGTTTCCGCCCAGCCTAAGAAAATCAAAGAAGCACTACAAGTGTGAGGGAAAGGAATCACATAGTAAGAAAATAGGCACAGGATGTGAGGCATACTTGTTTGCCTTCTAGTTCCTTGATACTTTGAGAGGTAGCAGCCCTAGTGGAAGGAGCTTTCCTAGGCACAGCTGGAAGATAGTAGATGATTTCCAGTTAAATATTGAATGTTTAGTTGCATAATCATAAGTACAGGGTATCAAACCTTCATATATGTCAGATTCGACACGAACATCCTAAATCCCTATATGAAGGTGTCCTTTGAAACTGTCTAAAGTATGCTTAGTCGGAACCACTCGTCGAGCCTTTGGTTGAGACTGCTTTCGAAGGAATTTAAGATCCTCGTCGCAGATAAACCAATCTGGAAATGGAGGGGCAAGTTCCACTCCAAAATCAGCAGTAGGCAGGCAAGGGAATTTTGGAGGAAAAAGTTTAAAAGCTACCTCATAATGTTTCTCACGAGGAACGTTGGAAGGAATTTTCAATGGATCCAGTTTTTGTAGAAAGTTTCTTTTTAAAGTAACGGCAACCTCATGAATGGTTCGACTAAGTCATCTGGTCGATAGACAATTTCAAAGTATTTCTGAAAAGCTTGAATTTCTTGGTTATGAGCAAGCTTACTCTTCTTCGTCTTGTCCTACACATCAAGGAAAGCTTGGTCAAGTAATGAGGAAAAGGTGCTCACATTACGAAAATGTTCATTATAATGTTTCGACCACCAGTGGTGAAATGAAGAAGTGCATAGAAAAGAAGGCTCAAAGAACACAGGCGAAAGAACTCCTTTCTTTTTACTCAAGTCAACAAAGATAGCGGCAACCGTTTCTTCGTCGAAACTAGCAATATGAAGGATAACTTGGCCCTTCTTCTCATATAAACATCTAAGAAAATTTTGGGCCAACCCAAACTGGCGAGAAACGAGGTTGGGTTGATATGTAATCAGGGCTGCTAAACCTCTTCCCAAATTGAGCATATTAACAATAAATCTGGGAATTAAAAAGGCTTCCCATATGGCAACAGATTCATTGTCCCCATGAGAAGTGGGAAATGGCCTCTTAAACCATACGGGGCCATATTTCCTTTCAGCAAAGGGTGCCATACTAGGAGTGAACTCATGGTGCTTAACAAACATCATGATAAAACTGGTGAATCCTCCTCTGATAGTTTCACCATCATCAGAAGGAGTCAACTGGACCATACGGGGTACTTCGATGCTCCTCCCTATGATCTCAGCTGAGGTTTCATCAACTAGACCTTTCATGGGAAGGGTAGCTTCAAAAGTTGCGTTAAGCCACAACTGAAGTAGTCAAAAAGGACCACTCAAGTATACAGAACTGTGGGCCTCCATGTGCTTCAGTTAAGAAGCTCCTTCACTGAGAGATTCATAAAGGTTCGCCAAGATGAGCTCACTCAAGTAGACCCCTTTGTTTTGATGAAGCTGGTTAGCAAGAGGCAAGTATTTTTTGGCTACTTGCAAAGATTTGGTGCAAAACACGTATCTTGACAGCCATACGGCGAGAAACGCTATATGCTCTTCGTCAGAGACGTCTTCTTGATTTTGGTTGAAGTGGTGTTTGATGAAATGAGTGTAGGTGAGTTTGGAGTTGGAGATATTGATATAGTCTTCATCGTCTACGTCAGGTTGGTAAGAGACACCATCGGAACGAAGGCTTGTAATAGCGGCGATGTCGAAGATGTTTGGTGTGACCATTCCACATGGCAGATGAAAGGTATAGTGAGTACTATCTCAGAAATACTAGGACGCTGCCAATAAGTTTAGATAATATGGTATGTTAGTCTTCGACATCATCAAAAGGTCATAAATCCCTATGGATTTCCAGTGATTAGCTTTAACCCTCTCCAACTTCGTCATCCAAAGCTCGAAGTCCTTAAGGGGACTGATAACTCTTACTAGCCTGGTACCATCAGTAAGGTACTTTAGGTCAAACTTAGGCAATGAAGATTCTTCAGCAGCAGTGGTGGCTAATATGGGAAAGCTTTTTTGCCCTAACGGCCTAGATTTCCAGTAAGAAGGCAGAAATTCACTCAGCCTCTCTTCAGAAGTACAAACGTGGGCTAAAGGACCGGAAAGCGCGTAGGGTTTACCTGAAACAATTAAAGGGATCATTACCTGGAATTGGTAGATGCTCTGAGACGCTTTAGTGGTAGGTTCCGGCACACAGTGGCGATTTTCCACTAGTTGAGGGCCAGGAATGTTTGCAAAAGGAGGGATGGTTTGTTTGAACTAAGTAACTCGTCCCTTCTAGGTTTTCTTTTCTTGAACGTTGGATTGGGAAGAGGACGTTGTTGAAAGAAGTGAAAGAAAATGGTTTTTTCTCTAAGTTTGGTAAAGAAAACTGAAGAAAGAAACAAGATGCTTGAGATTCTGGAAAGTGTAAAAAGTTCACAAAATGGTGAAGGAAGGTATTTATAGGCGTTTGAGAATCTTGAAAGGTTCAAATCCACCGTTGAAGTTAATCAGATAGTGGGACACATGTTTTATTTTGAGAAATGATGAGTGTTGGCAGTTATGGTCAGATTGCAAAACATACATTTTCAAGACAAAGTAATGATAAATACGGCTGAAAAGACGTTTAAGGATTTACCATGATGGCGTGATGTCATAAGCGTGGGGTAAAATAAAGTGAACAGTTAGACACTAAACAAGTAGTGGGTGGTTCAGTCAAGGCCATGCAAATTCACACGCGTCGAAACGGTTGAAGAAATGGCCTTCCTACCAAGACTGGCGAAAGGACATTTCTTGGGGGCAATTTGTTAGCTCTCATTTTTTACGCTAGTGGAATTCAGAAGTATCTTAAGTCAAAATGTCATTCTAAAAGCATATGAAGGCTTCGACACAACTATGAGAGAAATATGCGTCGAAGAAAGGTGGACAAAGTTTCTGGAAAAAATGCTAAATGTTGGAGAAGCTCTCGACCAGGATCATGTCAACGGAAGCGCAAGGCAGTTACCATCAAAGCTGGAGGGAATTCTTAGTATCCAAGTTCAAATTGATAGTGGGCGAACGTGGGAGCGGTTGAAGTTGTAAAAAAGCGCCAAAAAGACACGTTGTGAAGCCAAAATCGTCATCTAGTAGTTACTTGCTAGTATTATAAATAGTTGTCATTTTTATGTAATAAGGGTGTTCATTCATCTTGTAGTAGTCACTCTAAAACACTCAAAGTACCCGCGTGTAGAGAAACGAGTAAGCGAGAATGTACGTGATACAACACCAACTCCTTTTCATTAATGCAATTTACTTGCCTTTACCATTCCTGCGTTTTTACTCCTTCAGCACTTTAACCTTCAGTTTTTACGTTTAAACTACCCTTTTCTTTTCCTAGTTTTTCTGCAAACTTACTTTCATTTACTTTCTATGCAAATTTAAACATTTTTCACTTATCTCAAGCTTTTTACTTTAAAGTCATTTACCTTCAAAGATTGTATGGTCGAACGTGGAGTTCAGATTATAGTCTTTTGCACCTTCATTTTCCAAGTTATTTACAATTACAACATTTACTTTTGAAGATTTATGATCGAACGCGGAGTTCAGATTATAATCTTTTGCATATTTACATTATTGCCTTTATTTCAACGTCATTTACTTTTTAAAACCTTTATGTTATTGCCTTTAATCTTCGACGCATTACTTGCTTTCTTCTAATCTTCAAGTCACTTTTACTTTACAAAGATTTCATAGTCGAACGTGGAGTTCATATTAGGATCTTTTTTGCATACTTAGCACATGTCCTAGGATTTAGTATGGTCGATCCTACAAGTTACTCAATTTTATCCTAAATTGACAGACCAGTGGTTGTTTACCAAAATTCACAATAAACACTATGATGTGATGAACATCCAGATTGCATGAAAGTTGTTGAAATTGATGCATATTTCTATAACATTCTAGTAAAAATAAATGATAAAGTTTAGAGAAGACTAAAATAGTCTAAAGTTTCTATATGTCTCTAGATTGTTCCAATAATTCTTATATTAACTTGTAGCCTAGAAAGTTCTATGGTAATGTAATATAGAAAAGACAAAGAAAAGCCTAGATAGTTATATTCTAGAAACATCCTCAAGCACCTATAAATAGACAAGCATATGTGTAATTGTATTCAAGCCTTTAAGGTCCAATGTCAATAACATTGGAGGCTTCATCATACTATTATTCACTTCCTACAATAAGTTGATTACTTATATGTTGCCTCTTGTTCCGTATTACTAAGCTAACTCTTACACTACTTGCTACTATCTTTCAACTATCTACTAGAGCTTTTTACACTATCCAACTACATTATAAACTATCATCATTCCCTCAAATCCTAATAGTGACATCAGAGCTACGTCCGATCATTCATTGGGCGTAGCAAAATATTTCTTCTTGTCACCGACTATTTTATTAAAACTAGAAAATGAGATCTCTGACTCAAACACAAAGTAATACAGATAGAGACACGATACGGCTCGGTTTGAGTTGAAACCCAAAATTAAAAAAGAGAGAGGAGTTCAGTCAGCCTAATAGTAAGACCCTCTTAATTTTAAGTCCAAGTAATATTTAAATTATGGAAAATAAGGCTCGATTTCTGATAGAGCACAAGTGCAGACGATAAAAAAAATTGAGACTTGTGGCCTCTGAGGCTCAACTTGACGACAAGCCTAGGAAGACAAATGCAACTATTAGAACAAGAATGAGTCCATGTCAAAATTCTTCTACAAGAATGACAAAGAGACTCATAAGCAGCTAACAAGCAAAAGTGATCCTTGTCAGAAATATACAATAAGATCGACAAGGAGATTCACATGCAACTAGACAACAAAAGTGATCGTTATTAGAAGTCTTTAACAAGACAAACAAGGAAGATCACAAGCGCAACTAAGGAGCGAGAATGATTATCGTCAAAAACCTTCAACAATGATGAGAAAGAGTTTAATAACAATTATTGTGACAAGTAGTGTGACAAAATTGAATCATGGTGGAGATAATGTTTTTCAAAATAAAATACATTACATAAAAGTATCAATGCAGGAGAAGATAGTTTCACAAATTCACATTTGAAAAACTATGAACTACATTTGGAGTTACTGAAATATGCATCAAGGAGGAGTGTTGAAATTGATGCATATATCTAGAACATTCTAGTAAAAATAAATGAAAAAGTTTAGAGAAAACTAAAATAGTCTAAAGTTTCTACATGTCTCTAGATTGTTCTAATAATTCTTAGATTAACTTATAGCCTAGAAAGTTTTATGTGAACGTAATATAGAAAAGACAAACAAAAGTCTAGATAGTTATATTCTAGAAACATCCTCAAGCCCCTACAAATAGACAAGCATATGTGTAATTGTATTCAAGTCTTTAAGGTTCAATGTCAATAATATTGGAGGCTTTATCATACTATTATTTTCCTCCTACAATAAATTGATTACTTATGTGTTATATTTTGTTCTATATTACTAAACTAACTCTAACACTACTTGTTAATATCTTTCAATTATTTACAGAGTTTTTAAACTATCTAACTACATTATAAACTATCATTATTTCCTCAAATACTAACAAAAGTCTCATTATTTCCTCAAGCACATTTCGATTTAGATTCATTGCTAGATGTGGAACTCCTAATGATTTTTTAGGCAGACCACAAGGGGGTTTAACCGTTGTTAGAATGTTGTGTCATAAAACAAACCATTACATATAGTCCAACACAGAATTGAATAGTTAAATTCAGTAAATCATTTAGGCAGTCAGTAAGGCCGTATTTCCACGAAGAACAAATATGTCGAAAAAATGTCATGGTAATTAGCAGAATAAAACTTATCCTCAATACTTGTTTGCAGGATATGAAATTCCTCTATTAATTGATGAAATAGACAATCAAAAAATGATAAATGTTACGGGACAACATGTATTAAGTAGCATACGTGGGTTGGATTGTCAATTCTGGTGAGATGAAATTAGGTGTTTTTAGAGTGTCCAATTTAAGGTATTCAAATGGTTAACACTACCATAGTGTATCCAAAACATGTATCCAAATCATCCAAATTTAAACTTAGTATGAAAATATGTTAGACTATAACTTAATGTAAGTTATTTGATGTTAGTGATGTTTAGTTAGTTATTGGTAGTTGAATGAGTTTGTGCAATGCAATTAAACTTAGTATGAAATGGTTATAATAATAACTAATGGTTACAACATGTATGTATTTTGTGTAGTTTGCATTGAAATGTCATAGAAAAGCCTTTCTTACACGTTACATGAAAAAGATGTACTACATGTTGAACCATTGTAAAACACATGAACTTGTACACATAAAATTGTATGATCCTACAAAACTTTGTGAGATTGGGAGTTAAAAGTGAAACAAATTCCATATAAGTGTGTGAAGTATACAATGGGAAGTGAAAAAAATACAGAAGGACACAAAGTGTAGTTTATAGCTAAATGTAAATTATCATAAAAGGAATTATTTGAATATAAGTTGTGAAAGAGCATTGTAGTTGACTTTTTTACTTAATGTGTTAAAATCCTTACACATATATAGGTATGCCTTAATCCTTTAATGATAAATTAAAAACCTAATGTAATAGGATTATGATTTAGATAAACACACAACTCAATTGCGACAATAAGATAATCATTAAATTTGCAAACATCATTACAAATCTCTTAAGGCATTTGTTCATTAGTTAAAGTTATATTTCAAAGAAAAACAAAAATACAAAACGACACCATAAAACTGACATAGTTCTTAGAAGTTGGCATTAATTGTTACATTAGTGATGTCAACAAAACATTATAACACATAAAAAAGTGAGGCTTGCAAATTTATGGTCACATGATCACTCGTTCTTAAGATGTTTGACTTTACTGACAGATTGCATTAGAGTTAAGACTTTATCTTGAAAAATATCGTCCAACGATGTTGATACAACAACCCTTTTAGCAAGGGTGTTGTTGGATCTAATTGATGGACTCTAAATTTGGTTTGTAGATGTGATTGGCTGTACAGAGAAGGTTTGTTCAATAGATTGCCTCAGCTACATATGACATAGATAAGAGGTAAGTACATTATGATTTAAGGAGGATGATGCATATAGAAACTAATATAGAAGATTAGGAATGAGGACATACAATTGGTTGATCATGAACGTCGCCTCCAACATTTGTTTCTGATTCCAATACAACAGCATGCGAAGTATGCTGCAAACACATGAGTAAAGCACTTGTTTTCAATTAGTTAATGAGAATATTGACAACAAAATACTGAATGTAAGTTTTTGATTAAGTAGATATTCATAACGATATTGTTTTGTACCTCATTTGGTTTAAGATATTCACTCAGGGTTTTGTAAACACCAGTCTCGTTAAGGATTGTTACAATTGAGAATTGTTGGAAAAAAGATTTATACTTGATTCAAAATGCTAGATCTTGGTTTAATAGTTTGTCAAGGTGTATCAAATATATTTTTGGGTTATCCTCTCCAGCCTAGTCCAAAAATCACAGTAGTCATTGAAAAGTAGTTGAATGAAAATGAAAACTGAAAAATAATGAATAGGTCTTTTAGATGTACTAACCACCTTTATAACTTGTCTCAATTCTCTAGCAGTCATATTAATGATTGGGATACAATCTTTATCCCAAAACACGAAGCATCCCACATGGTTATCAAACTTGACTTCTGTTTCTAATTTGTATTTAAGTCATGAAAATAAAATTTGTGTATGAAAGTAAAGTAGATTCATAAATAAGAGTTATAAATTAGTATGTGAAAAAGATAGCTTACTTTGAAATAGGTTTAACATCTTTCACTCCACAAACACACTCAAATTTGGTTCCAGGAGACTTGTTAGATGTTTTACAAGCCGTGCAAGCCTCAAAATACATTTTAAACTTGGAGGCTTTGAATCTTTTGATAGTGTCAATGGTTGTCGTGAAACAATTATTTAATTAGATCATAATTTGTTAGAGAATATATGAATAAGGTTTTAAGAAATGGAATACAAAAACTATAACATACCTTCCTCATTTCATTGATTTAACGAATACTCTTGACCTTGTTCGAGTTAGTCCAGTTTTTGTTGGCTGATTATACAAATGAATTTGAAGTTTGGGTTAGAGAGTGACACGGTGCATTTAATGATTATGTTGATCCTAAACTAAAAATTTATGAAATAACAAAATCCATGTTGAATAAGAAAGCATACTGAATAAAGGTAAAGTATGAACCATTGAATGAACAAAACACAAAGTGTCATACTTAAATTTAAATGTGTGAACTTAGGGATGGTCTAAGTTAATGTAAAGTCTCGATCCATTCCATGCATTCGAAAGGATTGGAAATCCTGATGTCGCACCTTAGATAGAGACATTTAGTTACAGAACTGAGCAAAAAATAATGCAACAAAGATAAATATGATTGGGATAATGTGGCTAACCTTGATTTTTCTTACACCATGCATGTGTTAAGATAAGAATTGTTGGACCATGACTCTTGTTAGAGCTCTTATAGTTCATGAGTTGTTTAGCATAATCATCCCATAACGCAACCTTAATAACATTTCCAACTTCATCACATAAAGTGATATTGGCACAAGATTTCTTACCACCACTACCCATTTGTGTTTTTGACAACTTCTTGCAGAACTCCAATAACGTCTAAAGCATTTCAAAATAATATAAATAACAAATATTAGAATGTCTTGTTAATGTTTTAATGTAGTAACAAAACTAAACAATGATATTGATATGATTTGTTTGCATAATAAAAAAAAACTCACCTCATAACATATCACTTTTGAAATTTCCACTGAGAAAATTTTCAATAGGCTTAAACTTTAATTGGTGTGGCTGTATTTCAGGTATTGCAATTTTTGAAACAATGGTTCCTCCATTGAAGACAATTTTCAGCTTGTTGGGACATACTTTGAAAGGGAAAACATTTACCATAGGCTCTCTATTAGAAAGACAATATGTTTTATGTTCCGTAAGTTGTTCAATCCAATCTTTAAACTCTCGGTTCCGAGTTGTCACATGAATTTGATTGCCCTATAATATTGTTGTTAAATTAATGAAAAGAATAATAGTTATACATAATTAGTAAGGCCAACGATTACCTTCCCATCTTGTATGATTATCTTGATATGATGTAATCCACTTTTCTCGTTAACAACCCAAAGGTAAACAACTCTAAAGAGACTTTTCCAAACTTGATTTCCTTTTATCAAGTCCTTGATGAAAATAGTTGGAATTGACATGGATGCGTAAAAATCATGTGAAATGTAAGAAACTCAGCATAGGACAAAATGTAAGAAAAAACAATGTGTTTATCTAAAGCCTATTTGCTAATAGAAACGGAAGGGAAAACAAAAAGGAGATAAAAAAAGGAGACTCGATAGAACTTCACCGTCCTATGCCTACGTATTCCCTCGTGTAATGGGAAAATCAGAGTCAACGCAGTTCGGAGGACTACAGATGAATGGGGAGGATTCTCGCCAAGACTTCGGCGTCTTGTGCCTACATATCCTCATCTGGTATAAGAAATCAGAGCGTTCATAGTTCGGCCTACATATTGATAAGTGTTTATTATGAGAGACGTTAAGTTCGTGTTCTAGCAGTTAGGGTCGATGCCTGTTTGCGGTAGAACGAAATAACATGTCATTTCTAAAAAAAGGTTTTAACAAACAATCTCGAAGGATAAAATGATTTGCATTTGTTTGAAGAGTTTTAACATAAGTGAATTGACTTTATTTGAGATGTCTGTTGCATTAAAGTCTATGAAATAAGATCGAATGCTTTATAAGATAGACCCAAGATGAGACATATACAAAGCACTCTAGACAAGGTAAGGAGAGACTCCCGCTTATCACTTCCCATGTACATAAGGCTCATGGCGCACAATACTCATCGTATTTATTACATGTTTTGATTTTGTTTTGAGAAAGAAGAGAGAGACTCAAAAGGGCAAAGAGAAAATCTAAGAGAGACTCACCTAGATGTTATCATGCAATATGGACCTATAGTTGAGGTTCAGAAAGGGAAGTCTAACTAACGTTATCATACAAGAGATGGTCCTAAGGTTAAGGTTGAAAGGGACTACCCTAATGTTGTCATGCAAAGGATTGAAAGCCTAATGTCTATCCTATTCCAAACTTAGTCAGAAACTAAGTTGGACTAGGTGCCCTAAGGGAACAAGTGATCAAGCACAAGTAAACATTATACAACTCAATCTCAAATAGGAATCCAAAACTCAAAAGAAAAGAAAAGAGATGAAGAGAAGAAAGATGTCAAAGCAACATAATGTAAGAAAAACAAACATCAATGCTTAAGTACCAACATTAAGGATAAAGTCAAAGTATGTTTATCATATGAATCAAAATATAAAAGATGCATAAAGCACACAATCAATATAAACATTTTCAATCATTACAAAACATGCTCAAAGTCTTAATACATTCAAGTTCAAATAGGTAAGCAAAAGCAATCAAAGAAGTGATCAAGCAAACATGTCTTAGAATCATAATCAAGCACCAATGATCAATATACAAAAATAACATGAGTCAAACAAGATAACAATCAAGCAAGGTCATAACTTACAACACATCATGATTAAATCATTTAAAGGACAAAAGAGAATCACAACATCATCCAACATGAACCATAGCAAAGGCTATGCATTTGTAAATCATTAACTCATGAAAACAAGTCACAAATGGTTCATGCAATAAGGTTAGGGAATTAAATCAAGATGAGGCAGTTGAATGCACATGAATATCAGTCCAAACAACAACTCATGGATAAAATGAAGAATCATCAAGAAACAAGTTCATAGCATGCATCAAAACTAGGTAAGCATACACCATAATCATCTTCAAAGGAAGGCAAGTAATCAAGCAAGGTGTAAAGACCAAATGATCAACTAATGAACATCAAAGCATGAAGGTCCGAAGCATACTCAAACAAATCAATTGAAAAATAACTTCAAGTTATCAAGCAAGCTCAAGAAGAATCATATTCAAATCATGAACAAGAAACTAGACAACCATCAACTTAAGTCGTCCATAAAAAGAAATAAATGATCATGTCAGGAAAGTAAAGCAAAGTGATCATAAGTTGGACATATAAACATGAAGGTAGGGACATTAAACAAGTCAATCAAGGCATACAAGAGTCATTGACATCAAAGGATCACCCAAGAATACAATCCTAAGAAACTAGGTCAAGAACATCCAAGAATCATGATCAAAACATCATTAAATTGAAAATTAAACCAAAAATAGTTATATGGACAAATAAATGTGGATCCAATGCTCTAATTCAAGTCAAGATATTCAAGATTGAGCATGAAAAATATCTCAAAAAGATTGCATAAATGCATCACCAAATCAAGTCAAACAAACTCATATAGGTCACTAATCGAGCATGCATCGAGGATCAATAAAAAATTAAAAAAAAATTAATAATTCATCAATAAAGCATCAAATCATCCTTCAAACATTCATCAATGATATATCAAACATGGTAGAGGAATTAGTTCAAGAAGACACACAAAATGAATCAAGATCAAAAAACCTAGCCAAGGACAAAGTTATCAAACCACTTCACAAATTAATTAAAAAAATAGTAAAATTAAATGAAAAATAAAATAAAAATTAATAAAAATATCTCAAGACATCAATTAATCATAAAATTATTTTTTTATATTTTTAAAATGATTTTAATAATGAGAATGAAATTAAAATGAAAATGATGAAGAAAAAAGAATAAAATTAAAAGCATGTCAATGGAGGTGTATAAGCAAGTCAGAATCCAAAGGCAACATGTTATAACGTGCTTGGGCTCCAAAAATGGAGTGTGTGAAAAGTAAAATAAGTCAGGACTAGTCCAAATGAGTAAGGAAAATCAAACAAAAAGAGCATAAAGATGAAACACATCATTTCATTAATCTAACTGGTAGCCACGCAGTGCCACACAACACACACATCGGCAAGTCAAGGAGGTCAAGCAAGCCAAGCAGGCAAGGGACATGCAGATGTAGGAGCCCTAGCTCCAGTCATCTTCTCAGGCGAGCCTCACTGGAGTTTGCAGTAAACTTGACCAAAACACACAAAGCCACACATAGATTGAAGAGAAACTCATAAGGATTATGAATCCGGCCTTCATTTTCATTTATAATTGCTTAAACATCAAGAAACTCGAGCAGGAAAATCACATACACAAACTACAACTAGATCAAACAAGCACAACCAATATTAATACATGGCCTATACATGGTAGGGCTTCAGATGCAACCAACATGAGTCCTAAATGTGGCATAACATGGAAGATCTAAGTCGAAGAAAAATTACCTAACGGAGTAGCTCCGTTGGCCCTTCAAACACGTGATAAAATTTAAGAAAACTTCAGAAGATGATCCCTTGTGCTTCAGGGATGATGAATCATGCCACAAGTTGCAGAGATCTTGAAGGATTTTGGAGTTTCTAAGAGAGGAAAATTTTTTTAGAGAGAATGCGCTTGTTATGATATGATTTTGTGCTCAATCAAATGATGAGTGAAGTTTAGGTTTTAGAGGGGTTTTATAAAGTGAACGACACGTGAGAATGAGTGGAAAGTTTTTTATGCAAATTTTTGAAATTTGAGGTGAGAGAATGATGCACACAGTTATGGCACATGATGAGGTGATTTGTGTGAGTACATGATGCATGATAAAGGGTGGGATAGAATCAACACATAGGAGGAAAGAATGAGGCGGCTTTGTACACTTTCATTTCTTTCCAAATTTTGCAAAAAGGAAGAAAATAGTATGCATGGGATTTGTGACTTTGCTTAGGCATTTATGGTAACATTTGGCAAGGTTGATTGATGAAGGTACGTGTGAAATAAGTATGCACAAGGTGCTGCATAATAGCTACACAAAAGTGTCACAAAATCACAACAAGCATGGTCTTGGAACCAAGTCATGAAACCTACCTTGCACGTGTGTAACTTAATCAAAATAGCTCTAATTGACGAGTTCTTATGCTTTCATGAAACTAGGGAAAGAGGTGAACAACATTGGTGTTCAAAGCATCTTCAGATGATGCCTAGAACTATGTGAGAAATTTATTTGAAGTTGTGTCCACAAAGCTGACCAAACTTGCCTGAAAAATTCTAAGTCACAAGGCCAATTTGACAACTTTATGACACCAACTTTGAGACTTTATATATTGAGCTCTAGGTACTCGAATGGAGAGTTCTTTGCATCAATAAAAAGCTGGAGAATGATCTATAACTTTCATGTTGAAAAGATTTTGAAATTGAACTTGGATCATTAAGAAAAATGGACTTGAAATTCTATACTTATAAAAAAATTTCTCCTCAAGCTGAATTTCTATACTTATATAAATTCTAAGCATTGAAACTTAAATTTCTACTTTTTCTAAACTTTACCTCTCCTTATCTTTTGATCAAGATATCTTTTTAACTTGCTTTCTTTTACATACTTGTAGTTTATGATGTCCTCTTCAATTTTAATACAAGTTTTCCTCATTTGGATCAAGGATTAGGAAGTTATGAATCTTGCAAGATAGGTACAATTTATGATTTTCATACTTAGTGAAATTTCACTACAACCCTGTTGCACCCTAAAATTTGCCCACCTGTTTTCTAGCTTTGACTGGACTTTTGCTTTGCATTTCATCTGCATATCATTTAGGTCGCATCCTGTCAGTGTTATCAGTCGGATTTAGTTTATCAGGATTTTAGCCGCTTTGCTCGCTTTTCAGGCTATTCAAATTAATTCAAAGGAGAAGTTCAGTGTCGAAATCGAGCGAAAGTCGCTCTATTCTTGATGATTCAATCCGTGTTGATAGTTTTGGCGTATTTCAGTGCTCGCCCATTTTTTCCATGCCATTTTGCATTTTATTGCTATTTTTGCTTTATTTTCTTTTTATTAGAATTTAGGAATTTCATAGTTTTTAATTAGAATTTTGTTTTAAATAGATTTTATTAGGATTTTAATAGTTTCTAGAATTTATCCTTTTAGAAAATGTTTTTTTACAAAAATAGATTATTAAATGGTTTTATTTAGTTTTTTAATGGTTATAAATTTGTTTTTCTTAGGAAATAGAATTATCAGAATTTTTAATATAATAGAGCTTTTTGTTTTAAGTTTAGCTAGAATCATTGTTAGTTTCATTTAATTAGGATTTATATTAGTTATTATTAATTAACTATATTCATTCATTATTAAAAAGCCCGCTAAGTCGATAACTTGAAAACAAGTGCCTTAGGCAAAAATTAGGGCATCCCGCTGGACTTCGAAATCAAAAGATGTACTCAAAAGAATCAGTCCAGGCAAAAATAGGGAATTGAAAAAAATGATAAAGAACAAGTCGTGTGATTCCAGACACCAAAGACAAAAAGCGAGTGACTTTCACTCCGAAAACTTGTGGTTTCCTGAACTATCACTCTTGTCATTCAACCTTTGAGAAGTGAGTGCTTGTGTCGAATTAGCTGAATATAGGATTGGAGAACATCAAGGAGAGTGGGTGGGTTAAAACAAACTTTGAGCCTTATACCCTTTCTTTCTATAACTGTGAACCTGACCACGTTACAACCTTCAAAAGTCCTAATTGAAGCAGGTTTATTTTGAAAGCATACTTCGGTAAAGATCGCATTGAAACTGACTCCTAAAAGAATTTTCTTACCCTATGGGTATTGATATTGACATCCTGATAAGTGATTCGTTCACTATATGTCACAACTTTTTCCAGTGAACAGACTTGGATTTCGAAACTGTCATATGCATTGCATTAATACTATCTTTTGAAAAGCGATTGTTTTACCTGCGAGTAAGCACTTGACATCAGGAGAGTTCCCACAGTGGAAAGTTTGATCTAGATAAGATGCAGAACGCCTGAGTACTCCGTTGAGCAGAGGCAAGTCACATCAAATGATCATAAGGGGAGTCAGCCATCCAAAGATGCAGTTAATATGGGGCAATCAGGTCGAGATTCGATAAATCTCTCGAAGGTATGTTAGTCAAATGCATCTTCTGCATAGATCAACCAATCAGGGGAAAAGTCATTGCAAGACTGGGGCAGACCAGCCCAAGAGCACAGAAGTTATCCTTATCCAGAATGCAATTAATCAATGGACTTGAGGAACTTCATATAGTCCTCGTCAACTTCATCGTATGAATTGTTAGTACGGGGACGCCCTTGTTTGGACACCTTCATCTTGGTTTCATTGGGCTTCACGCAGAGAGGAACTACATGTGAAGCTTCAGGTTTGTTGGCCTTCTCAGCCGTTGTCGCCACCACAGGTATCTTGGAACCCTTTGCCTGATCCTTGTTGGCAGTTTTTTCTGGGTGGGTATTCAAACTTGCTTTTGTAAGTACAAGATGTGGTTCAGGAGAAAGAAGGATTTATAGAAGAAGGAGTGGACACGGATTGGCCTGTCAAATGGTGGAAGATTAGAGATTGGTCTTCGGAGTATGCCTAAGAAGGCCTTAATTACAAAATGGCCTCAAAATTGAGGCTATAAATATAATACATCATACATGTGCCATAAAAACACGTGTCGAAAGATGTAACTTGGTGCAAATGATTGATAAAAATCTAAGAAAGCAAAATATTGTCATTACATAAGAAGGCTTGAGAAGCCACGAAATAAATGATGGTTACAAAGACAGAGGTCAGTAAGATATCAGAAGGCAAGCTTCAACTTCAGTTGAGCGAAAGTATTCACATGACGACTGAGACGAGCTTCACACAAATATCTGTCGAGACTGGCTGCGGCAAGATCCTTTTCAAGCTTATGGGTTACATCAATGAGGTCGATAGTGCTCTTTAGCTTTTGGGCCATATCAGGATCGACGAAACATTGCAACTTAAGATTGAGGTTTTCAGCATTACAAATCTTCGTTTGAAGTTCCTTAATTTGCTGCTTCCACACCTCGATGTCCTTTTGTTTAGAGGCTATCTCCTCTTGACGCTGTTTGTGAGCAACCTTCAGTTGTTCGACCTTAGCTTTAGATTCTTGTGCACCAGTCCAGGCTGCATTTTCACGACCAGCTGTGGCCATAATTGTTTTCTCGATAGAAGGGAGCCGCTGAATCTCTATAGACAAGTCATCCACTACAACCGTCAAATCAATCAAGAAACCATGAACTTTTGGACTAAGAGTAGTAAGATCAAGTTTCTTGAGTTGGTCCTTTAAAAAGAGACGAGACGTAGGGTCTGAAGCCAGGACATTGTGAATATCTTCTCTAAAGAATTTCTTCTTGATGGATTGGAGAATAGGACCAAGGAAGTCATCTAAGATTGGATGACTAGGAGGGGTCGAAGAACTGGAAGAGAAGCTACATTTTTTCCCTAGGATCCGTATGGAATATTCTCTAGGGTTTGATCATTTGAGAGCCGTCAAAGAATCATCAGGAGTCAAGATAGGAACTGGAGTTCTCTTCACCATAGGTGAAGTTTGTTGGTGTGCAGGACCTTCTTGATCTTCAACGTCCTCTTCTTCTTCCTCCACTTCGTCTTCTTGGTCTTCAGAAGCGTCTTCTTCTTCTTCTTCTTCTTTATCTTCTTCCTCTGCTTCAGCTCTATCGACAGTGGAGGGTTGTTCGTCTTGATTATGAATTGGTGCAGGGTGCAATTCCTTTAGTTATTCATGAGTGGCTGGTTGTGAGCTGTCACTGGTTGGTGGGCCTGAAGGAGTACGTGCTTGTTCGACGACCACTTCATTAGTAACCATAGGTTCAGCCAGATTGAGAGGTGGGGGACTTGAAGCATCGTCGTCCCCAGAATTGCAGCCATCAGCTTAAGCATGTTGTGTGGTAGTTTGAGCCAAGTTTTCTGTAAAAGGAGCAACAGGTTGGTTCACCTTTCTCAAACCAGAGCCAAGATCAGAAGATGGGTGATAAGTTGGCTCACCTTGGCTATTGAGAAGGATGGTGACAGAATTGCCTGAAGTTGGTGAAGGATTAGGGATGATTATATCAGCCTGGTAACATAAGTAAAGGATAATAAGGATGAGAATGTTGAAAAAATAGTGAATATAATAAGATTTGGTGCACATACCTGAGCTAGTGCAACACCAGGATTGGAGTTGTCACCCCCAGGGTCACTTGAAGCTGGCTTCGAAGTTGCCATGGAAGGCTGTCTTTCGACACCACTTGTAGCGGGTGTCGTCTCGAGTATTTTGGCCACCTTCGATAGAGGTGAGCCAGTGGGTCCAAATGCCTTTACAGATTTATTTCTCTTCTTTGTAAGAATCTCCTTCAGGAGATTCATCAACATCTGAGGCAACAATAATAGGAGCGTCCTTTTTACCTTTCTTGGAAGGAGTGGAAGGTTTCCGCCCAGCCTAAGAAAATCAAATAAGCAATACAAGTGTGAGGGAAAGGAATCACATAGTAAGAAAATAGGCACAGGATGTGAGGCATACTTGTTTGCCTTCTAGTTCCTTGATACTTTGAGAGGTAGCAGCCCTAGTGGAAGGAGCTTTCCTAGGCACAGCTGGAAGATAGCAGATGATTTCCAGTTAAATATTGAATGTTTAGTTGCATAATCATAAGTACAGGGTATCAAACCTTCATATATGTCAGATTCGACACGAACATCCTGAATCCCTATATGAAGGTGTCCTTTGAAACTGTCTAAAGTATGCTTAGTCGGAACCACTCGTCGAGCCTTTGGTTGAGACTGCTTTCGAAGGAATTTAAGATCCTCGTCGCAGATAAACCAATATGGAAATGGAGGGGCAAGTTCCACTCCAAAATCAGCAGTAGGCAGGCAAGGGAATTTTGGAGGAAAAAGTTTAAAAGCTACCTCATAATGTTTCTCACGAGGAACGTTGGAAGGAATTTTCAATTGATCCAGTTTTTGCAGAAAGTTTCTTTTCAAAGTAACGGCAACCTCATGAATGGTTCGACTAAGTCATCTGGTCGATAGACAATTTCAAAGTATTTCTGAAGAGCTTGAATTTCTTGGTTATGAGCAAGCTTACTCTTCTTCGTCTTGTCCTACACATCAAGGAAAGCTTGGTCAAGTAATGAGGAAAAGGTGGTCACATTAAGAAAATGTTCATTATAATGTTTCGACCACCAGTGGTGAAATGAAGAAGTGCATAGAAAAGAAGGCTCAAAGAACACAGGCGAAAGAACTCCTTTCTTTTTACTCAAGTCAACAAAGATAGCGGCAACCGTTTCTTCGTCGAAACTAGCAATATGAAGGATAACTTGGCCCTTCTTCTCATATAAACATCTAAGAAAATTTTGGGCCAACCCAAACTGGCGAGAAACGAGGTTGGGTTGATATGTAATCAGGGCTGCTAAACCTCTTCCCAAATTGAGCATATTAACAATAAATCTGGGAATTAAAAAGGCTTCCCATATGGCAACAGATTCATTGTCCCCATGAGAAGTGGGAAATGGCCTCTTAAACCATACGGGGCCATATTTCCTTTCAGCAAAGGGTGCCATACTAGGAGTGAACTCATGGTGCTTAACAAACATCATGATAAAACTGGTGAATCCTCCTCTGATAGTTTCACCATCATCAGAAGGAGTCAACTGGACCATACAGGGTACTTCGATGCTCCTCCCTATGATCTCAGCTGAGGTTTCATCAACTAGACCTTTCATGGGAAGGGTAGCTTCAAAAGTTGCGTTAAGCCACAACTGAAATAGTCAAAAAGGACCACTCAAGTATACAGAACTGTGGGCCTCCATGTGCTTCAGTTAAGAAGCTCCTTCACTGAGAGATTCATAAAGGTTCGCCAATATGAGCTCACTCAAGTAGACCCCTTTGTTTTGATGAAGCTGGTTAGCAAGAGGCAAGTATTTTTTGGCTACTTGCAAAGATTTGGTGCAAAACACGTATCTTGACAGCCATACGGCGAGAAACGATATATGCTCTTCGTCAGAGACGTCTTCTTGATATTTGGTTGAAGTGGTGTTTGATGAAATGAGTGTAGGTGAGTTTGGAGTTGGAGATATTGATATAGTCTTCATCGTCTACGTCAGGTTGGTAAGAGACACCATCGGAACGAAGGCTTGTAATAGCGGAGATGTCGAAGAGGTTTGGTGTGACCATTCCACATGGCAGATGAAAGGTATAGTGAGTACTATCTCAGAAGTACAAGGACGCTGCCAACAAGTTCAGACAATATGGTATGTTAGTCTTCGACAGCATCAAAAGGTCATAAATCCCTATGGATTTCCAGTGATTAGCTTTAACCCTCTCCAACTTCGTCATCCAAAGCTCGAAGTCCTTAAGGGGACTGATAACTCTTACTAGCCTGGTACCATCAGTAAGGTACTTTAGGTCAAACTTAGGCAATGAATATTCTTCAGCAGCAGTGGTGGCTAATATGGGAAAGCTTTTTTGCCCTAACGGCCTAGATTTCCAGTAAGAAGGCAGAAATTCACTCAGCCTCTCGTCAGAAGTACAAACCTGGGCTAAAGGACCGGAAAGCGCGTAGGGTTTACCTGAAACAATTAAAGGGATCATTACCTGGAACTGGTAGATGCTCTGAGACGCTTTAGTGGTAGGTTTCGGCACACAGTGGCGATTTTCCACTAGTTGAGGGCCAGGAAAGTTTGCAAAAGGAGGGATGGTTTGTTTGAACTAAGTAACTCGTCCCTTCTAGGTTTTCTTTTCCTGAACTTTGGATTGGGAAGAGGCCATTGTTGAAAGAAGTGAAAGAAAATGGTTTTTTCTCTAAGTTTGGTAAAGAAAACTGAAGAAAGAAACAGGATGCTTGAGATTCTGGAAAGTGTAAAAAGTTCACAAAATGGTGAAGGAAGGTATTTATAGGAGTTTGAGAATCTTGAAAGGTTCAAATCCACCGTTGAAGTTAATCAGATAGTGGGACACATGTTTTATTTTGAGAAATGATGAGTGTTGGCAGTTATGGTCAGATTGCAAAACATACATTTTCAAGACAAAGTAATGATAAATACGGCTGAAAAGACGTTTAAGGATTTACCATGATGGCGTGATGTCATAAGCGTGGGGTAAAATAAAGTGAACAGTTAGCCACTAAACAAGTAGTGGGTGGTTCAGTCAAGGCCATGCAAATTCACACGCGTCGAAACGGTTGAAGAAATGGCCTTCCTACCAAGACTGGCGAAAGGACATTTCTTGGGGGCAATTTGTTAGCTCTCATTTTTGACGCTAGTGGAATTCAGAAGTATCTTAAGTCAGAATGTCATTCTAAAAGCATATGAAGGCTTCGACACAACTATGAGGAAATATGCGTCGAAGAATGGTGGACAAAGTTTCTGGAAAGAATGCTAAATGTTGGAGAAGCTCTCGACTAGGATCATGTCAACGGAAACGTAAGGCAGTTACCATCAAAGCTGGAGGAAATTCTTAGTATCCAAGTTCAAATTGATAGTGGGCGAACGTGGGAGCGGTTGAAGTTGTAAAAAAGCGCCAAAAAGACACGTTTTGAAGCCAAAATCGTCATCTAGTAGTTACTTGGTAGTATTATAAATAGTTGTCATTTTTATGTAATAAGGGTGTTCATTCATCTTGTAGTAGTCACTCTAAAACACTCTAAGTACCCGTGTGTAGAGAAACGAGTAAGCGAGAATGTACGCGATACAACACCAACTCCTTTTCATTAATGCAATTTACTTGCCTTTACCATTTCTGCGTTTTTACTCCTTCAGCACTTTAACCTTCAGTTTTTACGTTTAAACTACCCTTTTCTTTTCCAAGTTTTTCTGCAAACTTACTTTCATTTACTTTCTACGCAAATTTAAACATTTTTCACTTATTTCAAGCTTTTTACTTTAAAGTCATTTACCTTCAAAGATTGTATGGTCGAACGTGGAGTTCAGATTATAGTCTTTTGCACCTTTATTTTCCAAGTTATTTACAATTACAACATTTACTTTTGAAGATTTATGGTCGAACGCGGAGTTCAGATTATAATCTTTTGCATATTTACATTATTGCCTTTATTTCAAAGTCATTTACTTTTTAAAACCTTTATGTTATTGCCTTTAATCTTCGACGCATTACTTGCTTTCTTCTAATCTTCAAGTCACTTTTACTTTACAAAGATTTCATAGTCGAACGTGGAGTTCATATTAGGATCTTTTTTGCATACTTAGCACATGTCCTAGGATTTAGTATGGTCGATCCTACAAGTTACTCAATTTTATCCTAAATTGATAGACCAGTGGTTGTTTACCAAAATTCACAGTAAACACTATGATGTGATGAACATCCAGATTGCATGAAAGTTGTTGAAATTGATGCATATTTCTAGAACATTCTAGTAAAAATAAATGATAAAGTTTAGAGAAGACTAAAATAGTCTAAAGTTTCTACATGTCTCTAGATTGTTCCAATAATTCTTATATTAACTTGTATCCTAAAAAGTTCTATGGTAATGTGATATAGAAAAGACAAAGAAAAGCCTAGATAGTTATATTCTAGAAACATCCTCAAGCACCTATAAATAGACAAGCATATG
This sequence comes from Lathyrus sativus, assembly GCA_963859935.3. Lineage (NCBI taxonomy): Eukaryota > Viridiplantae > Streptophyta > Magnoliopsida > Fabales > Fabaceae > Lathyrus > Lathyrus sativus. The sequence goes on along the minus strand of OZ012740.1, from coordinate 520,456,782 downwards.
TGTAATTGTATTCAAGCCTTTAAGGTCCAATGTCAATAACATTGGAGGCTTCATCATACTATTATTCACTTCCTACAATAAGTTGATTACTTATACGTTGCCTCTTGTTCCATATTACTAAGCTAACTCTTACACTACTTGCTACTATCTTTCAACTATCTACTAGAGCGTTTTACACTATCCAACTACATTATAAACTATCATCATTCCCTCAAATCCTAATAGTGACATCAGAGCTACGTCCGATCATTCATTGGGCGTAGCAAACTATTTCTTCTTGTCACCGACTATTTTATTAAAACTAGAAAATGAGATCTCTGACTCAAACACAAAGTAATACAGATAGCGACACGATACGGCTCGGTTTGAGTTCAAACCCAAAATAAAAGAAGAGAGAGGAGTTCAGTCAGCCTAATAGTAAGACCCTCTTAATTTTAAGTCCAAGTAATATTTAAATTATGGAAAATAAGGCTCGAGCTCTGATAGAGCACAAGTGCAGACGATAAAAAAAATTGATACTTGTGGCCTCTGAGGCTCAACTTGACGACAAGCCTAGGAAGACAAATGCAACTATTAGAACAAGAATGAGTCCATGTCAAAATTCTTCTACAAGAATGACAAAGAGACTCATAAGCAGCTAACAAGCAAAAGTGATCCTTGTCAGAAATATACAATAAGATCGACAAGGAGATTCACATGCAACTAGACAACAAAAGTGATCGTTATTAGAAGTCTTTAACAAGACAAACAAGGAAGATCACAAGCGCAACTAAGGAGCGAGAATGATTATCGTCAAAAACCTTTAACAATGATGAGAAAGAGTTTAATAACAATTATTGTGACAAGTAGTGTGACAAAATTGAATCATGGTGGAGATAATGCTTTTCAAAATAAAATACATTACATAAAAGTATCAATGCAGGAGAAGATAGTTTCACAAATTCACATTTGAAAAACTATGAACTACACTTGGAGTTACTGAAATATGCATCAAGGAGGAGTGTTGAAATTGATGCATATATCTAGAACATTCTAGTAAAAATAAATGAAAAAGTTTAGAGAAAACTAAAATAGTCTAAAGTTTCTACATGTCTCTAGATTGTTCCAATAATTCTTAGATTAACTTATAGCCTAGAAAGTTTTATGTGAACGTAATATAGAAAAGACAAACAAAAGTCTAGATAGTTATATTCTAGAAACATCCTCAAGCACCTACAAATAGACAAGCATATGTGTAATTGTATTCAAGTCTTTAAGGTTCAATGTCAATAATATTGGAGGCTTTATCATACTATTATTTTCCTCCTACAATAAATTGATTACTTATGTGTTATATTTTGTTCTATATTACTAAACTAACTCTAACACTACTTGTTAATATCTTTCAATTATTTACAGAGTTTTTAAACTATCTAACTACATTATAAACTATCATTATTTCCTCAAATACTAACAAAAGTCTCATTATTTCCTCAAGCACATTTCGATTTAGATTCATTGCTAGATGTGGAACTCCTAATGATTTTTTAGGCAGACCACAAGGGGGTTTAACCGTTGTTAGAATGTTGTGTCATAAAACAAACCATTACATATAGTCCAACACAGAATTGAATAGTTAAATTCAGTAAATCATTTAGGCAGTCAGTAAGGTCGTATTTCCACGAAGAACAAAGATGTCGAAAAAATGTCATGGTAATTAGCAGAATAAAACTTATCCTCAATACTTGTTTGCAGGATATGAAATTCCTCTATTAATTGATGAAATAGACAATCAGAAAATGATAAATGTTACGGGACAACATGTATTAAGTAGCATACGTGGGTTGGATTGTCAATTCTGGTGAGATGAAATTAGGTGTTTTTAGAGTGTCCAATTTAAGGTATTCAAATGGTTAACACTACCATAGTGTATCCAAAACATGTATCCAAATCATCCAAATTTAAACTTAGTATGAAAATATGTTAGACTATAACTTAATGTAAGTTATTTGATGTTAGTGATGTTTAGTTAGTTATTGGTAGTTGAATGAGTTTGTGCAATGCAATTAAACTTAGTATGAAATGGTTATAATAATAACTAATGGTTACAACATGTATGTATTTTGTGTAGTTTGCATTGAAATGTCATAGAAAAGCCTTTCTTACACGTTACATGAAAAAGATGTACTACATGTTGAACCATTGTAAAACACATGAACTTGTACACATAAAATTGTATGATCCTACAAAACTTTGTGAGATTGGGAGTTAAAAGTGAAACAAATTCCATATAAGTGTGTGAAGTATACAATGGGAAGTGAAAAAAATACAGAAGGACACAAAGTGTAGTTTATAGCTAAATGTAAATTATCATAAAAGGAATTATTTGAATATAAGTTGTGAAAGAGCATTGTAGTTGACTTTTTTACTTAATGTGTTAAAATCCTTACACATATATAGGTATGCCTTAATCCTTTAATGATAAATTAAAAACCTAATGTAATAGGATTATGATTTAGATAAACACACAACTCAATTGCGACAATAAGATAATCATTAAATTTGCAAACATCATTACAAATCTCTTAAGGCATTTGTTCATTAGTTAAAGTTATATTTCAAAGAAAAACAAAAATACAAAACGACACCATAAAACTGACATAGTTCTTAGAAGTTGGCATTAATTGTTACATTAGTGATGTCAACAAAACATTATAACACATAAAAAAGTGAGGCTTGCAAATTTATGGTCACATGATCACTCGTTCTTAAGATGTTTGACTTTACTGACAGATTGCATTAGAGTTAAGACTTTATCTTGAAAAATATCGTCCAACGATGTTGATACAACAACCCTTTTAGCAAGGGTGTTGTTGGATCTAATTGATGGACTCTAAATTTGGTTTGTAGATGTGATTGGCTGTACAGAGAAGGTTTGTTCAACAGATTGCCTCAGCTACATATGACATAGATAAGAGGTAAGTACATTATGATTTAAGGAGGATGATGCATATAGAAACTAATATAGAAGATTAGGAATGAGGACATACAATTGGTTGATCATGAACGTCGCCTCCAACATTTGTTTCTGATTCCAATACAACAGCATGCGAAGTATGCTGCAAACACATGAGTAAAGCACTTGTTTTCAATTAGTTAATGAGAATATTGACAACAAAATACTGAATGTAAGTTTTTGATTAAGTAGATATTCATAACGATATTGTTTTGTACCTCATTTGGTTTAAGATATTCACTCAGGGTTTTGTAAACACCAGTCTCGTTAAGGATTGTTACAATTGAGAATTGTTGGAAAAAAGATTTATACTTGATTCAAAATGCTAGATCTTGGTTTAATAGTTTGTCAAGGTGTATCAAATATATTTTTGGGTTATCCTCTCCAGCCTAGTCCAAAAATCACAGTAGTCATTGAAAAGTAGTTGAATGAAAATGAAAACTGAAAAATAATGAATAGGTCTTTTAGATGTACTAACCACCTTTATAACTTGTCTCAATTCTCTAGCAGTCATATTAATGATTGGGATACAATCTTTATCCCAAAACACGAAGCATCCCACATGGTTATCAAACTTGACTTCTGTTTCTAATTTGTATTTAAGTCATGAAAATAAAATTTGTGTATGAAAGTAAAGTAGATTCATAAATAAGAGTTATAAATTAGTATGTGAAAAAGATAGCTTACTTTGAAATAGGTTTAACATCTTTCACTCCACAAACACACTCAAATTTGGTTCTAGGAGACTTGTTAGATGTTTTACAAGCCGTGCAAGCCTCAAAATACATTTTAAACTTGGAGGCTTTGAATCTTTTGATAGTGTCAATGGTTGTCGTGAAACAATTATTTAATTAGATCATAATTTGTTAGAGAATATATGAATAAGGTTTTAAGAAATGGAATACAAAAACTATAACATACCTTCCTCATTTCATTGATTTAACGAATACTCTTGACCTTGTTCGAGTTAGTCCAGTTTTTGTTGGCTGATTATACAAATGAATTTGAAGTTTGGGTTAGAGAGTGACACGGTGCATTTAATGATTATGTTGATCCTAAACTAAAAATTTATGAAATAACAAAATCCATGTTGAATAAGAAAGCATACTGAATAAAGGTAAAGTATGAACCATTGAATGAACAAAACACAAAGTGTCATACTTAAATTTAAATGTGTGAACTTAGGGATGGTCTAAGTTAATGTAAAGTCTCGATCCATTCCATGCATTCGAAAGGATTGGAAATCCTGATGTCGCACCTTAGATAGAGACATTTAGTTACAGAACTGAGCAAAAAATAATGCAACAAAGATAAATATGATTGGGATAATGTGGCTAACCTTGATTTTTCTTACACCATGCATGTGTTAAGATAAGAATTGTTGCACCATGACTCTTGTTAGAGATCTTATAGTTCATGAGTTGTTTAGCATAATCATCCCATAACGCAACCTTAATAACATTTCCAACTTCATCACATAAAGTGATATTGGCACAAGATTTCTTACCACCACTACCCATTTGTGTTTTTGACAACTTCTTCCAGAACTCCAATAACGTCTAAAGCATTTCAAAATAATATAAATAACAAATATTAGAATGTCTTGTTAATGTTTTAATGTAGTAACAAAACTAAACAATGATATTGATATGATTTGTTTGCATAATAAAAAAAACTCACCTCATAACATATCACTTTTGAAATTTCCACTGAGAAAATTTTCAATAGGCTTAAACTTTAATTGGTGTGGCTGTATTTCAGGTATTGCAATTTTTGAAACAATGATTCCTCCATTGAAGACAATTTTCAGCTTGTTGGGACATACTTTAAAAGGGAAAACATTTACCATAGGCTCTCTATTAGAAAGACAATATGTTTTATGTTCCGTAAGTTGTTCAATCCAATCTTTAAACTCTCGGTTCCGAGTTGTCACATGAATTTGATTGCCCTATAATATTGTTGTTAAATTAATGAAAAGAATAATAGTTATACATAATTAGTAAGGCCAACGATTACCTTCCCATCTTGTATGATTATCTTGATATGTTGTAGTCCACTTTTCTCGTTAACAACCCAAAGGTCAACAACTCTAAAGAGACTTTTCCAAACTTGATTTCCTTTTATCAAGTCCTTGATGAAAATAGTTGGAATTGACATGGATGCGTAAAAATCATGTGAAATGTAAGAAACTCAGCATAGGACAAAATGTAAGAAAAAACAGTGTGTTTATCTAAAGCCTATTTTCTAATAGAAACGGAAGGGAAAACAAAAAGGAGATAAAAAAAAGGAGACTCGATAGAACTTCACCGTCCTATGCCTACGTATTCCCTCGTGTAATGGGAAAATCAGAGTCAACGCAGTTCGGAGGACTACAGATGAATGGGGAGGGTTCTCGCCAAGACTTCGGCGTCTTGTGCCTACATATCCTCATCTGGTATAAGAAATCAGAGCGTTCATAGTTCGGCCTACATATTGATAAGTGTTTATTATGAGAGACGTTAAGTTCGTGTTCTAGCAGTTAGGGTCGATGCCTGTTTGCGGTAGAACGAAATAACATGTCCTTTCTAAAAAAAGGTTTTAACAAACAATCTCGAAGGATAAAATGATTTGCATTTGTTTGAAGAGTTTTAACATAAGTGAATTGACTTTATTTGAGATGTCTGTTGCATTAAAGTCTATGAAATAAGATCAAATGCTTTGTAAGATAGACCCAAGATGAGACATATACAAAGCACTCTAGACAAGGTAAGGAGAGACTCCCGCTTATCACTTCCCATGTACATAAGGCTCGTGGCGCACAATACTCATCGTATTTATTACATGTTTTGATTTTGTTTTGAGAAAGAAGAGAGAGACTCAAAAGGGCAAAGAGAAAATCTAAGAGAGACTCACCTAGATGTTATCATGCAATATGGACCTATAGTTGAGGTTCAGAAAGGGAAGTCTAACTAACGTTATCATACAAGAGATGGTCCTAAGGTTAAGGTTGAAAGGGACTACCCTAATGTTGTCATGCAAAGGATTGAAAGCTGTCGCTTGCGCGAAAATAAGGTGCCGGCATGACAGAAGAGTCGCCACCTTTCGTTATTTATCCCTCAGAGCGGGAAAGGAAACGATCGGAAAAACCTGACGAAAAAGGGTAAGACAAGGTCATCGCAACCATTGTCTGGGTTCGGGAGTCGGTTACGCAAGGGGAAGGTATTAGCACCCCTCACGTCCGTTGTACTCGACGGGATCCTCGCTTGTTTGTTTACTTGGACGGGTTAGCTATAATCTATCTACCTATCAAGGCTGGCTGAAAAAGAAAAGAAAAATGACTCGGCAAAGCATCGCGCTTTATGCCTACGTATTCCCGTCTGGAACGAGAAATCAGAGTCAACGTAGTTCGGCTAACTACGGGGGAAGATGGGGAAGGTTGCTCGCTAGAATATCGCATCCTATGCCTACGTACTTTCATCTGGTATGAAAGATCAGAGCAAACGTAGTTCGGCTAACTACGGGTTATCTCCTGAAAGAAGTGTTTTTTATTATGTTTGCGATCTCAACCGTACTAGAGACTATGACCTGAGAGTGAATGCGTCGCATGTCACCCAAAGGGTACCATACTAAACATCCATCCTCAGATGGCTTAAGGCTCGTAGCGTACGAAAGAAATCATTCATGATTACTGTATCTTAAACTGCTTCGAGATGAGAAGAGAACAGGCCCAACTAGGAGGGAGACTATCAAGTCCTACTGTTGTCATGCCATGGATTCATCCTATGGTCGAGGTTTGAACAGGGAACTCCTAGATGTTGTCATGCATAGGTTTCAACCTAAAAGTCTATCATCAAATCCTTATCAAAGGAAATGAGAGTCCTAAGGGATCATGTCAATGATACACCAAAACAGACAAAAGCATCAGCTTTAACGGTAAAATGCATGCAATGCAAGTGAGGGAGGAAATGTGTGTGGGGCTTCAGCCTCCACAAGCTCGTCTCGACCTCAATCCAGTCATGAAATAACAGTAATCATACTGAAAATAAACAACATGCTATCAAGCAATGACCAGATAAAAGGAATGAAGTGCCATCAGGCAAACAAAACACACTTGAGAAAGAATCATCTACTCTCTAATCCTAACCTTAACACATAATCTGATCAAATCTAAGCAAAGCCCTAAAGCAAAACCTAGCCAAAAGAAAACAATCCCAGTCTTCAAGCTTCAAACAAGCTTACCAAAGAAAGGGAGCTAAGTAAGCAGACTCATAGTGTCTTCCTCAGGAAAGCACTAGGAGGTGTATACTCAGGAATCATATCCTATGTGGCTCAACCACTGTGATCAGTTTATATTCCTCCTCAGGAGAAATTAAACTCACAAGCAGGCTCCAACATCACTGGATATTTAGGAAATCCTATCTGAACTAGTGGAACTAAATGAATAGACTCATAGGACCTTCCTCAGGAAAGTACTAGGAGGCTTCCACTTAGGAGTTGTATCCCATGTGGCTCAACAACAGGTGATCAGTTTACATTCCTCCTCAGGAGAAATTAAACTCACAAGTTGGCTCCAACATCATTGGATACTTGAGAAATCCTAGACAAACTAATGGAACTAAGTGAATAGACCCATAGGACCTTCCTCAGGAAAGTACTAGGAGGCTTCCACTTAGGAGTTGTATCCCATGTGGCTCAACAACAGGTGATCAGTTTACATTCCTCCTCAGGAGAAATTAAACTCACAAGTTGGCTCCAACATCATTGGATACTTGAGAAAGAGGTGAGAATAAAGAATGAAAGTTATTCATAGTGCCTTCCTCAGGAAAGTACCATGAACTTCCTTCAAACTTCAGGATCTTAAACCTCACAGACAGGGAACAAGCCAAGCTCTGGGTCTCTGAGTCTTGATCTACAATCTTCACTTCATCATGCTCTCCAACAAGATCTTCAAGACAACACAAACCCCACAACAAATTCCCCAAAACAACCCCCAGAGATGAACAGATAACCACAGCACAGACAAAATCATCAGGCAACTTCAGAAAATACCTAAAAATACTAAACCAAGGGGGAAAAATCTATCCATTATTCACAAGGGTCTACAACATCTATCCATAACATCCACATATGCCCCTACCCAACAATCAAACAAAACTATCTAAAGAAAATGAATTCTTCCACCTATGCACAACCTAAACCCTAATTAGACTATCCTAAGCTCAATTCAACTAAACTAATCAAATCTTAATCTAAAAATCTAGTAATAAATCCAGGGAATACTATGATTCATCATCTAATTACACAAAAAAGAATGAGTTAAAAACCCTAAGGGAAAGCCCTAAAAGAAATTCTACAAAATCATGCACAAAATTAATCCTATTTTAAAAGCTATTTAAAAGAAAAATCTATTAAAATATGAAAAGAAAATAAAATGGAGATTTTATTTATTTAGAATTTTCTAGACAGATTTATTAACACATGAAAAAAACAAGAATTGAAAAATATTAAATTCTCTATTTTTTATGAATTTTTAAAGAACAAGAAAATATTAAAAGAATAAAAAATAAAAGAAAACAAAATAAAGGGGATGGGGGTGCAAATAGCAGGGCAGGTTAGTTGATATTTAATGGGCCAGGATTTGGTGGGGTGCGAATAGAACACGGGATAAGCCCAGGCGCCCCCACTAATCGAAACGACGGCGTTTCCATTTTGAATTTTTCCCTCCGTTCTCAATTAAATGACAGCCACACGATCCTTCTCAAAGTCAAATGCTTGACCAAGATCCAACGGACGCAGCTCATCGTCCCCAAAACGAATTAGGATTTCTGGTTTTAGCGAGTTCATGCACAGATTTTCCAGCATCTCGTTCTCACTCCTCCCTCAACCAAACACCACGATCCAAAGAGCAAAATTAATCTACTCAATGCCCTCTACAAGACTATGGTTTCAGTTTCTCTTAAAAGTCCCTCCATAATTAAACTCGATAGGTGCAAGTTCTGGGCACAACTCAAATTCACCTGATATGCATGGTAATAACTCTTGCTGAAACCTGTACCATTGTAATCTATGCGTTATGGTGAGCATTCTAAGCACAAGAACTAGTATTATCGTGCCCTAGATTAAGAGTTCTATGTCAAGAAAGATTCACTGCCCTAACCCAAACCTTCACTATTAGCTCCAACAGTTCTCATACATGATCTACTACCCTAGCTTAGCCTTTCTATACTAAAGAAATCAACTAAATCGCCATGATTAAAGGTGCACGAATGAAAACACATACCTGCAAGTTGATGATGGCAGCAATGGTTTCACCCCAATTCAAAGCTTGTTAATCACCAAAAGTGATCCTTGATTGATGCTGGAGTTTCTGTTTGCAAAATTCTTGAAGGATACTGCTTGAATTTTGAGCTTGATGTCAATTTGCTCTTCTTGCAACTTGGATCTTGCACCTTCAAAACACCATGGATTCACCTCACTCTTGGTATGCAATTGCTCACAGTGATCAGAAGGGAGTGTTTGTGAAGAGAGCTCGAATGGAGAGGGAAGAGAAATGGAGTTTGTTATGCTTTTGCAAATGGAATGCTTCACTCTTTTTGCACTCTAATCTCACCACTCACCATTAACTATCACCAACCCTGACCAATCTATGATGCCTCCTTTATATAATGATCATTAGACACTTCTAGATTCATCTAGAATATGGTGGAAAGTTCTTGAAAATCTCATGTGGGGACAAGTTGAAAATCTCACATCTCATGCCTTATGCCTTGCAATGTGGTCTTAAAATATCCTTACATGAGATATTGAGAAGGAGTGCACGATTACAAGCCTTGGTTTTGCCTTGTGTTAAGATTTCTCAAGTTGCCTTATAATGCAAGTTTCCATATTACAAAGCAACATCCATTTTTAGGCTTCAAATGAAAAATGTGTTAAAACCATTGTCTTAAAAATGATATTTCCAATCAAAATGATATATTGGATGACCAATTTTGGATTCCTAGATCTTCCAAACCAATTCCCAATTTCAACTTTTTAAACTTATAAGCCATTTTTAGTTCATTTTTGACCAATCATGCAAATCCATGCTATGAGCTTTTCCAACAATTCATGACCTTCTTTCTAGACTTAAAATCACATTTTGAACAACTTTCATGTTTTGAGTTTTTCCATTTGAGGCTTGGAAATAGGAGATATGACCTTTGCTTAAAAATGACTTATAACTGACAAATGACCAAAATACCCCTGTCTTGTTCAAACCATAAGTAGAGTTCCACAAATCCTATCAAGGACTTATACCACTCAAATTAAAGCTAAGAAGATGCCCTTCAACATTCATGTTGACCAAGAGATCATAGGAATCATCCTACTAGGGCAAAAGTTGTCTGCAAGTTGGGTGACTTTCAAGGACCCAGATTCACATACCTCTGCTGACCTGTAATTTGTCAAAACCATAACTTGAGCTCTGTAACTCCTATCAAGGACTTCCACCACTCAAATTAAATCTAAGAACAAGCTATACAACATTCATGTTGTGGGGAAGATGAGATATCAATCCCATCTAGAGCTGAAACTACCTGGAAGATAAGGATCAAACGAGGGTTTTCCTACTGACAATCCTCAGAAACCCTAACTCAAAACTTCTCAAACTCCTCAATCATGATGAGTTGGTCTAGGAATCATCTTTATAACATCTCTATGCATCATTCCATGATCTCATGGCCCTTGGATTAGGTCTCAACCTTCTCCAAATCTCTAGTTATCCTAGGGTTGACCCAGTCAAAACCCTAATTCTACCATTCATGGTTGAATCCTCTGAACTCTTGCACAATGACCTCTCTGGACTTCATGATGGATATCAAGACATCTCATAGGCTTTCTCAAAACATCAAGTTCATTCTCAAAGTCTCAGAATCATCTGAGGAGCACCCACAACTCTCAAGCCATGAGTCACACATCCTTGGTTTCAACCCATTCCTCTGAGGATCTCTTGAACTTTCTGATGAAGGTATCCATTTTCAAATACTCAATGAATAAATAATTGTTGGTCAAATTTTGGGGTGCAACAGCTGCCCCTATTCAAATGGCTTGAACCTGACTGGGTGAGAAGCGAACGGCTCTCAACCAATCAAGGTGCGAGACGATTGAATACCGGTAAACCCGAAAATTTGCCAACTGCGCGAGCACACGGTACTCTGCGGGGAACAAATCTTTGAATACTGCAACACTAGCTGCTCGGCAACTAGCTGGAGAAATATCGATCTGACGTCACCCTCAGTTATCCACATTAAATTCTTCTGACATTGCCTTCAGACAACCACAACACCCAACATCGCCGCTGGAGAAATAAATCTGACATGTCCAACATCGCCGCTGGAAAACTGAATCTGACATCGCCGTCGGAAACAAACATCGCTCTGAGAGACACTCGACATCACCGTCGCACAAACATTATCTCTACTGGGGATTTAAAGAGTCTGACCTCGCCGTCAAACACAAACCCGGTCCGGGGATCCGAAGTATACATCTCAAAGGTACAAAACCTGAGCTTGGGATGGAAACAAACACTTCCACGGTACACATCCTGATATTGGAGGCGAACATATCCAAAGGTACGAAACCTGAGCTTGGAAGCAAACATATCCAAAGGTACGAAACCTGAGCTTGGAATCAAACATATCCAAAGGTACGAAACCTGAGCTTGGATTCAAACATATCCAAAGGTACGAAACCTGAGCTTGGAGGCAAACATATCCAAAGGTACGAAACCTGAGCTTGGACTCAAACATATCACAAGGTACGAAACCTGAGCTTGGATTCAAACATATCCGAAGGTACGAAACCTGAGCTTGGAATCAAACATATCCAAAGGTACGAAACCTGAGCTTGGAATCAAACATATCCAAAGGTACGAAACCTGAGCTTGGACTCAAACATATCCAAAGGTACGAAACCTGAGCTTGGAGGCAAACATATCCAAAGGTACGAAACCTAAGCTTGGACTCAAACATATCCAAAGGTACGAAACCTGAGCTTGGATTCAAACATATCCAAAGGTACGAAACCTGAGCTTGGAATCAAACATATCCAAAGGTACGAAACCTGAGCTTGGACTCAAACATATCCAAAGGTACGAAACCTGAGCTTGGATTCAAACATATCCAAAGGTACGAAACCTGAGCTTGGATTCAAACATATCCAAAGGTACGAAACCTGAGCTTGGACTCAAACATATCCAAAGGTACGAAACCTGAGCTTGGAGGCAAACATATCCAAAGGTACGAAACCTGAGCTTGGACTCAAACATATCCAAAGGTACGAAACCTGAGCTTGGATTCAAACATATCCAAAGGTACGAAACCTGAGCTTGGATTCAAACATATCCAAAGGTACGAAACCTGAGCTTGGAGGCAAACATATCCAAAGGTATGAAACCTGAGCTTGGACTCAAACATATCCAAAGGTACGAAACCTGAGCTTGGATTCAAACATATCCAAAGGTACGAAACCTGAGCTTGGACTCAAACATATCCAAAGGTACGAAACCTGAGCTTGGAGGCAAACATATCCAAAGGTACGAAACCTGAGCTTGGATTCAAACATATCCAAAGGTACGAAACCTGAGCTTGGATTCAAACACATCCACGCTGCTATTCTCTTGACATCTTGTCAAGTCGTTGCTAAATAAAAGCAAACACGCCGGGTCACCGGACATAATCATCAAGTTAACAACTCTGTTGAGGAGAGAAGAATGAGGGTTCCCCCAAACAATCCTGACGACTCACTGGGGAAAAGGAAGAAGGGTTCACCCAAACAACCTTGTAGACTTTGCTGCAGAAAGACGAGAGCGTTCACCCAAACGACTTCAACAACTGCTGGAGAATAACGAAAGAGTTCACTCAGACGATTCCTGCCAACTTTACTAGGGAGCAAGTACTTCTGTACGGTAACCACCTGGTTTATGCTTCATATGTAAATGCTGGAAAAATGGGCGTAAGGCTCCGCGCGAAACGGAATGCTACGCTCTTGAATAAATGTTGTGCAATCATGCAAGGAAATGCCCCAGCAGAGCAAATGCTGGGAAAAGGAATCATCCTCTCGAGGAGAGTAATCATTATGCTGAGGAAAAGCTACCCTTCCAGGGAACTGTATTTTCTGCTTGTCTCAACTGGACTTACACTTGAGGACGACGGTCTCCTTCGGAGAACACAGTACATCAAGCAGATCAACACACTATCTTCTGCTATACTCTGCACGGGGAAAGCGATAAATGCTCTGAACGGCTTTCTGGGGGAACGGCCCTTCTAGGGAACATAGCCTTCTGGCTACAAGACACTCATGTCATTAAGTCCTCAAACTCACGGGGATAAACAAACTTCGGCTTGCTGGACAATCCTTCAGGATCCGCTTGGGGAAACATTCCATCTGCCAATCATGACTGTGCTCGGCTGGGGATATCAATCTACCTGCCGGCTGCTGGGGAAACGCCAGCCACCTGCTGGGGAGAAGATCCTTACTCCGTTGGGGATTCCAAGAATTATTCTGGGCAACTCTTGTTGGGGATGCTACTAGGGAGCTCAAGAATCATCCTGAGCAAACCATTCGGGAACCTGCACTGAGATCTTAAGAATCATCTTAAGCAAACGACTCTGCTGAGGAATTCAAGAGTCGTCTCGAACTGACTTCGCTGGGGATCTCAAAAATCCTCTTGAGCGAGCGACTGTGGGGATTACACCGGGGTCTTAAGAATCATCTTAAGAAAGCGACCTTGTTGGAGAGAATATCAGGAATCATCCTGAGCAACCGATCCTTCGGCCGAACACCTGTAAGGCAAGAATAATAATGACCTAGATCATGCTTATGATGCATATGCTTCTGCGCTATGCCCCACACGGTGGGAATGATATGCATTTATGCTAAATGTTGTGCAATCATGCACAATGCTATGCAACGCTAAATGCTATGCAGTGTTAAATCCTATGCAGTCATGCACAATGATGCGATCCTGTCAGCAAAATAAATGTTGGGGGGAGGAAACCCTTTTGTCAAGGAGACCAGAACTACTCTGGTAGAGGAATCATCCTGCTGAGGAGAACGTGGACACGCTGGTGTTAATTGGCCTCCGTCTGGGGAATTGATCTTCCGCGGATTGCTGCAGGGAACACAATGCCAATCGCGAGAATGAACTGCGCGGCCGTCTCGGCTACTCTTCTGGGGATAACCACTCTGTGGGGAAACAACTTCAACTGCTCCACACTCCACTGGGGAAAATCAATCATGATCTGATCAACTCAAGGACTCGGCCCTCCTGGACATCTGCAAACTCGGCTGAGGAAGGAGAAGTCATTCTGCTTCGCCAAAGAGAGTACGACTCTGGGGAGATACAGCATCAGCTGCCCCACGCTCTGCTAGGGAAAACCCACTCGTGGTCCCAACTGCTTTCAAGGATTCGGCTCTCCTGAGGATCTGCGGACTCAGCCGGGGAGAGAAATCATTCTACTTCACTGGAGAGTACGACCCTGGTGCGGAATTTCAATTTCGCTGGGGAAGAAAGAATCACTTGACTTTGGGGGAGAGTACAACTCTGCAGAGGAATACAACATCCGTTGTTCCAATACTCCACTGGGGAAGAGGGAATCATCCAACTTCAGGAGAGAGCATGACTCTGGTGAGGAATCTCAATTCCACTGGAGACTTTACTGGGGAAAACACGAGCTTCGGCACCCGAACACTTCTATGAAATCTGCGCTTGTGACCCGGTGCTGGGGAAAGATGACATCCTTCTTCGGTGCTTGGTTCAGCTGATGGGGTGACGCTCCCTCAGGATGCGTCTGCTTGGGGAAGAGAATCATCTCTACCTGGGGAAGACATATCAATGCTCGCCATCTTGCGTTCAGATTCTGCGGAGGAGAGACTACTGAACTCTGCTGGAGAAGGAGGGCTCGCCCTGCTTCGGGGATGCGCACGGCACATTTCCTGGAAGGTGCTACACCTGCAACAAAACAAACAGACAAGATACCCTTCTCAAAGGGGCCTATCCAGGTTATTATCTCGTGACAATATTCAATTAATTAATTGTTTCAACAATCAATGGGCCTAGGCTCGCAGGTTTATGTATGCGCATTTTATTAAAAACATCGGCGTTTTCATTCGCAAACAAAACAGATAAATGTTAAACAGACAAGTAGAATTGCTGAATAATGTGCATTTTATTGATGATGAACCCCTGAATGGGCAACAATGTTTTACAACAGGGGCAAACTCCTGGAATGAGGAAGCCGCACAAAAAGAAAACATAAATATACATCGGTATATACAAATGTCGGCAACGAGGCGTAGACGAACACCATGAGTTGATCCCTCTAAGACCCACTCGACTTCGATACTTCTCCGATGCTTCAGCTTCGGAAGAGATTGATTCAGATAAACGGCCCTCAGGTCTTCCGAACCATTAAAATGAAAGTCCACACGCGGAACGCAGTCATTTGCTTATTCAAATCCCTAACTTTTGCGTGAACCGCCCTTTACGGGTTTTCAGTTCACCGGGATACCCTTTTTTGCCGGAGCCGCCCAGTGTAGGTTTTCGACTTCGCGGGTGTACATTTTTTTCAATATATCCCTAATTTTTGCCCGAACCTTTTATTCTGTTTTTGGTTCGCCGGGATGCCCCTTTTTTGCCTGGACTCTTTCTTTTTTGTCTAGCGGGTCTCTTTCAAGCAAAGTATTTTTTAACTGCGTCCGTGTTCACCGGGGATGCAAAATCTTCACCATCCATCGTGGATAACAACAAAGCTCCTCCTGAGAAGACCTTGCTGACGACATACGGCCCTTCGTAATTCGGAGTCCATTTGCCCCAGTGATCGGAGTGTGGCGGAAGAATTTTCTTCAGGACGAGATCACCCGTCTGAAAGCTTCTAGGACGCACCTTCTTATCATAAGCTTTCTTCATTCGGCTTTGGTACAGACGACCAAATGCAATCGATGCTAACCTCTTATCGTCCATCAGGCTGAGTTGGTTCAAACGATTCGTAATCCATTCTGCCTCGTCGAGTTTCACATCAACCAAAACTCGTAAAGAAGGAATCTCCACTTCTAACTGTAGGACAACTTCCATACCGTACACCAAGGAGAAAGGAGTTGCCCCGGTCGACGTACGCACCGTAGTACGATAACCGTGTAAGGCAAACGGCAGCATCTCGTGCCAATCTTTGTACGTCACAACCATCTTCTGAACGATCTTCTTGATGTTCTTGTTGGCCGCTTCAACAACGCCATTCATCTTCGGCCGGTAAGGAGATGAGTTGTGGTGTTCAATCTTGAAGCTCTGGCACAGCTCCTTCATCATCTTGTTATTCAAATTCGAACCATTATCAGTAATGATCCGCTCGGGAATTCCATAGCGACAGATGATGTCCCTCTTTATGAATTTAGCTACCACCTGCTTGGTCACATTAGCGTACGAGGCTGCCTCCACCCATTTGGTGAAGTAGTCGATAGCTACCAGAATGAAACGATGACCATTGGATGCAGTGGGCTCGATCTTGCCTATCATGTCGATGCCCCACATGGAGAACAGCCAAGGGGAGGACATGACATTTAATGGGCACGGCGGCACATGAACTTTATCAGCATAAATCTGGCATTTATGACATTTCTTCGCGAATCTGAAGCAATCCGACTCCATAGTCAGCCAGTAATACCCTGCTCTCAGGATCTTTCTCGTCATGGCATGCCCGCCGGCGTGCGTACCAAATGTGCCCTCATGGACCTCTTCCATGAGCATACTCGCTTCTTTCTCATCTACACATCTGAGCAGCACGAGATCGTGGTTTCTCTTATACAGCACTCCATCAGGATTGAGATAAAAGTTTCCAGATAGCCTCCTTAGGGTCTTCTTATCCTGGGTTGACGCATCCGCAGGATACTCCTTAGTCTTAAGGAAAGTCTGGATGTCGTGGAACCATGGCTTGCCGTCGTTGGCATCCTCGATTGCAAACACAAATGCTGGTCTATCAAGACGCGAAAGTACAATTCTTGGAGCCTCATTCCAATAATTGACTTTATACATTGAAGCCAACGTGGCTAAGGCATCAGCCATCTTATTTTCAGCCCTGGGTACATGATGAAGTTCCACCCGATCGAAGAACGGAAGCAGCCTCCTGGCATAATTCATGTACGGCACTAGATTCGCTTGACGAGTTTCCCACTCCCCTTTGATCTGATTGATTACAAGCGCTGAGTCACCATATATGTCTAGATTCTTGATTCTCAAATCAATTGCCTCCTCTAGACCCATAATACATGCTTCATACTCGGCTTCATTGTTGGTGACTAGAAACGTCAATCTCGCAGTAAACGGGATGTGGGATCCGTGAGGAGTCGTGATGATAGCCCCGATACCACTTCCATAGGAATTAACCGCTCCGTCGAATATCAACTTCCACTGAGACTTCCTATCTGGCCCCTCATCGGGCAATGGCTCATCGCAGTCCTTCGCTTTGAGAAACATAATATCCTCGTCAGGAAATTCGAACTTCATCGGCTGGTAGTCTTCGATTGGCTGTTCGGCAAGGTAATCAGACAATACGCTTCCCTTAATGGCTTTCTGAGAGACGTACTGAATATCATATTCTGTTAACACCATTTGCCATCTGGCAATCCTGCCCGAAAGAGCCTGCTTCTCAAAGACGTACTTGATCGGATCCATCTTCGAAATCAGCATAGTGGTGTGGTTGAGCATATACTGTCGTAGACGTTTGGCAGCCCAAGCTAATGCACAACACGTCTTTTCCAGCATCGAGTATCGAGATTCACACTCAGTGAACTTTTTACTCAAATAATAAATGGCATGCTCTTTCCTGCCCGTCTCGTCGTACTGACCGAGAACACACCCCATACTATTCTCCAGAACTGTCAGGTACATGATCAATGGCCGTCCAGCCACCGGGGGTATCAAGATTGGAGGTTCTTGAAGGTATTGCTTTATTTTGTCGAATGCCTTCTGGCAATCCTCATTCCAAGTAATCGCCTGATTTTTCTTCAAAAGCCTGAACATCGGTTCACAAGTGGCCGTGAGCTGAGAGATAAACCTTGCAATGTAGTTTATTCGGCCCAAGAAACCACGAACTTCTTTTTCTGTTTTCGGCGTTGGCATTTCTTGGATAGATTTTATCTTCGCAGGATCAACTTCAATACCTCGTTCACTAACGATAAACCCCAATAACTTTCCGGACCGCACTCCGAAAGTGCACTTGTTAGGATTCAGCCTCAGCCTGAATTTCCTAAGCCTCTCAAACAGCTTCAACAAGTTGACCAGATGCTCTTCCTCCGTTTGGGACTTTGCAATCATGTCATCAACATAGACCTCGATCTCATGATGAATCATATCATGAAACAAAGTTACCATTGCTCGCTGGTAAGTGGCCCCTGCGTTCTTCAGACCGAAGGGCATTACCTTATAGCAGAACGTTCCCCAGGGGGTGATGAACGTCGTTTTCTCCATGTCCTCCGGTGCCATCTTAATCTGATTGTAACCGGAGAAGCCATCCATGAACGAAAACACGGAAAACTGGGCTGTGTTGTCGACCAACACATCGATATGAGGCAACGGGAAATCATCCTTAGGGCTCGCCCTATTCAAATCCCGATAATCGACGCACATGCGTACCTTACCGTCTTTCTTCGGTACAGGCACTATGTTGGCGACCCACGGAGGGTAAGTGGTAACGGCTAGGAATCCTGCGTCCAACTGCTTCTGGACTTCTTCCTTGATTTTTACAGCCATGTCTGGTCTCGTCCTCCTAAGCTTCTGCTTGACTAGAGGGCAATCTTCTCGCAACGGCAAGCGATGAACCACGATATCTGTGTCAAGTCCGGGCATGTCTTCATATGACCAAGCAAAGACGTCACTATACTCTCGAAGCATCTCGACCAGTCTATGCTTGACATCATTCTGCAGCGCAGCCCCTATTCTGACATTTCTGACGAGCTCCTCAGAACCCAGATTTATGATCTCAATATCCTCCTCGTGAGGCAGAATAACCTTCTCCTCTTGTCTCAACAAGCGGGCCAACTCTTCCGGAAGGTCCTCGTCTTCATCAATCTCATCCTCGGCTTGATAGATCGGGCAATCAAAGTCGTAGTGAGCCGTAGAGGGTCCAGAGTCGATGTCGTCTGTTATGTGGGTCCTGCAATAACAAGGGTTAAGTTTAAAGCAAGAATATGCAGGTTAGCACAAACCTCGTTGCCATTTTGCTGTTTTTCGAAATAAACATAAAACAGGAATAACAGAGAACACAATATTTGATTACGAAGAAAACGCCTTTTATTTATTAACAAAATGCATACACATAATCCAACAAGGCCCTGACAGTAAAACCACTATGCCTCGGGCAGGACATAGGGTTGTACAAAGATTGTAAAAAGCAAATCATTACTCTTCACTTGTCAGCTTGATAATCTCCTTGATGGTCCAATTGTGGAGGTGCTCGCCCGGCTTGCTCGGTTGAATCCAGGCGTCAAGATCGCAATCACTGTCCCCACTGTCCTCCGACGTAGCGTTGATGCTCTCGAAAATTACTCCCCCCTTGGTGAATATGATCGGCCCTTTCCCACGAGACGAGCTGCCAGAAGAAGATGAAGCTTCAGCTCCAGGAGAATATCCCAATCCAAACTTATCCTGCTTGACTGGTATATCCAAGACATGCCCCCAGCCTGGGGTAGAACCGGCTTCGACGACGGCCCGAGCTTCCCTAAACGAGGAGAGATTCACCTCCTGCTTCTCTGCGGCGACAGGAGCTACCTCCTTCACCCTTACGGTTTCAAATGCTTGGCAAAGAGTCTCATGGATCTCGCCATCCATTTCAACGTATTTAAAGGACGACAGGTGGCTCACCATGATGTCCTCTTCACCACAGACGGTCACTATGCTCCCCCCAACAGCATATTTAAGCTTCTGATGCAGCGTGGACGTCACGGCACCAGCGGAATGGATCCATGGCCGACCTAAGAGGCAACTATAGGCGGGCATGATATCCATGATATAGAAAACCGTATTGAACGTCTCTGGACCAACTTGAATTGGCAGGGTCAACTCTCCGAAGACGTGGCGCTTGGTCCCATCAAAGGCTTTCACGACCAGATCACTGGGCGTGCACAGCAATCCACGGGTATCCAACTTCATCAGTGCCTTTTTCGGAAGCATGTTAAGCGAGGAACCCGTATCCACCAGGACATGTGACATAATCGTGCCTCTGCACTCTATTGAGACGTGCAAGGCGCTATTGTGATCTCTTCCCTTAGGAGTCAGCTCTAGATCTGTAAATCCCATCCCATTACCAGCATTAACATGGGCCACCACTTCTTCCAGTTGATTTACTGATATCTCCTGCGGCACGTATGCAGCATTCAGTACCTTTAGTAATGCGTTGCGGTGCGCTTCAGAACACAACAACAAGTTAAGAATCGAGATCTTTGACGGAGTCTAATGAAGATGATCTACAATTTTGTAGTCACTCTTCTTGATTAGCCGCATGAACTCTTCAGCATCTTTAACCAGCAAGTCCTTTTCTGCCCCTGCAGGGACCTCTTCGACAGCTCTACCTTTACCCTTAT
Organism: Lathyrus sativus; assembly: GCA_963859935.3. NCBI lineage: Eukaryota > Viridiplantae > Streptophyta > Magnoliopsida > Fabales > Fabaceae > Lathyrus > Lathyrus sativus. Next base: position 520,436,198 of record OZ012740.1, on the reverse strand, counting down.
CCGCGGCGTCAGCTCTAACCACTTTCTCTGCCGCAATCTCTGCTGGCACGAATACTCTACCGCTTCTAGTGATACCACTGACTTCGGTAAGATTCTGCACAGTCGATCCGAACGGCTTAAGCTCTATCTTCTGACCATTACAATAAACTTCGGCGCCGTAATTCCATGGAACGGCATTAGTACTCTCGAATGGGATTGGTCCGGCCCTGGTGATGGTGATAGTAGGCGGACGAGGCGCAGAAATAGTGATAGGGTGACAAGGAATAGTAATGGTAGCAACTTCGTCTGCCTGCTTTAGCACGACCTCCCCTGATGCACTCTCAACGCTCCGGCTGAATTGCAAAATACCCTCGGACATCAGACTTTGGATACCTTCGATCAGCTGCTCACACCCATCAGGAAGTGTAGCACAAGCCATACATAACTCTCCACATCCAGGAAGAAGCCCTTCTTCAGTAACTTAGCCTTGACAAAACTCAACGGCGTCTTCAACTCTTTGACATCAGTCAGCAAGTCCGCACTTTCCTCAGTGATAACAACATTCACTCCGCCCCCCTTATGATGAGGCATCGGGTTTTTGGTGACGTTGGGCACGTTGTCAGAAAAGTTGATAACCTTGGCGTCCACCAAGTCCTGGACTTTGTGCTTAAAAGCTTTACAATTCTCAATCGTATGGCCAGGTGCCCCAGTGTGGAATTCACAAGTAGCATTGGCATCATACCCCGGTGGTGGTGCCCCTGTTAAGGGAGCCAACGTCCTTTTTTGAATTAATTGGAGCTGAAGCAACGTTTGCAAAAGCTGTGCATACGACATAGGTGGAGTTTCAAACTGACGATTTGTCATAGGAGCCCGATTCTGATATCTTTTATACCCCTGCTGATTCTGCTGCTGAGGTTGCTGCGGCTGTGGTGGGGCAGCTGGGATATTTATGCTAGCAATCTGAGACTGAGGACCCTTGCCCTTTCTCCTAGTATTAGTGACAACACTGGCATCTCCTTCTCGACGCTTGCCAGTATAGGGTTTCTTGCTAGCTCCTCCAACTGAGGATGATTCGCCCTGAATTTTTCCGATCTTTATACCGTTCTCAACATGCTCGCCCAAAGTGATGAGAGCCGAGAATGTTCCAGACATGCCAATGACCAGCTTTTCATAATAGATTCCAGGAAGGGTAGCCACGAACATTTGCACCAGCTCACGCTCAACCATCGGCGGTTGAACCCGAGCAGCCAATTCACGCCACCGCTGGGCGTACTCTTTGAAGCTTTCATTGTTCCGCTGTGAGAGATTCTGAAGCTGAACTCGGTTGGGAGCCAAGTCGCTATTGTATTGATAGTGGAGAACAAACGCTTCCGCAAGATCTTTCCAGGTGCGCACAGTAGCGGGCTCCAAACCCATATACCATTCGAGCGATGGACCAGAAAGACTATCCTGAAAGAAGTGCATCAGCAGCTTCTCATCGTCAGAATAGGCGGACATCTTTCTATAATAAGATCGGAGGTGGACCCGGGGGCAGGTAGTACCCTTATACTTCTCAAAGGTGGGCACCTTGAACTTGTGAGGTACTTTAAAGTCAGCAATCAACCCGAGGTTGGACATGTCAACGCCCAATGTATTCTGATTTTCTATGTTTCTCATCTTGTCTTCCAGCGCCTTGAACCTGAGTCGAGCTTCAGCATTCAACTCTGCTTCTACACCTCTCTGAGAGAATACGTCATCCTGATGGTCCTCCAGCCACGGTTGAGGCACCAACAGATTTCCTGCACCAGCATTGCCGTTGACCGGCCCTATGTTAACATTGGCTCCCAGACTACCATTGCCGACGCCTGCCGCGTTGAGTCCGAGATTAGTCATAAGATTGCCGTTAGCACTGCCGTTGCCCCCGGCAACAGGAACAACGTTCTGTGGAGTATCCCCTGGAGGAGGAGTGGGCACAGCCCCACCGTGTAGTATGCCATTACTGTCAACCCTGGAGATGAGAGGTTGAACCAAAGTACGAAGCTGGTCTTGCCCATTCGCAACTACCTGCATCAGCTCCATAAAACGATCCATTCGTTCATGGAGCTCTTGAACATCTGACTGTACTTGGTCCATTATCCTGGTCTGATTGGCGCGAGTTGAGTAGCGGTGGATGAGTCTTTGATCAATCCTGGAGACCGAAAGCAGCTCGGAACCTGTGTACCTGAAAAACCTGTCAACATTAAAGGTTAGGAAAGGCAACATAATGTATGTCATGCAAAATGCTTTATGCAGATGTATGCGTGTGTCTGTGTGCTTGAGAGATTTCCTCCGATCCTGGCGCCCTAGTACCAGTGCTGACAATAATAAGGAGAGGAATCTGGGCCCAATCATGGAAACAACAATCTCACACATAGTATCAGCAACAGTCAGATTCGACACACCAAGGACCGAGAACTCGTACGCATCAGTCTTCCTGAGAGAGGCTGCAGTAACACAATAAGAGGCGAGAGATCCTGGATCGGAGAAACGGTACCCGTCACAGACACACGCTAATGGAATGCGAATGATTATGCAATCTAATGCAAAATGCAGGCATGCAACAATATATCCAGGTGGCTGCTGTGGGGATTCGGTGTCAACAGCCACTGAGGAGAAGGAAACCACGGTGTAACACCACTGATCTGATCTGCTGAGAATAACCATCTGATAGGATCGAGGTCAAAATCCTGCCCTGACAAGAATAAGTGCCTGATAATAAAGACCCCGGATGTATGATCAGAAAGCGTCTGCTGATGAAGTCTTCAGACACCAAATCAAGGATCTGCCCTGTCGAGAACAAACACACAGCTGCTGATGAAATCCTCAGACCCCACTCAAAATCTGCCCTATCAAGAACAAACAACAACTGCCGATGAGATCTTCAGACCCCACTCAAAATCTGCTCTATCTGGAACAAACCTCTGCTGACAATACTCTGATCGAAACCTGCTTTATCAAGAACAGATATACACCCGATGATAAAATCCTCTGATCAAAAACCCGCTCTGTCAAGAACAGTCAAATCTGCCACCGAGAACCGTGATACCAACATAACTGATTCACTGTCAAGAAAACCAGGTAGTTTGAAGGTATAAGTTTCCTGCAATATCCCAACCCCACTCACAGGTATGGACCTAATCCACGGACAAAGGTACGGCATCCTATGCGGTCATCAGCGTCACAGACTTTCATGAGTGACAATGCGATTCCCAGAAGGAGTGGCATTATCAAGTCATGAAGAGGCCTCTCTTAGCTGACTTCCAAATGATCGGTCCCCAGAGTCGACAATCCTCACGTCTGGACTCCCCTAAGATCCTCAGGACCGGAAAGGAGCACCTCTGCAAGAATCTCGTCTGAGCGCAGATTTTCGTAGGGAACTGTGCCTGCTCAGCAGACAGGTTCGTCTACTACTTCTCCGCAACTATATCTAGGTGTGTACTCAAGCCCAGGTCCGGCTTTTCACTCACAGTAACATCCCTCTCCCACAGCAGCACAGATAATCATATCAAACTGGAAATAAAATGCGGGAAATAAAATGCGGGAAGTAAAAATGCGATAAATAAACGCAACCCAACAAGCAAACACACAAACGATAGGATTGACTCTCATAGGGAACCGGAGAACCAGAGATTCTGGGTTCGTTCCCCAGCAGAGTCGCCAGCTGTCGCTTGCGCGAAAATAAGGTGCCGGCATGACAGAAGAGTCGCCACCTTTCGTTATTTATCCCTCAGAGCGGGAAAGGAAACGATCGGAAAAACCTGACGAAAAAGGGTAAGACAAGGTCATCGCAACCATTGTCTGGGTTCGGGAGTCGGTTACGCAAGGGGAAGGTATTAGCACCACTCACGTCCGTCGTACTCGACGGGATCCTCTCTTGTTTGTTTACTTGGACGGGTTAGCTATAATCTATCTACCTATCAAGGCTGGCTGAAAAAGAAAAGAAAAATGACTCGGCAAAGCATCGCGCTTTATGCCTACGTATTCCCGTCTGGAACGAGAAATCAGAGTCAACGTAGTTCGGCTAACTACGGGGGAAGATGGGGAAGGTTGCTCGCTAGGATATCGCATCCTATGCCTACGTACTTTCATCTGGTATGAAAGATCAGAGCAAACGTAGTTCGGCTAACTACGGGTTATCTCCGGAAAGAAGTGTTTTTTATTATGTTTGCGATCTCAACCGTACTAGAGACTATGACCTGAGAGTGAATGCGTCGCATGTCACCCAAAGGGTACCATACTAAACATCCATCCTCAGATGGCTTAAGGCTCGTAGCGTACGAAAGAAATCATTCATGATTACTGTATCTTAAACTGCTTCGAGATGAGAAGAGAACAGGCCCAACTAGGAGGGAGACTATCAAGTCCTACTGTTGTCATGCCATGGATTCATCCTATGGTCGAGGTTTGAACAGGGAACTCCTAGATGTTGTCATGCATAGGTTTCAACCTAAAAGTCTATCATCAAATCCTTATCAAAGGAAATGAGAGTCCTAAGGGATCATGTCAATGATACACCAAAACAGACAAAAGCATCAGCTTTAACGGTAAAATGCATGCAATGCAAGTGAGGGAGGAAATGTGTGTGGGGCTTCAGCCTCCACAAGCTCGTCTCGACCTCAAGCCAGTCATGAAATAACAGTAATCATACTGAAAATAAACAACATGCTATCAAGCAATGACCAGATAAAAGGAATGAAGTGCCATCAGGCAAACAAAACACACTTGAGAAAGAATCATCTACTCTCTAATCCTAACCTTAACACATAATCTGATCAAATCTAAGCAAAGCCCTAAAGCAAAACCTAGCCAAAAGAAAACAATCCCAGTCTTCAAGCTTCAAACAAGCTTACCAAAGAAAGGGAGCTAAGTAAGCAGACTCATAGTGTCTTCCTCAGGAAAGCACTAGGAGGTGTATACTCAGGAATCATATGCTATGTGGCTCAACCACTGTGATCAGTTTATATTCCTCCTCAGGAGAAATTAAACTCACAAGCAGGCTCCAACATCACTGGATATTTAGGAAATCCTATCTGAACTAGTGGAACTAAATGAATAGACTCATAGGACCTTCCTCAGGAAAGTACTAGGAGGCTTCCACTTAGGAGTTGTATCCCATGTGGCTCAACAACAGGTGATCAGTTTACATTCCTCCTCAGGAGGAATTAAACTCACAAGTTGGCTCCAACATCATTGGATACTTGAGAAATCCTAGACAAACTAATGGAACTAAGTGAATAGACCCATAGGACCTTCCTCAGGAAAGTACTAGGAGGCTTCCACTTAGGAGTTGTATCCCATGTGGCTCAACAACAGGTGATCAGTTTACATTCCTCCTCAGGAGAAATTAAACTCACAAGTTGGCTCCAACATCATTGGATACTTGAGAAAGAGGTGAGAATAAAGAATGAAAGTTATTCATAGTGCCTTCCTCAGGAAAGTACCATGAACTTCCTTCAAACTTCAGGATCTCAAACCTCACAGACAGGGAACAAGCCAAGCTCTGGGTCTCTGAGTCTTGATCTACAATCTTCACTTCATCATGCTCTCCAACAAGATCTTCAAGACAACACAAACCCCACAACAAATTCCCCAAAACAACCCCCAGAGATGAACAGATAACCACAGCACAGACAAAATCATCAGGCAACTTCAGAAAACACCTAAAAATACTAAACCAAGGGGGAAAAATCTATCCATTATTCACAAGGGTCTATAACATCTACCCATAACATCCAGATATGCCCCTACCCAACAATCAAACAAAACTATCTAAAGAAAATGAATTCTTCCACCTATGAACAACCTAAACCCTAATTAGACTATCCTAAGCTCAATTCAACTAAACTAATCAAATCTTAATCTAAAAATCTAGTAATAAATCCAGGGAATACTATGATTCATCATCTAATTACACAAAAAAGAATGAGTTAAAAACCCTAAGGGAAAGCCCTAAAAGAAATTCTACAAAATCATGCACAAAATTAATCCTATTTTAAAAGCTATTTAAAAGAAAAATCTATTAAAATATGAAAAGAAAATAAAATGGAGATTTTATTTATTTAGAATTTTCTAGACAGATTTATTAACACATGAAAAAAATAAGAATTGAAAAATATTAAATTCTCTATTTTTTATGAATTTTTAAAGAACAAGAAAATATTAAAAGAATAAAAAATAAAAGAAAACAAAATAAAGGGGATGGGGGTGCAAATAGCAGGGCAGGTTAGTTGATATTTAATGGGCCAGGATTTGGTGGGGTGCGAATAGAACACGGGATAAGCCCAGGCGCCCCCACTAATCGAAACGACGGCGTTTCCATTTTGAATTTTTCCCTCCGTTCTCAATTAAATGACAGCCACACGATCCTTCTCAAAGTCAAATGCTTGACCAAGATCCAACGGACGCAGCTCATCGTCCCCAAAACGAATTAGGGTTTCTGGTTTTAGCGAGTTCATGCACAGATTTTCCAGCATCTCGTTCTCACTCCTCCCTCAACCAAACACCACGATCCAAAGAGCAAAATTAATCTACTCAATGCCCTCTACAAGACTATGGTTTCAGTTTCTCTTAAAAGTCCCTCCATAATTAAACTCGATAGGTGCAAGTTCTGGGCACAACTCAAATTCACCTGATATGCATGGTAATAACTCTTGCTGAAACCTGTACCATTGTAATCTATGCATTATGGTGAGCATTCTAAGCACAAGAACTAGTATTATCGTGCCCTAGATTAAGAGTTCTATGTCAAGAAAGATTCACTGCCCTAACCCTAACCTTCACTATTAGCTCCAACAGTTCTCATACATGATCTACTACCCTAGCTTAGCCTTTCTATACTAAAGAAATCAACTAAATTGCCATGATTAAAGGTGCACGAATGAAAACACATACCTGCAAGTTGATGATGGCAGCAATGGTTTCACCCCAATTCAAAGCTTGTTAATCACCAAAAGTGATCCTTGATTGATGCTGGAGTTTCAGTTTGCAAAATTCTTGAAGGATACTTCTTGAATTTTGAGCTTGATGTCAATTTGCTCTTCTTGCAACTTGGATCTTTCACCTTCAAAACACCATGGATTCACCTCACTCTTGGTATGCAATTGCTCACAGTGATCAGAAGGGAGTGTTTGTGAAGAGAGCTCGAATGGAGAGGGAAGAGAAATGGAGTTTGTTATGCTTTTGCAAATGGAATGCTTCACTCTTTTTGCACTCTAATCTCACCACTCACCATTAACTATCACCAACCCTGACCAATCTATGATGCCTCCTTTATATAATGATCATTAGACACTTCTAGATTCATCTAGAATATGGTGGAAAGTTCTTGAAAATCTCATGTGGGGACAAGTTGAAAATCTCACATCTCATTCCTTATGCCTTGCAATGTGGTCTTAAAATATCCTTACATGAGATATTGAGAAGGAGTTCACGATTACAAGCCTTGGTTTTGCCTTGTGTTAAGATTTCTCAAGTTGCCTTATAATGCAAGTTTCCATATTACAAAGCAACATCCATTTTTAGGCTTCAAATGAAAAATGTGTTAAAACCATTGTCTTCAAAATGATATTTCCAATCAAAATGATATATTGGATGACCAATTTTGGATTCCTAGATCTTCCAAACCAATTCCCAATTTCAACTTTTTAAACTTATAAGCCATTTTTAGTTCATTTTTGACCAATCATACAAATCCATGCTATGAGCTTTTCCAACAATTCATGACCTTCTTTCTAGACTTAAAATCACATTTTGAACAACTTTCATGTTTTGAGTTTTTCCATTTGAGGCTTGGAAATAGGAGATATGGCCTTTGCTTAAAAATGACCTATAACTGACAAATGACCAAAATACCCCTGTCTTGTTCAAACCATAAGTAGAGTTCCACAAATCCTATCAAGGACTTCTACCACTCAAATTAAAGCTAAGAAGATGCCCTTAAACATTCATGTTGACCAAGAGATCATAGGAATCATCCTACTAGGGCAAAAGTTGTCTGCAAGTTGGGTGACTTTCAAGGACCCAGATTCACATACCTCTGCTGACCTGTAATTTGTCAAAACCATAACTTGAGCTCTGTAACTCCTATCAAGGACTTCCACCACTAAAATTAAAGCTAAGAACAAGCTCTACAACATTAATGTTGTGGGGAAGATGAGATATCAATCCCATCTAGAGCTGAAACTACCTGGAAGATAGGGATCAAACGAGGGTTTTCCTACTGACAATCCTCAGAAACCCTAACTCAAAACTTCTCAAACTCCTCAATCATGATGAGTTGGTCTAGGAATCATCTTTATAACATCTCTATGCATCATTCCATGATCTCATGGCCCTTGGATTAGGTTTCAACCTTCTCCAAATCTCTAGTTATCCTAGGGTTGACCCAGTCAAAACCCTAATTCTACCATTCATGGTTGAATCCTCTGAACTCTTGCACAATGACCTCTCTGGACTTCATGATGGCTATCAAGACATCTCATAGGCTTTCTCAAAACATCAAGTTCATTCTCAAAGTCTCAGAATCATCTGAGGAGCACCCACAACTCTCAAGCCATGAGTCACACATCCTTGGTTTCAACCCATTCCTCTGAGGATCTCTTGAACTTTCTGATGAAGGTATCCATTTTCAAATACTCAATGAATAAATAATTGTTGGTCAAATTTTGGGGTGCAACAAAAGCCTAATGTCTATCCTATTCCAAACTTAGTCAGAAACTAAGTTGGACTAGGTGCCCTAAGGGAACAAGTGATCAAGCACAAGTAAACATTATACAACTCAATCTCAAATAGGAATCCAAAACTCAAAAGAAAAGAAAAGAGATGAATAGAAGAAAGATGTCAAAGCAACATAATGTAAGAAAAACAAACATCAATGCTTAAGTACCAACATTAAGGATAAAGTCAAAGTATGTTTATCATATGAATCAAAATATAAAAGATGCATAAAGCACACAATCAATATAAACATTTTCAATCATTACAAAACATGCTCAAAGTCTTAATACATTCAAGTTCAAATAGGTAAGCAAAAGCAATCAAAGAAGTGATCAAGCAAACATGTCTTAGAATCATAATCAAGCACCAATGATCAATATACAAAAATAACATGAGTCAAACAAGATAACAATCAAGCAAGGTCAGAACTTACAACACATCATGATTAAATCATTTAAAGGACAAAAGAGAATCACAACATCATCCAACATGAACCATAGCAAAGGCTATGCATTTGTAAATCATTAACTCATGAAAACAAGTCACAAATGGTTCATGCAATAAGGTTAGGGAATTAAATCAAGATGAGGCAGTTGAATGCACATGAATATCAATCCAAACAACAACTCATGGATAAAAAGAAGAATCATCAAGAAACAAGCTCATAGCATGCATCAAAACTAGCTAAGCATACACCATAATCATCTTCAAAGGAAGGCAAGTAATCAAGCAAGGTGTAAAGACCAAATGATCAACTAATGAACATCAAAGCATGAAGGTCAGAAGCATACTCAAACAAATCAATTAAAAAATAACTTCAAGTTATCAAGCAAGCTCAAGAAGAATCATATTCAAATCATGAACAAGAAACTAGACAACCATCAACTTAAGTCGTCCATAAAAAGAAATAAATGATCATGTCAGGAAAGTAAAGCAAAGTGATCATAAGTTGGACATATAAACATGAAGGTAGGGACCTTAAACAAGTCAATCAAGGCATACAAGAGTCATTGACATCAAAGGATCACCCAAGAATACAATCCTAAGAAACTAGGTCAAGAACATCCAAGAATCATGATCAAAACATCATTAAATTGAAAATTAAACCAAAAATAGTTATATGGACAAATAAATGTGGATCCAATGCTCTAATTCAAGTCAAGATATTCAAGATTGAGCATGAAAAATATCTCAAAAAGATTGCATAAATGCATCACCAAATCAAGTCAAACAAACTCATATAGGTCACTAGTCGAGCATGCATCGAGGATCAATAAAAAATTAAAAAAAAATTAATAATTCATCAATAAAGCATCAAATCATCCTTCAAACATTCACCAATGATATATCAAACATGGTAGAGGAATTAGTTCAAGAAGACACACAAAATGAATCAAGATCAAAAAACCTAGCCAAGGACAAAGTTATCAAACCACTTCACAAATTAATTAAAAAATAGTAAAATTAAATGAAAAATAAAATAAAAATTAATAAAAATATCTCAAGACATCAATTAATCAGAAAATTATTTTTTTATATTTTTAAAATGATTTTAATAATGAGAATGAAATTAAAATGAAAATGATGAAGAAAAAAGAATAAAATTAAAAGCATGTCAATGGAGGTGTATAAGCAAGTCAGAATCCAAAGGCAACATGTTATAACGTGCTTGGGCTCCAAAAATGGAGTGTGTGAAAAGTAAAATAAGTCAGGACTAGTCCAAATGAGTAAGGAAAATCAAACAAAAAGAGCATAAAGATGAAACACATCATTTCATTAATCTAACTGGTAGCCACGCAGTGCCACGCAACACACACATCGGCAAGTCAAGGAGGTCAAGCAAGCCAAGCAGGCAAGGGACATGCAGATGTCGGAGCCCTAGCTCCAGTCATCTTCTCAGGCGAGCCTCACTGGAGCTTGCTGTAAACTTGACCAAAACACACAAAGCCACACATAGATTGAAGAGAAACTCATAAGGATTATGAATCCGGCCTTCATTTTCATTTATAATTGCTTAAACATCAAGAAACTCGAGCACGAAAATCACATACACAAACTACAACTAGATCAAACAAGCACAACCAATATTAATACATGGCCTATACATGGTAGGGCTTCAGATGCAACCAACATGAGTCCTAAATGTGGCATAACATGGAAGATCTAAGTCGAAGAAAAATTACCTAACGGAGTAGCTCCGTTGGCCCTTCAAACACGTGATAAAATTTAAGAAAACTTCAGAAGATGATCCCTTGTGCTTCAGGGATGATGAATCATGCCACAAGTTGCAGAGATCTTGAAGGATTTTGGAGTTTCTAAGAAAGGAGAATTTTTTTAGAGAGAATGCGCTTGTTATGATATGATTTTGTGCTCAATCAAATGATGAGTGAAGTTTAGGTTTTAGAGGGGTTTTATAAAGTGAACGACACGTGAGAATGAGTGGAAAGTTTTTTATGCAAATTTTTGAAATTTGAGGTGAGAGAATGATGCACACAGTTATGGCACATGATGAGGTGATTTGTGTGAGTACATGATGCATGATAAAGGGTGGGATAGAATCAACACATAGGAGGAAAGAATGAGGCGGCTTTGTACACTTTCATTTCTTTCCAAATTTTGCAAAAAGGAAGAAAATAGTATGCATGGGATTTGTGACTTTGCTTAGGCATTTATGGTAACATTTGGCAAGGTTGATTGATGAAGGTACGTGTGAAATAAGTATGCACAAGGTGCTACATAATAGCTACACAAAAGTGTCACAAAATCACAACAAGCATGGTCTTGGAACCAAGTCATGAAACCTACCTTGCACGTGTGTAACTTAATCAAAATAGCTCTAATTGACGAGTTCTTATGCTTTCATGAAACTAGGGAAAGCGGTGAACAACATTGGTGTTCAAAGCATCTTCAGATGATGCCTAGAACTATGTGAGAAATTTATTTGAAGTTGTGTCCACAAAGCTGACCAAACTTGCCTGAAAAATTCTAAGTCACAAGGCCAATTTGACAACTTTATGACACCAACTTTGAGACTTTATATATTGAGCTCTAGGTACTCAAATGGAGAGTTCTTTGCATCAATAGAAAGCTGGAGAATGATCTATAACTTTCATGTTGAAAAGATTTTGAAATTGAACTTGGATCATTAAGAAAAATGGACTTGAAATTCTATACTTATAAAAAAAATTCTCCTCAAGCTGAATTTCTATACTTATATAAATTCTAAGCATTGAAACTTAAATTTCTCCTTTTTCGAAACTTTACCTCTCCTTATCTTTTGATCAAGATATCTTTTTGACTTGCTTTCTTTTACAGACTTGTAGTTTATGATGTCTTCTTCAATTTTAATACAAGTTTTCCTCATTTGGATCAAGGATTAGGAAGTTATGAATCTTGCAAGATAGGTACAATTTATGATTTTCATACTTAGTGAAATTTCACTACAACCCTGTTGCACCCTAAAATTTGCCCACCTGTTTTCTAGCTTTGACTGGACTTTTGCTTTGCATTTCATCTGCATATCATTTAGGTCGCATCCTGTCAGTGTTATCAGTCGGATTTAGTTTATCAGGATTTTAGCCGCTTTGCTCGCTTTTCAGGCTATTCAAATTAATTCAAAGGAGAAGTTCAGTGTCGAAATCGAGCGAAAGTCGCTCTATTCTTGATGATTCAATTCGTGTTGATAGTTTTGGCGTATTTCAGTGCTCGCCCATTTTTTCCATGCCATTTTGCATTTTATTGCTATTTTTGCTTTATTTTCTTTTCATTAGAATTTAGGAATTTCATAGTTTTTAATTAGAATTTTGTTTTAAATAGATTTTATTAGGATTTTAATAGTTTCTAGAATTTATCCTTTTAGAAAATGTTTTTTTACAAAAATAGATTATTAAATGGTTTTATTTAGTTTTTTAATGGTTATAAATTTGTTTTTCTTAGGAAATAGAATTATCAGAATTTTTAATATAATAGAGCTTTTTGTTTTAAGTTTAGCTAGAATCATTGTTAGTTTCATTTAATTAGGATTTATATTAGTTATTATTAATTAACTATATTCATTCATTATTAAAAAGCCCGCTAAGTCGATAACTTGAAAACAAGTGACTTAGGCAAAAATTAGGGCATCCCGCTGGACTTCAAAATCAAAAGATGTACTCAAAAGAATCAGTCCAGGAAAAAAATAGGGAATTGAAAAAAATGATAAAGAACAAGTCGTGTGATTCCAGACACCAAAGACAAAAAGCGAGTGACTTTCACTCCGAAAACTTGTGGTTTCCTGAACTATCACTCTTGTCATTCAACCTTTGAGAAGTGAGTGCTTGTGTCGAATTAGCTGAATATAGGATTGGAGAACATCAAGGAGAGTGGGTGGGTTAAAATAAACTTTGAGCCTTATACCCTTTCTTTCTATAACTGTGAACCTGACCACGTTACAACCTTCAAAAGTCCTAATTGAAGCAGGTTTATTTTGAAAGCATACTTCGGTAAAGATCGCGTTGAAACTGACTCCTAAAAGAATTTTCTTACCCTATGGGTATTGATATTGACATCCTGATAAGTGATTCGTTCACTATATGTCACAACTTTTTCCAGTGAACAGACTTGGATTTCAAAACTGTCATATGCATTGCATTAATACTATCTTTTGAAAAGCGATTGTTTTACCTGCGAGTAAGCACTTGACATCAGGAGAGTTCCCACAGTGGAAAGTTTGATCTAGATAAGATGCAGAACGCCTGAGTACTCCGTTGAGCAGAGGCAAGTCACATCAAATGATCATAAAGGGAGTCAGCCATCCAAAGATGCAGTTAATATGGGGCAATCAGGTCGAGATTCGATAAATCTCTCGAAGGTCTCTTAGTCAAATGCATCTTCTGCACAGATCAGCCAATCAGGGGAAAAGTCATTGCAAGACTGGGGCAGACCAGCCCAAGAGCACAGAAGTTATCCTTATCCAGAAGGCAATTAATCAATGGACTTGAGGAACTTCATATAGTCCTCGTCAACTTCATCATATGAATTGTTAGTACGGGGACGCCCTTGTTTGGACACCTTCATCTTGGTTTCATTGGGCTTCACGCAGAGAGGAACTACATGTGAAGCTTCAGGTTTGTTGGCCTTCTCAGCCGTTGTCGCCACCACAGGTATCTTGGAACCCTTTGCCTGATCCTTGTTGGCAGTTTTTTCTGGGTGGGTATTCAAACTTGCTTTTGTAAGTACAAGATGTGGTTCAGGAGAAAGAAGGATTTATAGAAGAAGGAGTGGACATGGATTGGCCTGTCAAATGGTGGAAGATTAGAGATTGGTCTTCGGAGTATGCCTAAGAAGGCCTTAATTACAAAATGGCCTCAAAATTGAGGCTATAAATATAATACATCATACATGTGCCATAAAAACACGTGTCGAAAGATGTAACTTGGTGCAAATGATTGATAAAAATCTAAGAAAGCAAAATATTGTCATTACATAAGAAGGCTTGAGAAGCCACGAAATAAATGATGGTTACAAAGACAGAGGTCAGTAAGATATCAGAAGGCAAGCTTCAACTTCAGTTGAGCGGAAGTATTCACATGACGACTGAGACGAGCTTCACACAAATATCTGTCGAGCCTGGCTGCGGCAAGATCCTTTTCAAGCTTATGGGTTACATCAATGAGGTCGATAGTGCTCTTTAGCTTTTGGGCCATATCAGGATCGACGAAACATTGCAACTTAAGATTGAGGTTTTCAGCATTACAAATCTTCGTTTGAAGTTCCTTAATTTGCTGCTTCCACACCTCGATGTCCTTTTGTTTAGAGGCTATCTCCTCTTGACGCTGTTTGTGAGCAACCTTCAGTTGTTCGACCTTAGCTTTAGATTCTTGTGCACCAGTCCAGGCTGCATTTTCACGACCAGCTGTGGCCATAATTGTTTTCTCGATAGAAGGGAGCCGCTGAATCTCTGTAGACAAGTCATCCACTACAACCGTCAAATCAATCAAGAAACCATGAACTTCTGGACTAAGAGTAGTAAGATCAAGTTTCTTGAGTTGGTCCTTTAAAAAGAGACGAGACGTAGGGTCTGAAGCCAGGACATTGTGAATATCTCCTCTAAAGAATTTCTTCTTGATGGATTGGAGAATAGGACCAAGGAAGTCATCTAAGGTTGGATGACTAGGAGGGGTCGAAGAACTGGAAGAGAAGCTACATTTTTTCCCTAGGATCCGTCTGGAATATTCTCTAGGGTTTGACCATTTGAGAGCCGTCAAAGAATCATCAGGAGTCAAGATAGGATCTGGAGTTCTCTTCACCATAGGTGAAGTTTGTTGGTGTGCAGGACCTTCTTGATCTTCAACGTCCTCTTCTTCTTCCTCCACTTCGTCTTCTTGGTCTTCAGAAGCGTCTTCTTCTTCTTCTTCTTTATCTTCTTCCTCTGCTTCAGCTCTATCGACAGTGGAGGGTTGTTCGTCTTGATTATGAATTGGTGCAGGGTGCAATTCCTTTAGTTATTCATGAGTGGCTGGTTGTGAGCTGTCACTGGTTGGTGGGCCTGAAGGAGTACGTGCTTGTTCGACGACCACTTCATTAGTAACCATAGGTTCAGCCAGATTGAGAGGTGGGGGACTTGAAGCATCGTCGTCCCCAGAATTGCAGCCATCAGCTTAAGCATGTTGTGTGGTAGTTTGAGCCAAGTTTTCTGTAAAAGGAGCAACAGGTTGGTTCACCTTTCTCAAACCAGAGCCAAGATCAGAAGATGGGTGATAAGTTGGCTCACCTTGGCTATTGAGAAGGATGGTGACATAATTGCCTGAAGTTGGTGAAGGATTAGGGATGATTATATCAGCCTGGTAACATAAGTAAAGGATAATAAGGATGAGAATGTTGAAAAAATAGTGAATATAATAAGATTTGGTGCACATACCTGAGCTAGTGCAACACCAGGATTGGAGTTGTCACCCCCAGGGTCACTTGAAGCTGGCTTCGAAGTTGCCATGGAAGGCTGTCTTTCGACACCACTTATAGCGGGTGTCGTCTCGAGTATTTTGGCCACCTTCGATAGAGGTGAGCCAGTGGGTCCAAATGCCTTTACAGATTTATTTCTCTTCTTTGTAAGAATCTCCTCAGGAGATTCATCAACATCTGAGGCAACAATAATAGGAGCGTCCTTTTTACCTTTCTTGGAAGGAGTGGAAGGTTTCCGCCCAGCCTAAGAAAATCAAATAAGCAATACAAGTGTGAGGGAAAGGAATCACATAGTAAGAAAATAGGCACAGGATGTGAGGCATACTTGTTTGCCTTCTAGTTCCTTGATACTTTGAGAGGTAGCAGCCCTAGTGGAAGGAGCTTTCCTAGGCACAGCTGGAAGATAGCAGATGATTTCCAATTAAATATTGAATGTTTAGTTGCATAATCATAAGTACAGGGTATCAAACCTTCATATATGTCAGATTCGACACGAACATCCTGAATCCCTATATGAAGGTGTCCTTTGAAACTGTCTAAAGTATGCTTAGTCGAAACCATTCGTCGAGCCTTTGGTTGAGACTGCTTTCAAAGGAATTTAAGATCCTCGTCGCAGATAAACCAATATGGAAATGGAGGGGAAAGTTCCACTCCAAAATCAGCAGTAGGCAGGCAAGGGAATTTTGGAGGAAAAAGTTTAAAAGCTACCTCATAATGTTTCTCACGAGGAACGTTGGAAGGAATTTTCAATTGATCCAGTTTTTGCAGAAAGTTTCTTTTCAAAGTAACGGCAACCTCATGAATGGTTCGACTAAGTCATCTGGTCGATAGACAATTTCAAAGTATTTCTGAAGAGCTTGAATTTCTTGGTTATGAGCAAGCTTACTCTTCTTCGTCTTGTCCTACACATCAAGGAAAGCTTGGTCAAGTAATGAGGAAAAGGTGGTCACATTAAGAAAATGTTCATTATAATGTTTCGACCACCAGTGGTGAAATGAAGAAGTGCATAGAAAAGAAGGCTCAAAGAACACAGGCGAAAGAACTCCTTTCTTTTTACTCAAGTCAACAAAGATAGCGGCAACCGTTTCTTCGTCGAAACTAGCAATATGAAGGATAACTTGGCCCTTCTTCTCATATAAACATATAAGAAAATTTTGGGCCAACCCAAACTGGCGAGAAACGAGGTTGGGTTGATATGTAATCAGGGCTGCTAAACCTCTTCCCAAATTGAGCATATTGACAATAAATCTGGGAATTAAAAAGGCTTCCCATATGGCAACAGATTCATTGTCCCCATGAGAAGTGGGAAATGGCCTCTTAAACCATACGGGGCCATATTTCCTTTCAGCAAAGGGTGCCATACTAGGAGTGAACTCATGGTGCTTAACAAACATCATGATAAAACTGGTGAATGCTCCTCTGATAGTTTCACCATCATCAGAAGGAGTCAACTGGACCATACGGGGTACTTCGATGCTCCTCCCTATGATCTCAGCTGAGGTTTCATCAACTAGACCTTTCATGGGAAGGGTAGCTTCAAAAGTTGCGTTAAGCCACAACTGAAGTAGTCAAAAAGGACCACTCAAGTATACCGAACGTGGGCCTCCATGTGCTTCAGTTAAGAAGCTCCTTCACTGAGAGATTCATAAAGGTTCGCCAAGATGAGCTCACTCAAGTAGACCCCTTTGTTGTGATGAAGCTGGTTAGCAAGAGGCAAGTATTTTTTGGCTACTTGCAAAGATTTGGTGCAAAACACGTATCTTGACAGCCATACGGCGAGAAACGCTATATGCTCTTCGTCAGAGACGTCTTCTTGATTTTGGTTGAAGTGGTGTTTGATGAAATGAGTGTAGGTGAGTTTGGAGTTGGAGATATTGATATAGTCTTCATCGTCTACGTCAGGTTGGTAAGAGACACCATCGGAACGAAGGCTTGTAATAGCGGAGATGTCGAAGAGGTTTGGTGTGACCATTCCACATGGCAGATGAAAGGTATAGTGAGTACTATCTCAGAAGTACAAGGACGCTGCCAACAAGTTCAGACAATATGGTATGTTAGTCTTCGACAACATCAAAAGGTCATAAATCCCTATGGATTTCCAGTGATTAGCTTTAACCCTCTCCAACTTCGTCATCCAAAGCTCGAAGTCCTTAAGGGGACTGATAACTCTTACTAGCCTGGTACCATCAGTAAGGTACTTTAGGTCAAACTTAGGCAATGAATATTCTTCAGCAGCAGTGGTGGCTAATATGGGAAAGCTTTTTTGCCCTAACGGCCTAGATTTCCAGTAAGAAGGCAGAAATTCACTCAGCCTCTCGTCAGAAGTACAAACCTGGGCTAAAGGACCGGAAAGCGCGTAGGGTTTACCTGAAACAATTAAAGGGATCATTACCTGGAACTGGTAGATGCTCTGAGACGCTTTAGTGGTAGGTTCCGGCACACAGTGGCGATTTTCCACTAGTTGAGGGCCAGGAAAGTTTGCAAAAGGAGGGATGGTTTGTTTGAACTAAGTAACTCGTCCCTTCTAGGTTTTCTTTTCCTGAACTTTGGATTGGGAAGAGGCCATTGTTGAAAGAAGTGAAAGAAAATGGTTTTTTCTCTAAGTTTGGTAAAGAAAACTGAAGAAAGAAACAAGATGCTTGAGATTCTGGAAAGTGTAAAAAGTTCACAAAATGGTGAAGGAAGGTATTTATAGGCGTTTGAGAATCTTGAAAGGTTCAAATCCACCGTTGAAGTTAATCAGATAGTGGGACACATGTTTTATTTTGAGAAATGATGAGTGTTGGCAGTTATGGTCAGATTGCAAAACATACATTTTCAAGACAAAGTAATGATAAATACGGCTGAAAAGACGTTTAAGGATTTACCATGATGGCGTGATGTCATAAGCGTGGGGTAAAATAAAGTGAACAGTTAGCCACTAAACAAGTAGTGGGTGGTTCAGTCAAGGCCATGCAAATTCACACGCGTCGAAACGGTTGAAGAAATGGCCTTCCTACCAAGACTGGCGAAAGGACATTTCTTGGGGGCAATTTGTTAGCTCTCATTTTTGACGCTAGTAGAATTCAGAAGTATCTTAAGTCAGAATGTCATTCTAAAAGCATATGAAGGCTTCGACACAACTATGAGGAAATATGCGTCGAAGAATGGTGGACAAAGTTTCTGGAAAAAATGCTAAATGTTGGAGAAGCTCTCGACCAGGATCATGTCAACGGAAGCGTAAGGCAGTTACCATCAAAGCTGGAGGGAATTCTTAGTATCCAAGTTCAAATTGATAGTGGGCGAACGTGGGAGCGGTTGAAGTTGTAAAAAAGCGCCAAAAAGACACGTTTTGAAGCCAAAATCGTCATCTAGTAGTTACTTGCTAGTATTATAAATAGTTGTCATTTTTATGTAATAAGGGTGTTCATTCATCTTGTAGTAGTCACTCTAAAACACTCAAAGTACCCGCGTGTAGAGAAACGAGTAAGCGAGAATGTACGCGATACAACACCAACTCCTTTTCATTAATGCAATTTACTTGCCTTTACCATTTCTGCGTTTTTACTCCTTCAGCACTTTAACCTTCAGTTTTTACGTTTAAACTACCCTTTTCTTTTCCAAGTTTTTCTGCAAACTTACTTTCATTTACTTTCTACGCAAATTTAAACATTTTTCACTTATTTCAAGCTTTTTACTTTAAAGTCATTTACCTTCAAAGATTGTATGGTCGAACGTGGAGTTCAGATTATAGTCTTTTGCACCTTTATTTTCCAAGTTATTTACAATTACAGCATTTACTTTTGAAGATTTATGGTCGAACGCGGAGTTCAGATTATAATCTTTTGCATATTTACATTATTGCCTTTATTTCAAAGTCATTTACTTTTTAAAACCTTTATGTTATTGCCTTTAATCTTCGACGCATTACTTGCTTTCTTCTAATCTTCAAGTCACTTTTACTTTACAAAGATTTCATAGTCGAACGTGGAGTTCATATTAGGATCTTTTTTGCATACTTAGCACATGTCCTAGGATTTAGTATGGTCGATCCTACAAGTTACTCAATTTTATCCTAAATTGATAGACCAGTGGTTGTTTACCAAAATTCACAGTAAACACTATGATGTGATGAACATCCAGATTGCATGAAAGTTGTTGAAATTGATGCATATTTCTAGAACATTCTAGTAAAAATAAATGATAAAGTTTAGAGAAGACTAAAATAGTCTAAAGTTTCTACATGTCTCTAGATTGTTCCAATAATTCTTATATTAACTTGTAGCCTAGAAAGTTCTATGGTAATGTGATATAGAAAAGACAAAGAAAAGCCTAGATAGTTATATTCTAGAAACATCCTCAAGCACCTATAAATAGACAAGCATATGTGTAATTGTATTCAAGCCTTTAAGGTCCAATGTCAATAACATTGGAGGCTTCATCATACTATTATTCACTTCCTACAATAAGTTGATTACTTATATGTTGCCTCTTGTTCCATATTACTAAGCTAATTCTTACACTACTTGCTACTATCTTTCAACTATCTACTAGAGCGTTTTACACTATCCAACTACATTATAAACTATCATCATTCCCTCAAATCCTAATAGTGACATCAGAGCTACGTCCGATCATTCATTGGGCGTAGAAAACTATTTCTTCTTGTCACCGACTATTTTATTAAAACTAGAAAATGAGATCTCTGACTCAAACACAAAGTAATACAGATAGCGACACGATACGGCTCGGTTTGAGTTCAAACCCAAAATTAAAAAAGAGAGAGGAGTTCAGTCAGCCTAATAGTAAGACCCTCTTAATTTTAAGTCCAAGTAATATTTAAATTATGGAAAATAAGGCTCGAGCTCTGATAGAGCACAAGTGCAGACGATAAAAAAAATTGAGACTTGTGGCCTCTGAGGCTCAACTTGACGACAAGCCTAGGAAGACAAATGCAACTATTAGAACAAGAATGAGTCCATGTCAAAATTCTTCTACAAGAATGACAAAGAGACTCATAAGCAGCTAACAAGCAAAAGTGATCCTTGTCAGAAATATACAATAAGATCGACAAGGAGATTCACATGCAACTAGACAACAAAAGTGATCGTTATTAGAAGTCTTTAACAAGACAAACAAGGAAGATCACAAGCGCAACTAAGGAGCGAGAATGATTATCGTTAAAAACCTTCAACAATGATGAGAAAGAGTTTAATAACAATTATTGTGACAAGTAGTGTGACAAAATTGAATCATGGTGGAGATAATGTTTTTCAAAATAAAATACATTACATAAAAGTATCAATGCAGGAGAAGATAGTTTCACAAATTCACATTTGAAAAACTATGAACTACACTTGGAGTTACTGAAATATGCATCAAGGAGGAGTGTTGAAATTGATGCATATATCTAGAACATTCTAGTAAAAATAAATGAAAAAGTTTAGAGAAAACTAAAATAGTCTAAAGTTTCTACATGTCTCTAGATTGTTCCAATCATTCTTAGATTAACTTATAGCCTAGAAAGTTTTATGTGAACGTAATATAGAAAAGACAAACAAAAGTCTAGATAGTTATATTCTAGAAACATCCTCAAGCACCTACAAATAGACAAGCATATGTGTAATTGTATTCAAGTCTTTAAGGTTCAATGTCAATAATATTGGAGGCTTTATCATACTATTATTTTCCTCCTACAATAAATTGATTACTTATGTGTTATATTTTGTTCTATATTACTAAACTAACTCTAACACTACTTGTTAATATCTTTCAATTATTTACAGCGTTTTTAAACTATCTAACTACATTATAAACTATCATTATTTCCTCAAATACTAACAAAAGTCTCATTATTTCCTCAAGCACATTTCGATTTAGATTCATTGCTAGATGTGGAACTCCTAATGATTTTTTAGGCAGACCACAAGGGGGTTTAACCGTTGTTAGAAGGTTGTGTCATAAAACAAACCATTACATATAGTCCAACACAGAATTGAATAGTTAAATTCAGTAAATCATTTAGGCAGTCAGTAAGGCCGTATTTCCACGAAGAACAAAGATGTCGAAAAAATGTTATGGTAATTAGCAGAATAAAACTTATCCTCAATACTTGTTTGCAGGATATGAAATTCCTCTATTAATTGATGAAATAGACAATCAGAAAATGATAAATGTTACGGGACAACATGTATTAAGTAGCATACGTGGGTTGGATTGTCAATTCTGGTGAGATGAAATTAGGTGTTTTTAGAGTGTCCAATTTAAAGTATTCAAATGGTTAACACTACCATAGTGTATCCAAAACATGTATCCAAATCATCCAAATTTAAACTTAGTATGAAAATATGTTAGACTATAACTTAATGTAAGTTATTTGATGTTAGTGATGTTTAGTTAGTTATTGGTAGTTGAATGAGTTTGTGCAATGCAATTAAACTTAGTATTAAATGGTTATAATAATAACTAATGGTTACAACATGTATGTATTTTGTGTAGTTTGCATTGAAATGTCATAGAAAAGCCTTTCTTACACGTTACATGAAAAAGATGTACTACATGTTGAACCATTGTAAAACACATGAACTTGTACACATAAAATTGTATGATCCAACAACATTTTGTGAGATTGAGAGTTAAAAGTGAAAAACAAATTTCATATACACTAACTTTAGTGCAGGGTTGTTAAACCAAAATTTTGTATAACTTACGTTAGTAATAAAGAATTTGCATTATTGTAGAGCTGACATGGTATCTAAGTGAACTAAAATTTAGTTCCCATTATCTATATAATTAACGTTAACTATGTGAAATATATTATAATATTATTTATTTAATTAATAAAATATTCCAACAATATTAAAGTAATGACATGATATTTAAAAATAGTGGAGTCAAGTTTTGGTTTCTTATAGACAACCATCATTAAAGTAAAAACTACTCAAATCAACTATAAATTTTTTAAATTCTACAAAACACTTTGAGCCCACAAAAAATATCTTAATTTACCCATTTAGTTTACTCCCATTAAAGATGCTCAAGTGTGTGAAGTATACAATGAAAAGTGAAAAAAAATACAGAAGGACACATGTGTAGTTTATAGCTAAATGTAAATTATCATAAAAGGAATTATTTGAATTTAAGTTGTGAAAGAGCATTGTAGTTGACTTTTTTTACTTAATGTGTTAAAATCCTTACACATATATAGGTATGCATTAATCCTTTAATGATAAATTAAAAACCTAATGTAATAGGATTATGATTTAGATAAACACAACTCAATTGCGACAATAAGATAATCATTAAATTTGCAAACATCATTACAAATCTCTTAAGTCATTTGTTCATTAGTTAAAGTTATATTTTAAAAAAAAAATAAAAATGCAAAACGACACCATAAAACTGACATAGTTCTTAGAAGTTGGCATTAATTGTTACATTAGTGATGTCAACAAAACATTATAACACATAAAAAAGTGAGGCTTGCAAATTTATGGCCACATGATCACTCGTTCCTAAGATGCTTGACTTTACTGACAGATTATATTAGAGTTAAGACTTTATCTTGAAAAATATCGTCCAACGATGTTGATACAACAACCCTTTTAGCAAGGGTGTTGCTGGATCTAATTGATGGACTCCAAATTTGGTTTGCAGATGTGATTGGTTGTACAGAGAAGGTTTGTTCAGCAGATTGCCTTAGCTACATATGACATAGATAAGAGGTAAGTACATTATGATTTAAGGAGGATGAAGCATATAGAAACTAATATAGAAGATTAGGAATGAGGACATACAATTGGTTGATCATGAGCGTCGCCTCCAACATTTGTTCTTGATTCCAATACAACAGCATGCGAAGTATGCTGCCAACACATGAGTAAAGCACTTGTTTTCAATTAGTTAATGAGAATATTAACAACAAAATACTGAATGTAAGTTTTTGATTAAGTAGATATTCATAACGATATTGTTTTGTACCTCATTTGGTTTAACATATTCACTTAGGGTTTTGTAAACACCAGTCTCGTTAAGGATTGTTACAATTGAGAATTGTTGGAAAAAAGATTTATACTTGATTCAAAATACTAGCTCTTGGTTCAATAGTTTGTCAAGGTGTATCAAATATATTTTTGGGTTATCCTCTACAGCCTAGTCCAAAAATTACAATAGTCATTGAAAAGTAGTTGAATGAAAATGAAAACTGAAAATTAATGAATAGGTCTTTTAGATGTACTAACCACCTTTATAACTTGTCTCAATTCTCTAACAGTCATATTAATGATTGTGATATAATCTTTATCCCAAAACACAAAGCATCCCACATGCTTATCAAACTCGACTTCTGTTTCTATTTTGTATTTAAGTCATGAAAATAAAATTTGTGTATGAATGTAAAGTAGATTCATAAATAAGAGTTATAAATTAGTGTGTGAAAAAGATAGCTTACTTTGAAATAGGTTTAACATCTTTCACTCCACAAACACACTCAAATTTGGTTCGAGAAGACTTGTTAGATGTTTTACAAGCCGTGCAAGCCTCAAAATACATTTTAAACTTGGAGGCTTTGAATCTTTTGATAGTGCCAATGGTTGTCGTGAAACAATAATTTAATTAGATCATAGTTTGTTAGAGAATATATGAATAAGGTTTTCAGAAATGGAATGCAAAAACTATAACATACCTTCCTCATTTCATTGATTTAACGAATACTCTTGACCTCGTTCGAGTTAGTCCAGTTTTTGTTGGCTGATTATACAAATGAATTTGAAGTTTGGGTTAGAGAATGACACGGTGCATTTAATGATTGTGTTGATCCTAAACTAAAAATTTATGAAATAACAAAATCCATTTTGAATAAGAAAGCATACTGAATAAAGGTAAAGTATGAACCATTGAATGAACAAAACACAAAGTGTCATACTTAAATTTAAATGTGTGAACTTAGGGATGGTCTAAGTTAATGTAAAGTGTCGATCCATTCCATGCATTTGAAAGGCTTGAAAATCCTGATGACGCACCTCAGATAGAGACATTTAGTTACAGAACTGAACAAAAAAATAATGCAACAAAGATAAATATGATTGGGATAATGTGGCTAACCTTGATTTTTCTTACACCATACATGTGTTAAGATAAGAATTTTTGGACCATGACTCTTGTTAGGGCTCTTATAGTTCATGAATTTTTTAGTATAATCATCCCATAATGCAACCTTAATAACATTTCCAACTTCATCACATAAAGTGATATTGGCACAAGATTTTTTACCACCACTGCCCATTTGTGTTTTTGACAACTTCTTGTAGAACTACAATAACGTCTAAAGCATTTCAAAATAATATAAATAAAAATATTAGAATGTCTTGATAATGTTTTAATGTAGTAACAAAACTAAACAATGATATTGATATGATTTGTTTGCATAACAAAAAACTCACCATATAACATATCACATTTGAAATTTCCACTGAGAAAATTTTCAATAGGCTTAAACTTGAATTGGTGTGGTTGCATTTCGGGTATTGCAATTTTTGAAACAATGGTTCCTCCATTGAAGATAAGTTATAGCTTGTTGGGACATACTTTGAAAGGGAGAACATTTACCATTGGCTCTCTATTATAAAGACAATATGTTTCATGTTCCGTAAGTTGTTCAATCCAATCTTTAAACTCTCGGTTCCGAGTTGTCACATGAATTTGATTGCCCTATAATATTATTGTTAAATTAATGACAAGAACAATAGTTATACATAATTAGTAAGGCCAACGATTACCTTCCCATCTTGTATGATTATCTTGATATGTTGTAGTCCACTTTTCTCGTTAACAACCCAAAGGTCAATAAATCTAAAGAGAATTTTTCAAACTTGACTTCCTTTTATCGAGTCCTTGATGAAAATAGTTGGAATTGACATGGATGAGTAAAAATTATGTGAAATGTAAGAAACTCAGCATAGGACAAAATGTAAGAAAAAACAGTGTGTTTATCTAAAGCCTACTTGCTAATAGAAACGGAAGGGAAAACAAAAATGAGATAAAAAAAAAGGAGACTCGATAGGACTTCACCGTCCTATACCTACGTATTCTCTCGTGCAATGGGAAAATCAGAGTCAACGCAGTTCGAAGGACTACAGATGAATGGGGAGGGTTCTCGCCAAGACTTCGGCGTCTTGTGCCTATATATCCTCATCTGGTATAAGAAATCAGAGCGTTCGTAGTTCGGCCTACATATTGATAAGTGTTTATTATGAGTGACGTTAAGTTCGTGTTCTAGCAGTTAGGGTCGATGCATGTTTGCGGTAGAACGAAATAACATGTCCTTTCTAAAAAAAGGTTTGACAAACAATCCCAAAGGATAAAATGATTTGCATTTGTTTGAAGAGTTTAAACATAAGTGAATTAATTTTATTTGAGATGTGTGTTGCATTAAAGTCCCATGTACATAAGGCTCGTGGCGCACAATACTCATCTTATTTATTACATGTTTTGATTTTGTTTTGAGAAAGAAGAGAGAGACTCAAAAGGGCTAAGAGAAAATCTAAGAGAGACTCACGTAGATGTTATCATGCAATATGGACCTATAGTTGAGGTTGAGAAAGGGAAGTCTAACTAATGTTATCATACAAGAGATGGTCCTAAGGTTAAGGTTGAAATGGACTACCCTAATGTTGACATGCAAAGGATTGAGAGCCTAATGTCTATCCTACTCCAAACTTAATCATAAACTAAGTTGGACTAGGTGCCCTAAGGGAAAAATTGATCAAGCACAAGTAAACATTATACAACTCAATCTCAAATAGGAATCCAAAACTCAAAAGAGAAGAAAAGAGATGAAGAGAAGAAAGATGTCAAAGCAACATAATGTAAGAAAAACAAACATCAATGCTTAAGTACCAACATTAAGGATAAAGTCAAAGTATGCTTATCATATGAATCAAAATATCAAAGATGAATAAAGCATACAATCAATATAAACATTTTCAATCATTACAAAACATGCTCAAAGTGTTCATACATTCAAGTTCAAATAGGTAAGCAAAATCAATCAAAGAAGTGATCAAGCAAACATGTCTTGTAATCATAATCAAGCACCAATGATCAATATACAAAAAAAACATGAGTCAAACAAGATAACAATCAAGCAAGGTCATAACTTACAACATATCATGATTAACTCATTTAAAGGACAAAAGAGAAGCACAGCATCATCCAACATGAACCATAGCAAAGGCTATGCATTTGTAAATCATTAACTCATGAAAACAAGTCACAAATGGTTCATGCAATAAGGTTAGGGAATGAAATCAAGATGGGGCATTATAATTTACATTAATATCAATCCAAAAATCAACTCATGGATAAAAATAAGAATCATCAAGAAACAAGTTCATAACATGCATCAAAATTAGGTAAGCATACACCATAATCATCTTCAAAGGAAGGCAAGTAATCAAGCAAGGTGTAAAGACCAAATGATCAACTAATGAACATCAAAGCATGAAGGTCAGAAGCATACTCAAACAAATCAATTAAAAAACAACTTCAAGATATCAATCAAGCTCAAGAAGAATCATATTCAAATCATAAACAAGAAAGTAGACAACCATCAACTCAAGTCGTCCATAAAAAGAATTAAATGATCATGTCAGGAAAGTAAAGCAAAGTGATCATAAGTTGGACATATAAACATGAAGGTAGGGACCTTAAACAATTCAATCAAGTCATACAAGAGTCATTGACATCAAAGGATCACCCAAGAAAACAATCCTAAGAAACTAGGTCAAGAACATCCAAGAATCATGATCAAAACATCATCAAATTGAAAATTCAACCAAAAATAGGTATATGGACAAATAAATGTGGACCCAAAGCTCTAATTAAAGTCAAGATATTCAAGATTAAGCATGAAAAATATCTCAAAAAGATGTAAGAACACAGATTGTTTCTTAGTAATATCTCTATGTTTTGATGATAACACTTGTGAATTTTGTATTCAAGAATTAGATACTCTAAATTTGTTCTAGACTATTTGCTACAGGTACTAAAGAAAATATTCTTAAAGAGAAAATTTGGATCTGAACAGTGATATTATGAAAGGCTTCAAAGGTTCAAGAGCATCTTAGATGAAGATCTGAACGCTGCCTCCAGAAGAATCTGATTGCTATCTACTGAAGATTCTGAAGCAGAAGCCTTTAAAGAATAAAAGACTCTAAGAGTTCAGAAGCTTAGTCATCAGAAGACTCTGAAGATACTGCGCTGCATAAGTATTGAGAATCTAATATAGAAGACTCTGCTCTGACAGAACTACACGCTCAAGCACACAAGCTGCACATACTCTGATTCAGCATAATCTGAAGAACATCCCAAGACTCTGCAGATCCAGAAGATCTCTACTCTGGAGATTCAGAAGATCCAGACTCTGATGTTGATAGCTGAACTTACTTAGTGAAGAAGATTTGAATATGTACGTTGGCATATCTCAACAGCTCTTTCCTCTTTTATGCTAGACACAAGAACACAAACAAAAAGGTTTTATCTGTGCATTCCATTCTAAGGAAAGTTTCTACAAAGTAAAAGACAAAAGGCTCCAGGCTTTTTCAGCACAACCTCCAACGTTGAGAAGACTTCATGGATCTAAGTGTCTATATAAAGAAGTTCACTCCATCTTCTTCAGTAACAAACAACTTGCAAAAATTCACTAAAAGCAAATCTCTCAAAAGTTCTTACATTCTATTTGCTGTAACATTGTTCTTAAACTTTAGAGAAATATCACAGTTGTGATAATAGCTTTTTAGAAGCATTCTTACTCTTGTAATAGTTTTATATTGATTGTAAAAGGTTTCCTTAAGAGGATCCAGTTGGGATCAGTAGCTCTTGAGAAGACTAAGAACAGTTGTTCTTAGGTGTTACTATTGTAATCTGTTTGATTAAATAGTGGATTAAGTCCTTGACTGAGAAAGGCAAATCACTCTTGAGAGGGTGGACTGGAGTAGTTGAGTTCAACGAACCAGGATAAAAATAACTGTGTTTGAATATTTGATTATTTGTCATACTTATTCAACCCCCCCCCCCCCCCTTCTAAGTATTTTTCTCACCTTCAGTTGGCTTCAGAGCTCCGGTTCTGCGTGTGCTACCACTTAACCGTGTCAGTAAAGATCCAGTGAGAAAAGTTACTTTGGTATATATTTGTTTGTCATTATGGGTGATGTTTCTACATCCAATACAGCTAGTTGTAACAAATATGAAGGGGATAGAATCAGCACAAAGCCTCCCATTTTTGATGGAGAGAAATTTGATTACTGGAAGGACAGGATAGAAAGTTTCTTCCTTGGGTATGATGCTGATTTGTGGGACTTGGTCATTGATGGTTATGAACATCCTACAAATGAGGATGGCAAGAAAATTGATAGAAAATCAATGACAGAAGCCCAGAAGAAGGATTTCAAAAATCACCATAAGGCTAGGACAATATTGCTTAATGAAATCTCTCATACTGAGTATGAAAAGATTACTAACAGAGAAACAGCTCATGGAATGTTTGAGTCACTTAAAATGACTCATGAAGGAAATTCTCAAGTGAAGGAGACCAAGGCTCTGGCGCTTATACAGAAGTATGAGGCATTCAAAATGGAAGAATCTGAAAATATAGAAACTATGTTTTCTAGATTTCAGATCCTTACAGCTGGTCTAAAGGTTCTGGACAAGGAATACTTCACATCAGATCATGTAAAGAAAATCATCAGAAGTCTACCTACCAGATGGAGACCAATGGTGACTGCCTTGAAGATGGCTAAAGATCTGAACAAGATATCTTTAGAAGAACTCATAAGCTCACTAAGGAGCCATGAAATTGAGCTTGAGGAAGATGAGCCTCAGAAGAAAGAGAAAGGTAATCTATTGCTTTAAAATCTAATAAATATGCTAAATCTTTGCAGGTTATTGAAGAAAGCTCTGAAGGATCTTCTTTTGAAGAAGAAGATGAATTATCCATGTTGTCCAGAAGGATCAACAGACTCTGGAAGCACAAGGGAAATAAGTTCAACAACTTCAGAAAATCTGATCAGAGAAAGGAATCTTTTGGACACAGAAGATCTGGCAAGAAAGAAGTTGTATGCTATGAGTGCAAAGAACCTGGGCATTTGTAACACGGTGGGAGAACTGACTTTAAACAATGTTGCGGATAGCAAGAGTCGCCACCGTCTCTAGAACAATGTCAGACTTCTTCAGATGTAGAGCTGCAGCAATAACTTCTGGTTTAAGCTCCTTCTCTAAGCCTGTGAATGGCTTTTGATCAAGAACAGGTATACCCAGAAGTTTAGAGAACTCCTCCATGGTTGGAACCAGCTGATAATCAGGAAATGTAAAGCAATGGTGCTTAGGGTCAAAGAACTGAAACAGCACACTCATCATGTCTTCACTGAACCCTGAAGTAACTAGATCCAATAAGTGACCATGTCTCTTGTTGAACTGGGAATGATCAGGCACCAGGGAAACCAACTCCTTGAGCTTAGCAGGTATCCCTACAAAGTTGATCCTGATGGTGTTTCTACTAGCAGAAGCCATGACCTGCAACAAAGAACAAAGATAAATCCTTTGGTCCTTGAAATGGTTAGGGAAAATGATATGCTTATGATGCATGATGATGTCATGATGTCATGCTCAATCACAAACATGTGGCACACACAAACAAGTCACACCATAGCCCTAGGTTTAAAGGCTTGCATGAGGTTCAAAGGCAAGTACCCTCCCCTGAAGTTAGATGGTTCATCCTGTCCTACAAAAGTAACCAGGTTCTAAGGGATCTCAATATCATTGATCCTTCACAAGGGTGGTTGTTCAGAAGGCAACTTACTTGCCAACCAAAACCCTCCAAGTTTAAGATCTCAATGAGCGTAGTATCGAGTGTCAACCAACTTCAGTCTGCACCAAAGCCGGTTACCTCACTACTTTCTAAAGGCCAAGATGAGTTAACTAGGGTTCTAAAAGTCAGTTAGTGCATTGACAACATATGGCAGCCTCAATATTATCCTCAACTTGACTTAAGGAATATAAGCACCAACCAAGAAGTCGCACTAACTATGGCCACCAGATCAACCGTATCGATATACGTCGTACAGTTTCCTTGGTCTATTGCCATTTACCTAAGGTACACTAGATCCGGGTTAGGACCTTTCACACATAAGAGCACCCCAACAATATAATAATAAAGCAAACAAGGCAAACAATTTAAAGTGATCTTAATTCCTAAGGGTACCCCTCTTAAATAAATCCCCAGCAGAGTCGCCAGTTCTGTAACACGGTGGGAGAACTGACTTTAAACAATGTTGCGGATAGCAAGAGTCGCCACCGACTTTTATTTTATCCATAAGGAAAGGTTATAAAAGAACAGGAAAGACCTTAGAGAATATTTTGGGTCCGGGGGGTAGGTTATGAAAAGGGAAGGTGTTAGCACCCTTTTCATCCATGGTTATCCATGGGCTCTTAGGTACTTAAGCTCACTTTTGAATTGTTTTGAAAGTGTAGTGTGTGAATAGAAAATTTTCAGAATAGTTAATAATAATCCGTGTATGGATGTGAAAAAAAACTTGTTTGAAAATTTTGTTGGAAATTTGTTTAAGTGTGAAAAAGTTTTGAAGTGAGCAAGCACCTAGGAGTAACCTACCCTAATGTTTAAAGGTCTTTCTTATTCTTTATTCTTTCCTTTAGTAAGACTATCCCTACTATAATGGAGTAGGTAGTCCTTACTTTGGATGTTAAGGGACATGTGAGGGACAATTGGATTTTTGAAGGCCATTGTGGGATGTAATAAGCACATATAAGGGACCATCATCATTTTTCGAAAGGGACTTGATTCGTAAAGGCAACCATAAGGGACTTTGATGATTTTTTTATTTGAGGGACTTGCTTTATACACCCCACTTAACCATTATTCGTAGGCAACTTGAGGGATATCCTTAGGAAGTGAGACGGCGATTAAAATCGACTTACGTGTGTGACGTATTTATTTTAATTATCTTTATTTAAAAGTGATCTAAATTTATTTTAATATTACATACATGTTGTTACACTCCCTAATTACTAACCATAATAATAATTAAATAATTAAACAACTTTACATCCAAGAAACAATTACAAAATAATAAGCAAAATAATTAAATAGCAAAGATAAATAAAATATAAATAAGCAATAATAAATAATAAAGGGGGTTAATTCTAAGTTTACTCGGCAAGACATCGCATCTTGTGCCTACGTATCCTTACGGGAGTGGAATCAGAGTAATCGTAGTTCCCCTCAATAGGGAGGTTAGAAACTTCTTGACTGTGGTCAAGGTCTCAAGGGGAATAAACGCATCTTAAGGACACGCTTACGTGGAGTGTAGAAACTCCAAATCTCTACGTTGAAATGTTAAGTTGTAATTAGGGTTAAATTAGGGATTCCACGGCGGGAAACCCTAAAATGAGCGCGGCGGCTCTTTGACCTAATGCTAAGGGTAAAATTGTAATTTTGCCTGCGGCGAGGCATTTGTGAAAATTAGGGTTTGTAGTTTGTAGTTTTGAGGATTTGAAATTGAATGTGTGAAGTTTTACGGACTATTGGCGCGGCGGCCAAACAGTTAGACCTAACCTTCGGATGTGTGCAATGTGACAGAAATAATAGTAAACGCGTGAGATAATTGAATCATGCAAACAGGGAGATAATGTCATAATTTAAACCATGCAAGCAGAAATTTAAAGGCAGAATTTAAAGAGCGATTGTTAAGTTCGCGAGGTTACATGAGAGGAGCAGATACAATATGATAATGAAATTTGAATTGAACAATAATAAAATAAAATAAATAACGGTTCTAGTTATTATTTTAAAAAAAGATTTTAGTTATTATTTTAAATTTATCTAAAAAAAAGTTTTTCTTAAAAATAATAGGTTTTCATATTAATTTGGAAAAGATGTTAATGTTATTTATTTTAAAAAACAGATTTTTATATTATAACAAATTTTAATAAATTAATGATAACAATAATAATAATAATGGTAATAATAATGATAATAATGATAATAATAATAAATAATGATAATAATAATAATAATAATAATAATAATAATAATAATAATAATAATAATAATAATAATAATAAAGCAATAACGAATTTCAAATGTGCCAAATAACCCAACAATGTTGCTAACGCAGAAATGCGCTCATCGCAACCAGATCTAAATCGGACGAAACAAAATTTATCGCAAAGAAAAAGAAATTAAGCAAAAAATAGTAATATTGCTCACACAAAAATGCGATCATCGCAACCGGATCGAACTAACACAAATGTCACGCGTCATGCACACAAATGTGCAAACATCGTATCGACATAATTCGATCAAAAATCTTATATATATAAACTCTAACAATTTAAAAATTATATATATATAAACGTAACAGTAATAGATAAAGAAAAAGAAATAACGGTAATAGATGAAGAAAAAGAAATAACGGTAAAAGATGAAGAAAAAGAAACAACAGTAATAGATGAAGGAAAAGAAATAACGGTAAACGATGAAGAAAAAGAAACAATAGTAATGGATGAAGAAGAAAACTAAATAACGGCAAACGGCACTCACTCCTCTTAGGTTTTTTTCATTCTCCCCTTTTTTCCAACAAGGCAACACATGTATATATAGGGAACAAATTAGGGTTAACACCAAATTGTCAATAATGTCCCTAAAGCCCATTTTAAAGCCCAAACTAAATAATTAGTTAAGAAAAAATAAAATTTAAATAATTTAAAATAATTAAAATAAACTTAAAATAAAAACTAATAATCCTATTGATTCCTAAAATAAAAAATATTATAAAAAGAACAAAATTTTTTTCAATATTTTTTATTTTATGATTTTTTGGATATTTTTATGAATAATTTAGAAAAAAGTGAAAAAAATAATATTTTAAAAAATGATTTAATTAAAATACGAAAATAATAATTAAATAATAATAAAAAACTATTTTTGTTATTTTTTTAATGAAAGATAGAAAAATTTAGAGTAAAAATAATAAAAAACAAAAAAAAGTGACAAAGGTGAGATTCGAACTCTCAACCTCTCACACTCATAACTCCTTACACATGTCCTCCTGCCAATTGTGCCATTTTTACTTTTTAGAAAAAAAAGTGCATGCCATATGATATTTACCTGCAAAAAGTCAAACGACTACACAAATTTGTTAGTAATTGATTAAATGCAATGAAATGCGACGACAAATCTTAGGGCAAAATTTGGGGTATTACAGATATTATGATAATATTTCTCACCCAACCTCTCTTTGATGTTGGCAAAAAAAATCATGAAGTTTGACTTTGGTTTGACCACAGTTGACCTCAGTTTGACTTTTTAACTGCATTGACTGCTTTTGACTTATCTGATCATCTGACTGAGCAAACTTTTGAGAAAAGTCTTGAAACTTGACATGGGGGTTCTTATACACATATAAGATGTTATGAAGCTCACTTGAAGTCTTGGAAGTCCATTTAGCCTGATTAAAGTCAAAACCCTAGTTTTGGATGCACTGCTTAGGAGGTGCATTGTCTGAGGGAATTGTCAACTCTTCTGACCAATTATGAATTTTGTGAACCTTGTGAACCTTCTTGGAACACAAAGTCTTGTATTGTGAGGGCAAATTTTGGGGTGCAACAGCTGCCCCTGTTCAATTTTCTGAAACCTGAGGGGTTAGATTGGTATATTTGCCAGTCGTAACCTGGAAGGTTGAAGGGGATTGAACACAAAAGCCCAAAAATTTGCACTCACCAGTGCATGGAGTGATATTGATGGTTGGTTGAACATGATTGAGTGGGCTTAAAGATGCCACTAGGGGAAAGTTCTTCAGTAGTATAATGAGAGCTGTCAGGAGTCTGGAGTAATACTGATGTAACAGCATGTCTTCATGAGGATAGAGCGATCAATAATGATAACCCTAAAGCAGTCTTGAAGTGATAAATCGGACCTCAGGAGGATAGAGCAATCAATAGCTCTAAAGCAGTCTTGAAGTAATAATGGCTTCAGGAGGATAGAGCAATCAATAGCTCTAAAGCAGTCTTGAAGTAATAGAATGGCTCCAGGAGGATAGAGCAATCAACAGCTCTAAAGTAGTCTTGAAGTAATGATTTCAGGAGGATAGAGCAATGAATAGCTCTAAAGCAGTCTTGAAATAATAACGTGATATGTCTTCAGGAGGATAGAGCAATCAATAGCTCTAAAGCAGTCTTGAAGTAATGATTTCAGGAGGATAGAGCAATGAATAGCTCTAAAGCAGTCTTGAAATAATAATGTAATTTCAGGAGGATAGAGCAATGAATACTCTAAAGCAGTCTTGAAGTAATGATTTCAGGAGGATAGAGCAATGAATAGCTCTAAAGCAGTCTTGAAATAATAACGTGATATGTCTTCAGGAAGATAGAGCAATCAATAGCTCTAAAGCAGTCTTGAAGTAATGATTTCAGGAGGATAGAGCAATGAATAGCTCTAAAGCAGTCTTGAAATAATAATGGCTTCAGGAGGATAGAGCAATCAATAGCTCTAAAGCAGTCTTGAAGTAGTAATATGACCTCATGAGGATAGAGCAATGAATAGCTCTAAAGCAGTCTTGAAGTAATAGGATGATTTCAGGAGGATAGAGCAATCAGTAGCTCTAAAGCAGTCTTGAAGTCATGAGAGGCTATCAGGAGGATAAAATAACCCTGAGGTTACAATAAAGCAGTCCCAAAGTAATAAGAATCTCATCAGGAGGATAAAGTAATCCTGAGGTTACAATAAAGCAGTCCCAAAGATCATAAGATTGTTTGTTGGATAATTAACCTGAAAACAAGGTAGCATTCTGTATAACAACATTAGTTTATGCTTTATGTATGCATGTATGACATGATGCACTTTGGTAATGTACTATAGACATATATGTTATGGTATGATGTAAATGATGTATGTATGATATGACACTGCTGGAAGTGTCTGGATATCCTTGTATAACAACTGCTGGCCAAGGAAAATAAATCCCGATTCGTTGTTGAAGAATATATAACCCTCCGTCTGCTGGGGATAACAAGGTATAGATAACCTCCCGTTGTTGGGGATAACAAGGTATAGATAACCTCCCGTTGTTGGGGATAACATGGTATAGATAACCTCCCGTTGTTGGGGATAGTAGGGTATAGATAACCTTCGTTTTCGTTTGATAGTAGGATAAGTATAACATCTCGTCTTCGTTCATCGTGCCCTTATTGGAAAGTAATTTCCCGTATATCCGTATGAGGATAAAAGAGATGGATATAAATTCCAGGGGAGATTAGACTTTGTGAAAATGGATTAGTCCTACTGATGGTTTGTAACTGTCTTGTAAAGATGAACCGGCGAAGCTTCGTTGAAATCCTTCCCTCGTTCGTCCTTAGTAAATACTATTACTGCATTTTCATGCATTTCTGGTAAACATCAATCATATTAAAAGCATACATGCATTTCTGGTAAACATCAATCATATTCAAAGGCATACATACATTCAAACACAACCAATGGACGTTTCGCTTATGTAAATAGGGTAAAAGTAAATCTGGATTCAAAAGATGGAATTTATTTATATCAAAAGTGACCCATACACGGGTAAGTTTGTACAAGGAGACATAAACCCTAGTAAGAGAATTTTGTCATGAAATTTTACAAAAAGAACCAGCTATGTGGGAAATAATCCTATTGAGTTTCAATTCTACTATTGCCACTCAAGTATCTCATCTTCTTGCTGTTGAGACGGAAACGATTGGATTGAGCTTTATCTGTTTGAGCTTGAGTAAGTAGTACAACTGGTTGCAGTTTCATGAGTGATCCGAACGAGACATAGTCATACGCTTTAATCCCTAACTTTTGCCTGGATTGCCCTTTCAGGTTTTCAATCCACCGGGATACCCTTTTTTGCCCAAGCCGCCTTTTCAGGTTTTCGACTTGCCGGGTGTACATCTTTTTATATATATATCCCTACTTTTTGCCAAAACCCTTTTGGTTTGCCGGGATGCCCTTATTTTTGCCTAGGCCTGTCAACCTAGCGGGTCTCTTTTTATGCGTAGTATTTTTTAACTATGTCTGCGTTTACAGGTTGTGGAAAGTCTTCACCATCCATTGTAGTCAGTATCATGGCACCTCCTGAGAACACTGTCTTGACTACAAATGGTCCCTCATATGTTGGAGTCCACTTGCCCCTTCAGTGTCAATCTCATTGCAGTATGCAGGCTTCTCAAATCTATCAATGGTAATCTTGGGAGCTTCATCATCCCAGCTGATCTCAAACATAGATGCCATGGTGGCCAATGCGTCTGCCAACTGATTCTCTCTTCGTGGAATATGTCCAAAAGTAATCTCTTTGAAATGTGGGATCAAAGACAACACATGTTCTCTGTAAGGAATGAGATTATCATGCTTTGTATCCCAATCTCCTTTAATCTGACTTACTACCAGAGCTGAATCTCCATACACCTCAAGGAACTGAATCTTCATATCAATAGCAACTTGCATACCCATGATACATGCCTCATACTCAGCCATGTTATTGGTACAATAGAAACAAAGTCTGGCAGTAATCGGGGTATGACAACCTTCAGGGGAACTAATCACAACACCAACACCATTACCATGTGCATTGGAGGCACCATCAAAAGCCATAGTCCATCGGGATCCTTGTTCAGGTCCGTCATATTGTCCAGGTTCTTTGGTAACAGACATAATGTCTTCATCAGGGAACTCAAAATTCATTGACTGGTAATCACCTACTGCTTGATGAGCCAAATGATCAGCAACAACACTCCCCTTAATGGCCTTTTGAGTAGTATACTGTATATCATATTCCGTCAAGATCATTTGCCATCTTGCAATTCTTCCGGAGAGAGCAGGTTTCTCAAATATGTACTTGATTGGATCCATCTTCGAAATCAACAAGGTAGTATGGGTCAACATATACTGTCTTAGTCGGCGAGCAGCCCATGCCAAAGCGCAGCAAGTTTTCTCGAGCAGTGAGTATCTTGTTTCACAGTCGGTAAACTTTTTGCTAAGGTAGTATATTGCCTGCTCTTTTCGACCAGACTCGTCATGTTGCCCCAATACACACCCCATTGAGTTGTCTAATACTGTTAAATACATAATCAAGGGTCTTCCATCAACTGGCGGCATTAAAATTGGAGGTTCTAGCAAATATCTCTTGATTTCATCAAAGGCAGTCTGGCACTCATCATTCCATTCCATCACCTGATCTTTCTTCAACAACTTGAAGATTGGCTCACAGATGGTAGTTAATTGGGAAATAAATCTTGCAATGTAGTTCAATCGTCCCAAGAAACCTCTAACCTCCTTCTCAGTACGGGGAGCTGGCATCTCTCGTATAGCTTTCACTTTTGCAGGATCCACTTCAATACCTTTTCCACTGACAATGAAACCCAGGAGCTTTCCAGATCTAACTCCAAAAGTACACTTGTTTGGATTTAATCTCAACCTGTATTTCTTCAACCTCTCAAACAACTTGTGCAGATGATCAAGATGTTGTTCTTCATTCCGAGACCTGGCTATCATATCATCCACATATACCTCTATCTCATGATGAATCATATCATGAAACAAAGCCACCATGGCACGCTGATATGTTGCCCCTGCATTCTTCAAACCAAATGGCATTACCTTATAGCAAAAGGTGCCCCACTGTGTCACAAATGTAGTCTTCTCCATATCTTCAGGTGCCATCTTGATTTGATTGTAACCAGAGAAACCATCCATAAAAGAGAATACCTTATGCTGAGCAGTGTTGTCTACCAGGATATCAATATGAGGAAGTGGAAAGTCATCTTTAGGGCTAGCCTTGTTCAGATCTCTGTAGTCTACACACATACGTACCTTACCATCTTTCTTAGGAACTGGTACCACATTTGCAACCCACTGAGGGTAAGAAGTTACGGCCAAGAACCCTGCATTGAACTGTTTCATTACCTCTGCTTTGATCTTTTCTGACATTTCAGGACGCATACGACGAACCTTCTGCTTCTTTGGACGACAATCTTCTTTCACTGGCAAACGGTGAACCACAATGTCTGTATCCAACCCTGGCATATCTTCATAAGACCAAGCAAAGATCTCCACACAGTCACGTAGCATCTGAATCAACCTGCTCTTGACACTGTCCTCTAAATCAGCCCCTATTTTGACCTCTTTTCTGTTTTCTTCAGTTCCCAGATTCACAACTTCGACTGGCTCTTCATGTGGCTGTATAGCTTTCTCTTCTTGTTGTAACAACCTAGCAAGCTCTACAGGTATTTCACAATCGTCCTCGTTTCCGTCTTCAGTTTGATAGATCGGATTCTCGAAATTGTAATTGGCAATAGTAGAACTGTTATCAACTGGATCCAGAGTGGATGAGGATCTGCATTTTAGTGACGTGGGTGTGTGTAAGAACACATAGCTGATAAAGCAAAAATAAAAGAAAAAGAAAGACAAGGAACACACTATTTACGAAAACGAAACGTCCACTGATTTTATTGAATGCAGTATGCAAATGAAATGACAACCCGTAACAAGCACACCATTGTGCCCCGGGTAAGGCACATGGCTTGAAAGTTTTAATTGTTCCAGAAATTACAAATTTAAAAACATAACACAGTAATAGTATTTACTCCTGACTAAAGGAGATAGGGATAACATCTTCAGCTTTCCAATTATTGAGTCCAGCACCCACAGTAGGAAAAATCCATGCCTCCAAGTTGTAGTCTTCATCTTGATCTCCCACGGCATTGATAACCCCTTGATTGGTGATACGAATAGCACGGGCACGACGGACAGCCTTCTGGGACTCTTCTTCCACCATAGCTTTTGCATCATTGAGGGAGGCCATTGCCATTGTTGGAGGGTTTCTGATGACCACAGGAGCCTTCTTCACAGCAGGAGGAGTCACACAATCCTTAACAGCCCAGGGAACCACTTCAAATGACTGACATGGAGTTTCAATGTATTCACCTTCTACTTCGAGATACTTGAAAGTGTTTACATGGCTGACAAAGTATTCTTCCTCTCCAAAGACAGTAACAACTTTTCCATTCACCGGATATCTCAACTTTTGATGTAATGTGGAGGTCACCGCACCTGCCCCATGGATCCAGGGACGACCAAGCAGACATGAGTACGAAGGACGAATATCCATCACATAGAATGTAGCAGTAAACACCTGAGAGCCAACCTTGATTGGAAGATCAATTTCCCCATGCACTACTCTTCTAGAACCATCAAAAGCCTTTACCACAATATTACTGGGCTTCAATACCGTATCTTCAGGACTCAGCTTGTTCAGGACTTCCTTAGGCAACACATTCAGAGAGGAACCATTGTCTATCAGCACATGAGACAGGGTAGTGCCCCTGCATTCAATTGAAATATGCAAGGCCCTATTATGATCCCTCTTGGCAGGGGTCAAGTCAGCATCAGAAAATCCTAACCCGTTGTCATAGGTCAGGTGAGCAACACAATTCTCAAACTGGTCCACAGAAATTGCACTGGGTACATGAGCCATCTTTAGAAACTTGATCAATGACTTCGCATGAGCCTCAGAACATAATAACAGGGAGAGCATAGAAATCTTTGAGGGAGTATGCCCCAGCTGATCAACAATATCATAATCACTCTTGCGAATGATTTTCAATACTTCTTCCATCTGCTTAGAGAGGTCATCAGCAGCTGGCACATCAGTAGATACAGGCTCAATAACAGGACCCTTGCCCCGAGCATCAGTGGTGGAAGTAACAGCAGGAGTAACTGCACTCTTAGAAGCAACTGGAGGAGAGAAGACTCTTCCACTACGGGTGATCTTGCTAGATCCAGCAATATTATCAATGTCAACAGGCATATCAGGTAAAGGCTCCTGCCCCTTGGATAGGTTCAGGATCAGCTCTTGGAACTGTGCATTCTGTGCCTGGAGATCCTTAACTGATTGTTCAAGAGCCATTGCTGAAATAAACAGCGAGAAGATGAGAAACCTGTGCACAATTATAAACCTGTGATGCAATGATATGGGAATGCATATGCAATGTTTTCAAGGACCGCAGGATTTAAATTTGCTTAAACAAACAAGAAAGTAACTTTTTATTAGTAATAACTTGTTTTGCCTTTTAGGCTTACAAAAAATGAAAACGAAATAAGTACAAAAGATGGGGTTTTAAGTCTCCCATGGACGTTTCCTCTTTGTGTTGAGGTATGAGTTGAGGTTTCGTTCCTCATGAAGTAGCTTTGTTAGCTCTAGGATCCTTGCTTGGCTTGCTTTGTAATGAGCCTCGAAAGTATCCCTTTGCTCTTTCAGTTGGATCCATGATCTCTGCAAGTCTTCCATATCAGTAGGCATGTCTGGGTGACGGATGGTATAAGCTGTGTCTCCTTCAGCAACAGGTTCCATGGTAACTGGTAGGACGGCAGGATATGGCATCATGAGTGTCTGAGCACGAGATCGTACCCATCTGAGATAAGCCTCCATAGGAATAGTGTACTTAGGCTCCAGTGTCTTGCTGTCAATCCTGTTTACCTTTCCCCAAGCTCGGATGAATCTCTGACGGTAACCCTGAAGATCGTTGTCGTAATCAAACACAATGCCCTGAATCAAC
The DNA here is from genome assembly GCA_963859935.3 of Lathyrus sativus. Classification (NCBI taxonomy): domain Eukaryota; kingdom Viridiplantae; phylum Streptophyta; class Magnoliopsida; order Fabales; family Fabaceae; genus Lathyrus; species Lathyrus sativus. The sequence goes on along the minus strand of OZ012740.1, from coordinate 520,394,921 downwards.
ATGTCATGTGGACCATCGCTCCGGGCGTAACCAAACTGTCGTAAAGCTAGAGATGGGTTGTAGGTGATGCCTCCTCTTATGCCTAGAAGTGGCACATTAGGAAACTCCCCACAACGGTCAATGATGGTGACATTCTCCATAGATCTGGAGCACCAATGGATGTCTGAGTGAGAAAGTGACATGATCCTCTTGGACCATCTGAACCCTTGCTCATTCTTCATTACTGAGCGAGGAAGGTGAGAAATAAACTACCTAGAAAGTAAAGGTATGCAGCACATCAAAGTTCCTCTTGCCCTTGTAGTACGGGTGTGAAGAGAATGTAAGATGTCTCCAAGTAAGATAGGCACTGGATTGTGACTCAGGAATATGTTGATGGCATGAACGTCTATGAACTGATCAGGATTGGGGAACAACACTAAGCCATAAATCAATAAGGCTAAGATCTCCTCAAAAGCATCGTAGCTCATAGCCTTCAAGAACATTTGAGCTTTATCCACTAATACCTTGGCAAGAATACCTTTAACTCCACTTCTCGTCTCTAGAACAATGTCAGACTTCTTCAGATGTAGAGCTGCAGCAATAACTTCTGGTTTAAGCTCCTTCTCTAAGCCTGTGAATGGCTTTTGATCAAGAACAGGTATACCCAGAAGTTTAGAGAACTCCTCCATGGTTGGAACCAGCTGATAATCAGGAAATGTAAAGCAATGGTGCTTAGGGTCAAAGAACTGAAACAGCACACTCATCATGTCTTCACTGAACCCTGAAGTAACTAGATCCAATAAGTGACCATGTCTCTTGTTGAACTGGGAATGATCAGGCACCAGGGAAACCAACTCCTTGAGCTTAGCAGGTATCCCTACAAAGTTGATCCTGATGGTGTTTCTACTAGCAGAAGCCATGACCTGCAACAAAGAACAAAGATAAATCCTTTGGTCCTTGAAATGGTTAGGGAAAATGATATGCTTATGATGCATGATGATGTCATGATGTCATGCTCAATCACAAACATGTGGCACACACAAACAAGTCACACCATAGCCCTAGGTTTAAAGGCTTGCATGAGGTTCAAAGGCAAGTACCCTCCCCTGAAGTTAGATGGTTCATCCTGTCCTACAAAAGTAACCAGGTTCTAAGGGATCTCAATATCATTGATCCTTCACAAGGGTGGTTGTTCAGAAGGCAACTTACTTGCCAACCAAAACCCTCCAAGTTTAAGATCTCAATGAGCGTAGTATCGAGTGTCAACCAACTTCAGTCTGCACCAAAGCCGGTTACCTCACTACTTTCTAAAGGCCAAGATGAGTTAACTAGGGTTCTAAAAGTCAGTTAGTGCATTGACAACATATGGCAGCCTCAATATTATCCTCAACTTGACTTAAGGAATATAAGCACCAACCAAGAAGTCGCACTAACTATGGCCACCAGATCAACCGTATCGATATACGTCGTACAGTTTCCTTGGTCTATTGCCATTTACCTAAGGTACACTAGATCCGGGTTAGGACCTTTCACACATAAGAGCACCCCAACAATATAATAATAAAGCAAACAAGGCAAACAATTTAAAGTGATCTTAATTCCTAAGGGTACCCCTCTTAAATAAATCCCCAGCAGAGTCGCCAGTTCTGTAACACGGTGGGAGAACTGACTTTAAACAATGTTGCGGATAGCAAGAGTCGCCACCGACTTTTATTTTATCCATAAGGAAAGGTTATAAAAGAACAGGAAAGACCTTAGAGAATATTTTGGGTCCGGGGGGTAGGTTATGAAAAGGGAAGGTGTTAGCACCCTTTTCATCCATGGTTATCCATGGGCTCTTAGGTACTTAAGCTCACTTTTGAATTGTTTTGAAAGTGTAGTGTGTGAATAGAAAATTTTCAGAATAGTTAATAATAATCCGTGTATGGATGTGAAAAAAAACTTGTTTGAAAATTTTGTTGGAAATTTGTTTAAGTGTGAAAAAGTTTTGAAGTGAGCAAGCACCTAGGAGTAACCTACCCTAATGTTTAAAGGTCTTTCTTATTCTTTATTCTTTCCTTTAGTAAGACTATCCCTACTATAATGGAGTAGGTAGTCCTTACTTTGGATGTTAAGGGACATGTGAGGGACAATTGGATTTTTGAAGGCCATTGTGGGATGTAATAAGCACATATAAGGGACCATCATCATTTTTCGAAAGGGACTTGATTCGTAAAGGCAACCATAAGGGACTTTGATGATTTTTTTATTTGAGGGACTTGCTTTATACACCCCACTTAACCATTATTCGTAGGCAACTTGAGGGATATCCTTAGGAAGTGAGACGGCGATTAAAATCGACTTACGTGTGTGACGTATTTATTTTAATTATCTTTATTTAAAAGTGATCTAAATTTATTTTAATATTACATACATGTTGTTACACTCCCTAATTACTAACCATAATAATAATTAAATAATTAAACAACTTTACATCCAAGAAACAATTACAAAATAATAAGCAAAATAATTAAATAGCAAAGATAAATAAAATATAAATAAGCAATAATAAATAATAAAGGGGGTTAATTCTAAGTTTACTCGGCAAGACATCGCATCTTGTGCCTACGTATCCTTACGGGAGTGGAATCAGAGTAATCGTAGTTCCCCTCAATAGGGAGGTTAGAAACTTCTTGACTGTGGTCAAGGTCTCAAGGGGAATAAACGCATCTTAAGGACACGCTTACGTGGAGTGTAGAAACTCCAAATCTCTACGTTGAAATGTTAAGTTGTAATTAGGGTTAAATTAGGGATTCCACGGCGGGAAACCCTAAAATGAGCGCGGCGGCTCTTTGACCTAATGCTAAGGGTAAAATTGTAATTTTGCCTGCGGCGAGGCATTTGTGAAAATTAGGGTTTGTAGTTTGTAGTTTTGAGGATTTGAAATTGAATGTGTGAAGTTTTACGGACTATTGGCGCGGCGGCCAAACAGTTAGACCTAACCTTCGGATGTGTGCAATGTGACAGAAATAATAGTAAACGCGTGAGATAATTGAATCATGCAAACAGGGAGATAATGTCATAATTTAAACCATGCAAGCAGAAATTTAAAGGCAGAATTTAAAGAGCGATTGTTAAGTTCGCGAGGTTACATGAGAGGAGCAGATACAATATGATAATGAAATTTGAATTGAACAATAATAAAATAAAATAAATAACGGTTCTAGTTATTATTTTAAAAAAAGATTTTAGTTATTATTTTAAATTTATCTAAAAAAAAGTTTTTCTTAAAAATAATAGGTTTTCATATTAATTTGGAAAAGATGTTAATGTTATTTATTTTAAAAAACAGATTTTTATATTATAACAAATTTTAATAAATTAATGATAACAATAATAATAATAATGGTAATAATAATGATAATAATGATAATAATAATAAATAATGATAATAATAATAATAATAATAATAATAATAATAATAATAATAATAATAATAATAATAATAATAATAATAATAATAATAATAATAATAATAAAGCAATAACGAATTTCAAATGTGCCAAATAACCCAACAATGTTGCTAACGCAGAAATGCGCTCATCGCAACCAGATCTAAATCGGACGAAACAAAATTTATCGCAAAGAAAAAGAAATTAAGCAAAAAATAGTAATATTGCTCACACAAAAATGCGATCATCGCAACCGGATCGAACTAACACAAATGTCACGCGTCATGCACACAAATGTGCAAACATCGTATCGACATAATTCGATCAAAAATCTTATATATATAAACTCTAACAATTTAAAAATTATATATATATAAACGTAACAGTAATAGATAAAGAAAAAGAAATAACGGTAATAGATGAAGAAAAAGAAATAACGGTAAAAGATGAAGAAAAAGAAACAACAGTAATAGATGAAGGAAAAGAAATAACGGTAAACGATGAAGAAAAAGAAACAATAGTAATGGATGAAGAAGAAAACTAAATAACGGCAAACGGCACTCACTCCTCTTAGGTTTTTTTCATTCTCCCCTTTTTTCCAACAAGGCAACACATGTATATATAGGGAACAAATTAGGGTTAACACCAAATTGTCAATAATGTCCCTAAAGCCCATTTTAAAGCCCAAACTAAATAATTAGTTAAGAAAAAATAAAATTTAAATAATTTAAAATAATTAAAATAAACTTAAAATAAAAACTAATAATCCTATTGATTCCTAAAATAAAAAATATTATAAAAAGAACAAAATTTTTTTCAATATTTTTTATTTTATGATTTTTTGGATATTTTTATGAATAATTTAGAAAAAAGTGAAAAAAATAATATTTTAAAAAATGATTTAATTAAAATACGAAAATAATAATTAAATAATAATAAAAAACTATTTTTGTTATTTTTTTAATGAAAGATAGAAAAATTTAGAGTAAAAATAATAAAAAACAAAAAAAAGTGACAAAGGTGAGATTCGAACTCTCAACCTCTCACACTCATAACTCCTTACACATGTCCTCCTGCCAATTGTGCCATTTTTACTTTTTAGAAAAAAAATGCATGCCATATGATATTTACCTGCAAAAAGTCAAACGACTACACAAATTTGTTAGTAATTGATTAAATGCAATGAAATGCGACGACAAATCTTAGGGCAAAATTTGGGGTATTACAGTTATTATGATAATATTTCTCACCCAACCTCTCTTTGATGTTGGCAAAAAAAAAAATCATGAAGTTTGACTTTGGTTTGACCACAGTTGACCTCAGTTTGACCTTTTAACTGCATTGACTGCTTTTGACTTATCTGATCATCTGACTGAGCAAACTTTTGAGAAAAGTCTTGAAACTTGACATGGGGGTTCTTATACACATATAAGATGTTATGAAGCTCACTTGAAGTCTTGGAAGTCCATTTAGCCTGATTAAAGTCAAAACCCTAGTTTTGGATGCACTGCTTAGGAGGTGCATTGTCTGAGGGAATTGTCAACTCTTCTGACCAATTGTGAATTTTGTGAACCTTGTGAACCTTCTTGGAACACAAAGTCTTATATTGTGAGGGCAAATTTTGGGGTGCAACAGCATTACAAGAATGATTGCCCTAAACTTCAAAGAGAAAAACCCAAGAAGAAGGTTGACAAAAAGAAGAAGGTTCTAATGGCAACATGGGATGACTCAGATGAATCTGAATCATCTTCTGAATCAGAAGAAGAATGTGCTAATGTTGCACTGATGGCCAGCATAGAAGATCAGGAGGAAGGAACTTTAGGATCTGAATCTGATTCTGAATCTGACGATGACGCTGAAGAGGTAATGGCTAAACTTACTAAAGAAGAACTTATCAAAGTATTATCAGAAGTTCTGAAAAGTTATAACAATATCAAACTCAAATACAAGTGGCTGAAAAGCAGTCTTGAATCTGAGATTGATCTTCTGAAGACAGAACTTGTTGAGCAAAAAGAAATTAATCTGAAAATCAAAAATGACTTTGAAATAGCTCAACAAGAATCTGAATCTGAGACTAAGTCATGTAAAAACATTTTAGAAAAATATGACTCTAGCTTTCAGAGATTCCTTACTAAGAGCTTAGACAGAAGCAAGATGGCTTCCAATCTCTATGGTGTTAGTGGGAATAACAGAAGAGGTATTGGATATGAATCTTCCTCTGGAAGTAATCCAAAATCTGTTGACAAACTCTTCATCAAGAAGACACCTCTGTACTCTCAATTTAAGTTTGGTCACTTAAATGACATTAAACACACAAGCTCTGAGAAGAATAGTTATGTGTTTAAACCCAAGGCAAGTCAGAATAAACATTATGTTGAAAAACAGAAGTTTAGATAAACCTACAAACCAACTAACCCTAAAGGACCCAAGAAGATCTGGGTACCTAAGAGCAAAATAATCCCTGTTGCAGATGTTCTTAGCAGCAAGATCAAGACGCTAGTCATGGTACCTGGATTCTGGAGGCTCACGACACATGACAGGAGAAAGGTCTATGTTCCAAAGCCTGGAACTTAGATCTGGAGGTGACGTGAAGTTTGAAGGGAACCAGAAAGGCAAGATCATTGGATCTGGCACTATTGGAAATGGTAAACTTCCCTCTATAACTAATGTTTTACTTGTTGAAGGCTTAAAACATAACTTATTGTCCATAAGTCAATTAAGTGACAATGGTTATGATATTACCTTTAATCAAAAATGTTGTAAAGCTATTAGTCAAAAGGATGGCTCTATCCTATTTAGTGGTAAGAGGAAAAACAACATTTATAAAATAAATCTTTCAGAACTTAAAGTTCAGAATGTTAAATGCCTCTTGTCTGTTAATGAAGAGCAATGGGTCTGGCACAGAAGATTGGGCCATATTAATATGAGACGTATATCTCAGATTAATAAACTTAATCTTGTCAGAGGACTTCCTAGTCTGAAGTTCACCTCAGATGCTCTTTATGAAGCATGCCAAAAGGGGAAGTTTTCAAAAACATCTTTTAAATCAAAAAATGTTGTTTCTACTTCCAAACCACTAGAATTACTTCATATTGATCTGTTTGGACCAGTGAAAACTGCATCCATCAGAGGCAAGAAGTATGGATTAGTCATTGTTGATGACTATAGTAGATGGACATGGGTAAAGTTCTTAAAACACAAGGATGAGTCACATTCTGTGTTCTTTGACTTCTGCAAGCAAGTCCAGAATGAAAAGGATTTCAAAATCATAAAAGTCAGAAGTGATCATGGTGGTGAATTTGAAAATAAATATTTTGAAAAATATTTTTCTGAAAATGGCATTGCTCATGATTTTTCCTGTCCTAGAACTCCACAACAAAATGGGGTTGTAGAGAGGAAAAACAGGACTCTGCAAGAAATAGCCAGAACCATGATCAATGAGACAAATCTGGCAAAACACTTTTGGGCAGAAGCAATCAACACAACCTGTTACATTCAGAACAGAGTGTCTGTAAGACCTCTTCTAAAAAAGACTCCATATGAACTGTGGAAGAACAGAAAGCCTAACATTTCATATTTTCATCCTTTTGGATGTACTTGTTATATACTTAACACTAAAGAGAATCTTAACAAGTTTGATTCCAAAGCACAGAAGTGTTTCATGCTTGGTTATTCTGAACGCTCTAAAGGCTACAGAGTATTCAATACTGAAACACAGATTGTGGAAGAATCTATTCATGTAAGATTTGATGATAAGCTTGGCTCTGAAAAGCCAAAGCAGTTTGAGAATTCTGCAGATAGAGAAGTGATTCTCACGACTCTGAAGGATCAGAGGCAGAAAAGGCTAAAGAAAAGGAATCTGAAGCAACTCCAGATGCTATTCCCCTATCTTCTCAATTGGACAACTTACACATTTCTGAAAGATCAAATGTCAGAGGATCCTCTTCCAGAATCAAGGCATCTCACCCAGAAGATGTGATTATTGGAAAGAAAGATGATCCAATCAGGATAAGATTCTATCTCAGAACATCTGAATCTTCATTGTTTGGCTTAGTGTCAATAATTGAACCAACATCTGTGGATGAGGCTCTGAAAGATAATGAATGGATTATTGCCATGCAAGAAGAGCTAAATCAATTCACCAGAAATGAAGTTTGGGATCTAGTTCCTAGACCTAAAGGATTCAATGTTATTGGAACAAAATGGGTCTTCAGGAATAAGTTGAATGAAAAGGGAGCAGTTGAAAGGAATAAGGCAAGGCTAGTTGCTCAAGGTTACAGTCAACAAGAAGGTATTGATTACACTGAAACTTATGCTCCAGTGGCAAGGTTAGAATCTATACGCCTTCTTATTTCATTTGCTGCACAGAATAACATCACTCTATATCAGATGGATGTTAAAAGTGCTTTTCTTAATGGTATTATAGAAGAGGAAGTATATATCCACCAACCTCCTGGTTTTGAAAGTGAAAACTTTCCAGATCATGTTTTTAAATTAAAGAAATCTCTTTATGGCTTAAAACAAGCTCCTAGAGCTTGGTATGAGAGGTTGAGTAATTTCCTTCTAAAGAAAAATTTTATCAGAGGAAAAGTGGATGCAACTTTATTCTGTAAAACTCTTAAGAAAGATTTGTTGATTTGTCAAATTTATGTAGATGATATTATATTTGGATCAACAAATATTATGCTTAGAAAGGAGTTTGCTAAATGTATGCAGGCAGAGTTTGAAATGAGCATGATGGGAGAATTGAGATTCTTTTTGGGAATCCAAGTCAACCAGACTCCAGAGTGCACCTACATACATCAGACCAAATATGTTAAAGAGCTTCTGAAGAAGTTCAACATGGTTGATAGTAATATGGCAAAGACTCCAATGCACCCTACAAGCACTTTAGGTAAGGAAGAGGTAAGTAAGAAGGTAGATCAGAAACTCTACAGAGGTATGATAGGATCTCTTCTATACTTGACTGCTTCTAGACCTGATATTCTGTTTAGTGTCTGCTTATGTGCAAGATTCCAATCAGATCCTAGAGAATCACACTTAACAGCTGTTAAGAGGATTCTAAGGTATCTGAAAGGTACTACTAACATGGGTCTGTGTTACAGAAGATCTGATGAATTTTCATTAGTTGGATTCTGTGATGCTGATTATGCTGGAGACAGAGTTGAACGTAAAAGCACTTCTGGAAGCTGTCAGTTTCTTGGAAGTCATCTGATCTCATGGTACAACAAGAAGCAACCCACTATTGCACTATCAACTACAGAGGCAGAATACATTGCTACTGCTGGATGTTGTACGCAGATGCTCTGGATGAAGAGTCAGTTAGAAGATTATCAGATCTTTGAGAGTAATCTTTCTATCTTCTGTGATAATACTTCTGCTATATGTTTGTCAAAAAAATCCAATCTTACATTCTAAGGCTAAACATATAGAAATTAAACACCACTTCATCAGAGACTATGTTCAGAAGGGTGTAATAAATCTAGCCTTTGTTGATACAGATCATCAATGGGCTGATATTTTCACAAAACCCCTTGCTGAAGATAAGTTTAAGTTCATTCTGAAAAATATTTGTATGGATTTTTGTCTAGAGTAATATTTATCAGAGGCAACTTCTCAGATGCAAAATGTTTAAAGATCTGAAATATTTCATCTGATTATTTATTCATTTATCTTTAATTGATTTATTTGTGTGAAACTCTGAACTAACAAACTCAGAAGATCTGAACGTTGGAAACGTTTCATTTCTTGAGAGATATTAGATGCACATAAAAAGCAAACACGTGTCACTCAGTATCTGAAAAGATGGAGTGCTTTACTGAATTGACGTGTGAGGTACTGTTTTGAAAATCTCATTTTTTCTTGGATTTCCCCCCAATTGTCATAATTTTAAATTGAAATGATTATTTTCATTAAATGTTGTGTAAACGTGCTTATGTGTCTTTTGATGTGCTCAATGTTTGATTTTCTAGTTTTCTATAAATACCACCTATCACACTATTTTCACACTTTTCACACTCACTACACTCATGCGTTTTTGCTTACTCTTCAAACTCTACCAAAACCCTAAACCAAAATCAAAAGCTTCATCCTCATCAATGGCTTCTACATCAAATACTGCTGAAATCTCCAACAAAAATATAATGTACAAGAAACCAGAACGCACTCTATTTACTCCAGTAGTAGATCTTGAGGTTCTGTGTGAGAGTTTTGTTGATCTTGAATCTATAGAAGAAAATTGGTTTGACCTAACAACTTCCATTAAAGCTCAAGGCTGGGAGAAGTACTTTGAGAGACTGATGGGTCCTGTATACCCAACTCTTGTGAAGGAGTTCTGGATTCACGCTAGTACTGGTCCTAAGTTCATTCACTCATCTGTCCTTGGGAAGGAGATAATGATTACTGAAAAACTGATCAGGCAACTGTTCAGTTATACAGAATCTGATGGTGTTACAAACCTAGCTTCTTCACGTATTGATATGGCTAAGGTATATGAAGAAAAAACTGTAGCTGGAACACCAACAAGCAAGGTTAAAGATCTAAAACCAATCTATCTGAACCACAAACCATTCCTCAACCATCTGAACTCCCTCAATCTGACATCCAAACATCTCAACCAACATCACCTCAACCACAACCATCTGAACCTACACCATCTGAACCTCAACCATCTGAACATACTCCTGTTAACACTCCTAATCCTAAACCCTCTAAACAGTCTGAACAGTCAGAACAGTCAGATCTAGGATCATGTGTTAATGCTATGTTTGAAATATTCAAGAAGGAGATAGATTCTGAATATGCTCGGGTTAAGGATGTGTGCATGTCATGTTTGGATCCAGCTGTTTCAAATGCTGCTTGGAAGCGTTTTATCTGGATGTTCAACAAAGCTGCTTTAAAAGTTAGAGCTAAATGTTCTAAGCTTGCAAAGACTCAGTTTGCAAAGTTAATCAAGATAACTCTGATGAACATGCCTCCTCCTCCTCCTGTGTTGCTTCTGGAAGCTGCTCCTCCAGAGGCTCCTGCATCTGAATTGGTTGAACAAGCTTCTGAAGAGAACCAGTCTGAAGAGAACTCTGCTGCTACTGCATCTGCTCCTTCTTCATCTGTGGTCACAGAGCTTGTGAATGATGTCAAGGAAATAAAAGATTGGATGGTCAAGCAAGAGAAGACAACTGATGAGATCAAGACCTGGATGTCTAAGCAAGAAGAGTCAACTGTCAAAATGACAGAGCTTCTGACCCTTATTGCCTCACGCCAGACTTAGTTTTATTTGATGTTTTTGCACATGTTATTGTTTCTGTTGTTTTCTTATTGTTGTGTTATGCTTTTTGGCATCTATCTATTTAATTGTGAACTCTGATATGCTTAAATGAATGTTGTTGTTTTTACTTCTATATGCTTCTTTTCTTCTGTATCTTTATGTCTTTAAAAATCCTTTTGATTATGACAAAAAGGGGGAGAGAAAAAGAGAATCTGATTGTTCAAACTATAAGCAATTACTAAAATTGAAATTCAGACATTTTATTAACTTACTTTGAATTTAAGTCTTTCATATTACATTGATATATCTGACATAATTCATTGAAATTACCCTGAGACTTTTCCAACCAGAACCTGATCTTCAAAGCAAATCTGAGTATTCAATCAACTCTGATAGCTTACTCTGATACCTTTACTCTGGAAGATAACTCAAGCAAGATGATAACCAGGCGCTCTGACTGAAGGAAGTCATAATTATCTGGCATCAAGATTTGATTCTGAAAGTCAAACCTCTTGCATCAGGCTCTGAATCTGAAATATACTTAATCAAAAAGGTAAGTGTTTTCTTTTATTAGAGTATTTATTTCAGGGGGAGATTATTAATCTCAAGGGGAGTTATAATTCATACTTTTTATTGAACAAAATTTCTCATGTTTTGTCATCATCAAAAAGGGGGAGATTGTAAGAACACATATTGTTTCTTAGTAATATCTCTATGTTTTGATGATAACACTTGTGAATTTTGTATTCAAGAATTATATGCTCTAAATTTGTTCTAGACTATTTGCTACAAGTACTAAAGAAAATATTCTTAAAGAGAAAATTTGGATCTGAACAATGATATTATGAAAGGCTTCAAAGGTTCAAGAGCATCTTAGATGAAGATCTGAATGCTGCCTCCAGAAGAATCTGAGTGCTATCTACTGAAGATTCTGAAGCAGAAGCCTTTAAAGAATAAAAGACTCTGAGAGTTCAGAAGCTTAGTCATCAGAAGACTCTGAAGATACTGCGCTGCATAATGTTGCACCCTAAAATTTTCCCAACCTTATTCACTTGGTTTATGTTTCAATGTCATTAGCATTTGCATATAGAGTCATGTGCATAGTCTAATCATCTGCATAGCATAAGCATAGGAAGTCATACAACAGGGGGACCAATCATTATTCTCATCTCTAGAAGCCTATCAAGAGGTTATTATCACAATTCAATCTCATTCAAGTCATCAGGAAAGAACTTGAAAGCAAAGAGTTCAGCAGATCAAGCCTTGAGTCCATCTCCTAGCTGAGGGTATCTGAGGGTCAACAAGAGGGTTGTGAGCTGTGAGTTGAAGGCATGAAGAGTATCTAGACATTATGGGAGACTTAGAAAGTCATTTAAAGAAGGAGACAAGTCATTGATGAAAGCACAAGAGCTATAGCTGAAGGCAGTCAACTAGGGTTTCATATGGGTCAACCCTAGGTCAACCCTAGGTCAATTGACTGATTTAAGGGGCATTCAAGTCTAGTGGAGAGATGTGGGGTTCATCATTGGACATATAAAGAAGGATATGGAGATATGCCAAGAAGAATTCAAGAGAAATCAAGGAGAAGAGGAGCTTCTAAATTAGGGTTTCTGTGTAAAATCCCCTAGTTTAGGTCAAATTTCCAAGCAAGATAAGTCAAAATGCTAGCTTCAAATGGATCCTTGGCCAACATGAAACTTGTATAGGATCTCAAGACCTTTAATTTGAGTGGTGGAAGACATCAAGGAGGTTTATGGAACTCAAGTTATGGTCCTTGCAAGTTACAGGTCATCTGAGGTATCTGAAATTTTGTATGTGAAAGTGACTTGACTTCCAAGCTAGTTTTACCCCTCAAGGAGATTTCAAATAAATTTCTGGTCAACATAGGAATTGTTCCTCATTGTCTTAGCTTTCTAGAATGGTATAGCATGCCCTCATATGATGTGTGGAACTCAACTTATGGTCTTGGCAAGCAAAGGGTATTTTGGTCATTTGTGAATTACAGGTCATTTTAACCTATGTCCAAAACTCATACAAGGAGGCCTCAAATGGAAAAACTTACAACATCAAACTTGCTCCAAATGTGATTTTAAGTCTAGAAAGAAGGTCACAAATTGTTGGAAAAGCTCATAACATGAAGTTGCATGATTGGTCAATTTTGAACTAAAATGGCTTATAACTTAAATCAAGTCAAAGTGAAAAATGGTTTGAGAGATTTATAAGTCCAAATGGAGACTTCCCATATATGATTTTGGGTCCAAAACACATTCTAAGAACAATGGTTCAAGCACTTTTTTGAGTCTAGAAGGAAAAAGAAAAGTTATTTATGGTTACTTGCATTTGAAGAAACATAACCAAAATGGATTCAATTTGGAATGCAAGGGAAGTTGCAAGATGGTTCTAGAAGATTCATTTGAGCACTATATATTCATGAAATCAGAATTGAGCAAGGGTTGGATTCATTTTTCACCAAAAATTTCCCAAAGTTCTCTCATTCTCCAAGTTGCAAGTTCACTTCAATCTCACAAATTCAGCATCAATTCTCATCAACATTGATCCTCCTACATTTCACCATCATCATGGATCAGAATTGAATCAAAGATTTGGTGGATATTGATCAATTTCGTGCACTTTCATCAACAACATTCAAATTGCAATTTCAAGTGGACAGCAAGATCCAAGGCAAGAATCATCAAGGTTTTGCAAACAGAATCAAGCACTGAGATAGTTGATCAAGATCCAAGCATTAGAAGCCTCAGATCCACGAGTTCAACATCCATTTCCAAGCTTTCGCACCAGGTTCAATTTCTCTCCCATAGCTTGATATAGGTAGATTTACATGGTTTTATTAGTTTAGATGTGATCTAGGTTGTTAGTAGAACGATTAGGATGAGTTTGGTGCTGTTTAGTGATAATTGTTAACAGGTGCTTGAAACTGTTAGGATTTAGAACTCATAGCATAGTACATTATAATGTTAGTTTGATAGATTAGAATAATCACCATTAGGCATAGAGTAGATTAGTACAGGTTTGAGTGAGAATCTTGATGATGCATACCAGAGTATTTTCATGGAGTCAAGATTTGTCTCGATCGGTTTGAATGATTCATTGGGATTTAGAATGAACTATGACCATAGTCTTGTAGAGGAAGAAAATTGGAGCGTTTTTCATGTTTATATCGTGTTGATCCATGGACTATGGAGAGAGAACAGATTGATGGAAGTGTATTCGTGCATGTGTATCCATGGTGGAAACCCTAGTTCTCATGAACCAAGGTAGGAGACGAAATCCTGATCGTCCATCGCGTGCAAGACCTTTGACCAAAGAAGCAATCCTGCGGCTCTCATTTAAAACAAAATTTTGGAGGGAGAGAATAGAAGCCAAAACGCACCGTTTCATTTAATGAAACGGGCGGGCTTAGTGTGTGTTTCGCTAGTCACACCCCCCAATACTGAGCCCACTGTGATCTGAACGTGAATATCCTGCTATTCTCACCCCCTGGCTATTTCTCTCTTCTTTTTTATTATTTTCTTTTCATTTTTTTCATTCATTTTAAAAAATTCATAATAAATAGATAAAAAATCATTTTTAATTCATTCTTTTTACATTATTTTCTTTAGGGTGTCTAGAAAATTATAAAAAAATAAAATTGCATTTTATTTTTATTTGATATTTTTTCCATATTTTCTAAATAAATGACATTTTAAATAGTTTCATTTCATGCATGATTTTATTAATTTTTGTTCTATTAGATACTTTCATATTTTTTGTTCATTCTTTTTAGGTTGCTTAGATGAGATATTGAACTTGTAGAAACAATTTAGTTCCCATTTTTAGAAATTAATTTTAGGTGCTTAATGTAGGCTTGAACAACATGAACAAATTAGGGTTTTTAGGTGATGACTTAGGAAGTTCAATTCATTTCCCTTAGGACTTAGGGTTTGACTAGTTTAGTTATGGGATTATAGGGGCTATGGGTAGTTATTAGATCCCTTAGAGAAAAAGTCAGGATTCCCCTGCTGCTATTAATACTCTGTATATATCTGATTGTCTGGTGTGGTGTGCCCTCTGGGGATTATTGCTTGCTTGCTTGGGTATTGGGATTGTCTGGGAACTTGGGAGAGCTGAAGACTTGAGGAGATGAAGACCATTGGAGATCCAGAGATTGAAGATCAACTGCCAGAGTTGGAGAGGAGGTTATTGCTAGCAGCTGCTGAGGAGACTAGGGTTTAGGAGCTAGGCAGAGCTCTAGATTAGAAAGCTTGTTTCTCAAACATGGAATGCCTTGTCTGCATCCATCCTTTCCCCATGATTCAAAGTCTCTTTCAAATATCCACCTCCTTCCTTTGGAAGGATCAGTGAATCTATTTGAAAGATAGAACTTTTGAGGGAAAATTGTCCATATAATGTTAACAGTTGATGAACCACCCTTGGTAGGTAATTAACTGTCTAACATTCATTCACTTCACTCTTGTGACTGATTCCTCATCCTGGAGGTTTGAACTTGAAGAAAAGCCATTGCTTATAGAAGACTGATGGTCAAAGCCCTTGCCTGAAGGCCATGAAGATGGAGATTGATGCTTGTTGAAGCCTGTGAATGATTGGAGATTACTTGAAGCCAGATGTTGATTCAGAGCTGCTGATGCTGTTTCTTTTGCTGATGTATTTCATTGTTGATGTATTGATTGGTTTTCCGGACTGTATTGTTTGCTGGTTACCCTGCTGGGTTGAAAGTGAAGTCTGTTCACTTTTGCCTATTGTTTTCTAGGTTCGAGGTTGAGTGGGACTCCCTTGCCTCGCTTGTACTGTTGCATCCATGCATTTTACTGCTTTACTGTATATATCTGATATTGTTTCTGTTTCTGCCTATCCCTTAGGATCTCTGTTTCTCTCTGTGCAAGAGAGGAGCATGATAGACACTAGGTCTTAACCCATGCATGATAACATTAGGTTAGTTTGTTTCCCTTCGCAACCGTAGGTTAGAGTTCTGTCTCTTTCTTTCTCAAAACAAACAGAAAAACACATAAAGATTTCAAACACAATAAAAGACACTTCTTTCGTAAAAGAATGTGGACTCATCAAAACGTCATTTTTGTCCGCTTGGACTGCTAATCAGAAAAACCTTTTTCAGAAGGAATAAAAACAATCAAGACAAGCTTGTGTCTTCCGTGGCCCGAACTACGTTTGCTCTGATCTTTCATGCCGTGTGAAAGTACGTAGGCATAGGATGCGATATCCTAGCGAGCAACCTTCCCCTCCTTTCCCGTAGGTAGGCGAACTACGTTGACTCTGATTTCTCGTTCCAGGCGGGAATACGTAGGCATAAAGTGCGATACTTTGCCGAGTCATTTTTATTTTCATTTTATTTTCTTTTTAACCCTTGACATATAGTTTAGATAAGATAACAATCCATACCCGAAAACAAGCGTGGATCCCGTCGAGTACGACGGACGTGAGGGGTGCTAATACCTTCCCCTTGCGTAACCGACTCCCGAATCCAGGTTTTGGTTGCGACGACCATACCTTTCCCGTGTTGTGCGAGGTTTACTCTGAGCGTTTCCTTTCCCTCCCTTGGGATAAATAACGCACGGTGGCGACTCTTCTGTTCAGCCGGCGCCGATTTTCGCAGTAGCGACAGCTGGCGACTCTGCTGGGGATCCAACGTCCCCTGGCTGCTAAGGACTGCGAGGGTTCTTATGCATTTGGGATCCAACGTCCCTTAAGAGAGTCAATCCTAACGTTTGTTTTCCCGTCGAGGATTTTGTATGGATTTATATTTCTGACCTTTTATTTTCAGCATTATATATTGATTATTATTGTTGTATCTTGGGGTGTGACGGGTGTTCTGATATTGAGTGAGAAGCCGGACCTGGGCTTGAGTGCACCTAGAATTAGAGTAGAAAGTAGTGGGCGCGTGCCGGCTTTGCTTGCATTAGTGTCTCATGAAATCTACACTCGGACGAGGTTCTTCTGGTTGGCTTCTTTTTCTACCCTTTGGGTCGAAGGGGTTGTTGGTCAGCTGAATTGTCGACTCCGGGGACCGATCACTTGGAAGTTGGCTAAGTGAGGCCTCT
Organism: Lathyrus sativus; assembly: GCA_963859935.3. NCBI lineage: Eukaryota > Viridiplantae > Streptophyta > Magnoliopsida > Fabales > Fabaceae > Lathyrus > Lathyrus sativus. The sequence goes on along the minus strand of OZ012740.1, from coordinate 520,378,173 downwards.
TCAGGAATTGATGATGCCACTCCTTCTGGGAATCGTATCATCAACCCTGAAAGTCTGTGACGCCGACGACCGCATAGGATGCCGTACCTTGTGCCAGTTATAGGGCCACCCACCTGTGAGGGGATTTGGGGTTATGCAGGTAACCAGACCTTCAGATACCGGTTTGTTCTCGATCAGAGATCCTGGGTATTTATGGAGAGTTAGGAGGTCTGTCAGAGACCATTTGGAGATGTGTTCTGAGGTCTGTCAGAGACCAATTGGAGATATGATTTGAGGTCTACCAGAGACCAGTGGGAGTTATGGTTTGAGGTCTGTCAGAGACCAGTGTTGGAGCTTTGTTTTAGGTCTATCTGAGACCAGGGTTTGATGACTTCTGGATGGTCTATCTGAGACCTTTCTTGATTGGGTTCCGGCTATTCAGCTACAGCTTTGGTCCCTGTTGCATGTTACTTGCATTGCATTGCCTGCATATCCATTTCCATTTGCATTTCACTAACGTGTGTCTGTGCTGCAGGTGCATTTGCATTTCCCTAGTTCTAGTGCCCAGACTTCTGAGTATTGACTATGGCTAGTTTGAGGAAAACAGTTGCGTATAAGCTGCCTTCACCTGATATTACTTCTTTGCTTGGTCTGATATCTCTTGCCGATGAGGAGGTTAGGAGAAGCTTCAGAATGAGTCATGGGAGATTACTGAGATTAGTCTGCAAGCCCACTGCTGATGAGATGAACGGGCTATACACCTTGATGCAGTTCTATGACCCCGCATTGAGATGCTTTACTTTTGCTGACTTCATTCTAGGGCCTACTATTGAGGAGTATGTGGAGTTTACCGAGCTTCCCGTGCAGAACAAGGTTCCCTTTATTCACTCTGCTGCTGAGCCCAAGTTGGAGGACTTAGCCAAAGCCTTGCATATGAATGCTGCTGAGTTATTAGTGACTTCTTGGCTTGGGGTTCCCGGTTTCTCTCTGGATTTTCTGGTTAGCAAAGCTCAAGAGTACGCCAAGAACGGTTGTTGGGTGGTTTTCAATGCTATTTTGGCTTTGTGCATTTATGGAATTGTGCTGTTCCCTAACCTGCCCAATTTTGTGGACTTGGATGCTTTCTATCTGTTCGCTGCCGGCAATCCAGTGCCCACGTTGATCGGAGACTTCTACCACTCATTGCACTACAAGAACGAAAACCGAAGGGGAAAAGTTGTTTACTGCTGTGCTCCTTTATTGAATATGTGGTTTAAAAGTCATCTTCCCATGAAGGGACCATTTGTAGACAGTGTAACCTCAGCCAGTTGGTCAGAGCGCCTGATGAGGCTGTACTCCGAAGACATTGTGTGGTTTGATCGAGACCTGTTGGGATCTGAGCTCATCTTCAGTTGTTCTAGGTACCCTAATGTACCGCTGATAGGAAGAAAAGGGTGTATCAATTACAACCCTTCTCTATTCATTCGTCAGTTCGGATATGCGCTGAAGAATCCACCTCAGGAGGAAGAAGTACAAGAATCTCTGTACTTCACCGGAGACGTGAAAGGGGAGTTACTAGCCAAGCTGCAACATGCCTGGACGCGTATTAACCGCAGAGGGAAGCCGTTGTTAGGAAAGAATGACTGTCAGGCCTATGCACCTTACAGAGTTTGGATTCAGGAGAGGGCTAGTCAGTTGAGGATGCCGTTTCCAGATGCACCAATTCTTGTTCCCGTTCCGATAGCAGAGCCAACTACTGTTTCTAGAGAAGTCTATGAACAAGTTGTGAAGGAAAAAGAAGCCTTGATGAAGATCAACGAAGGGTTAGAGCAAGAGCTAGCTCAAGTACGCAGTGAGAAAAACAAGGCCGTATATGCTTTCCAGCAACAGATCGAGCTGTTAAACAGGTTAGGGGCTGAGTTGACTGAGGAAAAGAAAAAGCGTGAACGTCTGGGGCAAGAGTTCAGAAGCTCCCATGACATGCTGGAAGCCAAAAAGAAGGCGCTCGACGCAGCACACCGAGAAATCTCCTCTTGCAATAAGACTTGGAACGCCACACTCACCAACAACAAGAAGAGGGAAGATAAGCTGAAGCAGCAAATTTCCGACCTCGAAGAGAAGTTGAAGTCTAGCATCAAGAAGTGTGAGGAGGAAGTGATGACCCGGTATAGTGTCCAGCATGCACTGAACAAGGCAATCAAATCCAGAGATGAAGCAGTGTCTCAGAAGCGAAAGTTAGAAGATTGCTTCGGAGAAGCAACATGGGAAGAAACTGCTGAAGACGTACGCCGTGTCCTTAAGAGGAGAAACCAGCTTGTTGAAGGGCTGCTTGATCGACCAAGCCATCCGGAGACCAAGAAGTTGATAGAGGAGTACCAGACTTTTGGGAGGATTTGATAATTTCATGTAGTAACTTGTATGCTTTATTTGCATAGTGCTGACCATCACCAGGATTGTTGGTTGAGGTCATGCCTTCTTTGTACTCTCAGTGATATTGTACCCTGGGCTTATTGATTCTCCCTGCAATATATGAGGATTTCTATGATTCAGCTCCGATATTCCTATTGTCAGCACTGTCACTGCACCGGCACCTTCGCACTAGAACTGGGGGAATGAACTTCCCTAATGCACGGACACATTGCATTGCATTCATATTCATATTGCATTACAGGTAATCTTTGGATGGTGTCTTATTTCCTGCTCTGTATCAGGTACTTAACAGGATTGCAGATCAACATCCGCACCGCTATTCTACCCGCACCAACTGTCGAAGAATCATGGATCAAATGCAGAACGAGATGCAAGATGTGCGCGAGAAGCTCGCCCTCTTCATGCAGACCATGGAAGCTATAGCGAAAGGGCAGGAGAATTTGCAGGCCATGGTCCAGCCTCTGTTGGCCCGAAGCGCTGGTCATGGTAATGAAGATCATCAGTCTTTACGGGTCGATACTGTTCATGGAGACGGCACTCCTACGCCAGTGGCTTCGCCTGTAGTCAATACACCTGCTGCTAATATCAACAACGCTACCGCTGCTGTGAATGGTAACGTCGGAGTGGGGAATGAGACCGCTGCCCATAATGTTGGGCTGGGTGATGTCAATTTGGGAGATAATCTAGGAGGCAATGGCTTTGTCAATACTGGGTTCGGATTCAACGATCAGGGATTCGATAACACTGGGAAGTATGGCTTTAATGCTCAAGGCTTTGGGCAAGATGGTTATGGTATGGTCAATCAGGGTTACGGAGGCTTTGGGAACGGGAACGGTACTGGATTTATGGCTTTTGGTCCTGCTGGAGGTGTGCAAGGGTGCGGCAACAGAGGCCGAGGTCCGGGGATGAATCAGATCAGAGCTGGACGTAATAATGGATACGATGGGTACGGGGATGGAAATGGTATGTGGCAAGAAGATCAGCAGGAAGACGCCTTCTTCGGAGGGGGTTTTGAGGGGCCGATGGATGATTCCCAAAAGATTAGAATGCTGGAAGAGCAGATGAAGGGAGTCTTAAATCAAAGTGCTGTGGGATTGGACATGGCAACAATGGGCTTGGTACCTGGTTTGAGGGTGCCAATTAAATTCAAAGCTCCTACGTTTGACAAGTACAAAGGAGACACATGTCCAAAAGTGCATGTACGAGCTTATTACAGAAAGATGTCTGCATACTCAACTGATGAAAGAATGCTAATGCATTTCTTTCAGGATAGTCTATCGGGCCCTTCCCTAGAGTGGTACATGGGGTTGGAGCCAACTGATATCAAGACATGGAAGCAATTAGCAGAGGCATTTGTAGCCCATTACAAGTATAACAGCGACCTGGCACCCAATCGGGTCCAGTTGGCCGGGCTGTCGCAGAAGAAGGGGGAGAGCTTTAAAGAGTACGCGCAAAGGTGGCGCGATATGGCTGCCAGGGTCCGTCCTCCTGTAGAAGATAAGGACATGAATGACATGTTTGTCGGCACATTCACAGGGCTGTTTCATGATATGCTGTTTCATACGTCTCTGGCCAATTTTTCAGACCTGATTCTGATGGGGGAAAAGATTGAACGTAATATTAAGCAAGGAAAGTTCCAAGTCGAGGAATCAACTGCATCTGGCAGTAATAGGAAAGCATATGGTGGACGCCGTCAGGGCGAGACAAGCGCAGTATTTGGAGGCTGAGGCCGAGGCCGAGGCAGGGGACGAGGTCAATATCGTCAGCCACAGCAGGTGGCGAGTGTTACTATCCCGTATCAACAACCACCACTCCAGCAACAACAACCGGTTCAGCAGCAACCAATGCCACAGCAGCAGCAACCTCAGCAGGGGGCACAGCAGGCTCAACGAAGATTCCAGGGTAGTAAACCGAGAAGAGTGTTTGAGAAGCCTCCCTCAACATATGCCAATTTGTTGCAGACATTGTTGGGATTGAATCTGGTAGAGAAAAGAACTCTGGCACCAATAACGGGAGCTCCCCCATTCGGCTACGATGCAAACAGACACTGCGAGTTTCATTCTGGAGCCCCGGGTCACGATATAGAAGGTTGCCATGCTTTTAAGCACGTTGTGCAGGATCTTTTAGACAACAAGACTATCAATTTCGGAACGGCAGGTCCGAATATAGTCCAGAAACCCATGCCTAATCATGGGGCAAACGCTGTTCTGACTGAGGAGGGTCTGAATCTTATTATGAATGTTGAAGATTTAAAGACGCCGCTGAGCGAGATAAAGAGTCGACTGTTACAAGGAGGTGTTTATCCAGGATGTAACGAGTATTGCTTAGACTGTTGGACCCTAGCTGGGGGGTGTGAGGATTTGAAGAAAGGCATTCAAGCTTTAATTGATGAGGGCATATTGCAGTTTGATCGAGCGGCAACTGACGAGCCTGCAGGGGCAGTAGTGGGTAATCAGAGTGATGTGGCCACGGTAACGATTCCTCGGAAGATGATCACTATTGCAGCACCAGCTCAGCGACCACCGATCACCATAACTAAGGCCGGGCCAATCCCGTACGAGAACACGAAAGCAGTCCCATGGTCATATGGGTTAGAGGTGTATTGTGATGGGATAAAGATTGATGTTAACAAACAGCCAGCGGAGATTGTGGATAATGTTGTTGGCTCAGGAGGCATGACAAGGAGTGGCAGGATCTTTATATCTCCTGAAGTGGAGGCTGAAAGACTAGCGAAAGGAAAAGGGAAAGCGGTTGAAAATGTTCCGGTACAAGCAAGTGAAAAAGAAGCAGCATCGAAGGATGTAGAAGAGTTCATGCGCTTGATTCGAAAAAGTGATTATAAGATTGTGGAGCATCTGCAGCAGACACCGTCCAAAATATCTATCTTGTCATTGCTGTTGTGTTCGGAAGCTCACAGAAATGCTTTGCTGAAAGTCCTGGACACTTCTTTTGTACCCCAAGACGTCTCCGTGAATCAGCTGGAAGGAGTGCTGGCACATGTGAATGCAGGCCACAGTCTGGGTTTTACCGATTTTGACTTGACTCCGAAAGGGAGAGATCATAATATGGCATTACACGTATCTGTTGAGTGTAGAGGATCAGTAATGTCGCACGTATTGGTTGACACCGGATCATCTTTGAATGTGTTGCCCAAGAAGGCGATGATGAAGCTGGATGTTCGGGGAATTTTGTGTACACCCAGTGATTTGGTAGTCAGAGCATTTGACGGCACGCGGAGAACAGTCTTTGGATCAATCACTTTGCCTCTGCAAGTGGGGCCGGAAGTGTTCGCAACTGAGTTTTATATCATGGATATACAGCCTGCGTACAGCTGCTTGCTTGGAAGACCTTGGATTCATGGAGCAGGGGCAGTCACGTCTACCCTACATCAGAAGTTGAAATATATGGTTGGGGACAGCGTAGTCACCGTGTGCGGAGAAGAAGACATCCTGGTCAGCCATTTATCTTCATTTAAATATGTGGAAGTCGACGGGGAGATCCACGAGACACCATGCCAGGCGTTCGAAGGTTTGCGCATCAAGGACAAGGGTCCCGGGCCGAGCAAAGTGCCAGAGATAGCCGTCTCATCGTATAAGGAAGCTCGAGCTCTAGTGGAAGCAGGAGAAGCCAAGGGCTGGGGCAAAGTGCTGGACATCCCTGTGAAGATGGACCGGTTCGGACTGGGGTACCAACCGTCGTCATCAACTCCTTCCGTGAGAGCCGCCCGTTTCAGAAAGCCGATTATCATCTCTGCCAGTGGAGTATGTCATGAAACTGTCAATGCTGCTTCGGAGTCTGACGAAGGGGACAGCGACTGTGATATGGATGCCTGGATTCAGCCAAGCACGCCAGGACAAGGACTGTGCAACTGGTCTATTCAGGAGCTTGTTCCTGTGACTTTTAAACAGTAATGCTTTGCTTTATTAATTGTTGAATAATCTGATGTCTTGCCCGGGGCATCAGGATTTGCTTAGGGTTGTGTTGTTATAAACATTGCGTGTTAATCATTAAATAAATGGCGTTTTTTCATGTGCAAATACCGTAATCCCTGTCTTTCTTGTTTTATATTTTTTCAATAAAATGGCAACATGGTTATTCGCTTTATACGCATTTTGAAGCACTTAACCATTCCTTTTGCAGGATAACATTTTCAGATGACATCCTTGAACCACCTATGACTCGTCCCGACTTTGAGCACCCGGTGTTTCAGGCTGAAGAAGAGGTTGTCGAAGATAGCGACGTTCCTGAAGAACTGTCTTGGTTAGTAAAGCAAGAGGAAAGAGCCATTCTGCCTCACGACGAGGTCATCGAAATTATCAATTTGGGGTCGGAAGGGGTTGAGAAAAACATTCGTGTCGGAGCCGCGCTGCAGGATGATATCAAGCGGAGACTGGTTGAAATGCTCCAAGAGTATAGTGATGTATTCGCTTGGTCGTATGAGGATATGCCAGGGCTCGATACGGATATGGTCATGCATCGCCTGCCATTGAAAGAAGATTGCCCGCCGGTCAAACAAAAGCTTCGCAGAACTCGACCAGATATGGCAATGAAGATCAAAGAGGAGGTTCAGAAACAGTGGGACGCTGGTTTCCTGGCTGTGACGAAGTATCCTTCATGGGTTGCCAACATCGTACCAGTGCCAAAGAAAGATGGCAAGGTTCGAATGTGCGTGGATTATCGAGATTTGAATAAAGCAAGCCCAAAAGACGATTTTCCACTTCCTCACATTGACGTGTTAGTTGATAATACTGCTCAATACTCCGTATTCTCCTTCATGGATGGCTTTTCAGGCTATAATCAAATTAAAATGGCGCCAGAGGATATGGAGAAGACTACTTTCATAACGCCGTGGGGAACATTTTGCTACAAAGTGATGCCCTTTGGTTTGAAAAATGCTGGGGCAACATATCAGCGTGCGATGACGACTCTTTTCCATGATATGATGCATAAAGAGATCGAAGTTTATGGTGACGATATGATTGCCAAATCCCAGACGGAGGAAGAGCATCTGGTGAATCTGCTGAAGTTGTTTAAAAGACTTAGGAAGTTCAGGTTGAGGCTGAACCCTAATAAATGCACCTTCGGGGTGAGATCGGGTAAACTGCTGGGGTTTATCGTAAGCGAAAGAGGAATAGAGGTCGATCCTGCTAAAATAAAAGCGATTCAAGAAATGCCGACGCCTAAAACAGAGAAAGAGGTGCGCGGGTTTTTAGGGAGGTTGAACTACATCGCCCGGTTCATATCTCACCTAACGGCCACGTGTGAACCATTATTCAAGCTGTTGAAGAAAGATCAAGCTGTGACGTGGAACGAAAATTGTCAAAAGGCGTTCGATAAAATAAAGAAGTATCTGCAGGAGCCTCCTATTTTGATACCCCCAGTGGCAGGGAGACCCTTGATCATGTATTTGACGGTTCTTGAGGGAAGCATGGGTTGTGTTCTCGGTCAACATGACGAGACAGGGAGAAAAGAGCATGCAATCTATTACTTGAGTAAGAAATTTACAGACTGTGAATCTCGATACTCAATGCTGGAGAAAACTTGTTGCGCGCTAGCCTGGGCCGCCAAGCGTTTGAGGCAGTACATGCTGAATCATACAACCATGCTCATCTCGAAGATGGATCCTATCAAATATGTATTCGCAAAGCAAGCGTTGTCGGGTAGAATTGCCCGTTGGCAGATGGTCTTGACTGAATACGATATTCAATACGTCTCGCAAAAGGCTATAAAGGGGAGTGTGCTGTCTGAGTATCTGGCGGAGCAGCCTATTGAAGAGTACCAATCGATGAGGTTTGATTTTCCTGACGAGGATATCATGTACCTAAAGATGAAAGATTGTGAAGAACCGTTGCCAGACGAGGGACCAGAGTTGGGGTCCAAATGGAAGATGATATTTGACGGAGCTGTGAATGCTTACGGTAGCGGAATAGGGGCAATCATCACCACGCCACACGGGTCGCACATCCCGTTTACTGCCCGATTGACCTTTGCCGTTACCAACAATGAGGCCGAATACGAAGCTTGTATAATGGGGCTTGAAGAAGCCATTGATTTGCGAATCAAACATCTAGACGTATACGGAGACTCAGCCCTGGTGGTGAATCAGATCAAAGGGGAATGGGAGACACGTCAGCCCAATTTGATACATTACATGAATTATGCAAGGAGATTGTTGCCTTTCTTCGACAAAGTTGAATTGCATCACGTACCGCGGGCAGAGAATCAAATGGCTGACGCTCTCGCCACTTTGTCTTCCATGTACAAGGTCAACTTCTGGAACGAAGCTCCCCAAATCACTATCTCTCAGTTGGACAGGCCAGCTTATGTATTTGCTATTGATGAAGCATCTGATGACAAACCGTGGTATTTCGATATCCTTAATTTCCTGAAGAATAAAGAGTATCCGGCTGGGGCATCCGGTCAAGATCAGAAGACTCTCAGGAGATTAGCGGGTAATTTCTACTTGAATCCGGATGGCGTCTTGTACAGAAGAAACCACGATTTGGTGTTGTTGCGTTGTGTAGACGAGAAAGAGGCAAAGCTTCTCATGGAGGAAATTCACGAAGGTACCTTTGGTACGCATGCTGGTGGGCATGCTATGACGAGAAAGTTGCTGAGGGCAGGTTACTTTTGGCTGACGATGGAAACTGATTGTTTCAAGTTCGCGAGGAAGTGCCACAAGTGCCAAATCTATGCTGATAAGATACACGTGCCTCCGAGTCCTCTAAATGTGATGTCATCTCCATGGCCATTCTCGATGTGGGGAATCGATATGATTGGAAAGATCGAGCCGACAGCTTTTAACGGGCATCGGTTCATCCTAGTAGCCATCGATTATTTCACCAAGTGGGTGGAAGCAGCGTCTTACGCGAATGTAACGAAGCAAGTGGTGGCCAGATTCATCAAAAGAGATATCATTTGCCGATATGGGATCCCCGAGCGGATAATCACGGATAATGGTTCAAATCTGAACAACAAAATGATGAAGGAGCTCTGTCAGAATTTCAAGATCGAACATCACAACTCCTCTCCTTACCGACCCAAGATGAATGGCGCTGTTGAGGCGGCCAATAAAAATATCAAGAAAATTGTTCAGAAAATGGTGGTGACCTATAAGGATTGGCATGAAATGCTACCTTTTGCTTTGCACGGTTATCGTACGACGGTACGCACATCAACCGGGGCAACTCCGTTCTCGTTGGTATACGGAATGGAAGCGGTATTACCATTGGAAGTTGAGATCCCTTCTCTGAGGGTATTGCGAGACGTTCAGCTGGACGAGGCAGAATGGGTAACGAATAGATTGAACCAACTGAGCTTAATGGACGAGAAGAGACTAGCTTCCCTAGCATACGGTCGTTTGTACCAGAGCCGAATGAAGAAAGCGTACGACAAGAAGATACATCCGCGAAGCTTTCAGACGGGCGACCTTGTGCTGAAAAGGATTCTCCCGCCGCAAGCAGATCACAGGGGCAAGTGGACCCCCAACTACGAAGGGCCATACGTTGTTAGTAAAGTCTTCTCAGGAGGAGCGTTGTTGTTGTCCACCATGGACGGAGAAGACTTCACGTCACCTGTGAATTCGGACGCAGTTAAAAAATACTTTGCTTAAAATAGACCCGCTGGACAGAAAAAGAGGGTCCAGGCAAAAATGGGGCATCCTGGCGAACCAAAAACAGAATGAAAGGTTCGGGCAAAAGTTAGGGATAAAATTGAAAAATGTACACCCGCGAAGTTGAAAACCTACACTGGGCGGCTTCGGCAAAAAAGGGTATCCCGGTGAACTGAAAACCCGCAAAGGGCGGTTCACGCAAAAGTTAGGGATTTGAAAAGCAAATGACTGCGATCCGAATTCAATGAGCATCAATGCGGGAGAATATGTTTAAGGAGCCAGTTATCGGATACAATCTCTTCAGAAGTGGGGATACCGGGAAAGCATTAGAGTCGGATGAGTCATAAGAGGATCAGTTCGTAGTGTTCATCTGCATCCCGTTGCCGACATGTGTACAAAATTTAATTTGTCAAAATATTCATGCTTCTTGTGCATACTTATGTATTTGCTTTGCGTAGCTTCCTCATTTCAGGAGTTACATCCCATGTATAAAAACTCCGCCCATTCAGGGGCCCGATCAATAAAATATGTTATTCAGTACTTGATGCTGGTTCTTTACTGTTTTGTGCATGATAAAACGCCTAAGTTTAGTGAAGCTAGCATGAGTATAACATCACTGGCCCTTGCCAACAATTGTTAAAGCTTTGAATTAACTGAGTGTAACGTCACTAACCTGAATTGATTTGATTGCATAGGCTTGTCGTGTCTTGTTTGTGTTGTTACAGGTTTCATAGCCCTATGAGGAATACAATCAAAAGATCGCGATAACGAAAGACTCAGTCTTCACGCAAGTCATGCATGTTCTTCCTGAAGAAGGATAGAATTCCCCAGCTAGCCGTAGCTTATCCAAAGGACGTGCTCCAGAAAAGTTATTCGTCCCCAATAGAGTTTGGCGATTCCAGGATCGTAAGGCTGTATTCAGACAGGTTCATCTTTCCCCGCAGGGTCATGCACTCTCCCCCAGTGAAGTCAATTAATTTTCCCCAAGAGAATCATCCCATCCCCAGCGGAATTCTCTTTGCAAGTGTTTTCATTCCTTCCAGTGGAACTCGAAGATTAAGACTATCCCAAGCAGAGTTGATGGTGGTTCCTGTCATTTATTTTGTCAGAGATACTGTGTAATATCAGTTCACGTTCCAGCAGAAAGTCCGATCGTACTATGCACATCTGCTATTCCCCAGCAAGGTTATTTTCCCCAGCAGGGGGTTACCTCAACAGGGTGCTCGGTTTGAGTTCCCAATTTCCCAGCAGGGTTGACTTCATCCTTCCAGCATTTATTTTGCTGGAATAATTCTGTAGCCTCTGGCTATCCCCGGCGGAGTCGGCATTATCCTTCCAGCGTTTATTCTGCTGAAGCAATTTCTGTACTATAGCAGTTCAGGTGGAGAGAACTCTTGCTCAAATGAATTACCAAACATTCAAGATCTCGGCACGAGACATCCAATGATAATGTCAGTTTCGGCAGTATTCCCCACAGAGTTACCAGGATAAGTTTCTCTTTATTCCCAGGCAGAATTAGTTGTCATCAGGGGTTCCATGAATCAGAATTTCAGAGGCCACCGCCGGTTATCAGAGCAGGCGTCCGATAGTTGGTTTCCAGACATCCCCAGTAGAGTCCGCCTCAAAGTCGCTGTCACGTCGGTGCTAAGAAGTTTGTGGGTGGGGATCAATGGAGAACTAAGTCCTGACGTGGACAACTTATTCCTATATTGACGGGATTTCTTCAGAAGTGGGCGTCCTAACGTGGACAGATTTATTTCCCCGGGTTGATGAGATGTGTTAGTCCTAACGTGGACAGATTCGGGTTCTCGAAATTAGTGGAATGGGAGGTCATGACGTTGACAAAAGTGATTACTCTTTGTGTTGGTGCCCTGACGTGGACAGATCAGCGTGTGAGTCCTTACGTGGACAAGTCTTATTTCCTCAGCGGGTCAAAGACGCCTGAGTCCTAACATGGACAAATCAAGACGAGATCAGTGTCCTAACGTGGGCAAATCAAAGAAATTATTATTCCTAACGGGGAGAAGTGGGTCCTAACGTGGACGATGTAGTCCTTACGCGAACATATCAGAAGAGATGATTCCTTACGTGGAAAAAGATAGTTTCCTTACGTGGAAATGACAGCATTCCTGACGTGGAAAGAGGGGAGTCCTTACGTGGACAGATTAAGATGGCATTCCTTACGTGGAAAAATGTAGTCCTGACGCGGACAAATCGGAAGGAATTGGTTGCCTTATGTGGAAAAGTTATGTTTCCTTGCATGGAAAACGGATAGCATTCCTTACGTGGAAAGAGGCTTGTATTCCTGACGTGGAAAGAAAGAGTGTATCCCTGACATGGAAGGGGTTTAGTTCTGATATGGACAGACTCAAAAGAAGATTTATTCCTTACGTGGAAAAGTTGGGGTCCTTACGTGGACAGATTCAAGATTCCTGACGTGGAAGAATGATGTACTCCTTACGTGGAAAGTTGAGTCCTGACGTGGACAGGTTCAGAACCAAAGTTGAATTCCTTACGTGGAAAGATTGGAGTCCTGACGCGGACATGTCAAGTGGTATTGGAGTCCTTACGTGGCCAGATTGATATAGTTCTCCTTATGAGGAAAGAAGATTGCTTCCTGACGTGGAAAGATGAAAGGGTTAGTCCTGACGTGGACAGATACAGGAGAAATGATTCCTAACGTGGACAGGTGTTACTCCTAACGTGGAAGAGTTTTATTCCTAACGTGGACGATTCAGTTTATGGAAATACAGACGAATTATCCCCAGCGGAGTTGCCGAGATTTTTCTGGGTTAACAGCAAGTGGAGTCCTAACGTGGACAGGTTTTAGTTGAGATTTCTTCGTATTGATGACAGACAGAGTCCTAACTTGGACAAGCAAGCAATCTGTTATGACAGAATCCTCTTCAGAACGATGAATACAATCCCCAGCACGGTCGCACGAGATCAGTGGGTTGCCGTAACAGTTAAATTCAGCTGATGAATGTTGTTCCCCAAGCAGTGGTGTAGTTCATTTCCGCGGTTGGCAAATTTCTGGTTTCACTAGTATTCAACCGTCTCGTACCGCGAATGTCTGAAGGCTCCGGGCTCTTCACCCAATCGGGTCCAAGCCGCTTGAATAGGGGCAGCTGTTGCACCCTAAAATTTTCCCAACCTTATTCACTTGGTTTATGTTTCAATGTCATTAGCATTTGCATATAGAGTCATGTGCATAGTCTAATCATCTGCATAGCATAAGCATAGGAAGTCATACAACAGGGGGACCAATCATTATTCTCATCTCTAGAAGCCTATCAAGAGGTTATTATCACAATTCAATCTCATTCAAGTCATCAGGAAAGAACTTGAAAGCAAAGAGTTCAGCAGATCAAGCCTTGAGTCCATCTCCTAGCTGAGGGTATCTGAGGGTCAACAAGAGGGTTGTGAGCTGTGAGTTGAAGGCATGAAGAGTATCTAGACATTATGGGAGACTTAGAAAGTCATTTAAAGAAGGAGACAAGTCATTGATGAAAGCACAAGAGCTATAGCTGAAGGCAGTCAACTAGGGTTTCATATGGGTCAACCCTAGGTCAACCCTAGGTCAATTGACTGATTTAAGGGGCATTCAAGTCTAGTGGAGAGATGTGGGGTTCATCATTGGACATATAAAGAAGGATATGGAGATATGCCAAGAAGAATTCAAGAGAAATCAAGGAGAAGAGGAGCTTCTAAATTAGGGTTTCTGTGTAAAATCCCCTAGTTTAGGTCAAATTTCCAAGCAAGATAAGTCAAAATGCTAGCTTCAAATGGATCCTTGGCCAACATGAAACTTGTAGAGGATCTCAAGACCTTTAATTTTAGTGGTGGAAGACATCAAGGAGGTTTATGGAACTCAAGTTATGGTCCTTGCAAGTTACAGGTCATCTGAGGTATCTGAAATTTTGTCTGTGAAAGTGACTTGACTTCCAAGCTAGTTTTACCCCTCAAGGAGATTTCAAATGAATTTCTGGTCAACATAGGAATTGTTCCTCATTGTCTTAGCTTTCTATAATGGTATAGCATGCCCTCATATGATGTGTGGAACTCAACTTATGGTCTTGGCAAGCAAAGGGTATTTTGGTCATTTGTGAATTACAGGTCATTTTAACCTATGTCCAAAACTCATACAAGGAGGCCTCAAATGGAAAAACTTACAACATAAAACTTGCTCCAAATGTGATTTTAAGTCTAGAAAGAAGGTCACAAATTGTTGGAAAAGCTCATAACATGAAGTTGCATGATTGGTCAAATTTGAACTAAAATGGCTTATAACTTAAATCAAGTCAAAGTGAAAAATGGTTTGAGAGATTTATAAGTCCAAATGGAGACTTCCCATATATGATTTTGGGTCCAAAACACATTCTAAGAACAATGGTTCAAGCACTTTTTTGAGTCTAGAAGGAAAAAGAAAAGTTATTTATGGTTACTTGCATTTGAAGAAACATAACCAAAATGGATTCAATTTGGAATGCAAGGGAAGTTGCAAGATGGTTCTAGAAGATTCATTTGAGCACTATATATTCATGAAATCAGAATTGAGCAAGGGTTGGATTCATTTTTCACCAAAAATTTCCCAAAGTTCTCTCATTCTCCAAGTTGCAAGTTCACTTCAATCTCACAAATTCAGCATCAATTCTCATCAACATTGATCCTCCTACATTTCACCATCATCATGGATCAGAATTGAATCAAAGATTTGGTGGATATTGATCAATTTCGTGCACTTTCATCAACAACATTCAAATTGCAATTTCAAGTGGACAGCAAGATCCAAGGCAAGAATCATCAAGGTTTTGCAAACAGAATCAAGCACTGAGATAGTTGATCAAGATCCAAGCATTAGAAGCCTCAGATCCACGAGTTCAACATCCATTTCCAAGCTTTCGCACCAGGTTCAATTTCTCTCCCATAGCTTGATATAAGTAGATTTACATGGTTTTATTAGTTTAGATGTGATCTAGGTTGTTAGTAGAACGATTAGGATGAGTTTGGTGCTGTTTAGTGATAATTGTTAACAGGTGCTTGAAACTGTTAGGATTTAGAACTCATAGCATAGTACATTATAATGTTAGTTTGATAGATTAGAATAATCACCATTAGGCATAGAGTAGATTAGTACAGGTTTGAGTGAGAATCTTGATGATGCATACCAGAGTATTTTCATGGAGTCAAGATTTGTCTCGATCGGTTTGAATGATTCATTGGGATTTAGAATGAACTATGACCATAGTCTTGTAGAGGAAGAAAATTGGAGCGTTTTTCATGTTTATATCGTGTTGATCCATGGACTATGGAGAGAGAACAGATTGATGGAAGTGTATTCGTGCATGTGTATCCATGGTGGAAACCCTAGTTCTCATGAACCAAGGTAGGAGACGAAATCCTGATCGTCCATCGCGTGCAAGACCTTTGACCAAAGAAGCAATCCTGCGGCTCTCATTTAAAACAGAATTTTGGAGGGAGAGAATAGAAGCCAAAACGCACCGTTTCATTTAATGAAACGGGCGGGCTTAGTGTGTGTTTCGCTAGTCACACCCCCCAATACTGAGCCCACTGTGATCTGAACGTGAATATCCTGCTATTCTCACCCCCTGGCTATTTCTCTCTTCTTTTTTATTATTTTCTTTTCATTTTTTTCATTCATTTTAAAAAATTCATAATAAATAGATAAAAAATCATTTTTAATTCATTCTTTTTACATTATTTTCTTTAGGGTGTCTAGAAAATTATAAAAAAATAAAATTGCATTTTATTTTTATTTGATATTTTTTCCATATTTTCTAAATAAATGACATTTTAAATAGTTTCATTTCATGCATGATTTTATTAATTTTTGTTCTATTAGATACTTTCATATTTTTTGTTCATTCTTTTTAGGTTGCTTAGATGAGATATTGAACTTGTAGAAACAATTTAGTTCCCATTTTTAGAAATTAATTTTAGGTGCTTAATGTAGGCTTGAACAACATGAACAAATTAGGGTTTTTAGGTGATGACTTAGGAAGTTCAATTCATTTCCCTTAGGACTTAGGGTTTGACTAGTTTAGTTATGGGATTATAGGGGCTATGGGTAGTTATTAGATCCCTTAGAGAAAAAGTCAGGATTCCCCTACTGCTATTAATACTTTGTATATATCTGATTGTCTGGTGTGGTGTGCCCTCTGGGGATTATTGCTTGCTTGCTTGGGTATTGGGATTGTCTGGGAACTTGGGAGAGCTGAAGACTTGAGGAGATGAAGACCATTGGAGATCCAGAGATTGAAGATCAACTGCCAGAGTTGGAGAGGAGGTTATTGCTAGCAGCTGCTGAGGAGACTAGGGTTTAGGAGCTAGGCAGAGCTCTAGATTAGAAAGCTTGTTTCTCAAACATGGAATGCCTTGTCTGCATCCATCCTTTCCCCATGATTCAAAGTCTCTTTCAAATATCCACCTCCTTCCTTTGGAAGGATCAGTGAATGTATTTGAAAGATAGAACTTTTGAGGGAAAATTGTCCATATAATGTTAACAGTTGATGAACCACCCTTGGTAGGTAATTAACTGTCTAACATTCATTCACTTCACTCTTGTGACTGATTCCTCATCCTGGAGGTTTGAACTTGAAGAAAAGCCATTGCTTATAGAAGACCGATGGTCAAAGCCCTTGCCTGAAGGCCATGAAGATGGAGATTGATGCTTGTTGAAGCCTGTGAATGATTGGAGATTACTTGAAGCCAGATGTTGATTCAGAGCTGCTGATGCTGTTTCTTTTGCTGATGTATTTCATTGTTGATGTATTGATTGGTTTTCCGGACTGTATTGTTTGCTGGTTACCCTGCTGGGTTGAAAGTGAAGTCTGTTCACTTTTGCCTATTGTTTTCTAGGTTCGAGGTTGAGTGGGACTCCCTTGCCTCGCTTGTACTGTTGCATCCATGCATTTTACTGCTTTACTGTATATATCTGATATTGTTTCTGTTTCTGCCTATCCCTTAGGATCTCTGTTTCTCTCTGTGCAAGAGAGGAGCATGATAGACACTAGGTCTTAACCCATGCATGATAACATTAGGTTAGTTTGTTTCCCTTCGCAACCGTAGGTTAGAGTTCTGTCTCTTTCTTTCTCAAAACAAACAGAAAAACACATAAAGATTTCAAACACAATAAAAGACACTTCTTTCGTAAAAGAATGTGGACTCATCAAAACGTCATTTTTGTCCGCTTGGACTGCTAATCAGAAAAACCTTTTTCAGAAGGAATAAAAACAATCAAGACAAGCTTGTGTCTTCCGTGGCCCGAACTACGTTTGCTCTGATCTTTCATGCCGTGTGAAAGTACGTAGGCATAGGATGCGATATCCTAGCGAGCAACCTTCCCCTCCTTTCCCGTAGGTAGGCGAACTACGTTGACTCTGATTTCTCGTTCCAGGCGGGAATACGTAGGCATAAAGTGCGATACTTTGCCGAGTCATTTTTATTTTCATTTTATTTTCTTTTTAACCCTTGACCTATAGTTTAGATAGAATAACAATCCATACCCGAAAACAAGCGTGGATCCCGTCGAGTACGACGGACGTGAGGGGTGCTAATACCTTCCCCTTGCGTAACCGACTCCCGAATCCAGGTTTTGGTTGCGACGACCATACCTTTCCCGTGTTGTGCGAGGTTTACTCTGAGCGTTTACTTTCCCTCCCTTGGGATAAATAATGCACGGTGGCGACTCTTCTGTTCAGCCGGCGCCGATTTTCGCAGTAGCGACACATAAGTATTGAGAATCTGATATAGAAGACTCTGCTCTGACAGAACTACACGCTCAAGCACACAAGCTGCACATACTCTGATTCAGCATAATCTGAAGAACATCCCAAGACTCTGCAGATCCAGAAGATCTCTACTCTGCAGATTCAGAAGATCCAGACTCTGATGTTGATAGCTGAACTTACTTAGTGAAGAAGATTTGAATATGTACGTTGGCATATCTCAACAGCTCTTTCCTCTTTTATGCTAGACACAAGAACACAGACAAAAAGGTTTTATCTGTGCATTCCATTCTAAGGAAAGTTTCTGCAAAGTAAAAGACAAAAGGCTCCAGGCTTTTTCAGCACAGCCTCCAACGTTGAGAAGACTTCATGGATCTAAGTGCCTATATAAAGAAGTCCACTCCATCTTCTTCAGTAACAAATAACTTGCAAAAATTCACTAAAAGCAAATCTCTCAAAAGTTCTTACATTCTATTTGCTATAATATTGTTCTTAAACTTTAGAGAAATATCACAGTTGTGATAATAGCTTTTTAGAAGCATTCTTACTCTTGTAATAGTTTTACATTGATTGTAAAAGGTTTCCTTAAGAGGATCCAGTTGGGATCAGTAGCTCTTGAGAAGACTAAGAACAGTTGTTCTTAGGTGTTACTATTGTAATCTGTTTGATTAAATAGTGGATTAAGTCCTTGACTGAGAAAGGCAAATCACTCTTGAGAGGGTGGACTGGAGTAGTTGAGTTCAACGAACCAGGATAAAAATAACTGTGTTTGAATCTTTGATTATTTGTCATACTTATTCAACCCCCCCCCCCCTTCTAAGTATTTTTCTCACCTTCAGAAGACACATAAAAGGCATCAAGATCAAA
Source organism: Lathyrus sativus (assembly GCA_963859935.3). Taxonomy (NCBI): domain Eukaryota; kingdom Viridiplantae; phylum Streptophyta; class Magnoliopsida; order Fabales; family Fabaceae; genus Lathyrus; species Lathyrus sativus. The sequence continues at coordinate 520,359,558 of OZ012740.1, read as the reverse complement.
AACCCTAGCCAAGGACAAAGTTATCAAACCACTTCACAAATTAATTCAAAAAAAAATTAGTAAAATTAAATGAAAAATAAAATAAAAGTTAATAAAAATATCTTAAGACATCAATTAATCAGAAAATTATTTTTTTTATATTTTAAAAATGATTTTAATAATGAGAATGAAATTAAAATGAAAATGATGAAGAAAAAAGAATAAAATGAAAAGCATGCCAATGGAGGTGTATAAGCAAGTCAGAATCCAAAGGCAACATGTTATAACGTGCTTGGGCTCCAAAAATGGAGTGTGTTAAAAGTAAAATAAGCCAGACCCAGTCCAAATGAGTAAGGAAAGTAAAAAAAAAAGAGCATAAAGATGAAACACATCGTTTCATTAATCTAACTGGTAGCCACGCAGTGCCACACAACACACACATCAGCAAGTCAAGGTGGTCAAACAAGCCATGCAAGCAAGGGACACGCAGATGCCGGAGCCCTAGCTCCAGTCATCTTCTCAGGCGAGCCTCACCGGAGCTTGCTGTAAACTTGACCAAAACACAGAGCCACACATCAGATTGAAGAGAAAATCATAAGGATTATGAATCAGGCCTTCATTTTCATTTATAATTGCTTAAACATCAAAAACTTTGAGCACGAAAATCACATACACAAACTGCAACTAGCTCAAACAAGCACAACCAATATTCAGACATGGCCTATACATGGTAGGGCTTCGGATGCAACCAACATGAGTCTTAAATGTGGCCTAACATGGAAGATCTAAGTCAAAGAAAAATTACCTAACGAAGTAGCTCCATTGGCCCTTCAAACACGTGATAAAATTTAAGAAAACTTCAGAAGATGATCCCTTGTGCTTCAGGGATGATGAATCATGCCACAAGTTGCAGAGACCTTGAAGGATTTTGGAGTTTCGAAGAGAGGAGAATTTTTAGAGAGAATGAGCTTGTTATGATCTGATTTTATGCGCAATCAAATGATGAGTGAAGTTTAGGTTTTAGAGGGGTTTTATAAAGTGAACGACACGTGAGAGGGAGTGGAAAGTTTGTTATGCAAATTTTTGAAATTTGAGGTGAGAGAATGATGCACACAGTTATAGCACATGATGAGGTGATTTGTGTGAGTGCATGATGCATGATAAAGGGTGGGATAAAATCAGAACATGGGAGGAAAGAATGAGGCGGCTTTGTACACTTTCATTTCTTTCCAAATTTAGCAAAAAGAAAGAAAATAGTATGCATGGGATTTATGACTTTGCTTAGGCATTTATGGTAACATTTGGCAAGGTTGATTGATGAAGCTACATGTGAAATAAGTGTTTACAAGGTGCTGCATAATACCTACACAAAACTGTCACAAAATCACAACATGCATGGTCTTGGAACCAAGTCATGAACCCTACCTTGCACGTGTGTAACTTGATCAAAATAGCTCTAATGGACGAGTTCTTGTGCTTGCATGAAACTAGGGAAGGAGGTGAATAACATTGGTGTTTAAAGCATCTTCAGATGAGGCCTAGAACTATGTGAGAAATTTCTTTGAAGTTGTGTCCACAAAGCTGACCAAACTTGCCTGAAAAATTCTAAGTCACAAGGCCAATTTGACAACTTGATGACACCAACTTTGAGACTTTATATCTTGATCTCTAGGTACTCAAATGGAGAGTTCTTTGCATCAATAGAAAGCTGGAGAATGATCTATAACTTTCATGTTGAAAAGATTTTGAAATTGAACTTGGATCATTAAGAAAAATGGACTTGAAATTCTATACTTATAAAAAAAATTCTCCTAAAGCTGAATATCTATACTTATAAAATTCTAAGTATTGAAACTTAAATTTCTCCTTTTTCCAAACTTTACCTCTCTTTATCTCTTGATCTAGATATCTTTTTGACTTGCTTTCTTTTACATACTTGTAGTTTATGATGTCCTCTTCAATTTTAATACAAGTTTTCCTCATTTGGATCAAGGATTATGAAGTTATGAATCTTGCAAGATAGGTACAATTTCTAATTTTCATACTTAGTGAAATTTCACTACAACCCTAATTTTTTCAACTCTCTTGATTTTATGATTCTTCTTGATCCATCTTCACGATAACACTTGAGATGACTTGAAATGCCCATGATTGACCAAAACCTCAAGAGTTTGACTTTGTGATGCCACAGTTGACTTTCTTGATCAAATGAAACTCTAATCCTCTTTCCATTGACTGAGGCCTATGCAATGAATTGTGATGACACATAATACATATGGGGAAGCTTTGGGATGTATATTGAGCCATAGAACCTTTCCTTGCTCAAGAAGATAGCCACAGGTGCCTTTTGACCAAAACCCTAATTCAGGCACAAAAGATAGGAGGATGTGATCAATGCTTGAAAACCCTAATCCAAATAATTGTGTGAGGTTGTTGAGAATGCCTTGATGAATGAAATGACTTTGTAACTTAATAATATCATGATGTTGAGATTATGTCCTTACTCCTTGCTTTGAGAACCATCTCTTTCTCTTGAGAAAACCGAAAACCCTTGATCCCATGCCTTAGGAATAATATAATGCATAAATGAAGATGCAAATGAAATGAAGCATATGCCAAAAATGTTAAAGAAAAGGAGAGCAAATTTTAGGGTGTTACACCTCTGACAAATTCAATAGAGATAATCCTCTTCATGCTCTTTAAATGAAGATGTATCAACTTTTTATGCCACAATTTAGCCTCATTTTCTTTCATAAGCAAACATGTGGATAAGTAACTTAAGTCTTGAGGAACCCATAAGTATCAGTGGTCCTTAAATATGACTCCCTTCATAAGCATTTCACTCTTCTCACTGGTCACCAGACATTCAGATTTAGTGAAGTTGACCTTGAGTCCTTGATCACACAATTAGCTGATACTAATTAGATTGGTTGTCAATCCTTTAACAAGGAGAGCAACATGAAAATTTGGATGCCCTGAGAAATTCAACTTTCTAACCTCCCCTGATTTCACCTTTGGCCCATCACAAAATGTTACATAGCTGGTTAAGTGAGATTTAATATCTACCAATACGTTTTTGACCCTGTCGTGTGTCTTGAGCAACCACTATCAAAACACCAGTCTTCTTTAGATGAGACTCTGAGAGAGGTGTGTGTTATAAGACTGGTAGTAATAGCCTTGGGAACCCACTGTTTCTTGATAGAAGAAGCCACCTGATTAGGTATAAGCTGAAGAGCAGGCTTGGGTTATCCATATAGTTTGAAGCAGAAAGGCTTTAAGCGACCATAGTAGGGACACCTCCAACGATTGAACTTTCTTCTAGAATGGTTGAATTGTCTTCTGACATGATGTTGAGATATTTGCTTCAATATCTTTGGTTTAGGCCTAGAAGGAACATGATTTTTGAGAAGTTCCTTGCCTTTATTAAGCACAGCTTGATCATTAAACCCAATTCCACTCTTATCTCTAGCCACCTTTTCAACCTGAAGAATCTCATCAAGTGTATCAGACCCATTGTTCAGCATTCTAACAAACTTGGATATTCTGTCTAGTTTGAAGTTCAATAGAATCACTTCACTTTCCAGCTTAGAGATAGTAGCCAGATTCTCTTCCTTTTCTGCCTTTAGTTAAGCTATAATTCTCTTATGTTTTTCTCCCAGCTGGCAGACTTCTTCACTTTTGATACATAGATCTTTGTAGGAGGTATCTAGCTCTTCATAAGACACTTCTTCTTCACAAGAACCTTCATTAGAGTCACACCTTCCAGTTATAGCAGTCACATGCTTGACAGACTCTTCTTCAGGCTCACTTCCAGAATCCTCATCAAACGAAGACACAAATAGCCCATTCTTTTGTTTCTTGAGATAAGTAGGGCATTCATCTCTAATGTGACCAAATCATTCACATCCATGACACTGAATTCCTTTGCCTTGAGTGGATTTTTCTTCAGCTCTTGATTTTCTTTCAAACTCACTAGATTTGCTGATGTCAGATGAGTTGTTCTTGACATTAGGCCTTGACTTCATGTCCATCCTTTCATTATCTGGTTGAATTTCCTTCCAAGCAGCATTATAGCATTTGATATTTCTTCATTAGTATCTAGATTACATTCATCCTCTCCATCTTCAGTATTGGACACAAAAACTATGCTTTTGTTTTTCTTTTCAGATCTATAACTAATAGTTACTCCAAATGTTTAGATGGATCCAACAAGTTCATCCGCTCTCATCTTGCCGATGTCCTAAGCCTCTTCCATGGCAGTAACCTTCATGTCAAATCTTTTGGGAAGAGATATGAGGATCTTTCTTACCAGTTTTTCTTCGAACATTCTCTCTCCTAAAATAGTAGATGAATTGGCTATCTCAAGAATATTCATATGGAAGTCATGAATACTTGTATCATATTTCATTCTTAAGTTCTCAAACTTTATAGTGAGCAGCTGAAGTCTTGACATCTTCACCTTAGATGTACCTTTATAAGTAGTTTTTAGTATTTCCCAAGCATCCTTGGCCACCACACAAGTGTTAATCAATCTAAAATTGTTCTTGTCCACATCATTGAATAGTGCATTCAGGAATTTAGAATTCCTAGGGCCAATTCATCTTGTTCTTTAGTCCATTCTTCTTCAGGTTTTAACTCAGAAATCTTCTTTCCATCTTTGTCTAGAACAACAGGATGTTCGCATCCTCTTATGATAACATTCCATGACTTGTTATCCATACACTTCAGAAATGCCACCATGCGTGCTTTCCAGTAGTCATAATTGGTTCCATCTAGAATGGGTGGTCTGTTAACAAATCATCCTTCCTTGTCCATCGTAGCAGAAAATACCTTCCCTAGATCTCACCCAGATACAGAGCAAGATGTCTGCTTTGATACCAATTAAAATTCGGGTATCAAATATGAGATGTCGAAGGCGATGTCACGACACTAATATCTGAACTGATATCATCTAAAGAACAAGGTAATAAACACAACAAGAAAGCAGTAAACAACACAAGCAATTGTTAACCGAGTTCGGTGCAACTCACCTACATCTAGGGGTTACCAAGCCAAGAAGTAAGTCCATTAAAACATAATTAGTTTGAAGATTCTCAGCAAACAACCTCAGGTTTATAATCTTCTCACCTAATCTCTACCAGTGAAAATTCTATCTAATACTCTTCTAGATATGAGACCCTTCTCACTTCCCTTTAATCACACGGCAGTGATAAAGCTAATAACAAAGAGCAATGGAAGACACACTCCAAAAACAATACTTGATCTTGCTTAAAAGCTTCAATCAAGGACAATACACTCTTGCTTAAAAGCTTAGAGTGGACACTTATAACTCAATAAACCCAGTCCAGTTCAAGCATCTAAGTGATGAATGAATGGCTCACAATTAACACAATATAACCCAAATTCTTAAGCAATGCACACACTGAGCCCTAGCTTCACTAGTCTTCAATTAGGATTCACAAGTCTTTATATAGAGAACGATTTTTCTGGGTTTGGGCATTAGCAAAAACTAAAACAAATTTAATTAAATCAAATCAAATAACTCTTCAAGTCTTCTCACGATTATAGGTATGAAAATAACACAAGATTCTGTAGTTAGCTCCAATAAATATGCAATAGAATACTTTTGTTTCAAATAAAATCTCCACCATTATTTTCTCCTGCAATCTCTCATTAGGAAAACACAAAGGATTGCAAACAAAACGTAACAAAAAAATCACAATATTTTGAACTGAATATTGTCCAGTTCTATAATCACATGTTAGGACATCAGTATTGACATCATGAACTGAAGGTCTGCAACATTTGAAAAACCAACCTACATAGATGTTTGATTCATATATCAAGACATCTTGCACAACACATAGTTGCAGCAACCTATTTTAGCAAAGAATGCAGCTAACACAGAGCTTACATGTAGATATGTTTCTGTTTTAGTACTTTATTCTGTATAAAGTACTATTTTGTACAACATATTAATACCTTTGTTATTTCATTGCAACTTGGTCGAATTTTAATAACCAACTATACAAACTAATTCAACCATTAATACTATTACACTATATGATACCTTTCATACCCCAAAATTTACCCTTAGATTCTTTGATCTCTTACATATCATTTTAGGTTAATCATTCATGCATAGTTAACAAATTATCAGCCTTTTGCTCTGTTTAGTTTCATTTATAGACTAGGGTTTACTTTAAGAGGCTCAATGGGTTGGTCAATCAAGGTTTTCGATGAATCATCAACCAATCAAGTTATCATACTCTCAAGAGACCTCCCTTCCTCAATAATCCAGTGCAATTTGGTTTCGTCACAAGTTCTTCGAGGCCCAGGTTTGGCAAGGTTGAATCAAGGATCAGTATTAGGTTATCAGGTTGTGGTAAAGATTCTAAATTCGGGAATTCATTCTCAACAATTCAGTATCCCATCATTGTGCACTCAAGCCGGAGATTAGGGTTTCTCAGCCTTTATGTTTAATATGAGCAAGTGTCGATCAGTTGAGTTTCATTTAAGGCTAGTAGGTTCAATATATTTGCAGTACTGTTTTAGGCCAAGTAGGCGTGCAAAGTGATTTAAATCTGAGGGGAGTTTGATTTAATCTTGGTCAAATGGTTGTTTTGTTTTAGTATCAAGTTATCGGGTTGTGGCAAAGGCATTTTGTTGTAAGGTGGATAATCATCAGGGTCAATTGAATTTTAATTAGGGTTTTGGTAAAGTGACAGTGCAATCAATATCTCAAGTCATTTGTGTCATTGGCTATTTTGAAGGCAAGTGTGGATTGAATTCAAGCACTTATGTTTGAAGATCAAGATCAGGCCTTGGTGAAAAACTTAAGTTTATATCATAAAGTTAAGCTGTAAGAGCCATCAAAATTCAAGGTATTCAGTCAATTGCTTCAAGTCCTGATTATTGTGGTTCGTGTCCCTGTCATGGGAGAACTCGAGCTTTTTATTCAATTCAAGACCATTTCAAAGGTGGGATCATGATGTGTTGTCACTTCTCATGGAACTGATTCAGGATTTCAATATATTTTTGGCATGATTTTGATGAAGAGTTCAAGATGTTGGAATATGCTTTCGAGGAAAAATTGATGGATCAAGTCAGAAGTGTTAGTTATTCAAAATTGTTTCAAGTGGTTCACTTTTTGAATTAATTCATGGTTTGGTCGAAATTCAAGGATTCAAGTTCAAGGACAAATTTCATTTTAGTTCAAAATCAATTCTAATCCAAGCCAATTCCATCTCAAGTTCTAATGCAAGTTCCAAAATCAAGATTCCAATTTCTATTCAAATTCTAATTTCAATTCATCTACACTTCATTCAAGTTCCAAACCACATCTCAAATTTATTCCAAATTCAAAATTCAATTCCAAGATTTTTTTATTTGAAATTCCAAATCTATGTCCATTAGAAAATTTCAAATGTAATTCAAGAATTCAAGTTCACAACAAAGTTTCAATTCCAAACTCATGACAAAATTCATCCCAAGTTCACATTCTTCATTCAAGTTCATTTTCTCAATTCAAGATCTATTAAATTCAAATCAAATTTCAAGTTCTATTCAATTCAAATCAAATTTCATGTTTTATTCAATTCAAAGCAATTTTCACTTCTTTCCATTTCATTCAAGTCATCATGTTAAATTCTTCAAGGACCCATTTTCAAATTTCAATTCTTGTTCAAGTTTCAAGTTTCATGCATTTTTATTTCCATCCAAAGTTCAAGTTTCAATGTCGAATTTCCTATTCAAGTTTCATTTCCAATTTTTACTCAAGTTTCAAGTGCAATCAAATTCAAGTTACATTTTAAAACAAGATTCACTTCATCATTCTAAAATATTCCAAGATCCATATTACAAGGATACTACAATAAAAAATACATTAAGCTCATACATTACAAAAAAATACCAAAAAAATAATGAAGGTAAGCTCAAGAGATAGTAGTACACGGCCCAAGAATATTTTTTTCCAAACAATTAACAACACTCAGCCTTTTCCTTCATGCTTCAACAACAAGGCAAAATAAGCCAAAAACCAAATTCCAACAAAACCTGCAATAACACACTACCTGCTCCACTTACAAGCCAACTACACAATACCAAAGCAGCTACCTACAGCTTAACATGACCTCACCTCAAGCTTCAAGACCCTACTACCACAACTTTTACAACCTCTACAAAACCATCGTGCATTGGTATGTTGCACAACTTGCCGCTCCAAGCCCACCAAACAAAGTCACGAGCGACTAAACCTGCTCAACTCGTACGACCTGCAGAAAAGCACCACAACAATTTGCAACACACCATGAATACACAGTACGCGGCAAGAACCACGATTCCCAAACAAACCTGCACAAAAAACGGTCAAGACGTACGTATCACAAAAAAGAAGTTGTTATACCACAAAAGGTACCAAAATGAACACGCAAGAGATTGCAGCGACACAATAATTCATTTCAAAAATAAAACCTCACCTCAGATTTTCTCAATAAATGGTCTTATCTTCTTCACTTGAAGCAAGCTGGAGAAGCCACTGAAATGCTGTAAAATTTTCTTCAGAACTTAAAATTCAAACGTTAACATCATAACACCCTTTTATTTTTTTGTTGTCTTGTTCAAATGTTGACCGTGTGAATGAATGGGCTTTTGAGGCTCATAAGGATTTCTCACACCCACCCTCTTTTTTATGTTCTTAATTTGTTTTAACATTTTACTATTTTATTTTCTAATTTTTTTAAATAATAGTTTTTAATATTTTACTATTAATATTTTGTCTAATTATTTTTGTGTTTTTCTCCATTAATTTTATTCACATTCCATCCATCTATGTTTCATCACATTATTATCTTTTCCTTTTCATTTTGGTCCATGAAGTCTAAATATCATGAATGTTGATTATTGAGATTTGTTAACCTTCATTATTTCAAATCTGTAGAAAATGATCATTGAGATTGTTTTCTATACTTTGAGATCGTGATAGGTTACCTTCGATTAATCGACGAAAGTTTGTGATTAAGGCGAGACCATTTTTTTTCTTTTCGTGTGGCACGATTCTTTGAAAATGATCTACATATCATTTCTCTATTGTTTTTTTATCACAAACATCGTTATAGAGCAGCCTCTCATAGCATGATCTTCCTCATAAATTGTGCTATGATTGCTTAGCGTTAAAGTGGCCCCAATTCGAAAGCAATTCATCCGATCAATAACAATTAACGATTGACAACTAACTTTAATTTCTGCTAAATATCATCTTGCTTTATCTTTCTGTCTATATATCATTGCTTATTATTGTTCATATTATCATATTGTTCATATTATCATTTGTTCATCATATTCATCTTGTCATCTTTATTGTTCATATCATTTTCATTTTATTCAAAAACAGAAAAACATGATAAATTTATCGAAACCCTAAAATATTTTCAATTGATGGATTGTGGTTGCTACCTTTGGGCATCATATAATTGAGACACTGGACAAAAAACCTAGCAAAGAAGCTGCAGATTATGGTTATCTCTTTTCTCTCTTGCTTTAGCTTAGGACACTTGCACACGTACGACATCCTCTTGGGCTACCTGACAATGAAACCTTTTATTTCTCCCAATCCCATGTACTTTACATGTACCCTGCTCCCTTTTCAATGTATGTTCTTTTTTTTCTTTCCTTTGGTTATGGTTTCGTACTAGGAGCACCCTTAGGGACTTGCATAACTTAAATCATTTTCAAAATAAATTCTCAATTCAAGGTCGAGCCATTTTTCACCTTTGTAAGTCAATCGCCTCGTGCATCGCCATCAACCTTATTGGTCACTAAACACGACATTCATAGCTTACTCCTGGTTTTTTTACAATGAGACATATTCAATGTATTACCTCTAGTTGGTCGTTTAGAAGACTAGCCCACTTTGCTAGTGCACACGATTAAAATTCAATTCGATTACTTTCCTTTACTATTCCTTGTTTGTTTTGTCTTGTATGACGAATGATTTCCCAACCCTAAAGCTATTGATATGTATATCAAGCCCTACCCCAACTCTTGTAAGTCGAGCGTTTTTGCCTCGCCATCGACCTTACCTTATACCATTAGGACCTCCTTACCGATTAGTTCAAACCATTAAATTTTCCGTGTGCAAATTCAAACCTCGATCAACATCAATATTTTATCAAGGTCAACTTAATGAACTTAATTATACTTAGACCATATTTCAAATAAAGATGAAAATGAAGTTGGAATGGAGCCTTCGATTTCTCTCCACATCAAATTATTTCAGAATAAACTAAATCAAACTTATTTTCTCAATACTAAGATAAAAAAATAGGGAGAGTCAAGTCTTTGACTCATTCTCTCCATTACTTGGGCCCGAAAGCCTTTCTTAAGCTTCAAGTAATCGTCATTCGTAACTTACTCTAGCTATATCAAAAACCTTTCATAATTATGGGTGAAAAAGAGAGAGAGAGAGAGTCGGATCTTCGATTCACTTTCCTAATTACTTGGGCCCAAGGAGCCTTTTTTAAGCTTTGAGTAATCGTCATCCAAACAAAACTTCAACACATTAATTTAACTTCTCGTCGCTGTGCGATTCGTTAAACCTTTTCATAAACGTGAGATATGGTGTCTTGAGACGATGCAAAACATTGCTTCGTCTATAACCTATTTGAGTCTAGATAAGCGGCATGTTTCCCATATATGTTCATATACCGAAATCCATTCAAAGTGATGCAAGCGTCCTCTTCTCACCCGTTTGAGTAAAGCAATATTTTATGTTGAATGTGACTAAGTATCTTTTGATAAAACCAAACCAACATATATAGTATGAACTACAGACGCTCTAATTTCTCATTTGTCAATAAGAATACGTAGGATTGCGAGATATTAGCGAGCAACCTCCTCTCTTTCTACCATAGTCTCACGAACTACAGACGCTCTGATTCTTCATTAATTCGAATGAAGATACGTAGGCTCAAGAGCCCCAATCCTTGGCGAGCACCCTAATAAAAAAACCATTTATTTCTCCTTAGCAATATAAACCCTTTTACCTTACCTTTTAGTATTATTCCTTTATAAGAAAACAAACAAACTTGGCTAACATTCCTCACAAATCAAGTTAAGAGGTTCCTATTGAGTACAACGGACGTGAGAGGGTGCTAATACCTTCCCCTCACGTAACCAACTCCTGAACCTAGAACTTGGTTGCGATGACCATGTTCTTTCCCTAAAGGTTTTCTCGATATTTTCCTATCCCTTCTTGGGATGAATAAAATTCGGTGACGACTCTGTTTTTCGTGACCATTCGCGAATGATCGTGCTTTTTTCGAGGTACAACAATACCATGTTCAAACCCAACACCCATATTGCAAAATATATTGTATCACTTAAACTTTTACAACTAAACATAAAAAATGCACAATTCAAATATAATATGCTTAAACACATTAACAATTATATAGTATGCTTCAACTGAAAACCCAGCCTAACAATCTCAACAGTACAATAATTTACACCAATATCATGGTGTTTAGAAACAAATACATCATAAGCTACATTTTCATCCATGCATTGCTGAGCAAACTTCTCCTCATCATTGACATTGTTTAAGACACAACTTATATTTAAACATTATACTACTTCAAAATATAACTAAATAACTACTTCATAGATACAGACAACTACAGTCTTAGCAAAATACGTTGCATCAACCTTGGACCTCATGATATTACCACTACCATCCAAAAATTGGAATGATTAACGACGACGAACGACTGATATATAAATTCTTGATGCCGGAGGATAATTAAGGCTGAATTGCATAATATCTCCCCTTTTCAGACTCCTCTTCTTTGCAAATTCGTCCCACCCTTGATAGATGAACTTTTCTTATGATTTGTTTCTTTATGCAAAATGAAGTTTAAAATGGTATGTTTCTCTTCTATCTGTATCAATGAGGTTTATCCACCGACTTTCGGTAAAAAGACATTTCCTAATCACATCTCTTGGAATTTGCTAAAGACCATTTCAATCTTAATTAGCGTCACTTCATAAAAATATATATTACATATGAAAATGCAATTTTGACACTGTAACTTACCAGAACATTCCTCTTTGCCACCTTAGCAGATCGTATGGGCAATTCCCACGTGCATTCCATATCTGAGATTTCCAGTGAGTCTGAATTGGGACTATCCTTCGATGTACTGCATCCATAAAACATTTAACAAAATAAATCTTGTTTTATTTACATGCATGACATGCATTTAATCAAATACATTTTCAAAGCTATACAAACACAAACGTATGTCGATCATAATTTTTTTGTATCATCTTATCTATTAAATTGAATCTCAACATTCTTCTATTCTAATCAACTTTCAAATGTTCAACCTTATCTAACCTTTATGATTTTGTTGGTATCTCCTGAGTGCAGGAAATCATTCAAAGGAAAAGACTTACTTAACCTTAAAAAAACTCATGTAATAACCATAAAATCTATGAACCACATGTTATCGTTCAACAAAGGCATATGAAGATTACATGTTTAAGTTATACATACGACAAACAACAACATACCTGTTATCGTCCGACGTAACTAATATGTGCAACATTTTTTTACTCGGATGTAGCAACCTTCACCCTTCTGTTTTCCTTCTCTTCTATGGCTTTTTTACTCTCTTTTACTTCAGTTTTCCTTAAACACACATAACCATTTCTTATGTAAATCAATTTTGGGCCCATTATGACTTTATTTCATGTTTTGATTTCCAATGGCTCATCTTAAATAACAATGTATTAAAAAATGAATGATAAACTTGACCACCACTATTCAATAACTTTATAAATTATTCATTCTTATTTTATCTTTCAATTTTAAAGAAATTTCATGTTACAATGTTGTAGTTTTAAATTAAACAATTACTCGATTTTCGTTTGGAATAATCAAAATGAGGTCCAACAATGGTTTTTGAATTAAAGAAGCAATAATGACTTTCAACAAAAACTTATAGATTTTCAAAGTTGAGAGAAGAGGAAGAATCATAAGCACCATTATAAAAATGACATTCCTCTTCTTACCAACACACAAACAACATCATCAAAGAGAAATAATCAAAATAAGGTCCAACAATATTGTCCAGGTCCAACAAAATATAGAGGTTAAACAAGCTATCCAGGTCCAAGAAGCTGTAGAGGTCCAACAGGCTGTCCAGATCCAAGAGGCGGTGGTTGTGCAAAGAAGATGAACCAGGAGGAGAATAAGGAGATCAAGAAGAAGGATAAGGAAGATAACTATCTTCGATTTAGATGGTGATGACAGATCACATTATAGTTGGAGTAACTTTATGTCAGCTAGGGCATTTAGATTTGATTATTAAAAAATAAAAGTGTCTTTGTTGTCTTCAATATGCATGAGTTTTTGTTGTCTTCAATGTGCATGAGTTTTTGTTGTCTTTAATATGAAACTTGCACTTGTGAAACATGCACTTTGAATGATCATGACTTCATATATTTGAATGATAATGTCTTTGATTTAATGTTTGTTAATTTCTGTAAGTTATGTAAAACCATGATGAAGTTTTTGGTATTTCTCTCACTCATTTTGAAGAGTTTTTTGTAACAATTATTTGGCTGTTTCAAACACTAATAAGATCAAATTATTGTGAGAATTTTTACTTTGTAGATGTGAAGATTGTGAATCTTCGATGCTGATTTTCTACCACCACATCAAAATTCTCTTTATTTGATCTTTGTACACTAAAATCCTCAATTTTTATTATTAAAATAATATAACCTCTCATTAATATACTAAACTTATGAAATCTCTCTTTATTTTTTTCTCTTTCATCGCTTCCTCCTATTCTTTCTTCCATTGGTTTCTTTCCTCTCACTACGCCAGAATTGACTTTTAGCAGCGCATACAAAGACAACACTTTTAGAAAAAGCGCTGCTAAAGAGGCATTAAAAAAAAAGAAAAAAATTGCTTACCAAAGACAGCGCTTTTTAAAAAGCGCTGCTAAAGGGGAGTCCAAAGAAAGCGCTTTTTAAAAAGTGCTGCTAAAGGGGGGACCTAAGAAAGCGCTTCTAAAAAGCGCTGCTAAAGGGGGGGGGGGTCTAAGACAACCCTATGAAAGCGCTTTTCTAAAGCGCTGCTGTAGGTCTAGGCTACGAGAGCGCTTTTTCCATAAAGTACTGCTATATGTGGTACATAAGAAGATCTTTGAGAGCGCTTTTTAAAGCGCTGCTAAAGCTATTAAAAAGCGCTGCTAAAGCTATTAAAAAGCGCTGCTATAGGTTTAGTTAGAATTAATTTAAAATATCCACCAGAATTTTTATAAGAAACAAAACAGTCATATCGTATTTCTTTCTTTCTTTTTCTCTGGTGAACAAAGAACGTTGCCCTATAAACCCACCGTCGTCGTCCAACTGTCGCCCTCCTCTGTTGCATTTCTCCGCCGTTCACCATCCGTTTTCGATATCCTCTGCTCGTCTGTATTGCATTTCCGCCATTGTTACGGTATTTGAAGTTTTACTCTGGTTTTCTTTTTTACTTATATTTTCACCATTGTTGCTGTAATCTTTAAGACAAACTGAATATGTTTTTATTATTTAAATGCAATCAAGTTAAGTCATTTTCTGTAATCTTTAAGAAAACTGAATATGTTTTTATTATTTGTATGGATATCTACATGTTAAGTTTCTCTGTTGCATGTTATATATTTTGTATTTTAATCTACATGTTAAGTCTCTCTGTCATTGTTACAGATATTTTGTATGTTTTAGATTGACAAACAAGAGTTTATATTTTGAAAGAGAGTTTATATTTTGTATGTTTTAAGAGAGTTTATAAGAGAGTTTTTATAAACAGAGAGTTTTTTAAGAGAGTTTATAAGAGAGTTTTTTAAGAGAGTTTGTATGTCTTAACAGAGAGTTTATATGTTAAGTCTCTCTGTTGAATATGTTTTTAAGAGAGTTTATATTTTTTAAGAGAGTTTATATTTTGTATGTTTTAGATTGACAAACAAGAGTTTATATTTTGCATGTTCAATATAGTTTGGAAATTCCTATTTTTTAAGAGAGTAGCCAACATGAATATGGTTTTATATGATATGGTTTTATATGTTATTATGGTTTTATATGTTTAGTTAGGATTTCTCAATGTTTAGTAAGGGTGTCATTTTGGTTTAAGGATTATCTAGTATTTTTAATATGATTTGTTTTGGTGGATTATCTAGTATTTTTGTTTTGGTTAATTATTAATATGATTTTAATAAAATTTATATTTTGTCTGCTATAGGGGTTACCTGTGAAGAGCAAAGTTATGATTGTTTCCAAGCATCCTACTGTGTAGCATTCTTAGAAGTTAGTGATTTCTTTACAGGTATTCTCAGTTTTGTTTAACTTTCATAGTTTAGTGTAGATTACTCAATTAGTATGGATAAAAAATGGATGTCTGGTAATCGATTGTCAAAAGAGTACGAGAATGGGGTATCAAAGTTCGTTAAGTTTTCTGTTGAACACGCCAAAGACCCCAGTAGGATCACATGTCCTTGCTTAGGATGTTGTTATGGACGTCGAGTTGACGCCGTTCAGTTGGAATCTAATTTAATGAGACATGAAATTGATCGAAGTTACACATGTTGGACATTACATGGTGAGATAAGTAACGAGAATGTTGAACCCCGGAATAATACGACATGTGCTTCAAAGGACAATGGCAGGGATACATATGATTGTGATCGAGTCAAAGAGATTGCAGAAGCACTTGAAGAAGATCTTCAAGATTGTCCCAAGATGTTTGAGAGGTTGGTAAGCGATGCAGAGAAACCGTTGTATAAAGGTTGCACTACTTTCACAAGATTGTCTGCGGTATTAAAGTTGTACAATTTAAAGGCAGGTAATGGATGGTCGGATAAAAGTTTCACAGAGTTGTTAGCCCTACTTCAAGAGATGCTTTCGGAGGATAATGTTCTTCCCAATCGAACCTATGAAGCTAAAAAAATGTTATGCTCTATTGGCATGAGCTATGATAAGATACATGCTTGTCCAAATGATTGCATTTTGTTTCGAAATGAATATGCATCATTAAACAAGTGTCCTAAATGCGGTGTATCTCGGTATAAGAAAAAATTGTCACCAGCAAAAGTATTATGGTATTTTCCTATAATTTCGAGATTCAGATGCATGTTTCGTAGTGAAACAGATGCAAAACACCTGACTTGGCATGCAGATGATAATTGTAGATGGGAAGTATCGACATCCGGCAGATTCACCACAGTGGATGAAAATTGATAATGATTATCCTGATTTTGGAGAAGAAGCTAGAAACCTTCGCTTGGCATTATCGACTGATGGAATGAATCTGCATGGTCTGCAAAGTATCTCACATTCCACATGGCCTGTAATTATTATGATTTATAACCTACCTTCATGGCTATGTATGAAGCGTAAGTACATGATGTTATCTATGTTAATTTCTGGCCCTAAACAACCAGGGAATGACATAGACGTATACCTAACACCTTTATGATGGATATAGGAAAGAAAGTTTTAATTTGAGGGCGATGTTGTTTGGCACAATTAATGATTTCCCAGCATACGGAAATCTATCAGGTTATAGCATTAAAGGTCAATGTGCGTGTCCTATCTGTGAAGAAAACACAGATTGGACGCGGTTGGAATTTGTTCAAAAGAATGTCTTTCTTGGTCATCGTAGATTCTTAAATTCTAATCATCACTATCGTGGGTGGAGAAAAGCATTCAATGGAAATTCAGAACAACGTAAAGCTCCACCTACATTGACCGGCGAACAAATTTTTGAAAAGGTGAAAGATGTGAGTACTAAGTTTGGCAAGCCTTTTGCTCATACGCTTGTCACGCGTGGGTGGAAGAAGAGGTCAATTTTGTTTGAGTTGTCATATTGGAAGTCGTTGTATGTAAGACATTTTCTTGATGTTATGCATATTGAAAAAAATGTATTTGAAAGTGTTATTGGTACGTTACTCAATATACAAGGAAAGTCTAAGGATGGCCTTAAAGCAAGAAAGGACTTGGTAGCAATGGGAATAAGAAATGAATTAGGACCCTTGAAGAAAGGAAATCACACATATCTACCACCTGCTGCTTATACTTTATCTAGAAAGGAGAAAAATATATTGTGTAAGTTTCTGAGTGAAGTTAAAGTTCCAGAAGGATACTCTTCAGATATTATAAGACTTGTTTCTATGAAAGACCTCAAGTTAAAGATTTTAAAGACACATGATTGCCATGTTATAATGGAACACTTTCTACCAATAGGTATACGTTCTATTTTGCCAGAAAAAGTGAGAGGCGCAATAACTAAATTGTGTTTTTTCTTTAGGTCAATTTGTAGTAAGGTGATAGATCCTGCGATCTTACCAACATTGCAAAGAGAAATAGTTATTACTTTGTGCGAGCTTGAAATGTATTTTCCTCTATTATTTTTTGACATAATGGTACATCTAGTTGTTCATCTTGTGAAAGAGACACAACTGTGTGGACCTGCCTATATGAGATGGATGTACCCTGTTGAACGTTATATGAAAATATTGAAAGGATATGTGAAAAACTGAAGTCGACCAGAGGGATGTATTGTTGAACGATACATTGTTGAAGAAGCTATTGAGTTTTGTACTGAATATTTGTCCAACGTTCAATCCATTGGCCTCCCAAAATCTCATGTTGTTGAAAAAATAGTAGGTAAACAGTTAATTGGAAATAAAGTTGTGACAATTTCAAGGGATGAACGGGAGCAAGTGCATTTGTATGTTCTGCACAATGACATTGAGGTTGAGCCGTATGTTGAAATGCACAAGGACGTTCTTCGAGGTTTAAATCTGAATAGAAATGAAAATTGGATAGTACGTGACACAATCGAAGTTTTATAACATGGTTCAAGGAGCATATTTTTTCAAAGTTTTATTCGGATCCCGCTTCAATAACAGAAAGGTTGAGATGTTTAGCATATGGTCCAAGTTTGCATGTGTTTTCTTATAGCGCATACGCAATTAATGGATACACATTTTATACCAAGGAACAAGATGATAAAAGTACAATGCAAAATAGTGGTGTCACCGTGCTTGCCGAAGCAATGCACATTTCCTCATATTATGGGGTTATCGAGCGCATTTGGGTGTTTGATTATGAGAAGTTTCAGATTCCTATCTTTGGATGTAAGTGGGTTGAAAATAATAGTGGCATATGAATGGATAAATCAGGTTTTTTGAAAGTGGATCTTAATAAGGTGGGGTACAAAGATGAGCCTTTTATTCTAGCCACGCAAGCTAAACAAGTGTTCTATGTCACTGATCCGACAAGTACGAAATGGTTTATAGTTCTTTTTTCCAACAAAGTAATCAATGATAACATTGGAGAAAAGGGGGATGTTGATGTTGAGAATGAATCTTATATTATAGATGATCCAGATGAGAATATTAGAGGGGATGAATCATATATTAGAAATGATCATAACGAGAGAATTTGGATCAATCCATCTGTCCGTGTTGTTAAGAGACAAGTAAACCCCGTTAAAACGAAAAAAAGAAAGAGATGTTAAAGGTACTTGTAACATATTATTTCTTATTTATATCATGCAATAAAATAACATATTATTTCTTATTTATACCATGTTTTTCTTATTTATACATTTCTTATGTATATATTTCTTCTTTACATATTTGCATGTCATTCATTTGATACTTTGATTTTTCTGAATTACAGGTATATATATTATGGCCAACAACGAGGAAACATCACATGATGGAAAACAAACAACAAAAGACGTGGAAGGCGAAATTAAAAGAGGCATAACGATTATGAAAAAAATCATCCGTGCGAGAGATAAAGGAGTAAAGTATGATGTCCATTGGAATGAAAGAGATCAGTTAGTTGAGCCTAACGGTGCGTTGCTAACAAGTTACATCGGAGCACTTGTACGTTCGCAAGTTCCGATTACTTGCGATAATTGGAGAATTGTTTCATTACAACCGGCTAAAGATAAAATTTGGAGCGAGATTCAGGTATGATATTTGATTATTTTTAATCATGTTGACAGTTACGTCTTTAAATTAATTATACTAACATGTTATATGTATGTGTGTTTGTTTGCAGAGATCTTTTAATATTGAAGATCATAGGAGAAAATATTGTATTCAATTGGCCGGAAAACGCTTGAGGGGATTTAGAGCGTTTTTAACAAACAAGTTTCTAAAAGATTCTGAAGGAAACTTTGTTGACTCGGAGCATCCAATGAAGTACGTGGATTTGATTTCGGATGAAGAATGGGAGACGTTTGTTGCAAAGCGAAGAACAAAAGAATTTGAAGTAAGTACAACTTATCATGAACTATGTATAATATATATACTTCTTCCATAAGAGTTCTGATAAACTTGTTTTTTCAGGTTGTTAGTGGCGTAAATCGTCAACGGGCATCAAATCCCGCATATCCATACAGAAAGGGGCGTTCGGGATATGTACGCTTAGAACAAAAAATAGTAAGTACATATAAATGCTTTAATATGATATATTTACAAAAAAAAATTAGTAAGTATATATAATAGGATATAATGCTTTATTATCCGTCTTAATGCATAGTTGGAAGAGGAGAAGAGTGATGTGACATCTCTTCTGGACCATGTTGTATGGAAGGCTGCCCGTGTGGGAAGAGATGGAGTCGTTCAGGAAGAAGTTCAACAAGTCTTTGAACAATGTGTAAGTACAATGTTATCTTTGTCAGTAACTGATCAAAAGTGTATAATATATTTATATATGTTTTTATCTATATTTCAGGAGACTCTATCCCAGACCATAACTCCCGCTGAGGACGGTGATTGCAGGAGCTTACTGAGCCGGGTGTTGAATATTCCTGAGTATTCTGGGCGTGTGAGGGGTAAGGGATTTGGTGTCACTCCATCCAATTTGTATAAGCAGCCAAAGAAAAAAAATATAACCAATAAAGAAGTGATGGATACTTTGGAGGAATTGAAAGCGCAGATTCGTGAATTACAGAAGGACAAGGAAAGATACATGTCGGAAAGGCGCGCTCCAGAGGGTAAAGCTACTAGTGACAAAGATAGTATCGTTTGTCCGCAGAAGCTTCCAGAGGTAATTGTATATATTACATTGAAATTAATTTAGCACAGTTTACTTAATTGACACATTAACTATTCATTATTTGTTTAGGGCATTTCACTTTACCGGCTATATTTATCGTCACCGACTCATCGAATGGTTGGCAAGGGAAAGGTGCATAACTTTCTGGGAGACTTACTTCACCACAAACCACTCCCTTCTGGATTTTTGAAAGTATCTATTGATATTGCGTTAGAGGGGGGTGCGTTGTTGCCTATACCAGATGATATTTCAGGCGCAACAGTGGTGGGAGACGCAATAGGAGCGTATGTGGCATGGTCGGCAAATCTCATTTGCATAGATGATGAGGTAGGTTGAACCTTTTAATACTCAAATGTTTTATGATCCATACATGAAAGTTATTCTTACATTTATATTTTCTTATTTACATGATGATCTTAAACTCCTACAAAATCCAAATCAAAAGATGATAGAATTATTGTGCGGGATACCGATTCAGCTGCATCAAAGAAACAAGTACTACTACAGTTACATGATTATCTTATTATACATTAATTATTGAACTTATATATGACTTTTAGGTTCATGATCAGCAGTCGCAACAAGTGAGCAAGGGTAAGATGCCTGAAACTTCCAAGGTGCCCAGAAAAGCATTTGTTCCTCGATTTAGGATGTGCCTTAAAACATATGTGGGAACATCAGATGTGCCTGAGGGTGGCATCCGTCAAATACATATGGACGGAGGTATTTTCGGTTTTGAATATCCCGAAACAATTGCTAAGGAGGATTTTGACCAGGTTTTCAACCATTCTGAGTTAGGCGTCGGTGTTATGCATTCATACATCAGGTACTTCGATCCATTTTAATTAAATAATTGAACATTTTAAAATTTGCTCATTTAACTAAATATTCTAATGTTGATTATGTTTTTTTAGGTTCTTGTATGACAAGTTGTTGATCCCGAATGATTTGACTTCAGTATTCGCATTCTTATCTGCTAACTGTGTTAACTCACGGACAATAGACCAGACACTAGATACAGTCAAAGAGTACACAGTGCAGAGATTTATAGGCGCGACTACGGAGAAGTTGTTCTTGTTGCCATATAATACTTGCCATGGGTTAGATTTTATTCTAAATTCATTTATTATAATTGTTCGATTTTTGCCTTTCTATATAACATTTATGTCTAAACTGTTGTCTTATTTTATAGTGGACATTGGTTGTTGGTCGTGATTAATCCGAGGAAAGAAATAGTGTATTATATAGATTCATTGGATGGCGATACAACAAAATATGAAAATCTGAGGAACAAGGTTGATACGTAAGTGATGAGATATACTGTTCTGAATAATTATATATCTTTATTTATTATGTGACATTTTTCTAAATATGCGTTTATATTATGTTAGAGTTATACAAATATTCAGAGCACAAAGAGATGCAACGGTGCCAAAAAGTAAGGCTAACAATATCAACTGGATCAGAGTGGAGGTATATTTCCCCATGTTTGACTGTTATAGTGGTTCTACTTGATAAAACTATTTAAACTATATATCCTGATAAATGTTCGTTTGTTTTTTCCATTTATAGTGTCCTCGTCAGCGTAATGGGATTGACTGCGGATATTTTGTATTGCGCTTTATGAAGGAAATTATTCTTTCTGGTCAAATAGAGGTTCCAATCATGGTATGGATCAATTCATTATATAAGTTATATGATTCATTTTGATAATTATCCGATACTTCATCTGAGTAATTAGTTTTAAAATTAAATCTTGCATGTTCTGTTATATCATGTAGTATTTTGATGAATTCAAGTGCACTACTTACACGAAAGCAAGATTGGAAGAAATTAAAGAGGAATGGTGTCAATTTATTCTTGAGTTGAGAATTGTATAAAGTTATCGGATTGGAAGAATTGTAATTATATGTAAATTGACTGTATTTGTGATGTTGTAATTCTGAGGATTGAATTTTGTTGTAACATATTTAAGCAGGTTTATGTGTATTAAAATGATTATGGGCAAAGTGGTGAGTTACAATGTATACTTAAAGGCCAAAGTTTTGAATTGTATATATAAGGCCAAAGTTTTGAATTGTATATTTAAGGCCAAAGTTTTGAATTGTATATATAAGGCCAAAGTGTTGAAATAAAGGCCTGAATTATAAGTAGGTTTGTGTAATATAAGCAGGTTGTTAGTAAATATACAAACCAGGGTGAATATTTTTTTAAAAAAATTTTAAAATCTGGGACATTAGACAGCGCTTTTACAAAAAAGCGCTGCTAAAGGTTACAAACATAGCACTACAAAAGCGCTGCTATAGGTTTCGAAGGGGGGGGGGGGGGGTCTAAGACAGCGCTGCTAAAGGGGGGCTATGATAGTGCTTTGCAAAAGCGCTGCTAAAGGTGGGGTCTAAGACAGCGCTTTGTGAAAGCGCTGCTAAAGGGGGGGATGGTTGGGGGGAATATGTGTTGCACCTCAAAATTTGCCCAACTTTTCTTTACCTAGCTTGTGTTTCATTTCATTCCCATTAGCATTATCATTTGCATTACACTGACATGTATGCAGGAGATCAAGATGTATGATTACCAATCAAGAGCTACACAAGACTATGAAGCTAGCTAAGAAGCTTATTCAGATGTTCAAGGGTTGATATCTTTGTCAGAGAAGTTAAAAGATCCTCAGAGAGAGTGGTTGAAACCAAGAGGGTGTCTCCTAACTTGAAGGTTGTGGAAAGCCATCAGAGGATTCTGAAGTCATGGAGATGGACTTGAGGTCTTGAGAGAGCTCATGAAAAGTGTTGAAGATCACTTTGAGGCCTAGACAGGTCATTGTGCAAGATTAAGAAGGCTCAGCCATGAGTGGTGCAGCTAGGGTTTGACTGGGTCAACCCTAAGTCAACTGATGATTTAAAGGAGGTTGAGACCTAATCCAAGGTCCATGTGATCATGTATTGATGCATTGAGATGCTATAAGGATGATTCCAAGGTCAACTCGTCATGATTGAAGAGTTTGAGAAGTTTCAAGCTAGGGTTTCTAAGGCTTGACAGTGTAAAATCCCCTAGTTTGTCCCCTATCTTCAAGGCAGTTTAGCTCAAGATGTGATTGTCATCTCATCTTACCCCTAACATGAATGTTGTCGATATTGATCTTAGCTTTAATTTGAGTACTAGAAGTCCTTGATAGGATTTATAGAACTCAAGTTATGACTTTGACAAGTTACAGGTCATCTGAGGTATGTGAATTTGGGGGCTTGAAAGTTACCCAACTTGCATCAAACGTTTTCCCAAGAAGGATGATTCCTATGAACTTTTGGTCAACATGAATGTTGTTCCTTATCCTCTTAGCTTTCTATAGAGTACTAGAAGTCCTTGATAGGATTTGTAGAACTCAAGTTATGGCTTTGACAAGTCAAGGGCATTTTGGTCATTTGGAGATTATAGGTCATTTCAATCATAGGGCCATAACTCCTATTTCCAAGCTTCAAATGGGAAAATGTTCAACATCAAACTTGTTCAAAATGATGTTTTAAGGCTAGTAAAGAGGTCATGAGATGTTGGAAATGCTTGTGGCTCAAAGTTGCAAAAATGACCTAAAATAAGGGCATAAGTTAAATAAACCAAAGTTGGAAATTGATATTTTCAATCTACACATCCAAACCATGGCATGTAATATATCATTTTGACTCTAAAAAACATTTTAAGAACATTGGTTTATCCACAATTGTGATTTGAGGTCTAATTTGTGGACTTGCTTTGAAAAGTAGTTACTTGCATATTAAGTAACATTTGCAAAACACATGAGAGATCAATTCATAAGCTACCAAGGCATTGTAACACATCTAATATCTCATTTGGAGAGATTTTGGGATCATTACAAGCTGCTGCAACAAGGGGAACTAGAATTGGTGTGATTATGGCATCAGATGGTATTTTGATGACATGAGAAATTCAACATCTCCTTGGATGAGTCTAGAAGATTCTAGAGAGGTCCAACATCATCTATATATTGATAGAAGGGGTTCAAGTGCAGGGTTGGTGAGAATTGATTGGGAGAATAGAGTTTGCAACTTCACATTGTTCATTGCAAATTGAAATCAGTTTCTGCATTCTACACCATTTTTTATCTTTCTTTTGATCTCAACAACTTCTATGGAGGACATTGAATGATTCCAGATCAATTCCATAGCCAAAGCCTTGAAGGATCGTGTTCTTGCATTTGAGTTTCAGCACCTGCAAGTCACCATCGGGTTTGGAGTTCCATGCATTTTCCATTGATTGTCTTGCATACAAAAGCAAGAACTTGGTACACTGAATGATTTTGGAAGGTTTGAGAGCTTGATTTGAAGATTTGCTACATCTGTTACTCAAGAATTCACAGGTTGGTAACTTTCATCCCTCACCTTAATTTAAGAGGAATTACCTCAATTTGTTAGGTTAGATTGATAGTATGTGGTTAGGAGATCGTTTCTGGAAACTTAGAGAGGATATCGTGATGATCAATGAGATGAAACATTTTCTGTTTGGATCAAGAACATGATGGATATGGAGAGATAATATGAGTATTATGGCAAGAAGTGATCAGGGTAATGTGGTGAACATTTTGAACCTTTCAATTTGAAGAATGGTGATAATTGAGGTCTGAGCATAATTTTGATTCTTGATCGTGTTTTAGGTTAGAGGTTGATTCAATGAATTCTGAGGCTAGGGTTAGATTCAGTGTTCAATTTAGAGTGATTTAGTGCTTTAGATCATGAATTTTGATGGAGATTTAAGGGAGCCCGAGTGAGGAGGAGGTTGATGTTTGAGCTCTGTTTCAATGGCGTTTCTCCCTCCATTTTTGGTTCAAACGAAGACGATGATTAGAATACCATTGGATCAAGATGAAGACTTTGACTAAACCACGTATCCCACGGCCAGGATTAATTTGAATTCGTGAGAGAGTCTGAGTAAGTGAAACGATGCGTTTCACTTACTAGATGGTTTTGGGCTTAGTTGAAACTTTGCTACCCGCACCCCACTTCAGGCCCAGTCTTGAATATGAACTGTGAATTGTTACTATCTGCACCACGCGCTTGGTTATTTTTATATGATTTTCTTTAATTTTTCATTTTATTCATGGTTCTTGATAAAATCATATAAAATTGAAAAATGATCCAATTAACCCCATTCTTTTTGCATTATATTCATGATTGAGTCTAATATTTTTTAGATAAAAAAAATTTTTAGTTCATGAAGTTTCTGATTTTATGGGAATTTTCATATTTTAATTGATATTAAAATGGTTATGTTGGATACTTGATTTTGTGGAATTTTGTGTGATCATGTGATGATGATTTTGATCCTAATTTTTTGTGTGTGATTAGCATAGATATGCATGATCCCCATAGATTTTTCTCACATTTTTGTGATGAACATAGGTGGTAGTTTAGGTTGAAAACTTTAGATGCTCCATTTTTAGGGTTTAGGGTTGATACCTTTGGATTTAGGATTTAATTTTAGGACTTAATAGATGATTTACTCCCTGGTTTTTGTATGAGGCATTCTTAATTGAATTAGGATCCCTTAGGAATTTTTGTAGAAATTTATAAGATAGTTTACTATTTTTGATTGGTTTTAGTTTAGGTGCTAGTTTTAGATGATTCTAAGGCACTAACTCAAATAGATTAACTTCCTTAGTTCCCTTAGATTAGGGTTTTGCTTTGTTTGCCTTTGGTTGAGATTGAAGACAAGTTGAAGACAAGTTGAGGATGCTTGAAGTTGCTTGAAGTTGCTTGGAGCTTGGAGTTGCTTGTGCCTGAAGGTGTCTGATGAAGATTTAGGAGATAGGAGACATAGGGAGAGCCTTATACTTAGAATGACTTCTTTCACAAGTATGGAAAGCATCTTGTGCTTCCATTCCTCCCAATGACTAAAAGTCCTTCTAAGATATTCACATCCCTCCAAAGGAGGGATGAGTGGCTTTATCTGGGAAGTAGAACTTTGAGGGAACCAGTCTCTCATAATGATGAACCCTTACAGGCTTCCTTTGGTTGTCAATAAGCTGTTTATCATTTCCACTCATTCTGTTAAATCAATTGTCTTCTGGTTTGAGTATATTGAAAGATGTTGGACTTGAGTTTGAAGATGAGGACTTCAGTGAAGAGTGTGGAAGAGGATGATTCCTTGAGCATTGCCATTGCAGCTGAAGCTTGAAGAGCAAGAAGAACAAGTTGATGCCTGTGAAGAAGATCCAATTGAGATTGAGTGAAGAGCTGAGGCTTGAAAAAGAATTGAAGGATGAAGTTGACACTTCCAGGTGATTGAAGACTACTCTGAGAAGCTGAAGCTTGTAGATGAAGAAGACCAAGTTGATACTGGTAAAGCAAAGAGAGCTAAAGCTTGAAGACTAAGTTGATACTTATGAACAGGATTCAATTGAGATTGAGTGTAGAGCTGAGGCTTGAGGAATAAAGGATAAGTTGACACTTGCACTGATGCTTAGAGAGCCTGAAGGAATCAAGTTGACACTTGTAGTTAGGAGTGAAGCCTGAAGGTGGAATTGACTGAAGAGCTGAGGCTTGAGGAAGAAAGAATAAGTTGAAACTTATGTTGATGGATTGGAAGCTTAGTAAAGCAAGTTGATACTTGCTAGTGAAGATGATAGCCTTGAAGGGTGGTTGAAGTCTGAAGACTGGATTGCTGTTAGAAGAGCTGAAGCTTGGAATGGAAAGAGGGAGTTGTTGATCTGCTTTCTCTCTTGTCTGTTTTCTTTTCTGTGTTGATGTGCCTTGTTTGACTTGCTTGATGCATTAGAATAAGTCCATATCTAGACTGACTTTAAGCTAGGAGCATGATTGCACTAGAGGTTGAGTTGCTCCCTCTGCTTGTATTTTTACTGTATGGCTTTGCTTGCGGGTATTCGGTAGAGCCCTGCTCCCTTCCCCATGTGGTTTGTTTTGCTTGACAGCATTTTACTTTTACTGTATGATTGCAGTTTATTGTACTTTACTTGATAGCATGTTATTTCTTCTGTATGATTACAGTTATTCATATCTGGCTTGAGGTTGAGATGAGCTTGTGGAGGCTGATGCCCCACACACATTTCCTCCCTCACTTGCATTGCATGCATTTTACAGTCGTTCACTGTATATCTGTTTACTGTTTACTGTTTAAGCTGATGCTTTATCTGTTTCTGTATCATTGATATGATCCCATAGGAGTCTCACTTCCTTTGATAAGGAAGTGATGATAGAACTTTAGGTTGAAACCTATGCATGATAACTTCTAGGAGTTCCCTGTTTCAAACTTCAACCATAGGATGAATCCTTGGCATGACAACAGTAGAACTTGATAGTCTCCCTTTAGTTGAGCCTGTTCTCTCTTCTCATCTCAAAATAGCTTAAGATACAGTAATCATGAATGATTTCTTTCATACGTTACGAGCCTTAAGCTATCTGAGAAAGGGTTGTCGGAGAGTTTCTTTTCGACATCTTGGATGTTTAGTATGGTACCCTTTGGGTGACATGCGACACATTCACTCTCAGGTCATAGTCTTTAGTGCGATTGAAATTGCAAACACAATAAAAAACACTTCTTTCGTAAAAGACAGAAAACAAACTTCAAACCTTTTTGCCCCGTGGGCCCGTAACTCAAAGGAAAGCTTTTCTGAAGAAAAGAGTGTCGTTAACTCCTAGTTCTACCGCAAACATGCTTTTTCCCTAACTGTTGGAACTATTTGTTAACCCTACTCGATAAAACAGATGAATCTGAACCCCGTAATCCATAGTATCTCGAACTACGTAAGCTCTGATCTCTCATACCTGTTGAGAGTACGTAGGCACAATACTGATGTATTGGCGAGCCACCTTCCTCATAACCCGTCATAGGTCGAACTACGTTGAATCTGATTTCTCATTCTCTGATGGGAATACGTAGGCATAAAGCGCGACGCTTTGCCGAGTCATTTTTATTTTCTATTTTAGCCAGCCTTGATAGGTAGATAGATAAACCAACCCGTCCAATAAACACAACAAGCGTGGATCCCGTCGAGTACGACGGACGTGAGGGGTGCTAACACCTTCTCCTTGCGTAACCGACTCCCGAACCCAGACAACGGTTGCGATGACCTTGTCTTATACCTTTTCGTCAGGTTTTTCCGATCGTTTCCTTTCCCGTTCTGAGGGATAAATAACGAAAGGTGGCGAATCTTCTGTTTTAACGGCACCTTATTTTTGCGGTAGCGACAGCTGGCGACTCTGCTGGGGACTTGATAGTTTTCTGGGATCCAACGTCCCTTATGTGAGTCAGTTTGGGGATCCGACGTCCCCTGCGAGAGTCAATCCTAGCGCATGTATGATTACTTGTTGGGTTGTGTTTATTTATCGCACTTTATTTCCCGCACTTTATTTTCAGTATGATATGATTATCCGTGCTGTTGTGGGAGGGGCATTCTGATGAGTGAGAAGCCAGACCCAGGCTTGAGTGCACTTAGCATTAGTTGTGGAAATTAGTGGGCGCGTGCTTGCTTTGCAGGCACTAGTGTCTCATGAAATCCACGCTCAGACGAGGTTCTCCCGGTTGACTTCTTTTTCAACCCTTTGGGGTGAGGGGGTTGTTGGTTTGGAGGATTGTTGACTCTGGGGACCGATAATTTGGAATTCAGCTAAGTGAGGCCGCTTCAAGAGCTGGTGATGCCACACCTTCTGGGTATCGTATCACCCCTCTTGAATGTCTGTGACGCTGATGACCGCATAGGATGCCGAACTTGTGTCAGTATAGGTCCATACCTGTGAGCAGGGTTGGGTTTGTTGCAGGAAACCTTGACCTTCAGACTACCTGGTTTTCTTGATAGTGAATCAGTTTTGTTGGTGTCAGAGGTTCTCATCATTAGATGTATATGTTGTTCTTGACAGAGCAGGTTTATGGTTGGGATCAGAGGATCTCATCAGCAGATGTGTGTTTGTTCTTGACAGAACAGATGTGGGGTCCTGTATCAGAGGTCCTTATCTTTAGGGATGTTTGTTCTTGACAGAACAGATGTAGGGTCCTGTATCAGAGGTCCTTATCTTCAGGGATGTTTGTTCTTGACAGAGCAGAGTTTTGGTCCTGTATCAGAGGTCCTTATCTTTAGGGATGTTTGTTCTTGACAGAGCAGAGTTTTGGTCCTGTATCAGAGGTCCTTATCTTCAGGGATGTTTGTTCTTGACAGAGCAGAGTTTTGGTCCTGTATCAGAGGTCCTTATCTTCAGAGATGTTTGTTCTTGACAGGGCAGAGTTATGGTCCTGTATCAGAGGACCTTATTATCAGATGTGTGTTTGTTCTTGACAGAGCAGATTTGTGGTCCAATACCGGGGTTTTCTTCTTATCAGAGATAGTGGTTGTTCTTGATAGAGCAGGATTATGGTTTTGTTGATACAGAATCTCCACAACGCAGTTGTCTTGATCTCCTGCTGCATGATTGCATTTTACATTGCTTTGCATACTCATTTGCATTTCGTTAACGTGTATCTGTGTTGCAGGTACCGTTTCCCCCGACTCAGGTTTTCTTGCCTTCTACTGTGCTATTATGGGTTCTCTGAGGAAGACCATGGCTTACAAGCTCCCGGCCCCTGATGTGGTTCAGCTGACTGGTTTGATTGCTTTAGCAGATGATTCTGTGAGAGAGGAGTTCAGAAAGTCTTACGGCAAACTGCTCAGTTTGGTTCGTAAACCTTCTGCGTTTGAGTTGAATGGGTTGCACGCTCTACTGCAGTTATACGATCCTCCATTGAGATGCTTTACTTTCCAGGACTTTGTTCTTGCACCCACGCTAGAGGAGTATGTTGATTTGTTAGGTGTGCCTATCAAGAGTCAAATGCCCTTTGTTCATATGGATGCTGAGCCTAATCTGGCTAGTCTAGCTCCTTCACTTCATCTGGATGCCTCCGAGTTGGTATTGTCTAGTTGGAACAAGGTTCCCGGTTTCTCCTTGCAGTTCTTGGTGGGAAAAGCTCAGCAGTGCGCCAAAGACGGATGTTGGGTCGTATTCAACGCCATCCTCGCTCTGTGCATATATGGCATCATTTTGTTCCCTAATATGCCTGACTTTGTGGACTTCGACGCTTTTCGCATCTTTGCTTCAGGGAATCCAGTCCCTACCTTGATAGGAGATGTCTACCATTCCATCCACTACAAAAACGGGAACAGAAGGGGTAAGAATGTCTCGTGTTGTGTATCCCTGCTTTATAGATGGCTTGATAGCCACCTACCCAAGAAGGGTCCCTTTGCTTCGTCTGCAGCCACAGCTGAGTGGTCCGAGCGTTTGATGGGTCTATCACCGGAGGATATTGACTGGTTTGGCAGGGATAGGTTGGGTACTGAGATTATCTTCAGCTGCAGCGGATTTCCGAATGTGCCTTTGATAGGTAGGAAGGGCTGTATCAATTATAATCCGTCTCTGCTGGTCCGACAGTTTGCTTATGCCTTGAGAGCTCCGCCGAAGGAGGAAGAGGTGCAGGAATCTCTGTACCTCACTGGTCTTCTAGAGGGGGATATGTTGTCTAAGCTTCAGCGCGCTTGGAATGGTATCAGTAAGCGAGGAAAGCCGTTGCTGGGAAAAAGTAACAGTCAGGCCTACGCTCCATATGTGACGTGGATCAAAACCAGAGCAGATGCTATAGGGATGTCGTTTCCTCCTGCCAAGCCAGAAAGCCCTCCAGTGATTGAAGAGCCTACCACCGTGCCCATCCAGCAGCATAATCAGGTGTTAATTGAGAGAGATGAGCTGAAGAAGGCAAATGAAGAACTGGAGAAAGAATTGGCTCAACTCAGAAGCGAGAGGAACGAGGCCGTTCATTCCTTCAAGAGGCAAACAGAGTTGGTGAACCAGCTAGGGACAAATTTGACTAAGCAGATAGCTGAGCGCGAGCGCATGGGTCGAGACTTCAAAGTTGTCAATGATGTGCTGGCCACGAAGAAGCAACACTTGGACGAAGCGTATCGGAGGATATCCAAGTTTAACCAGCATTGGAAGGCCACCCTAGCCAACAGGAAAGAGCGGGAGGATAAGCTGATGCAACATATCTCCAAGCTGAAAGCCCAGGTGAAGGCTAGTGAGAAGAGGTTTGATGAAGAAACCACTCGCAGATATGCCGCGGAAGGCCAGCTCAACAAAGCTCTTGCTACCCTGAAGGAGCGCAAACTGACGTTTGAGTCCAAGAAGCGGAAGTTAGAAGATTGTTTCGGCGAAGGAGCATGGGAAGATTCGGTCGAAGGTCTTCAGTACACCATTATGCAGAGAGAGTTACTCGTCGAAGGGTTGCTCACTCGGCCTGATCATCCAGAAACGAGGAATTTGTTAGAAGAGTTTCACGCCCGTGGCCGTGCTTGACTATTTGTATTCCTTTTGTGTTGATCATTGTTGTATGCTGACCATCACCAGGCTTGTTGGTCGAGGTCATGCTATCGATTCATCTTGTACTCACTGACGTTGTGTACTGCCTTGATGGGCTTTCTTCATATATATGAGATGTTATTTCCATGACTGGACTCGGACTTCTTATTATTATCAGCACTCAGGCACTAGGATCGGGGGGAATCTCCCTAACGCACAGACACACGTTTGCATTTGCATGAAGCATTTGCATAACGAGCACTTTGTCGTTTTTCCTAACCCTTTTGTGTTTTCAGGTTGTTTCAGGTAGTTCCAGGATTGATCAGAGACCTATCCACCGCTACCCGACCAGAGCAAATCAAACCAGAATCATGGAGCAAGTGCAAACTGATGTTCAGGAACTCCGCGAAAGAATGGATCGTTTCATGGAGCTCATGCAAGCGGTCGCCAACGGCCAGGATCAGCTCAGAACCTTGGTCCAGCCACTGATCTCCAGGGTTGATAGCAATGGTGTACTCCATGGAGGGGCTTTCCCGACCCCTCCACCCGTTGAAACTCCTCAGAATGGTATCCCCGTGACCGGGGGGAATGGCAGTGCCAACGACAATGTGGTAGCTAACATGGTACTCAATGGCAATACGACGGGCGTCGATAATGGGAATTTTGAAGCTAACGTCAATGTTGGGCTGGGCAACGGCAATGCAGGTGTTGGGAATCTGTTCGGGCCTCAGCCGTGGTTAGAAGACCGCCAAGACGATGTGTTCTCACAGAGAGGTGCTGAAGGGGAGCTGACTGCTGAAGCACGGCTTAGGTTCAAGGAACTCGAGGATAAGATGAGGAATATCAAGAATCAGAACACCCTGGGTGTTGATATGTCCAAGTTGGGATTGATTGCTGATTTCAAGGTGCCTCCCAAGTTCAAGGTACCTGAATTTAAAAAGTACAAGGGCACCACTTGCCCTCGCGTCCACCTGAGATCGTATTACAGAAAAATGTCTGCTCATTCTGAGGACGAGAAGTTGCTGATGCATTTCTTTCAGGACAGTCTGTCCGGGCCCTCCCTCGAATGGTACATGAGTCTGGAACCTACCAGTGTGCGCACGTGGAAGGAACTTGCTGAAGCATTTGTGCACCACTACCAATATAACAGTGACTTGGCTCTGAACCGAGTCCAACTGCAGAATCTGTCGCAAAGGAACAACGAAGAGTTCAAGGAATACGCCCAGCGATGGCGTGAGTTGGCAGCTAGGGTCCAGCCGCCGATGGTTGAACGCGAGCTGGTGCAAATGTTCGTAGCCATCCTCCTAGGGGTTTATTATGAGAAATTGGTCAGCGGTATGTCTGGAACCTTCTCAGATCTCATTATCACGGGTGAGCACATCGAAAATGGGATCAAACTGGGGAAAATTCAGGGTGATTCATCCTTAGCTGGAGGAGGTGGAAAGAAACCTTATGGTGGAAAAAGACGGGAAGGA
The DNA here is from genome assembly GCA_963859935.3 of Lathyrus sativus. Taxonomy (NCBI): domain Eukaryota; kingdom Viridiplantae; phylum Streptophyta; class Magnoliopsida; order Fabales; family Fabaceae; genus Lathyrus; species Lathyrus sativus. Next base: position 520,326,644 of record OZ012740.1, on the reverse strand, counting down.
GAAACGAGCGTTGTGTCCAACGCTCGAAGGAAGGGTAAAGGCCCTCACCAACAGGTGGCCAGTATAACTATCCCGACAGTTCAACAGCCACAACAACAGCAGCAGCAGCAACCGAATCAACAAGGGTACAGAAAGTATCAGAATCGGGCACCCCTGTCGAGCCGTCACCTCGAGACACCGCCCATGTCGTATGCACAACTGTTACAGACTTTGCTCCAGTTACAGTTGATCCAGAAGAGAACCTTGGCTCCCTTGACAAGGGCACCTCCGCCAGGTTATGACGCGAATGCAACTTGTGAGTTTCACTCAGGGGCACCAGGCCACACAATAGAGAATTGCAAAGCCTTCAAGCATAAGGTACAGGACATGGTGGACGCCAAGATCATCAATTTCTCAGATAATGTGCCAAACGTCACGAAGAACCCTATGCTGAATCATAGGGGAGGTGGAGTAAACGCCATTATAGAAGACGAGAGTTTGGATTTGTTGACTGACATCAGAGATCTGAAGACACCGCTTAGCTTCATTAAAGCTAAGCTAATGAAAAGAGGTTTCTTTCCAGGTTGCGGAGAACTGTGTATGGGCTGTGCGACAAGTCCTGATGAATGTGAACAGTTGATAGAGGGAATTCAAAGTCTGATGACTGAAGGGATCTTACAGTTTAGCCGAAGGGCCGAAAGCGGATCAGGAGAGGTAATGCTGAAGCAAGATGATGAGGTTGCCACCATCACCATCCCTCGCCAGACGATAACTATTTCTGCACCCAGGCCGCCCACGATTACCATCACCAAAGGGAAAAGTAAAGTCGTTGAAGAGATCCCCCGTGGGGTAGAAAAAGACTTACTTGTTAAAGACGCCGATGAATTTATGAGGTTGATTAAAAAGAGTGACTACAAGATCGTGGATCATCTCCATCAAACGCCCTCGAAAATTTCCATCCTGAATTTGTTGATGTGTTCTGAAGCACACCGCAACGCACTGCTGAAGGTGTTGAACGCCGCGTACGTGCCGCAGGAAATATCTGTAAACCAGCTGGAAGAGGTCGTAGCCCATGTAAATGCTGGAAATGGGTTAGTTTTCACTGACCTAGAGCTGACGCCAAAGGGGAGGAACCACAATAGCGCTCTGCACATCTCGATAGAGTGTAGGGGAATGATTATGTCCCACGTGTTGGTGGACACGGGGTCGTCGCTCAATGTTCTTCCGAAGAAGGCATTAATGAAGTTAGATACTCGTGGAGTGATTTGCACACCCAGTGATCTGGTTGTGAAAGCGTTCGATGGAACCAAATGCCATGTTTTCGGGGAGGTGACGTTGCCAATCCAAGTCGGGCCGGAAACATTCGACGCGGTCTTCTACATTATGGACATCATGCCTGCCTACAGTTGTCTCTTAGGCCGGTCATGGATCCATTCTGCGGGTGCCGTGACCTTCACGTTGCACCAAAAGCTCAAATATGTCGTCGGAGGTAGCATTGTGACTGTATGTGGCGAGGAAGATATAATGGTGAGCCATTTGTCGTCCTTCAAGTATGTTGAGATGGACGGGGAAATCCACGAAACCCTATGTCAAGCGTTCGAAGCTGTTAAAGTCAAGGACGTAGCGCCTGTAGTCACTGAGAAGCCAGAGATGACTCTGTCTTCCTTCAAGGAAGTTCGGGCCGTTGTTCAAGCCGAATCTACCCCAGGTTGGGGGCGAATTTTGGAGATACCTAACAAGCAAGACAAGTTTGGGTTGGGATATTCTCCTGCGGCTGAAGCCTCCTCTTCTAGTAGTGCGTCGCGAGGTAAAGGGCCGATCCAGTTTACCAGTGGCGAGGTGATATTTGAAAGCGTCAACGCAGTGTCTGAAGACAGCGGAGATAGCGACTGTGACTTAGACTCTTGGATCCAGCCAAGCAAGCCAGGCGAGAGCCTCAACAACTGGTCTGTCAGGGATATCATCCAAATGACAAGCAAAGAGTAATGATTTACTTTTTCCAATCATTATACAACCCTATGTCCTACCCGGGGCATAGTGGTTTTATTGTCAGGGCCTCGTTTGATTATGTACATGCATTTTACCAATAAATCAAAAGGCGTTTTTCTTCGTATTCAAATATTGTGATCTCTGTTATTCCTGTTTTTTATTTTTTTTGAAAAACAATAAAATGGCAATGGGGTTTGTGCTAACCTGCATACCCTTGTTTTAAGCTTAACCCTTGTTATTGCAGGATCCACATAACAGATGACATCGACTCTGGACCTTCTACGACTCACTTCGACTTCGATTGCCCGATCTATCAAGCCGAAGAAGAGATTGATGAAGATGAAGACCTTCCCGAAGAGTTGGCCCGCTTGTTGAAACAAGAAGAGAAAGTTATTCTGCCTCATGAGGAAGAGATTGAGATTGTGAATCTGGGTTCTGAAGAACTGGTCAGGAATGTCAAGATAGGGGCTGCATTGCAGAGTGATGTCAAGCAGAGATTGGTCGAGATGCTAAGAGAGTATAGTGACGTCTTTGCTTGGTCATACGAGGATATGCCTGGACTTGACATTGATATCGTGGTCCATCACTTGCCGCTGCGAGAAGATTGTCCTCCCGTTAAGCAGAAACTTAGAAGGACACGACCAGATATGGCCGTCAAAATCAAAGAAGAAGTGCAAAAGCAGCTTGATGTTGGTTTCTTAGCGGTCACCACTTACCCTCCGTGGGTCGCCAACATAGTGCCTGTACCGAAGAAGGACGGTAAGGTACGAATGTGCGTCGATTATCGGGATTTGAATAGGGTGAGCCCTAAAGATGATTTCCCGCTCCCTCATATTGATGTGTTGGTCGACAATACAACTCAATTCTCCGTGTTTTCGTTCATGGATGGCTTCTCTGGTTACAATCAGATCAAGGTGGCACCGGAGGACATGGAGAAAACTACGTTTATTACACCTTAGGGAACATTTTGCTACAAGGTAATGCCTTTCGGTCTGAAGAACGCAGGGGCCACTTACCAACGAGCAATGGTTACTTTGTTTCATGACATGATTCATCATGAGATTGAAGTCTATGTTGATGACATGATTGCGAAGTCCCAAACGGAGGAGGGACATCTGGTCAATTTGCTGAAGCTTTTTGAGAGGCTTAGGAAGTTCAGGTTGAGGCTGAATCCTAACAAGTGTACTTTCGGAGTACGGTCCAGAAAACTACCGGGGTTTATCGTGAGTGAAAGAGGCATTGAGGTTAATCCTGTGAAGATTAAAGCGATACAAGAAATGCCAGTGCCAAAAACAGAAAAAGAAGTTCGTGGTTTCCTGGGCCGAATAAACTACATTGCAAGGTTTATTTCTCAGCTTACGGCCACGTGTGAACCGATGTTCAAACTGCTAAAGAAAGATCAGGCGATTATCTGGAACAAGGATTGCCATAAGGCATTCGATAAGATAAAACAGTATCTGCAGGAACCTCCAATCTTGATACCCCCAGTGGCCGGATGACCACTAATCATGTACTTGACAGTTCTTGAGAATAGTATGGGGTGTGTTCTCGGTCAGCACGACGAGACGGGCAGAAAGGAGCATGCCATTTACTACTTGAGTAAAAAGTTCACGGACTGTGAATCTCGTTACTCAATGCTGGAGAAGACGTGTTGTGCACTAGCCTGGGCTGCCAAACATTTACGACAGTACATGCTCAATCACACCACCATGCTAATTTCGAAGATGGATCCGATCAAGTACGTCTTCGAGAAGCAAGCGCTTTCGGGCAGGATTGCCAGATGGCAAATGGTGTTGACGGAATATGATATTCAGTACGTTTCCCAGAAGGCCATCAAGGGTAGCGTATTGTCTGAATACCTTGCCGAACAACCCATCGAGGATTATCAGCCGATGAAATTTGAATTCCCTGATGAGGATATCATGTTTCTCAAAGCGAAGGATTGCGATGAACCGTTGCCCGACGAGGGGCCAGATAGGAAATCCCAGTGGAAATTGATATTCGACGGGGCGGTTAATTCTTACGGAAGTGGCATAGGGGCAATCATCACGACTCCCCACGGATCCCACATCCCGTTTACTGCAAGACTGACGTTTCCGGTCACCAATAACGAAGCGGAGTACGAAGCATGCATTATGGGTCTAGAAGAAGCAATTGATTTGAGAATAAAAAACCTAGATGTATATGGTGACTCGACGCTTGTGATCAACCAGATTAAAGGGGAGTGGGAGACTCGCCAATCGAATTTGGTGCCGTACATGAATTATGCCAGAAGGCTACTTCCGTTCTTTGATCGAGTGGAACTCCATCATGTGCCCAGGGTTGAAAATCAGATGGCTGATGCCTTAGCCACGTTGGCTTCGATGCATAAAGTCAATTTTTGGAATGAAGCTCCGAGAATTGTCATTTCTAGTCTTGATAGACCTGCGTTCGTTTTTGCGATCGAGGAAGCCTCCGAAGGCAAGCCATGGTTCCATGACATCCAGACCTTCCTTATGATTAAGGAGTATCCTGCGGGAGCGTCAATCCAGGATAAGAAGACTCTAAGGAGGCTGTCTGGAAACTTTTATCTCAATCCTGATGGAGTGTTGTATAAAAGAAACCACGATCTCGTGCTACTCAGATGTGTAGATGAGAAAGAAGCGAGTGTGCTCATGGAAGAAGTCCATGAAGGCACATTTGGTACGCACGCCGGCGGGCATGCCATGACAAGAAAGATCCTGAGAGCAGGATATTACTGGCTGACGATGGAATCGGATTGCTTTAAATTCGCGAAGAGATGTCATAAATGCCAGATTTATGCTGATAAGATTCATGTGCCGCCGTGCCCGTTAAATGTCATGTCCTCCCCGTGGCCGTTCTCCATGTGGGGCATTGACATGATAGGCAAGATCGAGCCCACTGCATCTAACGGTCATCGCTTCATTCTAGTAGCTATCGACTACTTCACCAAGTGGGTGGAGGCAGCCTCATATGCTAATGTGACCAAGCAGGTGGTGGCTAAATTCATAAAGAGGGACATCATCTGTCGTTACGGAGTTCCCGAACGGATCATTACTGATAATGGTTCGAATCTGAATAACAAGATGATGAAGGAGCTGTGCCAGAGTTTCAAGATTGAACACCACAACTCATCTCCTTATCGGCCGAAGATGAATGGCACCGTTGAAGCGGCCAATAAGAACATAAAGAAGATTGTTCAGAAGATGGTTGTGACCTACAAAGATTGGCACGAGATGCTGCCATTTGCACTGCACGGTTATCATACGACGGTACGTACGTCAACCGGGGCAACTCCTTTCTCCTTAGTGTACGGTATGGAAGTTGTCCTTCCGTTAGAAGTGGAGATCCCTTCTTTACGAGTTTTGGTTGACGTGAAACCCGATGAGGCAGAATGGATTAAAAACCGACTAAACCAACTCAGCCTGATGGACGAGAAGAGGTTAGCATCGATTGCGTTTGGTCGCCTGTACCAAAGTAGAATGAAGAAAACTTATGATAAGAAGGTGCGTCCTAGAAGCTTTCAGACGGGTGATCTCGTCGTGGAGAAGATTCTTCCTCCACACTCCGATCACCGGGGCAAGTGGACTCCCAATTACGAAGGTCCGTACGTCGTCAGCAAGGTCTTCTTGGGAGGAGCCTTGTTGTTATCCACGATGGATGGTGAAGATTTTGCATCCCCGGTGAACGCGGACGCAGTTAAAAGATACTTTGCTTAAAGAATGACCCGCTGGAAAGAAAAAGAATATCCAGGCAAAAAGGGGCATCCCGACGAACCATAAAAAAGAAAAAAGGTTCGGGCAAAAATTAGGGATATAAAGAAAAGAATGTACACCCGCAAAGTCGAAAACCCGGAAGGGCGACTTTGGCAAAAAAGGGTATCCCGGTGAATCGAAAACCCGGAAGGGCGATTCAGGAAAAAGTTAGGGATTTGAAAAAGCAAATGATTGCGCTCCGCGTGTGGACTTTCATTGTTTAGTGGTTTGGAAGACCTGAGGGCCGTTTATCTGAATCAATCTCTTCTGAAGCTGAAGCGTCGGAGAGGTATCGAAGTCGAGTGGGTCATAGAGGGATCAACTCATGGTGTTCGTCTACGTCTCGTTGCCGACATGTGTATATACTGATGTATATTTATGTTTTATTTTTGTGCGGCTTCCTCATTCCAGGAGCTTGCCTCTGTTGTAAAACATTTTTACCCATTCAGGGGTTCGTTATCAATAAAATGTATATTATTCAGCAATTGTTTGTCTGTTTAGCATTTACCTGTTTTGTTTGCGAAAAAGAACACCGATGTTTTTGATAAAATGCGCATACATAAACTTACTGGCCTAGGCCACTGATTGTTGAAACAATGAATTACTTGAACAGTGTCACAAGGTGATAACCTTGATAGGTCCCTTTAAGAAGGGTGTCTTGTCTGTTTGTTTGTGTTGTTACAGGTACAGCATATTCCAAGCCGTACGCCGTATGCGTCCCCAGCCAGGATGATTCCTCCTTCTCCAGCCAAGTTCAGCAGCCTCTCCCCACAGAGTCTGAACCGGAGATCGTAAAGCATTGATATGTCTCCCCAAGCAGAGAAGATTCTCTCCCCAATCTGATGCATCCCGAAGGATCGTCATCTCCCCAGCTGAGTCATACACTGAAGCGTGTAGCAGTTGATAGTTCCAGACTGAAGTCTCCAGGAGAATTGAGATTCCCCGCAGAGTCGTACTCTCCCCCGTAAGCAGGAGGATTTCTTCTTCCCCAGCCGAGTTTGCAGTTCCCCAAGAGAGCCGAGTCCTTGGAAAGCGTTCGGGCCATGATTGGTTGTCCCCAGTAGAGTGTTGAATAGCTGATGCTGTATTTCCCCACCGGAGTCGTTATCCCCAGGAAAGTTTTAGCCGCGAAGGCCGTGCAGTTCATTTCTGCGATTGACATCGCTTCCCTCAACAGGTCCGGGTTCTTGTTCCCCTGCAGCAGTCGACTGAAGTTCGTTTCCCCAGGCGGAATCCGATTGAGATTAGTGTGACTGTTTCTCCTCGGCGGGATGAGTCCTTCCTCCACCAGAGTGGTCCTTTCTCCTTGACAGGAAGATTCTCCCTTCAACATTTATTTTGCTGACGGGGTCGCAGCATTGTGCATGATTGCATAGCATTTATCATAAACGCGTAGCACTTCCACCGCGTGGAGCATTGCGTCATTGTCAAAGCATATGCATACTAAACATGAGCTAGGTCCTTACCATTCTTGTTTTGCAGGTGGTCCCCAGCAAAGCCGCTTGCTCAAGATGATTCTTGAATTCCCCAGCAAAGTCGTTCGCCCAAGATGATTCTTGAATTCTCCAGCAAAGGTGATGGCTTAAGATGATTCTTAAAATCCCCAGTGAAGTCGCGAGAGTTGGTTGCTCAAGTTGATGCTTAGAGTACCCAACAGAGGTTGCTCAGGATGACTCCTGAAATCCCCAGCATGGTCTGCTCAAGAAGGTTCCTGAAATCTCCAGCAGAGTTATTGGTTCAGGATGATTCTTGAAGTCCCCGAAGGAATTATTTGTCCAAGATGATCCTTGAAGTCCTCAGCAGAGTTGATTCACCCAGAATGAGTCCTGGACCCCAAAGCAGAGTAACTTGATGGTTCTCCAGAATCCCCAGCGGAGATGCGTCATCCCCAGCAGGTTTCTAAACAGCAAAGTTGAAACTTCCCTCGAAGACTTGATGATTGAAGTCCAACCGTATTGACAAAGCAGTTCTCTCAGCTGATGCGGAGTGCCTGATGGAAAAAGTTCGGATATCCCCAATGGGTTCATGATTGACCAAGAATGTTATTCCCGTCTTACTGACGAAGTTCGGCTGACGCCCAAAGTTTGACTCGGCAAAGCGTCGCGCTTTATGCCTACGTATTCCCATCAGAGAATGAGAAATCAGAGTCAACGTATGCAGCGCTTATAAAAGCGCTGCTAAAGGGATAAAAAAAACGCTGCTAAAAGTGTTGCTGAAGGGAGCCTTTAGCAGCGCTTTTTCCATAAAAAAGCGCTGCCTTTACCTTTAGCAGCGCCACTTTTGGCAGCGCTTTTAAGCGCTGCTAAAGGCCAAAAAAAGCGCTGCTAAAGGTCTTTTTTGGCATAGTGTCTCCCTTTTATGTGTTTTTCAACAATAATGTTGAATCTAAAATGTTTCTTTCATCTTTCAATATTATTAATTATTTTGAACAACTTCCATCTTATGTTTATATTTTTAGATCAGTGATGTTTCAGATCTGTGAAATCACTGATGTTTTTAGATATGTTAAAAAGATTGACCATGTTTTTCAGATCTGTGAAATGAAAGAAGATCTGAAAAATTTGAAAGATTGGTTATGTTTTTCAAATAGTTGAAATCTTTACTTCGTACTAATTTTAACTTTGATTCATCTATTTTTCACCTTTCTGCATATTTTGGTTTTGAATTGAGGTGTTGATTTAATGCATTCTGATTTTGTTTTTCAGATTATTCAAGTGGTTTAACGCATTCGTTTGTCAACAACAACATCAAAGGGTGAGTTTTTTTTAACTTTATATCTCTTGCTTTCATTTTCAATGTCAGTTATAGTCATGTTTTACAGAAAAATTCAACCTTTTACATGTTTCCATGTCTGTGTGTTAAAAAAGGTGTTCTAATGTCAATTGTGGTGTATTTTGACATAAAAATTCAACCTTTTTCACATTTCCTTTTGTTTGTGTTAAAGAAGTTGTATATGTTTCAATTTTTGTTCCTTCAATTAAATAAAAATGGAAACTTTAACTTATTTTTTTACATCAACCATTCTTAACTCAAGGATAAAGAAAACGCAATGAAAAATACTTGTTTTATTCATGTGGTTTCATTTTAATTTATCCAATTTTTTGTTGTTGTCTCGGAGCAATGATTTTGGAGGCTGAGAGAGATATTAAAACGTGAACTGGTTGCTAATATTTTAAGATTTTATTTTAGTTTTTTGGTATTGGTTTTGATTGTAGTTATCTATTATGAAAGATGCTTATTTTGTGTTTATGTTTTTGTTAGAATGAAGAAAAAGAAGATTTTGATTCTGAGAAACTAATTGAAGTCAGATAGAATAAAAGGGTTCATTAGTTTTGGTGAATTGAATTCAATGGAGACAAAAACTGAAACTGTGCAGACTCAGGTTGCATCAGTAAGTCTAGGAAGAAGATTATAAAACAATTGACAGGGAAGCGTGTCGATACACCTCTACATTTTGCTGTAAGACCAAGAGAATTAAAGATTTTGGATTCAACGCAAATGTGAAGGGAAATTTAATGGCAAATAGAGGTTTAAAGGTTTTGATATTCAAGTTTGGATCAACCAAAGTAGCAGAAAAATTTAGTAAAAGTAAGTAAAACTTAGTTTTTGTCCATGTGTTATTTTTCTACGTTTTTTTTCTTTCAAATACCTTATAATATTTTATAACTTTTAATATTTACAATTCTTTGAACAGTTTGTGTTGATTGATCCAATGTTGTAGAAATCAATTTTGTTCAAGTGTTGTAGTTGGTGTAAAGGCCAAAACTGGTGAATTGGTTGGATTTGTTTGAGGTAAAGGAACAACATGTGTTGTAGAACGAACATAAGGTGTTGTATAAGGAATTATTACATTGCAGTATGTGAATTTTTATTTTTCATTGATTTCTTCTTATGATGCATCTTTCTTCATACTCATAAATTGTGTTTATGATTTTTTTATTTGAAATAGGTGATAAAACCATACATCAAGTTTAACAATGCATTCAAGTAAGAATGCAATCAAGTAAGAGATATCAAAGATGAGACACTCGAGCTCAGCAACCCGACTCCTCATCCCGGCCAGCTCGTCTTCCCCGTCCTTCAGCAACTTCTCGAGCTCCCTGATCCGCTGACGATGGACCTTATCCTGCTTCTGATACTCCCTCTGGTCGGAGACCAGTTTGGACTGAACTTCCTCGGACACCTCCAGCTCACCCCGAATGGTAGCTAAATTCGCCGAGGAGCACCCTTCCTCGTTCAGCACGAGGGCCATCTCGAACGCCCTCACCACCGAAGTCAGGTCATCAAAAATCATTTTCCTTCGAGCCTCCTTGCTGGTAGCTAGGATACTCTTCGCCTCTTCAGGAGCCACAGTGGGGACATTCCCCCTGTAAAGTCGATCGGGGACGTCTCAATCTCTCGTCTGGGGAGTCGTCCGTCTCAATCTCTCGGCCGGAGACAACAAGGGGGAAGGACAAAACGCCTCTCCGGGGAGTCGTCCGTCAAGTCGATCGGGGACGTCTCAATCTCTCGTCACCTCTTGGAGGCCAGAGGCTGCGCCAGGGAGCCGCTACCTTGCAGAGACGAAGTAAACCTCGCCGGTCCAGCGACAACCTCCTTCTTGACAGTAGTGACTCTTCCCGAGGGATGTCGGGCACCCCCCTTTAGCAGCTCTGTCACGCGTTCTTACATCGACCAATTTCTTAAATGCCAGGCTATTATTATCGCCCAAGAGGTTAGGTCGGTAGATAAAGCTCTTTGTACTAGAGCGGAAGTGCAACTCCATCCACTCTAAGAGGAAATGGGACTCGAAGCTCTCAACAGACTCGTCGTCCATGACGGTAACCTCTCTCTGGAACATTGTATTGATGACCTCGTTCATCTTCGGCATAACCACGAACCACCTATCCTTGAACCCCCGAAAAAAGTCTGTGTATGCCCAGAAGAGCCTGGTCGGCTACTTCAGGGAGACCCAGTTATGTCGACCAGTCACAGTCTACCGCTGCAAGTGAAAGACACAAAAGAACAACGATATGGTGGCCCCAAGCTCGAGATAATTGCAAACAATCTCGAACGCACAGAGAAAGGCAAGGGAGTTGGGGTGAAGTTGAGACGGTGCCAACATCAGGTGCCGAACTCTCCCTGCTGAAAGCCCGTGAACGGCAGACGCATCCCCGCCTCCTTGAAAGCAAATTCGTACATTGGGAATTGGCCCCGTCGTAGCGAGAGCAGATACGGTCCAGTTCATGAGGTCGATATGCGCGAAATTGACGGGGAGCCCCGACCTCTCTGTCTTCAATTATGACAAAAAGATATGAATCGTCGAGCACGAATCGTGACATATAATTGAGGGGTTCGTCCCCGACCCACTCCTCGACCGGCCTGTCCGAAGGATCCACGACGGCCTCATCTTGGCGACCCTCCTCGTTGTCGGACAGATACCACATCGTTTCCTCTTCATTGGGGGCAGCCATTTACCTGAAAAGCAGAGGAACTTAGTGAATTCGACAACCAAATCAAATCCACCCTTCCACCACACTTCAAGTGAAAGGGCGTGGGCGCCCAGAAGACCATTTTGGGGTAACCCGACCCTCCAATGTGCCCGGGGAATACAATCTTTTATCCTCGAAATCCTCATCAATCGTCCCCGGGGTATTCATCGACTACCCTCGGGACATTAAACGTTCATAGATCCTCCCCAGGCCGCTCATCGCAGGGGCCGGGGACAGTCAGTCAAAACCCTAGTTTTGAAGGACTCTTCGGCGTATTCGCCAAAAAAGCTCACGGTCACCCCGGCGTCCCCAGTGGAACCACTGGGAGCACCGCCAGAAGTACTAAAAAATACCAGTATGGAGGCAGAGACTTACGTGATACAACAGAAAACAAAATGGTCGCGTCGAGCAGAAAGACTGTAGGCCTCAAGCAGAAATACTAAAGGCGTCGAGCAAACAATCCAGAAGGTCGAACAACAACAAAAGGAACGAATGAACGAAAAGACAAGTTGGGACCACGTATATATACGCCCTAGCACAGGAAGCGAAGCGTTGCTAGGCACTCAAGTGCCTAGCCCGTAGCCTTCGTATGATGACAAGTGGTGACCCTCAACCTTCCATACGTCTCTTCAAATTCCCCTCATCGACCGCGGGCTTCCCCTACATCATAGGCTCGTCCGACCAGTAAAGCCACAGCCTTCCCGACATAGCGACATGCTCGAGGCTTTTTGCACCTTAAGTCATAGCTCGCTTGACCGCGAGGAACGACTTGGGGGGCTACTGTTCTGGACTGGGCCGATGCTTGGCCCATAGTCGAGCAGGCCCAAACCCCACCAGGTTAGAAGACCCAATAAGATCTCATCGTCGGGCAGAGACCTGTCGGACAAAACATCTCCTCCCTTCGGGCACGGACCAACGGTAGTCGGGCAGGATCCTTATATCTGCCCGGCTTGCCTCTCTTTTACCCCACGGTGGGGCAGAACCCATCCAGCCCAGGAAGCTCCTCTGACCTCCCCCACATTCTCAATGTGTCCCATACGCGGAGACACGTCATCAGGTAATTATCCGTGTCCTGATTATTCGGTCCTCCACCTTCCGGATAGCACGGAACAGTTACACTAGGGCGAAGACCACGTGTTGGTCTTCACGACGCCACGTCAGCCCTAGTAGTTACTAGCGTTGGGCCTGGCAGCCCAATCCAACGCATAGTAACCGTTGGCCCTGCGTTGGGTGCTCATTATAAATACCCTCTTCCAATAGAGGGTCAGGGAATCTAACTCTTACTCCTTTCTCTCTGTACTTGTTATCACTCTACTCGTCCCTTACCTTGGCATCGAAGTGTGTTTCAGGTACACCCCTCCTCTGTCCGTCAAGTCAATAGTTCGACAGCTCAGACGCGTAGTCGGCCAGCGATCTCTCTGATCAGATACGATCAGTAGAAAATAAATTTCGGTAGCAATTCATTGCTTTTGAGCATTTTCGCGCTCAATTATTTTTTCGCACCACGACATGTATATAATTGAAAATTATTCTACACATAAAACAAACACATTAGAGTATCAATTGTTCTTAACTATATTGTTATCATTAAAATTTGATATATATATATATATATATATATATATATATATATATATATATATATATATATATATATATATATATATATATATATATATATATATATATATATATATATATATATATATATATATATATATATATATATATATATATATATATATATATATATATATATATATATATATATATATATATATATATATATATATATATATATATATATATATATATATATATATATATATATATATAAAAACCATATTTGATTCAATTAAAATAACTTATGAACAATGACATAATTTTCTTTCATATGGTGTTCCAAACAAATAGTCTCTAAACTTCTGTCACAAGATAAGCTCTAATATAAAGCGATTTAAATAAGCTCTTAGTCTCATTTGTATTTTTTCTCGTTAGTCTATTTAAAAATAAATCAAATTACCAATTTATATATGTTCAAATGAGATAGACTTGTAAGTAGGCTAACAAGTCAATCTTACTGTTAAAAAGTTCAGGATTATATTCAAAAATAAGTCTATGACACAATACAAACCAGACATAGACTTTGATTTTGAGAGACCTGTCTTAGACTTGACAAAGTCTAAGTTGATCGAATTTATTTCTACCATAGTTATAGATTTACAAATAACCGACTTCTTTACTATGTTCTTAGGTACACTCGATCTAATAGGCACATGAACTCTTTTTAATATATATATTTAAACAGTTTTTGTTCCTTTTTCATTTTCACTTAAAATTAATGATGTTTCCATTTTTAAAATGAAAAATTATTTGTGAAACATGACAAAACCATAGTATAAAAATATATTGTTGAACTTTATAAATAAAAATATAAATTAAAAAAAATGAAAATTTCACCAATTTTTCATGAAAACTATGTGAGAGACTAAACCTGTTTGAATATAAAATAGATGATTAAAATTACTTGAATTTAAAATACAATGATGAATTTCGTGAATCATACAAAATTATGGGATCAAACCTGTAATTTAACTTAAAATATAATAAAACCTATAAGAATTTTATTATTCATTATAGTTCCTTTTTGTTGTTGTTGGGTGTAAATAAGTCATTTAATTTAATATTAAAATTTAATTAATATACATCCACAATATAATTTTTTTTTATATTATTAGTTAATGATAACTGCTGATTTATTTGAAAGATATAACTTTTATTTTAATCATACGAAAAGATAATTGTGATACATTAATGGTGTAAAAAAATTTATATTAACAATGCATAACAATTCATTTCTTTAATATTATGCAAATGTTTCATAAATTTTCTTATTTGAGAATATTATATGACAATCTAACTCTCATACTTTTTATAAACTTAAACTAACATTACACATATATAGAATAAATTATGCTAGCAATCAATGAACAAAATGATTGATCCAAGTAGGGTATCATGAATTGCTTAAATATATATACATTAGTAAACTGCCTAAATACAACGTGACACAATGGAAACACTAAATAAGACATAAACTATTTAAACTGAGATTTTAATTATGAGAAGGTGGCTAATCTCAAGGATGTTACTATAAGCTGTCTATCTAATATTATTTTGTGATCGGTAAATCGATAATGCAATAGCCTATATCTAAAATATTTGATTGAACATTTTTAAAACATGCATCTCTATCAGTTTTAAATTTTATTGGATCAACCCATGTGAGTTCTGCAACCTTATTAAACAAAGACGACCCACAACTAGAGCAACAAAACAACTAATCAATAGTTTCTTATAAAAATACGCCAGAAACATATGCAACATAAAAATAAAAAACCATGCATGCCATGCATTATTTATAGATATGATAGATGACATTCAATGGAAAGAAAAGAGTCGTAATAATATAGATAACTGGTGGTTGAAATAATTAACGTGGCTAATTTGCATAGATTTGATTGTATTAGAGTTTGACCTAACACAATTTTATAAAACTGGTTGGTAAGGTGAGGGATGTCACTCTATATATCTCCAACCAATGTGGATCTTTAGGATCTTCCAAATACACCCCCTCACGCTCAACGTTCTTTTTGGGCTTGGTGCGTGGATTTAAACAGTGGGCTGCCCAAGATCCGATCGATAGGCTCTAATACTATATTAGAGTTTGGCCTAACACAACCCTACAAAACCGGTTGGTAAGGTGAGGGGTATCACTCTATATAAACTATTTCAATGCTCTATCTCCAACCACTATGCAAAAAAGACCTTTAGCAGCGCTTTTTTTAGCCTTTAGCAGCGCTTTAAAGCGCTGCCAAAAGTGGCGCTGCTAAAGGTAAAGGCAGCGCTTTTTTTCAATGAAAAAGCGCTGCTAAAAGCTCCCTTTAGCAGCACCTTTAGCAGCGCTGCATAATTCCCCCAACCATCCCCCCTTTAGCAACGCTTTCAAAAAGCGCTGTCTTAGACTCCCCCTTTAGCAGCGCTTTTGCAAAGCGCTGCCATAGCCCACCCTTTAGCAGCGCTTTTTACAAGCGCTGCCTTAGAACCCCCCCCCCCCCCTTTTCCAAACCAATAGCAGCGCTTTTGTAGCGTAATATTTGTGACCTTTAGCAGCGCTTTTATGTAAAAGCGCTGTCTAATATCCCAGATTTTAAAATTTTTTTTTAAAAAATATTCACCCTGTTTTGTATATTTTACCAACAACCTGCTTATAATTCAGGCCTTTATTTCAACACTTTGGCCTTATAAATAAAATTCAAACTTTGGCCTTAAATATACAATTCAAACTTTGGCCTTATATGTACAATTCAAAACTTTGGATACATTGTAACTCATGACTTTGTTCATAAACATTTTAATATACACATAAACCTTTTTAAATATGTTACAACAAAATTCGATCCTCAGAATTACAACAACACAAATACATTCAATTCACATATAATTACAAGTCTTCCAATCCGATAACTCTATACAATTCTCAACCCAAGAATAAATAGACACCATTCCTCTTTAATTTCTTCCAATTTTGCTTTCGTGTAAGTAGCGCACTTGAATTCATCATAATACTACATAATATAACAGATCGAATAAGATTTAAGTTTAAAACTAATTACTCAGATGAAGTATCGAATAATTATCAAAATGAATCATATAACTTATATAATGAATTGATCCATACCAGGACTGGAATCTCAAGCTGACTAGAAAGAATAATTTCTCTCATAAAGCGCAATACAAAATATCCACAGTCAATACCATTGCGCTGCCGAGGACACTGTAAATGGAAAAAAAAACGAACATTTATCCGGATATATAGTTTAAATAGTTTTATATCAAGTAGAAACATGCGAGAATATACCTCCACTCTGATCCAGTTGATGTTGTTAGCCTTACTTTTTGGCACTGTTGCATCTCTTTGTGCTCTGAATATTTGTATAACTCTAACATAATATAAACACATATTTAGAACAATGTCACATAATAAATAAAGATATATAATTAAAGACAACAGTATATGTCATCACTTACGTATCAACAAAGTTCCTCAGATTTTCATATTTTGTTGTATCGCCATCCAATGAATCTATGTAATACACTATTTCTTTCGTTGGATTAATTGTGATCAACAACCAATGTCCACTATAAAATAAGACAACAGTTTAGACGGAAATGTTATATATATAGAAAGGGAAAAATCGAACAATTATAATAAATGAATTTAGAATAAAATCTAACCCATGGCCAGTGTTATATGGCAACAAGAACAACTTCTCCGTAGTCGCGCGCATAAATCTCTGCACTGTGTACTCTTTGACTGTATCTGGTGACTGGTCTATTATACGTGAGTTGACACAGCTAGCAGATAAGAATGCGAATACTGAAGTCAATTCATTCGGGACCAATAACTTGTCATACAAGAACCTAAAAAAACATAATCAACATTAGAATATTAAGTTAAACGAGCAAATTTTAAAATGTTCAATTATTTAATTAAAAAGGATCGAAGTACCTGATGTATGAATGCATAACACCGACGCCCAGTTCAGAATGGTTGATCCTTTAACATCTCTTTCTTTTTTTTCGTTGTAATGGGGTTTACTTGTCTCTTAACAACACGGACAGATGGATTGATCCAAATTCCCTCGTTATGATCATTTCTAATATATGATTCGTCCGCTCTAATATTCTCATCTGGATCATCTATAGTATAAGATTCATTCTCAACATAAACATCCCCCCTTTCTCCAATGTTATCATCGATTACTTTGTTGGGAAAAAGAACTATAAACCATTTCGTACTTGTCGGATCAGTGACATAGAACACTTGTTTAGCTTGCGTGGCTAGAATAAAAAGCTCATCTTTGTACCCCACCTTATTAAGATCCACTTTCAAAAAACCTGATTTATCCATTTGTATGCCACTGTTATTTTCAATCCATTTGCATCCAAAGATAGGAATCTGAAACTTCTCATAATCAAACACCCAAATGCGCTCGATAACCCCATAATACGAGGAAATGTGCATTGCTTCGGCAAGCACGGTGACACCACTATTTTGCATTGTACTTTTATCATCTTGTTCCTTGGTATAAAATGTGTATCCATTAATTGCGTATGCGCTATAAGAAAACACATGCAAACTTGGACCATATGCTAAACATCTCAACCTTTCTGTTATTGAAGCGGGATCAGAATAAAACTTTGAAAAAATATGCTCCTTGAACCATGTTATAAAACTTCGATTGTGCTCACGTACTATCCAATTTTCATTTCTATTCAGATTTAAACCTCGGAGAACGTCCTTGTGCATTTCAACATACGACTCAACCTCAATGTCATTGTGCAGAACATACAAATGCACTTGCTCCCGTTCATCCCTTGAAATTGTCACAACTTTATTTCCAATTAACTGTTTACCATCTATTTTTTCAACAACATGAGATTTTGGGAGGCCAATGGATTGAGCGTTGGACAAATATTCAATACAAAACTCAATAGCTTCTTCAACAATGTATCGTTCAACAATACATCCCTCTGGTCGACTTTGGTTTTTCACATACCCTTTCAATATTTTCATATAACGTTCAACAGGGTACATCCATCTCATATAGGCAGGTCCACACAGTTGTGTCTCTTTCACAAGATGAACAACTAGATGTACCATTATGTCAAAAAATGATGGAGGAAAATACATTTCAAGCTCGCACAAAGTAATAACTATTTCTCTTTGCAATGTTGGTAAGATCGCAGGATCTATCACCTTACTACAGATTGACCTAAAGAAAAAACATAATTTAGTTATTGTGCCTCTCACTTTTTCTGGCAAAATAGAACGTATACCTATTGGTAGAAAGTGTTCCATTATAACATGGCAGTCATGTGTCTTTAAACTTTTTAACTTGAGGTCTTTCATAGAAACAAGTCTTCTAATATCTGAAGAGTATCCTTCTGGAACTTTAACTTCACTCAGAAACTTACACAGTATCTTTTTTCTCCTTTCTAGATAGAGTATAAGCAGCAGGTGGTAGATATGTGCGGTTTCCTTTCTTCAAGGGTCCTAATTCATTCCTTATTCCCATTGCTACCAAGTCATTTCTTGCTTTAAGGCCATCCTTAGACTTTCCTTGTATATTGAGTAACGTACCAATAACACTTTCAAATACATTTTTTTCAATATGCATAACATCAAGAAAATGTCTTACATACAACGACTTCCAATATGGCAACTCAAACAAAATTGACCTCTTCTTCCACCCACGCGTGACAAGCGTATGAGCAAAAGGCTTGCCAAACTTAGTCCTCACATCTTTCACCTTTTCAAAAATTTGTTCGCCGGTCAATGTAGGTGGAGCTTTACGTTGTTCTGAATCTCCATTGAATGCTTTTCTCCACCCACGGTAGTGATGACTAGAATTTAAGAATCTACGATGACCAAGAAAGACATTCTTCTGACCAAATTCCAACCGCGTCCAATCTGTGTTTTCTTCACATATAGGACACGCACATTGACCTTTAATGCTATACCCCGATAGATTTTCGTATGCTGGGAAATCATTAATTGTGCCAAACACCATCGCCCTCAAATTAAAACTTTCTTTCCTATATCCATCATAAACCTCCACACCGTTCTCCCACAAACTCTTTAAGTCTTCGATTAGAGGTGTCAGGTATACGTCTATGTCATTCCCTGGTTGTTTAGGGCCAGAAATTAACATAGATAACATCATGTACTTACGCTTCATACATAGCCATGGAGGTAGGTTATAAATCATAATAATTACATTCCAGGTAGAATGTGAGATACTCTGTAGACCATGCGGATTCATTCCATCAGTCGATAATGCCAAGCGAAGGTTTCTAGCTTCTTCTCCAAAATCAGGATAATCATTATCAATTTTCATCCACTGTGGTGAATCTGCCGGATGTCGATACTTCCCATCTACAATTCTATCATCTGCATGCCAAGTCAGGTGTTTTGCATCTGTTTCACTACGAAACATGCGTCTGAATCTCAGAATTATAGGAAAATACGATAATACTTTTGCTGGTGACAATTTTTTCTTATACCGAGATACACCGCATTTAGGACACTCGTTTAATGATGCATATTCATTTCGAAACAAAATGCAATCATTTGGACAAGCATGTATCTTATCATAGCTCATGCCAATAGAGCATAACATTTTTTTAGCTTCATAGGTTCGATTGGGAAGAACATTATCCTCCGGAAGCATCTCTTGAAGTAGGGCTAACAACTCTGTGAAACTTTTATCCGACCATCCATTACCCGCCTTTAAATTGTACAACTTTAATACCGCAGACAATCTTGTGAAAGTAGTGCAACCTTTATACAACGGTTTCTCTGCATCGCTTACCAACCTCTCATACATCTTGGGACAATCTTGAAGATCTTCTTCAAGTGCTTCTGCAATCTCTTCGACTCGATCACAATCATATGTATCTCTGCCATTGTCCTTTGAAGCACATGTCGTATTATTCTGGGGTTCAACATTCTCGTTACTTATCTCACCATGTAATGTCCAACATGTGTAACTTCGGTCAATTCCATGTCTCATTAAATGAGATTCCAACTGAACGGCGTCAACTCGACGCCCATAACAGCATCCTAAGCAAGGACATGTGATCCTACTGGGGTCTTTGGCGTGTTCAACAGCAAACTTAACGAACTTCGATACCCCATTCTCGTACTCTTTTGACAATCGATTACCAGACATCCATTTTTTATCCATACTAATTGAGTAATCTACACTAAACTATAAAAGTTAAACAAAACAGAGAATACCTGTAAGGAAATCACTAACTTCTAAGAATGCTACGCAATAGGATGCTTGGAAACGATCACAACTTTGCTCTTCACAGGTAACCCCTATAGCAGACAAAATATAAATTTTATTAAAATCATATTAATAATTAACCAAGACAAATCATATTAAAAATACTAGATAATCCACCAAAACAAATCATATTAAAATTACTAGATAATCCTCAAACCAAAATGACACCCTTACTAAACATTGGGAAATCCTAACTAAACATATAAAACCATAATAACATATATATCATATAAACATTGAGAAATCCATCATAATAACATAATAACATATCAACATATAAAACCTTCACTAAACCTTCAATAAGTCATTTCTACACAACAACAACACTAAAATTTACTTGCATGCATGTCCTCAAACCTTCAATACAAAACAACAATATACGTATCATACTTGAACGCAACAACAAAAATAATTACTCAACAACAGTATACGTTATCAACACTAAAATTTACTTGCATGTCCTCAAAAGAAACATATCTACACAACAACAAAAACAATAGTATACCAACAATGGTGAAAAGAAAAACCATCAATATTTAGATAACAAAAACAATAGTATACCAACAACAAAAACAATAGTATACCAACAATGGTGAAAACAAATATTTAGAAAAACCATCAAATACCAACAATAGTGAAAAGAAAAACCATCAATATTTAGATAACAGTATTAACAAAAACCTTCAAAACCTTTAATGTCTTCAAATACCAACAATGGTGAAAAGAAAAAAAAACAAGAAAATCCCTTGAAACTGTCACATACCTTAACAATGGTGGAAATGCAATGCAGACGGACGAATGCACTCGAAAACGGACGGAGAACGGACGGTGAACGGACGGCGGGCGACGGTCGGACGGCGGATGACGGCACTTGAATAGGGCAAGTTCGTTCGCCAGAGGAGAAAGACAGAAGAAAAGAAATGTACGCGACTGTTCTGTTTCTCTTAAAATTCTGGAGGGTATTTTAAAAATTATAATACTAATACCTATAGCAGCGCTTTTAAAGGCCTTTAGCAGCGCTTTTAAAAGCGCTTTCTTAGGGTGCCTTAGCAATGCCATATAGCAGCACTTTATAGAAAAAGCGCTGCTAAAGGGCCCCCTTTAGCAGCGCTTTTTAAAAGCGCTTTCGTATGTCCCCCTCTAGGTCCCCCTTTAGCAGCGCTTTTAAATGCCTTTAGCAGTGCTTTTAAAAGCGCTTTCTTAGGGTGCCTTAGCAATGCCATATAGCAGCGCTTTATAGAATAAGCGCTGCTAAAGGGGGACACCTTTAGCAGCGCTTTTTAAAAGCGCTTTCTTAGGTCCCCCTTTAGCAGCGCTTTTTCAAAGCGCTTTCTTAGGCCACCCCTTTAGCAGCGCTTTTTAAAAAGCGCTTTCTTAGGGTCCCCCTTTAGCAGCGCTTTTTCAAAATCGCTGTCTTAGGTGGGAAATTTTTTTTCTTTTTTTTTTACCCACCCTTTAGCAGCGCTTTTTAAGAAGCGCTGCTAAAGGGTGCGCTGCTAAAACTCATTTCTGGCGTAGTGAACCAATGTGGAACTTTAGGATCTTCCTAATAGCTAGCGATTAGGCATACTATTTGGATTTATGTTTTTCATATGCATATATACCATTTGAATGTATTTACATATTTAAAGTTGTTGTAATACAATGTTAAATGATTTCGGTAAAAAAAAGTGAATTTATGTCTTCATTCTCTTAAATTGTAGCTCTTGAGCTTAACAAAAATAATAAGAATTGAATCAATACTTCTTCCATTTTCAATTTCATCAAAAACAATTATCTCCTCATTTATTCTCTTATAATAGGTACATCTGAATGTTCTCTCAAATCTTTTTCATTTCATTCTTGGTATTTGTTTTTACCCTTTGATTTATGCTTCATTTTAATGGATTCAGTGTGCTTGTAAATCGTAGATTCGATTTCAATTTTTATTCCAGATGAAGATTTACTTTTGAGTTGTGGATTTGATTTCAATTTCTATATTCTTTTTGTCGTATGCTGACCTATTCAACATGGGGTGGGTTGTCGGCAACAAGTTTGAGACTGGTCGTAAAATTGGAAGTGGTTCATTTCGTGAAATTTTCATCGATAATGAACTTTTTCATTTGTTTATTTATTCGTATTTTATTTATATGTATTGTTTTATGTATATGATGGTTATGATTTCGATGAATTTTTTATGATTTTTCAGCATTAGATATGATAACTTTGAGATCGTAGCCATCAAAATGGTTTGCTTCCCAAGGTTACTTCTTCGACAATCTTCTTCTCAATGTATTTGTTTCAATCCTTGATTTTTTCTGTATTGTATTCTTTTTTTTTAACCTAAAGCATTCGACTTTGAAATTACTTTTCGGTTTTTCACATAATTTGCAATCTGGATATTACCAATTTCATTTTGTGTAGTTAAGGAACCAGTCTTTGTTTGTTGATAGTTGTGATATTATCAATGGTTGAAGGTTTCTGCAATGAGCTATTTTTCTGGAGTAAATCAAATACCTATTTTTATGAAATAAATCAAATTGCTCTGGTACACTTTCTATTTCGGGTTCCGATTTCAGGGTAGAATTTGTATAATTCTTCGTCTGGAAAACAACTTTTTGCTCTAGCCTGAGGACCTGCCATATGTCTAAAGTAGGGGTATTTGGTGTCCAAAAATTACTTTTTTCAACCGATGATGTCACTTTGTTTCATTACAACTACATAATTAATGAATTATGCCTTTGGTTGCCTGGATTGGATCAAATGTTGATGTCACAATTTGTTCCATTACTTTTTCTTATATATCTCTTCATTCTATACTATTCTTTCTCTCTCTATAATATTTTTTTTCTTTTTCTGCTACATCTCTCTCTTTTTTCTCTTTCTTTCTTCAAACTTCTTCTATCTTCCAACTCTCTTCCTTTATTCTCTCTTCCTCCATCTATCTCTTCTTCTTTCTTCTTTCTTCCTTTTCTTCAACAAACATATTTCTTTTATCTTTCTCTGCTTAGATCTACGAAACTCCGGTGATTTTATAGCACTGGTAGATGTGACAGTGATAGATTTGTGGTGGCGACGAGTGTGGTGGTGGCAACAGGTTTTCGGCGACAAGTGTGATGGCGGTCGTATTCGAAAAGGTTTTTGTGTGACCTTTTCAATTTAGGTTTTATTATTGACTTATCCTATTGTATTTGATTTGTTTAGGTTTTGTACTTTGGGTTGGGTTAATGTTGTAGAATATTTTATTGTTGTAAAACCATTTTTTTGTTTAAGACAAAGAAGTTTATAGTGGTAGATATGTGGTGGCACCAACAGATTTCCGGCGACACTTATTCATACATGGAAAAACCTTGACAACACAAGCAGTGGTCTCCAACTTGAAGATTTGAAATCTCTGCTACTTTTATTTTCTTCAAAATTTTAATTTTTTGAACTATTTTTTTCTGAATAAGTGATTGCTTTCTATATTTGAACAGGGAAGAGGTTACCCAGATATTCCTACAAGAAGGGTTGCAAAAATCTCTTCCAGTGGACGTGATGAATATTATAGCAGTTCTATTAGAAAAAAGGAAATTTTCCTGACAAGGTTTTTTCTTTTTAATAATTTTTAATTAGTTTTGGTTGAAAATGGTTGTTGTTGATGGAAAGTTTATTTTTTTTGAATATTGTTCATGTGATGAATAAAAAGTGAAAATTAATTAAGGTAAAGGAAATGAAATTTACTGTTGTGGAATTAGGAAACTGTTTGAAAGTATGCGGCTAATGTTAGATGCCAAACTTTGCTTATTTTCTCTATCAAATATTGTCATCTTTCACTCTTTTTGTAGGTAAAAGTGATTAGAATCACTCAAGTTTTAGATGATTTGCTTCATTGTTGGAATATGCCATGGTTGCTTGATTTGTGTGTTATTGTGCAGGAATTAGGCACAAAACAAGTGAATTAAGACACAAGAAATTGGGCAAGGAAACCAAGGCAGCAGAAAAACATCATGAAACTCGTCGTGCGAAGCTCCTAGCGAAGCTTGCCAGAACACTTCACAAAGTTCCCTAGGCGAACTATGTAGCAAAGAGCTCGCTAGGCGAAGTGTAGCGAAGCTCTAGCGAACACTCCCAGACTTGAGACAAGGGCGAAAAGGCCATAAATTCGATAGGCGAAGTTCACAATGAAGGCTTCGCTAGGCGATGAATTCCTCGCATAGAGAATATTTAGAAATATCTCAGGGGCAGCTTAACTATTCAAAGGCACCTCAGGTGCCTAATTTGTTGTTCGATAGGCGAAGGATCTACTCTCTAGGCGAGCATGACAGATCCTGAATGTACTATTTAAGTATTTTTATTGCTTTTTAGGTCATAATCTATTACGTAATATTTTCTACATCAGAACTTATCTCTCTTCATTTATTTTACAGAGAGAAACATAAAACCCTAAGAGGGAGGAGGTAAAATCTTTGATCTCTTGTTGGGGTTTGGATGTAATCTTTTGATACCTTATGTATTTCATCTAGTATATGTTTGTGAACTAGTTTGGATTCTCTATTGATTAATTATCTTTGATTGCTTATTTGTGGGTCTTGACAAAACCTTTTCACATCTTTGATCTCAAATTTTATTCTATCAATGAACAAAATTTTAACATGGTTTTGTGAATTGATATTCATCGTATCTTCTATTTTATTATGTTGATTAAGTAGCATGGGTAGCATGAGTAGGATCAAGACGATATTGTGCGGGTGCGTGATAATAGTGATGAAGAACGATGTTCGCAACCATTTGACAGATTAGGTGAATACATGTAAAAAGGGTTAAGCGTGTGTACGTATTCTGATCATTGTGTTTTATATGAAACGATCATTTATCCGATATGGGTGTCGTCTTTACTTACCTGTTTATCTTTGATTTGAGTCGTGGTAAAGATATACTCTTTAGATCTGGATCTAGGATGATTACCTGTTAGGTCCTAAATGCTACATGTAGGTTTAGGCTTAGCATTTGCGTGAGTATCAGTTTGTAATGCTCTGTGTTGTGTTTTTGTTGGATAAGAGATCACCATGAGACAACATAGTTGTTCTCTTGACGCTGCGTTAGAGATAAGCTTTGTCGTGGGTGATACGCAAGGGTATTAGACGAATGATTGCATTGTGTTTAACTTGATTAGAAGAATGCATGTGTTATCAATTGATGAGATCCAATCCCAACAAGGCTCTGTTTATATTTCAGTTTTAATTTATATTTTCTATTTTTATTTATGGTTCCTTGAACCTTTTAACCCAAAACTTTTGAATAATAGGCTTAGAAATATGGAGAACGTTGAATGGAGTTCGTATCGCATCGATCCCTGTGGAGACGACAAAATTGGGTACTTAATATTTTTTGCTTGCTGCTTCACCGCACCAACAAAATGGCGCCGTTGCCGGGGATTTGTGTATAGATATTGAAGTGCATTGCAACTATTTCTATATTTTTAAGCTTTGTATATTTGTTTATATTGTATATATTTGTTTCTTTTTATGTTTTCTCTAGTGTGCTCAGGAATGATGAGAACTCCTCCTAGAGTGGTTGCTATCGGTATAAAAGCATTCAATGAAGATTCAACCGAGTTTGGATGGCGATGATAGTATGAAACAAATGAATGTTGTCAAGGTACATGGTCTCCTTTGTTTAGAATTTTAGAATGCTTAAGAACTTAAGTCTTTGTGCAAATGAAATTTGTTCTTTTAGCAACTTGTTTGAATGATTGTTTCACTTAGGACCAAAACCACAATGTGTGAGAAAGCTTCCATTATTTACTAAATGTTGGATTTCTGATAAACTTTGTTGATTCGTGTGATTCATGCTTTATCTTGTTATCATTGTGAATTTGTGGAAGCATTAGAAATGATCAAGGCACTTATTTTTATTGAGCACAACCATGTCCAAATGCAACTTACCCGTGAGCTGAGAGAATTTGTTAACCCCCTTTGAGACTAAACTATGTGAATCTCATTTTGAATTTTGTGAGATTCTAAAATTTTTCTTGAACCCTTGAATTTTGTTTTAATTGTCCTCTTTGCCATAAAAAGCCAAGAGCATTCACTTGAGGGTTGAGTAAAAGTTAAGTTGGAGAGAATGAAAAAGAAAGATGGTAGGTTGCTACAACTTTTGAAAAATTCAAGCAAGCACCAAAACAAAAAATTGTGTGAATATGAAAAAAAAGGAAAAAAAGAAAAGAAAAAGAATGCTTGCTCAGAAAAGAAAAATAGTGAAAGAATAAGTTGTGAAATAAGGTTTGTGAAGGTTTGCAATTGAGAAACAAATGGAATGAAGTTGGGATGTGTAAATAACATGTGTAGTGAATGTCTCTTTTGCGTCGGCAATTTCGTTTCAATGGCCTTAGAAATGTCCCTTATTTGTAAACCCGACCAAGCTATAAACTTAAAGACCTTAGTGATCTCCTTGCTTCCATATTTTCATTTTTGATTGTTAGATGTTGTATGAATTGGATTGATATTGGCATTGTTTGTTAGGTGAGTGAAATTTTCCCCGGGGTTGCAAATGCGTAATTTCTTTAATCCTTATTCGAAGAGAAGAGATAGAGAGATTCATTCATGAAAAACATAGTTGTTGATTGATTCATGGCTTTATATTTGCTTTAAGAAGTTAGTTCTTGTGCATTGTTTGATTCTCAACATTTGAAACCATTGCTTGTTTGCATTCTTTGTGTGTGAGCCATTTTATCCATTCTTGGGTGAATCTTAATCTTGAGTAAATCCTCTTGTTTGAAATGGGAGACATACTTTGCTTGAGGACAAGCAACAATCTAGTTGGGAAGAGTTGTTAGATGCCAAACTTTGCTTGTTTTCTCTATCAAATATTGTCATCTTTCACTCTTTTTGTAGGTAAAAGTGATTAGAATCACTCAAGTTTTAGATGATTTTCTTCATTGTTGGAATATGCCTTGGTTGCTTTGATTTGTGTGTTATTGTGCAGGAATTAGGAACAAAACAAATGAATTAAGACACAAGAAATTGGGCAAGGAAACCAAGGCAGCAGAAAAACATCATGAAACTCGCCGTGCAAAGCTCCTAGAGAAGCTTGCCAGAAAAATTCACAAAGTTTGCTAGGCGAACTATGTAGCGAAGAGCTCGCTGGAGAAATGTAGCGAAGCTCTAGCAAACACTCCCAGACTTGAGATAGGGGCGAAAGGGCCATAAACCTGCTAGGCGAAGTTCACAGCGAAGGCTTCGCTAGGAGAAGAATTCCTCGCCTAGCGAATATTTGGAAATATCTCAGGGGCGGTTTAACTATTCAGAGACACCTCAGGTGCCTAATTTGTTGTTCGCTAGGAGAACGTGACAGATCCTGAATGTACTATATTAGTATTTTTATTGCTTTTTAGGTCATAATCTATTATGTAATATTTTCTACATCAGAACTTATCTCTCTTCATTTATTTTAAAGAGAGAAACACAAAACCCTAAGAGGAAGGAGGTAAGATCTTTGATCTCTTGTTGGGGTTTGAATGTAATCTTTTGATACCTTATGTATTTCATCAAGTATATGTTTGTGAACTAGTTTGTATTCTCTATTGATTAATTATCTTTAATTGCTTATTTGTGGGTCTTGACAAAACCTTTTCACATCTTTGGTCTCAGATTTTCTTCTATCAATGAACAAACTTTTGACATGGTTTTGTGAATTGATATTCATTGTATCTTCTATTTTATTATGTTGATTAAGTAGCATGGGTAGCATGAGTAGGATCAAGACGATATTGTGCGGGTGCGTGATAATAGTGATGAAGAACAATGTTCGCAACCATTTGACAAATTAGGTGAATACATGTAAAAAGGGTTAAGCGTGTGTACGTATTCTGATCATTGTGTTTTATATGAAACAATCATTTATCCGATATGGGTTTCGTCTTTACATACCTGTTTATCTTTGATTTGAGCCGTGATAAAGATATACTCTTCAGATCTGGATCTAGGATGATTACTTGTTAGGTCCTAAATGCTAGAGATAGGTTTAGGCTTAGCATTTGTGTGAGTATCAGTTCGTAATGCTCTTTGTTGTGTTTTTGTTGGATGAGAGATCACCAATGAGACAACATGGTTGTTCTCTCGACGCTGCGTTAGAGATAAGCTTTATCGTGGGTGATACGCAAGGGTATTAGACGAATGATTGCATTGTGTTTAACTTGATCAGAAGAATGCATGTGTTATCAATTGATGAGATCCAATCCCAACAAGGCTCCGTTTATATTTCAATTTTAATTTATATTTTCTGTTTTTGTTTATGGTTCCTTGTACCTTTTAAACCAAAACTTTTGAACAATAGACTTAGAAATATGGAGAACGTTGAACGGCGTTCGTATCGCATCGATCCCTGTGAAGACGATAAAACTGGGTACTTAATATTTTTTGCTTGTTGCTTTACCGCACCAACAGTTAACATAAAAAAACCACACATCTCTAGATTATAATGAACTCAGCTTTCTTGATAATGATGGGTGGCTGGATATATGAAACTTAGAAGATGTTGATTGTGTTAATGGTTGTAGGTCAATAAAATGTAGATGAAGTGTTTGGTGAAAGTTCTGCAAATGATAGAGGTGAAACGCCAGAAGAGTTATTGAGTAGTCCCCCAAAAGTTGATTCTTGAATATACCATGAACAATTACATGATATGTACAAAACCAATATCAATATTACAGGCTTTTCAATTATCTCTAGTGAGAATGTTTTCTTGATTTTTCTTATTCAGTTTTCTACCCCTAGCTAGAAGTGAAGCTTCATTTGATGCTTCTCAAGAGAAATACAAGCAGCACAAGGTGATTATTTTTTAATCACATTCCCTAGAATTGATTTAATTATGCAAGTTTAATGACATGATATATTTAAGTTGTAACAGTTTAAAAATGTGGCAATTACATATGTTATATTGTAATTGATTTGTGTTGTTATTTTAAATTAGAATGTAAAGCTCTGCATACAATTTTTTTTTATCGCTACACCACCTATTTGAATGCTATTGGTCCTGATGAAAACTATCTACGACAGAAGGTGGAGTCGAAATTGGGTACAAAGATAATACACTTAAAAATGAGATGCAATGGCCTTGGTTTTGATTGGGGAAAGGTATGATATATATTTTACTCATTACCACCTATTTATCTGATAGCATTTTGATTTTGAAATGTTATTATCAATGGTTTATGGCTGTCAAAGAGGGCAAGTTTCTTAAATGCTTTGGCAGCATGACATATACTTTATGCTGCCAAGTTAAAGTATGGTGTCAAGTTTTGTTCTTAAAATTCCAAGTTTTCTTAAACTGTTAAAGATCATGATAACCTACCGGAATATAAAATTTCAACTAAGAATTATATGATGCGTTGGAATTTCATATGGGTCTCGCCAAAATTATGTGGGACTTAAATGACGTTACAGTTCTAAAGATTTAGAAAAGCTCAATTTAATTTTGTTATGTCTAAGTTTTTTATGTGTGGATGTATTTTGGTTTTTAATTGATTTTATTTTTGTGGTTTGGTTTGATTTTGATTTTGATTTGATCTGAGCTTGTGTGTATTAGTTAGAAGAAATTGTTTGAATGTGCAAAGTGCATAAATGGATGATGATTCTGTGTTTTAGGTGGTGGAAGGATTCTCATGATGTAATGCCTATGGATTTGGATAAGAAGAAGGGATATTTTACTATTTTTTAGCTAAACTGCATATAATTGTTGTGAATTGTTATGCATAATGCTCTGCAATTTATAGAAAAATGGACTTTTCATTTGATCACTTGATAAATTTGTGTTTAATGTTGAAGGTTACCTTTAAAGAGTAACATATTCCATTTTTACATTTCTTGACCAATGTTTGGGCAATTATCAGAGGTAAATAACTCAATTGTACTATTACATTTTCACTTGTTATACCTATACATATGAGATTTTTCTTTTGCCTCATCCAACCAACTGATTAGAAACGGATTTAAATATCTATGCATGTGTATATTCAAAATTGCTGGAATAGTGGATTCGTCAATATATTATGGTCAGAGAACAATAAAAAAGAAGACGAATATTGGAAAATATAGGGACATTGTGATTACTCATTAGTTCTTTCAGCTTATTGTTGATGCGGTAAAGCAACAAGCAAAAAATATTAAGTACCCAGTTTTGTCGTCTCTACAAGGATTAGTGCGATCTGAACGCCGTTCAACGACCTCTACATTTCTAAGCTTATTGTTCAAAAGGTTTGGTTTAAAAGGTTCAAAGAACCATAGATAAAAACAGAAAATATAAAATAAAGACTGAAATATAAATGGAGCCTTGTTGGGGTTGGATCTCATCAATTGATAACATATGCATTCTTCTGAACAAATTAAACACAGCGCAATCATTCGTCTAATATCATCACGTATCACTCACGAAAAAGCTTATCTCTAACACGGCATCGAGAGAAAAAGCATGTTGTCTCATTGGTGATCTCTCACCCAACTAAAACACAACACAGAGCATTAAGATCTGATACTCACGTAAATGCTAAGCCTAAACCTATCTCTAGAATTTAGGACCTAACAGGAAATCATCCTAGATCTAGATCTGAAGAGTATATCTCTATCACGGTTCAAATCAAAGATAAACAGGAAAGCAAACATAACACCCATATAGGATAAACAATTGTTTTGCATAAAATACAATGATCAGAATATGTACACATGCTTAACCCTTTTTACATGTATTCATCTAATCCGCAAAATGGTTATGAACATCATTCTTCATCACTATTATCACATACCCACACAATATTATATTGATCCTACTCATTCTACCCATGCTACTTAATCAACACAACACCATAGAGGATAAAATGAATATCAACTTCAAAACCATGTCAAAAGTTTGTTCATTGATAGAAGAAAATATGAGATCAAAGATGTGAAAAGGTTTTGTCAAGACCTACAAATACATAATCAAAGATAATCAAACAATAGAGAATCCAAACTAGTTCACAAACATAAATTAGATGAAATACATAAGGTATCAAAAGATTACAATCCAAACCCCAACAAGAGATAAAGGATCTTACCGCCTCCCTCTTAGGGTTTTATGTTTCTCTCTCTAGAAGAAATGAAGAAAGATAGGTTCTGCTATCCAAAATGATACAAAATGAAATTATGAAAAGTTCTGGAAGTTATGACCTAAAAAACAGTAAAAACACTTAAATAACCCATTCAGGATCTGCCTTGTCCGCCTAGCGAACTTTTGGTACTTTTGGCACTGTCCAATTCTGGGCGCATTCGCTGGCCTGCTCGCTTAGCGAGCAAGAATGGTTTTCTTCGTTGGCATGTTCGCTACCAGCTCGCTTAGCGAGCGTGACAGCATTTTGGTGGTTTTGCATGTTGTCTTGGTTTCCTTGCCCATTTCTTGTGTCTTACTTTTCACTTGTTTTGTGCCTAATTCCTGCACAAAAACACACAAATCAAAGGTACCAAGAGATTTTCTCATAATGTTGTAAACCAACCAAAACAAGAGTGGTTTTCAACACTTAGTTGACGAAAATGAGTGAAAGATGCCAACATTTGATAGATCAAATAAGTGAAATTTGGCATCTAACACTTATTATATTCAGCTTACTCCTACAATGTTTACTCATTCAACCTACTCTACCAAGGGGATTCTGGTTTTTATACAAGTCCACATGCATACCTAAACAATCCCATCAACTTGCATATAATATATTATATTTCCATTGGATATGTCTGAACACACTTGCAATAGTAGATATGCTTGAACACACTTGCAAAAGTAACTACTGTGGCGGAGATGTGAGTGTATTGTCACGTTTGTCGCTATCGCTTGGCTTATTGTAATACAACTCATTTCATTTTTATTCTTTTATATTTAGTAAAATTCTGGTATCAGATATGAGATATCGAAGGCGATGTCATGACACTAATATCTGAACTGATATCAACTAAAGAACAAGGTAATAAACACAATGAGAAAGCAGTAAACAACACAAGCAATTGTTAACCCAGTTCGGTGAAACTCACCTACATCTGGGGGCTACCAAGCCAGGAAGGAAATCCACTAAAACAAAATTAGTTTGAAGATTCTCAGCAAATAACCTCAGGTTTACAATCTTCTCACCTAATCTCTACCAGTAAAAATTCTATCTAAGACTCTCTTAGATATGAGACCTTTCTCACTTTCCTTCAATCACACAGCAGTGATGAAGCTAATAATAAAGAGTAATGGAAGACACACTCCAAAAACAATAGTTGACCTTTCTTAAAAGCTTCAATCAAGGACAATACACTCTTGCTTAAAACCTTAGAGTGGACACTTACAACTCAATAAACTCAGTCCAGTTCAAGCATCTAAGTGATGAATGAATGGCTCACAAGTAACATAATACAACCCTAATTCTTAAGCAATGCACACACTGCACCTTAGCTTCACTAGTCTTCAATTAGGATTGACAAGTCTTTATATAGAGAACGATTTTCACGGGCTTGGGCATAAGCAAAAACCAAAACATATTTAATCAAATCAAATTAAATAACTCTTCAAGTCTTCTCACGGTTATAGGAATGAAAATAACATAAAAGGTTCCACAATTACCTCCACTAAATATGCAACAGAATACTTTTGTTTCAAATAAAATCTCCACCATGATTTTCGCCAACAATCTTTCATCAGGAAAACACAAAGGATTGCAAACAAAACGTAACAAACAAATCACAACATTCTAAGCTGAATGTTGTCCTGTTTTGTAATCACATGTTAGGACATCATGAACTGATGATCTACAACATATGAAAAACCAACCTGCATAGATGTTTGGCTCACATGTAAAGACATTTTTCACAACACATAGCTGCAGCAACCTGTTTTAGCAAAGAATTCAGCCAACACAGAATTTACAATCTCACTCTTTGGAAATTTTTGGCTAAAACCTCCTTTGATTAGATTGCCATGGAAACACACTATATCAGAAACATACGCAACAGAAAAACTTATAAAACAGATGTCAAAACATCATGTAAAACATCAACAGATCATGCTCAGTCAGGATGTTAGCAACAATTCATAGTCAGAATGTTAGCAACAAAACATGTTCCCCCTAAACACCAGATACCAAGCAAAAACAAACATCACCAGCTACTCCCCTTTAGGGAATACAACATTAGGAACCAACACAAATCAGTACTAAACTATGAACTACAAGAAACAAACTAACAAGCCAACAATTAAGCAACTAGCTACCAACCATAAACAACGAGCTACCAGCCATACTCCCCCTTTTTAGCCACAATCTGACAAACATTAAGCTAGCATCAACAAACAGCAAATAGAAATATTTAGTACAAACCAAGCACAGAGAGTGCCAAAATATCCAGAGCATAGACCAATAAGGAACAACATCATCAAAATTCTTCAAAAGAAATAAAAAAACAGAACCACAAAATTATTTGTCTTCAGAACCACCATCAGAGTTATCAGAATCATGACTTCCAGCTTCATCATCACCACTTTCCTCCTCAATGTCATTACCACCAGTATCACCACCACCTTCCTCTAGAGACCTGATCAGCTTTTCCAATTTCCATTTCCTTTCAGTACTGGCACGAATTACTGAATCAAGATCTTTGCATGCGTCCTTCAACTTAGAAATTATACCAGTCTTGGTAGCAGAATTGCTCTTAGCAGAAGCAGAAGCAGATGTCAAAACAATGTCTAGGACATGTGTTCCTTCGAACAACTTATAATAAAGTGACAAAGCTGACTCCCTTTTGTAACACCTCACTTCCCAAATCAATTAAAATATAAACATTATAAATAAACATCAGAGTTGTTCACCTCCCAAGTGGGATATCACATAATCAAATCCAACACATCCTTCATTAAAAGTGTTTTCACCAAAATACAGCGGAAATTGTTTATATAATGAAATACATCAAATTCATGATACGTCACAGGAAAAGGAATAAGTTCAACAAAAACAACTAAAACGCCCAAGTCCCGTGCTACGTATTAGAGCATCCTATGACTCGACTGGCACACCACAAATCCAAGCTAGCTAAGTACCTGGATTATCTGCACTTCCGAAGAAGCACAGACCACAACAATAGCAAAGGGGTGAGAAAACATGATCAAAATATATCGGTAATTACATACATGAAATAAAGGTAGTAACTACAACAGTCATATCAATCATCACCCAACATTCACCAAACGCGACATATAGTCCCCCAATCAACATAATACATCATAATGCAAATATGCAACGCAACACCATGCAACGCAACACCATGCATGCGGTACCGACTCATTGGTTCATTCCATGTGAACCTGGATAGATCACATACACCCACCCTTGGCCATGATCCGTCCCCACCAATTCCCCACTCAAAGGAATACGAATGGATCACATACACTCCATCAAGCAATGACTCATTCCACCAACACTTCATAATATGCATGACACCAAATACACATAAATCAACACAAGCACACTAAGTGCACACGATCCAGTGATCACATCACCATTCATCATACATGCTTACACATAGAACTATTATTATAATTAAGTTCACACGATCTCCCTGATCCCATCACTGTACGTCATCCGTACATCTCCTAATCAAGTAATTGCTTTAATCAAAGCTACACGATCCCCCCGATCCTACCACCGTATCCCATACATACTACACATCAATCTGTTACCACGATTTAGTTCAATCACTATAAGATTCCACCGTCCAACGCTAGTCCGTTATGTTAATTCATCTTAATATACACGATCCTACTGACCACACCATCTTACCTCATATATCTATTATACACCACTCATTTGTATTAACTAAGTTAACTCTATACGGTCCTCCTGATCAACTCACCGTGCCTCGCACATCTCCCACATCAATCTAATCATTTTATTTGCATTCAATACTACGCAATTCACCTATTAACACCAAGTAACTATTCATCACATGCATACATATAGCATACACGAATCAACTATATCGTTTAATCCACATATTAAGAAGGTTCACCCTCCAACAACAGGTATACTCATATCCCAACAATCGGGTACACACGATCATAATGATCACCTCACGATACTCCATATCATTCACACTTCCACCAATCATCCACTTAATTCAAACGATACGGAATTCACTTTCGATCACCACCTATGCACCTCACATTATCCATCCATCATCCCTACACTCAACATGAACTAAGGGATACTACACAGCTAATGCACAAGGCAAAACAATACCAAAAACTACATTCTGCTGTCAGGCTCGCTGGCTCATTCGCCAGGCGAATGCTCGCTATGGCTCGCTAGGCGAACCTGCCCGCGAAGCCTCGCTGGCCATATTCGCCAGGCGAACTTTATACCCTTTAGGTCTGGGAGTTTATTTGGAATTACTCGCCACTGCTCGCTAACATTTGCCAGGCGAACCTTCGCCAACCTTCGCCAGGTGAAACCCAGCGAATGCTGCGATACCCCAAAATCTCCACTGTTCAGAACTGCTACCTTGCTCCAATTCAAGCCTAATTTGCCACTTCTATATCCTACTCTATCAGTACCACAAATCATAAATATCGTACTTGCCCATCGACCTATAATTCTTACTCTAACACCAACATCAGATACTTTACCGGCACTCTCAGAATTACTCAGAACTTGCCCAATCCACATCAACATCAACACCCACACATCAAGGGCAACAACAAATCATCACATGTCATCATATATACACAATTCATCAAAAATCAACAATATTTAACACCATAGCAACAATTCAACATATTCATCAGAATACCTACGGGGTTAAGGAATCCCCTCTACCCAATTTCATGTATATACCATCCCAATCAGTTTCTCCCCCTTACCTCGATTAATTGCTCAATTGTTGAAGGATCTTGAAGGATTGACAGCCCTAGCCTCCTTCTCTTCTTCCTTGTTCTTCTTCTCACTTTTTCTCCCAAAACGGTTTATCGTAACTTCCTTTCTCTTCTCCCAAAATCCTTTCTCTGGCAGTTTATCGTGTTCTCCTCTCTTTCCCAAAAACTTCTCTATTTACTTTAATCCCTTATTTCTTATTTTATTATTTAAATCCAATAATAATAATACTACAAATATTATTCTCCCACTAATAATAATATTCATAATAATAGTAATAATATGAATAATAATAATATTCCACCAAATTAATATTAATACTAATATTAATAGTAATAATAATAATAATAATAATAATAATAATAATAATAATAATAATAATAATAATAATAATATCACCAATATTGCTATTACTATAATATTATCATTTCCACTCCACGTCACCCAGACTAATCCTTACATATCAAGGATGATCACCTACAACACATCAAACACACCCCACCTAAGGGCACACCCACATAAAATAATCAAAATAACACCAAAATAACTAAATAAATAAAATGGGTGTTACACCTTTTACAGACACCATGAAAGCTTGACAAAATTCCAGGATACTGAGAGATGATAATACCACATAGCAGAGAAGGAAAAGCAATGGGAATTTTGACTGCACATGTACCAGCATGTTTCAAGATTTGTTCAAATATATATGAACCATAGTCAAAGACCTTCTTGGTACTAACAATATAGATAAATTTCCCCAAACCAGTTGAAATAGTGATGTATGATTCGTAGGCACCCAATTGGTTGCACCAATTTTATTCAGAATAGCATATTTGACACTCAATTTTCCAGTAGAAAGCCATCCTTTTCTAGGCCACTCTAGCACTTGATTAGCAGTGATTTCCTTGCAAACTTGGTTGTCAGTTACCTCTAGTTCAGACTGTTCCTCTCCACTTCTTCCCTAGTACCTATTAATGATAGTTGGGGAGAAATCAACATGTCTTCCCCTCACAAAAACCTTCCTGAAATCTTTACTCTTCTTATCATCACAATCCATAGACAAGTTCACAATGAACTGCTTGACTAGAACATCATAACACTTAGCAAAACCAGACACAATTTTGTTTATACCAACAAAGTTAATAAGATCCACAATCTCTTTACACTTCAATGCATATTTTCCCAAATCTCTCTCCGTAGAAATCCTCCTTTGATACACATATTTCCATCTCTTTGCATTTTTAAGAGAATGAAAAGATATGTTATCTAGGGGAGCACTAGGCACACTCACAGATGATTTTTTAATTACAATTTTGTTTACATGTGTGATGTCTTGGACATCATCTTCACCATCATAATCTGACTCAGTGTTAGACACAATATTTCTCTTCTTGGAAAATATAACCAATTTACTCCAAGATTTTTTAGGACCTATAACAGTAATCTTCTTGGTATTCTTGGAAGGACTCTTCTCAACAGCAATGGATTTTCCTTTTCTTGTCTTAAGTCTCGTGGCATTACCAGGACTAAGAATTTTGATAACTTCATTATCAAAGGGAAAATCATCAACATTAACAGCTTCTCCAACAACATCATTATTATCTCTATTAGTAGGTTCGGGAACATGATCAATAGTAGCAGGATCCTTCATAGCAGATGGCGTCTCAACATTTGACACAACATTAGTTCCAACTTCTTTAAAAACAGAGTCAGCAAGCCTATGGAGACTTTCACCTGTAGCTTTTTCTTTAGATGTAGCATTCTCTAAGGAATTAGTTTACTCAGACTCAGACGAGCTTGAGACATGATCACTACTCACAGCAGATGGAATAGGCATAGAACTAGCACTCAGATGAATTTGGGAAAGATGGGTATTAATCCCAGGCGCGACCAGGTTTTTCCCTTCATTCAACACCCTAGAAACAAGTCTTTTGATACTCCTATCAACAGAGAATTTTTCTTCCTCCTCTTTCTTGGAGGTAGAATCAATAGAGGGTTTAGAAACATGACTTACAATTGGGTTCTTCAATCTCTTTACATGCAATGTTCTAGGTTTCTGCAGCTCATCCGGAACAATTAACAGAGGAGTAGCATCAACCACATCTTCAAAGGAAATGTTAGCCCTAGCTTTTGCATGAGACCTCTTGGATTTACCAGATGCATCTTTGGAAGAAGCAAAAGCGGGTTGTTGAGACATCTTGAAATTTTTGTGAATCTGGTAAGACTGAGTACAATGTGTTCTTTTTCTAAGATGAAAGGTGAAGAATCGTATAAGCAGAGAGAAAATGTAACAATAGTGTGTGAGAAGGATGATTGGGTTATAATGTAATGATTTCTTTTGATAAATGAGCCCTATTTGTGGGGGAAATACAGGAATTACTGCTACAACTCTTCAGACGAGAAAATCCCAAGTTTACCCCTTAATAATTCAAATTGATTAGCATCCAAGGCCTTAGTGAAAATATCAGCTAGTTGCATCTCAGTAGCCATATGTTCTAAGGCAATAATCTTGTCCTCAACAAGTTCTCTAGTGAAATGATGACAGATATCAATATGCTTAGTTCTGCTATGCTGAATAGGATTTTTGGAGATGTTTATGGCACTCATATTGTCACAATACAATGTCTGACATTTTTCTTGACATTGTATTCAGTCAACATTTGCTTCATCCAAACTAGTTGTGAACAACTGCTTCCACCTGCTATGTATTCATCCTCAGCACTAGACAAAGATAAACAATTCCGCTTCTTACTAAACCATGATATAATATTGTTCCCCAAGAAGAAACATTCACCTGATGTACTTTTCATATCATCAGCACTTCCTGCCCAGTCAGCATTATAATAACCAATTAACATAGAACTAGATCCATGGAAGTACAACATACCATAGTCATAAGTCCCATTCATATACTTCAGTATTTTCTTCACTTGATTGATGTGACTCACTTTGGGTTCAGCCTGATATTTGGCACATATACCTATAGTAAATGCAATATCAGGTCTTCTTATTGTAAGATATAACAACCTGCCTATCATACTTATGTAGAGACTTTGATCCAAATTCACACCCTTTTCATCCTTAGATAACTTCGAGTGAGTGAGAGCAGGAGTTCTCTTGTGACTTGCATTATCCATCCCAAACTTCTTTACTATATTCTTGGCATACTTACTCTGAGATATAATATAGAATCTTGCATATGCTTGACTTTTACACCAAGAAAAAATGTTAATTCACCTACAAGACTCATCTCAAATTCTTACTGCATTTGCTTGACAAAATTTTGAACCATTTCATCAGACATCCCACCAAACACAATTTCATCAACATAAATTTGAGCAATCATGAGCTTTCCTTCTTCTTCTTTGACAAATAGAGTCTTTTCTATTCCACCCTTCCTGTAGCCATTCTCAACCAGGAATTTTGTCAACCTTTCATACCATGCCCTTGGAGCTTGCTTCAACTCATAAAGATCTTTCTTCAGCTTGTACATATGATTAGGAAAAGTTGGATTAATAAATCCCTTAGGTTGTTCAACATAAACCTCCTCATTCAAGTATTCATTTAATAAGGCACTTTTGACATCCATCTGAAACAATTTAAACTTCAGAGTGCAAGTCACTCCTAACAGTAACCTAATGGCCTCAAGACGAGCCACATGAGAAAAGGTTTCATTAAAGTCTACCCATTCAATCTGAGTATACCCTTGAGCAACAAGTCTTGCTTTATTTCTTGTGACAACACCTTTTTAATAAGACTTATTCTTGTGCACCCATATAGTTCTAATCACATTGATTCCCTCAGACCTACGAACCAGATCCCACACTTTATTTCTCTTAAATTGTCCTAGTTCACCTTGCATAACATTAATCCAAAATTCATCAATTAAGGCCTCCTTAACATTCTTGGGCTCAACTTTTGACACAAAATAAGAATTTGACAAGACTTTTGTTAATCTAGTTGTTACCCCCTTATTATGATCTTCTATGATAAGCTCTTTAGGATGGTCCTTCTGAATTCTGATAGATAGCCCCTTGTTGATTTGACCAGTTCCAGATTCAGCATCTGTAGGTTCCAAACATGTACTGATGTATGTAGCTTCTTCTGGAGTATCATTCATAGATGTTCCAACATATTCTAGATCATCATCTTTTTTACTCACACCTGTGTCATCAAGCACAACATTTATGGATTCCATCATTACTTTAGTTCTTGATTTAAACACCCTATAAGCTCTGCTGGTGGTAGAGTACCCCAAAATATTTCCTCATCACTTTTTGGATCCATCTTTCTCCTCTATTCACGATCTTCCAAGATATAACAATTACTTCCAAATACGTGAAAGTATTTGACAATAAGTTTTCTTCCTTTCCATATTTCATATAAGGTAGCTAAAGTACCTTTCCTCAAGGTCACTCTGTTATTAATATAACAGGAAGTGTTCATTGCTTCAACCCAAAAGTGGTAGGATAATTGTTTGGGATGAATCATAACCCTAGCAAACTCCTGTAGAGTTCTATTCTTTCTTTCCACAACTCCATTTGCTGAGGAGTGATGGGAGAAGAAAATTCATGACCATTTCCTTCATATGAACAAAATTCTGCAAATTTGTTATTCTCAAATTCCTTCCCATGGTCACTTCTAATTCTAATGAATTTACTCTTCTTTTCTCTTTGAAGTTTCTAACACAGAACTTTGAACACTTCAAACACTTCTGACTTTTCTCTAATGAAATTCACCCATGTGTATCTTGAATAATCATCCACAACCACATATGAATACTTCTTTCCACCAAGGCTCTCCACCTGCATAGGTCCTATCAAGTCATATGAAGGAGTTCTAACACTTTTGAAGTAGTCATATGTTGGATCTTCTGATGTGACATCTTGGTCTGCTTCCCGATTTGGCACTCACCACAAACTTTTCCTTCTTTAATCTTCAGCTTTGGGATCCCTCTTGTCGCAACTTCAAAAAACAACTGACAGAAAAAACAGATTCGCCATCGAATGTTATTTATCCTGACGGGGGAAAGGAAACGATCGAAGAAACCTCAAAAAGGGTGTGTTTATCTAAAGCCTACTTGCTAACGGAAACAGAAAAGGAAAACAAAAAGGAGAAAAACAAAAAGGAGACTCGATAGGACTTCGTCGTCCTATGCCTACGTGTTTCCTTGTATAATGGGAAAGTCAGAGTCAATGTAGTTCAGAGGACTATGGGTGAATGGGGAGGGTGCTCGCCAAGACTTCGCCATCTTGTGCCTAGGTATCCTCATATGGTATGAGAAATCAGAGTGTTTGTAGTTCTTCCTACGAATTGTAAGTTTTTTTATTAGCGATACTAAGTTCGCGTTCCAACAGTTAGGGTTAATGCCTGTTTGCGGTAGAACGAAAATAACATGCCTTTTTTGAAAAAAGGTTTGACAAACAATCCCGAAGGATAAAATGGTTTGCATTTGTTTGAAGAGTTTTAACAGAAGTGAATTGACTTTATTTGAGATGCGTATTGCACTAGATTCTATGATACAAGATTAAGTGATTTGTAAGATCGACCCAAGACGGGACGTATACAAAGCACTCTAGACAAGGGAATGAGAGACTCTCGGTTATCACTTCCCATGTACCTAAGGCTCGTGGCGCACAATACTCATCATATTTATTACATGTCTTGATTTTGTTTTGAGAAAGAAGAGAGAGACTCAAAAGGGCAAATAGAAAATCTAAGGGAGACTCACCTAGATGTTGTCATGCAATATGGCCCTATAGTTGAGGATGAGAAAGAGAAGTCCACCTAAGGTTATCATACAAGAGATGGTCCTAAGGTTAAGGTTGAAAGGGACTACCCTAATGTTTTCATGCAAAGGATTGAGAGCCTAATGTCTATCCTACTCAAAACATAATCATAAATTAAGTTGGACTAAGAGCCGTAAGGGAACATGTGCTAAAGCACAAGTAAACATTATACAATCCAATCTCAAATAGGAATCCAAAACTCAAAAGAGAAGAGGGATGTCAAAGAAACATAATGTAAGAAAAACAAACATCAATGCTTAAGTGCCAACATTAAGGATAAAGCACACAATCAATATAAAAATTTTCAATCATCACAAAACATGGTCAAATTACTCATACATTCAAGTTCAAATAGGCAAGCAATAGCAATCAAAGAAGTGCACAAGCAAACATGTCTTAGAATCATAATAAAGCACCAATGATAAATATACAAAAAAACATGATTCAAACAAGATAAGAATCAAGCAATGTCATAAATCACAACACATCATGATCACCTCATTTAAAGGACAAAAGAGAAGCACAACATCATCCAACATGAACCACAACAAAGACTATGCATTTGTAAATCATTAACTCATGAAAACAAGTTACAAATGGTTCAAGCAATAAGGTTAGGGCATGGAATCAAGATGGGGAAGTAGCATGCACATGAATATCAATTCAAACATCAATTCATGGATAACAAGAAGAATCATCAAGAAACAAGTTCATAACATGCATCAAAACTAGGTAAGCATACACCATGATTATCTCCGAAGGAAGGCAAGTAATCAAGCAAGGTGTAAAGACCAAATGATAAAGTAATGAAAATAAAAACATAAAGGTCAGAAGCATAATCAAACAAATCAATTCAAATAAACTTCAAGATATCAAGCAAGCTCAAGAAGAATCATATTTAAATCATGAACAAGAAACTAGACAATCATCAACTCAAGCCACCCATAAAAGAAATAAATGATCATGTGAGACAATTAAAGCAAAGAGATCATACATTGGACATCTAAAAATGAAGTTCAGAACCTTAAACAAGTAAATCAAGGCATACAAGAGTCGTTGACATTAAAGGATCACCCGAGAAAACAATCCTTAGAAACTAGGTCAAGAACATCCAAGAATCATGATCAAAACATCCTTGAATTGAAAATTCAACAAAAAATAGGTAAATGGACAAATATATGTGGATGCAAATCTCTAATTCAAGTCAATATATTCAATATTAAGCATGAAAAATATCTCAAAAAGATTGCATAAATGCATCACCAAATCAAGTCAAACAAACTCATATAGGTCACTAGTCGAGCATGCATCGGGGATCAATAAAAATCAATTAAAAATACATCAATGAAGCATCAAATCATCCTTAAAACATTCATAAATGATATATCAAAAAATGGTAAAGGAATTAGTTTAATAAGGCACACAAAAGGCATCAAGATCAAACACCCTGGCCAAGGACAAAGTTGTCAAACCACTTCACAAATTAATTCAAAATAAAATAGTAAAATTAAATGAAAATAAAATAAAAATCAATAAAATTATCTCAAGACATCGATTAATCAGAAAAGTATTTTTGTATATTTTTAAAATGATTTTAATAGTGAAAATGAAATTAAAATGAAAATGATGAAGAAAAAGAAATAAAATGAAAAGCATGCCTAGGGAGGTGTATAAGAAAGTCAGAATCCAAAGGAAACATGTTATAACGTGCTTGGGCTCGAAAAAGGGAGTGTGAAAAGTAAAATAAGCCAGGCTCAGTCCAAATGAGTCAAGAAAATCAAACAAAAAGAGCAAAAAGATGAAAGACATTGTTTCATTAATCTAACTGGCAGCCATGCAGTGCCATACAACACACACATCAGCAAGTCAATGAGGTCAAACAAGCCACACAGAAAAGGGACATGCAGATGCCGGAGCCCTAGCTCCATTCATCTTCTCAGGCGAGCCTCACCGGAGCTCGCTGTAAACTTGACCAAAACACACAAAGCCACACATCAGATTGAAGAGAAAATCATAAGGATTATGAATCCGGCATTCATTTTCATTTATAATGGCTTAAACATTATGAAATCCGAGCACAAAAATCACATACACGAACTGTAACTAGCTCAAACAAGCATAACCAATATTCAAACATGGTCTACACATGGTAAGGCTTCAGATGCAACCAACATGAGTCTTAAATGTGGCTTAACATGGAAGATCTAAGTTGAAGAAAACTTACCTAACATAAGAGCTCTGTTGGCCCTTCAAACACGTGTTAAACTTAAAAAAAAATCAGAAGATGATCCCTTAGGGTTCAGGGATGATGATTCAAGCCACAAGTTGCAGAGATCTTAAAGGATTTTGGGGTTTCGAAGAGAGGAGAAATTTTTAGAGAGAATGAGCTTGTTCTGATCTGATTTCGTGTGCAATCAAATAGTGAGTGAAGTTTAGGGTTTAGAGGGGTTTTATAAAGTGAATGTCACGTGCGAGGGAGTGGAAAGTTTGTTAAAAAGTTTGTTATGCAAATTTCTGATATTTGAGGTGAGAGAATGATGAAGACGGTTATGGATCATGATGAGGTGATTTGTGTGAGTGCATGAAGCATGACAAAGGGTGGGATAGAATCAGCACATGTAAGGAAAGAATGAGGCAGGTTTGTACACTTTCATTTCTTTCCAAATTTTGCAAAAAGAAAGAAAATAGTATGCATGGGGAGCGTGACTTTACTTAGGCATTTTTGGTAACATTTGGCAAGGTTTATCGATGAAGGTACGTGTGAAATAAGTTTCATAAGGTTCTTCATAATAGCTACGCAAAAGTGTCATAAAACCACAACATGCATGGTCTTGGAACCAAGTCATGAAACCTACCTTGTACGAGTGTAACTTGATCAAAATAGCTCAAATGGATGAGTTCTTGGGCTTGAATGAAACCAAGGAAGGAGGTGAAAAACTTTGGTGTTCAAAGCATCTTGAGATTAGGCCTAGAACTATGTGAGAAATTTCTTTGAAATTGTGTCCACAAAGCTGACCAAACATGCCTGAAAAATTCTAAATCACAAGGCCAATTTGACAACTTGATGACACCAACTTTGAGACTTCATATCTTGAGCTCTAGGTACTCAAATGGAGATTTCTTTGCATCAATGGAAAGTTGGGATAATGATCTACAACATTCATGTT
This sequence comes from Lathyrus sativus, assembly GCA_963859935.3. Lineage (NCBI taxonomy): Eukaryota > Viridiplantae > Streptophyta > Magnoliopsida > Fabales > Fabaceae > Lathyrus > Lathyrus sativus. The sequence goes on along the minus strand of OZ012740.1, from coordinate 520,281,690 downwards.
GAAATGATTTTGAAATTGAGCTTGTATCATCAAGAAAAATGGACTTGAAAACATGTTCCTCAAACTGAATTTATATACTTAGAAAAATTCTAAGTATTGAAACTTAAATTTCTCCTTTTTTCAAACTTTACCTCTCTATATCTCTTGATCTAGACATTTTTTGGACTTTCTTTCTTCTAAAAACATGTAGTTTACGACTTCCTTTTCAATTTTATTACAAGTTTGCTCCATTTGGTATGTATATTGAGCCATAGAACCTTTCCTTGCTTAAGAAGATAGCCACATGTGCCCTTTGACCAAATCCCTAATTCAGACACAAAAGATAGGAGGATGTGATCAATGCTTGAAAACCCTAATCCAGATGATTGTGTGAGGTTATTGAGAATACCTTAATGAATGAAAGGACTTTGTAACTCAATAATAGCATGATGGTGATATCATCTCCTTACTCCTTACTTTGAGAACCATCTCCTTCTCTTGAGAAAAACAAAGAACCCTTGATCCCATGCCTTAGGAATAATGCAATGCATAAATGAAGATGAAAATGAAATGAAGCATAAGCCAAAAAGGTTAAAGAAAAGGAGAGATATTTTTAGGGTGTTACACCTCTGACAACTTCCATAGAGATGATCCTCTTCATGACCTTTAAATGAAGATGTCCCAACTTTTGATGCCACAATTTAGCCTCATTTTCTTTGGTAATAAAACATGTGGATGAGTAACTTGAGTATTGAGGAACCTATAAGTAGAAGTTGTCCTTAGATCTGACTCACTTCATAAGCACTTCACTCTTCTCAATGGTCACCAGACATTCAGATTTAGTGAAGCTGACCTTAAGTTCTTTATCACACAGTTGACTGATGCTAATTAGATTGGCTATCAATCCTTTAAAAATCAGAACATCATAAAGATTTGGAAGCCCTGAGCAATTCAGCTTTCTAACCCCCCCCCCCCTCTGATTTCACCTTTGGCCCCATCACCAAATGTTACATAGTTGGTTGAGTGAAATTTAATATCTACCAATAAGTTCTTGACCCCTGTCATTTGTCTTGAGCAACCACAATCAAAATACCAGTCTTCTTTGGATGAGACTCTGAGAGAGGTGTGTGTTATAAGGCTGGTAGTAGTAGCCTTGGGAAACCATTGTTTCTTAACAGAAGTAGCCACATGATTAGGTATAAGCTGAAGAGAAGGCCTGGGATATTCGTATAGCTTGAAGCAGAAAGGCTTTATGTGACCAAAGCGACCATAATAGTGACACCTCCAACGATTGAACTTTTCTCTAGAATGGTTGGATTGTCTTCTGCCATGATGTTGATATATTTGATTCAACATATTTGATTTAGGCCTAGAAGGAATAGGATTTTTAAGAAGTTCCTTGCCTTTATTAAGCACAACTTGATCATTAAATCCAATTCCACTCTTATCTTCAGCCACCTTTCTAACTTGAAGAATATCATCAAGTGTATCAGACCCATTGTTCAACATTCTAACAAACTTGGACATTCTGTCTAGTTTGGAGTTTAGTAGAATCACTTCACTTTCCAGCTTAGAGATAGTAGCCAGATTCTCTTCCTTTTCTGCCTTTAGTTGGGCTATAATTCTCTTCTATTTTTCTCCCAGCTGACACAATTCTTTTCTTCTGATACACAACTCTCTGTAGGAGGTAGCTAGATCTTCATAAGACACTTATTCATCACAAGAATCTTCATCAGAGTCACGCCTTCCAGTTAGAGCAGTCACATGTTTGGTAGACTCTTCTTTAGGCTCACTTCCAGAATCCTCATCAAACAAAGACACAAATAGCCCCTTCTTTTGCTTCTTGAGATAATTAGGGCATTCAGCTCTAATGTGACCAAATCCTTCACATCCATGACACTGAATTCCTTTGACTTGAGTGGATTTTTCTTCAGCTCTTGTTTTTCTTTCAAAGTCACTAGACTTGCTGATGTCAGATGAGTTGTTCTTAACATTAGGCATTGACTTCAAGTCCATCCTTTTCACTATCTTGTTGAATTTCCTTCCAAGCAGCACTATAGCATTTGATATTCCTTCATCAGTATCCAGATTACATTCGTCCTCTCCATCTTCAGTATTGGACACAAAAGTTATGCTTTTGTTTTTCTTTTCAGATCTGTCACTAATACCTAATTCAAATGTTTGGAGGGATCCAACAAGTTCATCCACTCTCATCTTGCTAATATCCTGAGCCTCTTCTATGGCAGTAACCTTCATGTCAAATCTTTTGGGAAGAGATCTGAGGATCTTTCTTACCAGTTTTTCTTCGAACATTCTCTCTCCTAAAGCACTAGATGGATTGGATATCTCAAGAATATTCATATGGAAGTCATGAATACTTTCATCATCTTTCATTCTTAAGTTCTCAAACTTTGTAGTGAGTGGCTGAAGTCTTGACATCTTCACCTTAGATGTACCTTCATGAGTAATTTTCAGAATTTCCCAAGCATCCTTGGCCACCATACAAGTGTTAATCAATCTAAAAATGTTCTTGTCCACACCATTTAATAGTGCATTCTGGGATTTAGAATTTCCCAGGGCCAATTCATCTTCTTCTTTAGTCCATTCTTTTTCAGGTTTCAACTTAAAAGTCTTCTTGCCGTCTTTGTCCAAAACAACAGGATGTTCCCATCCTCTTATGATAGCTTTCCATGACTTGTTATCCATAGACTTCAGAAAGGCCACCATGCGTGCTTTCTAGTAGTCATAATTGGTTCTATCTATAATGGGTGATCTGTTAACAAATCCTCCTGTAATACCCCAAGTTTTGCTCTAAGATTAGTCGAATCATCTCGCATTCTGTTGCATTTTTGCATTTAACCAGTCACTAACAAGTTCGTGTAGTTGGTTGATTTTTGCAGGAAAATATCATGTGGCGCGCTCTTTGGTTCATGAAGGGTAAATTGGAATAACTAGGAATTAATAGAAAAAAAGGGTTTTTCATTTCCTATTTTAAATTAATTTCATCAATCATGTGTCATTTTTTCATTCATCATATTTCATTTTTTAAATTAATTTCATTGCATTTTTAAAATCAATCATATATCATTTTTTATATTAATCCCATTTTATTGTTTCATTGTTTAAAGAAAAATCAATTTCATTTCTATTTCATTTTTAATTTTAGTCTCATTTCATTTTTAAATAATTTCATTTCATTTCTATTTTTCATTTTAAAATTAATTTCATTTTTCTTTAATATTATTTTCATTCTATACATTTTTATGCTAAGTTTTAATTTTTATTATTATTTGCATATCAAAAAAATAAAAAATAAGAATAAGAATTCTTTAAAAAAAATAATAAATAAATAAATAGAATTATTAATTTCAATTTTATTTTTATTTTATTTTAATTATTTAAATTTTGTAATTATAACTAATATTAATTTAAGTTGGGCTTTAAGATGGGCATTAGGTTAGAGTTAACCCTAATTTGATACCTATATAAACATAAGTTGTATTTGAGAAAAGGAAAAAGGAGACAAAAGAAAAAACGGCGGCCGTTCTCACGATTTATCAGAAGAGGGGATTTTTTTGGAAGAATCCTAAAAGGCTCGAATTCATCATCGGCCAAGCGCTACCGGCGAGCAAAAAGTTCCAACGGCAGAGGATCAGTTCGTTCAACATCTTTGTTCAACATCATCGTCGTTACCGTAACCTTTCTTTTTCCTTTGATTTACGGCATTTTACGATTTTTGTGTGTTGTTTTGTTCATTGATTGTAGATTAATGGGAAGAATAAATAGAAGAAGAAATCATTGACATGCAAGGATTGAAGGAGAGGAAAAGCTTCGATAGTCATCCATGGAGAAAATGGCAGAAGCCTTTTTATTTACGTTTTATTTGTTTTTTATTTTATTATTCAATTGTTTATTTTTTTTCATTTTTATCAACTATGTGGTTTGTAATTAATAATGAAATCAAGTTTAGGTAAGCTATTTCAACAAAAAAACATAACGTAATTAGTTTTTAAAAATTAAGATCTTTCTAAAAAGTTTTTCAAAATTAAACCATTTTTTATTTAAAAACATATTTCTAAATAAAACAGTTTTTCTTAATTAAAACTTTTTTCCAATTAAAACCATTTTTCATTAAGTTAAAACAAAAATTAAAAAATGACCTTACTTTCACTAAAACAAAAATTAAAACCTTTTTCGTTGAATTTAAATCAAACTTTTCATTAAAATTTAAAATATTTGTTTTCATTAAAATTTAAAACATTTTTTTCGATAAAATTAAAATATTTTTTTCAATAAGATTAAAACATTTTACAATAAAATTAAAACAAATCTCTTTAATAAAAGTAAAACAATTAGAATAGTTTCTCCATTAAAATATAAAATTAATTCTCCTCTTTTCAATAAAAATTCACAAAAATAAAGTTTGATTTAGCCGTTTCATTTTCGTCTAACCCTCGTTAATTTGTTTGTTTCAGCTTATTATTATTTCATTTGTTCGTTTTTGTCCCATGGATGTAATTTACGCGAGGCCATGGTCGCGATTTATTTTTATTTCGCATTTTTTGGGGTTGTAATTTACGCGAGTGATCGTTGCGACACTTTCTTTACTTTCAGAACTTTAATTCTGCCGTATGATAATTTGCCATATTTTGCATGATTTACCGTTGGTCACCCTCCGAAGGAATTAGGTTTAGCAGTTTGACCGCCGAGTCAATAACCCTAACCCTTCGACCATTTCAAAACCCTAATAGCTTAGGCGTCCCGCCGTGGACGAAAATACCCTTTACCCTAGTTTTAGGTTGAAAGAGTCGCCGTACTCTGTTTTAGGGTTTCCCGTTGTGGAATCCCTAATTTAATCCTAATTTCAATTAACAATTCAACGTAGAAATAGGAGTTTCAAAACTCCACGTAAGCGTGTCCTTAAGATACATTTATTCCCCTTGAAACCTTGACCACAGTCAAGAAGTTTCTAACCTCCCTTTCAAGGGGAACTACGATTACTCTGATTCCATTCCCTATCCAGGATACGTAGGTACAAGATGCGAGTCTTGCCGAGTAAACTTAGGACTAACCCTTAGGTCTTTTAGGTCACTTTATCCCTTAACTCAATATATATTAAAGCAGATAATAAAATAAAGAAGCATACAATAAACAAAAGGGTCATGTAGAGTACTACAGAAGTTTAGGGTGCTAGTACCTTCCCTAAATTTAACCAACCCCTTACCTAGGTCTCTCCCCGCATTGTGTTTACGATGCAAAAATAGGTTTTCCCTCTTTTGACCTTTTCCTTCGGATAAATCAAAGAGCGGTTGTGAATCAAGAATTGTGATTCAAACTAATTAATAGTTTGGTATCCTATTTCCACCGCAACACCTCCCTCCTTGTCCATCGTACCAAAAAGTATCTTCCCTAAATCTCACCCAAATATATAGCAGGATGCCTGCTCTAATACTAGTTGAAATTTTGGTATCAAATATGAGATGTTGAAGTTGATGTCACGAAACTAATATCTGAATTGATATCAACTAAAGAACAAGGTAATAAATACAATAAGAAATTAGGAAACAACACAAGAAATTGTTAACCCAGTTCGGTGTAACTCGCATACATCTGGGGGCTACCAAGCTAGGAAGGAAATCCACTAAAACAAAATTAGTTTGAAGATTCTTAGTAAACAACCTCAGGTTTACAATCTTCTCACCTAATCTCTAACAATGAAACTTCTATCTAAGACTCTCCTAGATATGAGACCTTTCTCACTTCCCTTCAATCACATATCAATGATAAAGCTAATAACAAAAAGTAATGGAAGACACACTAGATGCATTGTTTCCCATTGCCAAAGTTTGTTATCCATAAAATAGACTCAATTTGTAGATTCTTCATTTGGACAGGTAAAGTTGGGATTAGCAGAAAGTGTCATGTGGCTTGGAAGAAAACTTGTAGTCCAATTTACCAAGGAAGCCTCAATGTTCTTAATCTGGATATGTGGAATTCTATTGCTTTGTTGAAGTGTCTATGGAGTATTTATATAAAGGTGGAAAATCTTTGGGTTAAGTGGGTGCATGTGTACTACTTAAAAAGTGCAGATGTGTTGACCGCTCACATTCTTAATACAAGTTCTTGGATATTGAAAAGCATCATTAGTCAAAGAACCAACATTTCTCATATTCAACAGGTATGGGATGCTATGAAATTGAAAAAGAAATTCTCGATGAAGGAGGTCTATATGCAACTTATTGATGACCAAAGTAGAGCGGATTGGAAGCAACTGATAAGGAATAATTATGCTAGACCTAGAGCTATTCTTAACGTGTAGCTTGTATGCCACAGTAGGTTAGCAACTAAGGACAGATTGAGGAAGATAGGTATGCTTCAACAAGTTCAATATGACCTTTGTCGTGGTCAGATGAAGCCTTGATCACCTTATGTTTGAGTGTAAAATCACTAAGGGAATATAGAGAGATATGCTGAGTTGGATGCAAATGGATCATGCACCTCTGACTTGGAAAGATGAGTTGAAGTGGCTTATAAGACACACTAAAGGGAAGGGCTGGAAGGTGGGTTGGTTAAAGATTGCAGTTGCTGAAACTACTTAAGCTGTGTGACACCATCGCAATGAAGTGATCTTTAACAATAATAGAGATAGCAATACCATTACTAAAAACATCATTGATAATATTGTGCATAGAGGCTGGATGAGGCCTAAGTATAAAACACACATAACAAATTTTTTGATGTAGTTTGTTTGGTTTTTTTTGTAGCTTTAGTTGTTTTTTAGGACGGGATCGTTTGAGATCGCCTTGCACTTTGATTGTTTTTTGAAATTAATATAATATTTTATAAGTATTAAATCATATGAAAATATAATAATAACTGTACTAAAAAAAGTCATTAATACATAATAATGTAAAAAGTTATTAAAAAAATCATTAAAACATAATACTATATAACATTAAAACATAATAATAACTGTACTAAAAATAATCAATAAAAAAAAGTCATTAATAAAAAATAATGTAAAAAGTCATTAAAACATGATATTATATGATATTAAAACATAATAATAATTGTACTAAAACATCATTAAAAATAATAATTGGAATTAAATTTTACTTATGATACAATTATTTTGGATATGCATAACATTTACCTTAATTACCATTCTGATTTAAATACTTTTTTTATAATTTTCTTACAATCTTGGATATGTATAACATTTACATTAACTACCACCAATTCTGCTTTAGGTATCATAACTTACGTGATATTACTTTCAAATTAACAAATACATCAAATATCTACCATATTTCATATAATATCTTATCTTTAAAACTAGCATATCATTGTTTGACTTTCATATATAAACTTTGGTTTGGTTTCTTATGTTTATTCATGGTTAAACATTACTAACATAGTATATCACTTTAGTTACTGCAGACACTGAAAGTAATATATATATATATATATATATATATATATATATATATATATATATATATATATATATATATATATATATATATATATATATATATATATATATATATATATATATATATATATATATATATATATATATATATATATATATATATATATATATATATATATATATATATATATATATATATATATATATATATATATATATATATATATATATATATATATATATATATATATATATATATATATATATATATATATAATTATGAAGAAAGGTCCTTTGTTTGCTAATATTGTATCATACTCTTTCTAACAGTTTTCATTAAAGTTTATTCACTATTATCCTCTTAATATTTTAAAAATATATTTAAAAAGAAAGATTAAAAATGTAGAACCTCCTAATAATTTATTTTCTTAACATATGAACAATATTTAAATTACTCATTACATTTTAAAATGCTAAAAAAATAAAAATAAAAATTAATGATTTGATTGGTTATTAATTTTGAATGTTTTAATTAATTAAATTCAAATCTTTCCATTTTTTATGATAATATTAAACTATAAGAATAATAATTAAAAGATTTGTTTTAATACTTAAAATGGTTTGTTTTTATAACATTAATAGAAATTTGGATACTTTCTATTATTTCTATTATTTTATGGTGGTTAATTAATGTCAATTAATTTAATTGTCATTCAAGACATTCATTTAACTTTGAATATTCATCTTCCTCATAAAAAAAAATCAATAACTCATCTAGAATACCACTTAGTCATATTAAACTCGATTTGTTCTTTTATTGAATTAATTAGTAAAGTGCGGAAAATAAAAACAGTAAATAGATATACATTTATTATAACCGTTGAGTTTGCGAGATAGAAGTTGCACAACTAGATAGTTTCCATTCTCATTTTCTTTAAAATAAAAACTTGAATTAAAAGAGAGCAATTAGACGCACATCCTTTTATCATCGAGTAAGCAAACACAAGACGTAGATCTTCTCTAAATTTTAATACTTGTCTTCCTCCTAAAAACAACATCAACCAACAAACTTTCACTTTTTTATCTTAAGCACGAGCAAATTCTTTTTTCTCAAAAAACTTTTTTTGCCTTTGCACGACCAAATCTTTTTATTTTCAATCAATCAACATATAAATTTTTTCTACAAAAGAATTATGTATCTTTGAATTTTTCATTGCACTTGAAGATATGTAGGAGCAACATTAAATGTCTTGTCAAACATCTTAATAAAAAAAACCTTTTCTTACATTTTTATACGTCATAATAATTTAGGAGAAATCAAACACTTTAAGCTGACAATTTTATCGTAAAACTAATTAAAGGTATATGTTGTTTACAACGGATGTCACGGGGTGCTAATATGTTTCTATAGAGCATAGTCGACTTCAAAACTTGAACTTGGTTGCTATGATATTATTTTTGTTCTCAAGGGTTTTATCGACTTTCTACCTTAAAAAATTAAATTTCAGTGTCAAACACATTAGAGTATCAATTGATGTCACGACAAGTATATAATTGAAAATTATTCTACACATAAAAACAAACACATTAAAGTATCAATTATCTTAACTATATTATCATTATTAAAATTTGACATATAGAGATTATTGTTCTTCAAACCATATTTGATTCAACAAAAATAACTTATGAACAATGACATAATTAAATTTCTTGTGACAACATAACGAATCAACGTATATAAACATATTGTTAAACTTTATAGATAAAAATATAAGTTAAAAAATAAATCTCTCATCGCTTTTTTATGAAACAACGTGAAAATGAAACTAAAATTGTTTGAATTTAAAATTGAGAGATCCAAATTATTTAAATTTAAAATAGAGATTAATTTCGTAAATCAAACAAAATTGAGAACCCAAATCTATAATTTAACCTAAAATATAATAAAACCTATAAGAATTTTATTATTCATTGTAGTTCCTTTCAATTTAAAAAAAAAAGTGTTATACGCTATGGATATCCACTTCATAATAAAAACTATATGGTATACAACTGAAGAAAAATATTGTATAAAATTTAAAAGAGGCATATATTTTGCAAATTTTGCTTTTGTCTTTATTTTTTTATTTTGTATAAAACTTAAAAGAGGCATTTATTTTGCAAATTTTTGCTTTTGTTTTTATTTTTTTATATACTTTTAATTGCAAAAAAGTCATTTAATTTAGACCATCTCCAACACGTGTTTCACTAGAAAGTTCTTAATATTATGAAACTGTTTTCATAATTTTTTTTATTAGAGCATATTATATGTCAATCTAACTCTCATACTTTTTATAAACTTAAACTACCATTACATATATAGCATAAATTATGCTAGCAATCAATGAACAAAATAATTGATCCAAGTAGGGTATCATGAATTGCTTAAATATATATACATTAGTAAACTGCATAAATACAACCTGACACAATGGAAACACTAAATCAGACCTAATCTATTTATAAGCTGTCTATCTAATATTATTTTGTGATTGGTGAATCGATAATGCAATATATTATATCTAAAATATTTGATTGAACATTTTTAAAACAAAGACAACCCACGACTAGAGCAACAACAACAACTAGTTAATAGTTTCTTATAAAAACAAGAAGTACGTATATAAGAGTGAAACTTTTTAAGCATGAAAGATATGCAACATAAAAATAAAAAACTATGCATGCCATGCATTATTTATAGACATGATACATGTCATCCAATAGAAAGAAAAAAGAGTCATAATAATATAATATATATAACTGGTAGTTGAAATGATTAATTTAATTAATTTGCATGGATCTGATCTGCTAGCGATTAGGCATACTATTTGGATTTTTGTTTTTCAGATGCATATATACCATTTGGATGTATTTATATATATAAAGTTGTTGTAATAAAATGTTAAATTATTTCGGTAAAAAAAGTGAAATTATGTCTTCATTCTCTTAAGCTTAATTAATTTTTTAATTGAGTTGTTCTTCCGAAAATGGAGTTGTTCATCTATGCTATGTTTGGTGGATTAGCTACTATTGTTGCAAACATCTGACCTTTGCAAAATTAATAAGGATTGGAATCAATATTTCTTCTGCTTTAGTTTCGTTCAAAAACAATTACCTCCTCATTTATTCTTTCATGTTGGATAGATATGGGTTTTCTCTTTTAGATTTCTTTTGTTTCATTCTAAGTTTGTTTTTATTTTCTCTTTGATTCGTGCTCGTTTTAATGGATTCAGTGTGCTTGTGAATCGTGAATTCGATTTCAATTTTTATTTTATATGGAGATCTACTTTTGGGATGTGTTTTCGATGTCAATTTCTATGTTCTGTTCAACATGGAGTGGGTTGTCGGCAACAAGTTTAAGACTGCTTAGAAAATCGAAAGTAGTTTATTTCGTGAAATTTTCATCGATAAGGAACTTTTTCATATGTTTATTTATTTGTATTGTTTTATATATACAATGGCTATGATTTCGCTGAATTTTTAATGATTTTTTCAGCATCGGATATGAATAACTCTGAGATCGTAGTCGTTAAAATGATTTGCTTCCCAAGGTTAGTTCTTCGACAATCTTCTTCTCACTGTGTTTGTTTCAATTCTTAATTTTTTTTCTGTATTGTATTCTTTTTTACTTAACCTAAAGCATTCAACTTTGATATTACTTTTCGGTTTTTCACATGATTTACAATATGGATATTACCAATTTTATTTTGTGTAGTTAAGGAATAGGTCTTTGTTTGTTGATAGTTGTGATATTATAAATGGTTGAAGGTTTCTACAATGACCTATTTTTCTGGAGCAAATCAGATTACTCTGGTACATTTTCTATTTCGGGTTCCGATTTTAGGGTCGAATTTGTATAATTCTTCTTCGGTTGTGTCGTTGTCAGTTGTTCATAGTTTACACCGTTCAGCTAAATTAATTAGATTCTGATGCTAATTATTTGATTATCTTTTCAAGTTTGCTTTCTTGGATGTCATGGCCACGATTGCAGTAGTTGTGAGTTATGTTATTCCACGTTATATTTTAACTCCAAACTTCATTTTGCTTTATATTTCTGGTTTTTAGTCTTCCTTATCGTTGTGTGTTGTCATAACTTATTCTAAGTTCCTGCCCCATACATTTCAGTGACAATGGCTTATTTCTCAATGATGGAATATGTGAATGTAAATCCGATTAATTATCTACCTTTGATAAAAGATTGGTTTCAATGAGGAAAATATGCTTAAGAAAATTAAATTTGAGAGTAAGAGTGATTTGTTGGGAAAAATAACAAAAAAAAACAAATTTACTTGTATAATTATGTCTTCTCAGTTGAGATAATATCAATCATCTCAAATAATGAAAATTTATACTTGTTGGTCTTGTAGGTAGAATCAAGTATGAGCGATGTCGGAAACGTGTTGAACAACTTTATTAAATCAGGATGAGTTTAAAAAATATCTCTAACCAGAACTCCATCGTCGCAAGTTCGATACGGAACACGTAACAATTATTGTCGAACAGTTTCAGCAGTTGTTGCCTTTCAATTCTAACCCCCCTAATCGCCTTGTTTGTAAGGTACCGAATGTTATACACTTGTTTGATATTTGATACTTTGTTGAGTTGTTTCCGTTTCAATGTTGCAAGTATATTTTTCAGTTGAACAAGCGTAATTCTATCTTCTTTTGCTCTCTGTGATATGTTGAACTAAAAGAATGAAGATTTGCAGTGAAAAATGGATTGAGAATGAAGAGTTTTTAGGGTGAGGGTTTGAGTTGAAAATGAAAAATGACAACAATGGTGAATTGATCATGTCCTAAAATATTTTCTTAAATTTGTTCCAGAGATATATTTTCAGAATAAAACTATACCAAATACAGTTTAAAATGTGTTGTCTATTAACTTTAGGCTACGGTTTTACATTTTTGGTCTGAACCGACACTCTTTGGGATTATACACGAACAACAATCCACTAGGCTATTTATGTTTCACGGTTAATTAATGTCCATTTATTTTTAGATAATAGATCATTATAATTTTTTTAATTAAAACTCAATTTGCACTGTTATTATAATTGAAACGAGAAATTAGGTTTCACTCTTAAAAATTAGGAAGACGAAATTAGGTTGCACTGTTAACAAAGCAGAATTGCGTGCCCTCATTTTCTTCATGGTTCCTTTCATTCTCGTGAAAGATGTGTGCCCTACCTTCCACTCATCCAGTTTTATTTCGTATTTCTTTTAACGAATTTATTGCCTACATGGTACATGGACTTCTCCAAATATCGAGAATTTTGTAAGGAAGTGAGCAATGTTGGGGGATATTTCTTCGATGAAATAAAAAACAATGTGTGTTTTCTATTGTTTTAATTTTCAGGTCTATTTGTAGATTTTGATGTGCTATTTAATTTTTGTGGGGTTTCTATCAAAAATTTTGTCAAAAACCTCAAGGATGCAAAAGAACATCATTATAGTAGGTTATATAACTTTTTTCTTAAGTGACTCTTAAATGAGTATGAACTCCAAATGCTTTATAATCTTGTGATAATATATTCATTATATATGGAATAAGTTGTATTCATTTTTTAGAAAAGTAACTTGTACGTTGAGTTGAAAATGAAGAATAACAACAATAGGGATTGATCATGTAGTTGGAAGCTATCTTAGAGGAGATACATTTTTGAAAAATCCTAACATGCAAAGGTAACAGCAAAATTTAAATTGCCGCCTCCAATTCCGGATATATATATATATATATATATATATATATATATATATATATATATATATATATATATATATATATATATATATATATATATATATATATATATATATATATATATATATATATATATATATATATATATATATATATATATATATATATATATATATATATATATATATATATATATATATATATATATATATATATATATATATATATATATATATATATATATATATATATATATATATATATATATATATATATATATATATATATATATATATATATATATATATATCCACTAAATTGAATAATTTTCTCAAACGGTTCTGAAAATATATCTCTGAAATAAAATTATATCAAATACATGGAACGCCTCGCAGAATGACCTTTGTTAAATCTGCATAGAAAACTTTCAAAAATATATCTCCAAAAACGGAGAGCATAATAAAAAATTCACACGGCTAAAAATACATGAAAAAAAAATTTCTCATAATAATTTGGATATACATGGTAAAGCAAGTACATGTCTTTCATTTTCTCTTCACAAATTGGGACAAACATGTCATTCAATTGATGAGTGGTACTTAAAAACATCAATTAATCTACATAAATTTTATAAACATTCAAAATATCTACTATTAGGTAACTCAAAATAAAATAAAATAAAATTAATACATTTAAAAAGTAATGAAAATTTAAAAATTAATGAAACCTGAAGTTATAACCAAAAACTTATCAACATTCTCTTTCTGTCTTTCAATTTTCACTAAAGATATTTTAAAGTAAATGAAATATGCAAGACGATTGAAATATTTTAAAATATCAATTTAATTATGTCAATTATATAAGGCAAAATAACAAAAAAAGAATAAGTTAATTATATCAATCATATCATCAACGTAAACCTCAATCTCTTTATGTATCATGTCATGAAAGAGAGCGATCATCGCCCTTTAGTAGGTTGCCTCTGCGTTCTTGAGACAGAAAGGCATGACCTTATAGCAATATGTTCCCCAAGGAGTAATGAACACGATCTTTTCTATATCATTAAGATCCATTTTGATTTAGTTGTAGCCAGAGAAGCCATCAATGATAGAAAACAACAAAGCAGGCAGTGTTGTCCACTAGTGTATCAATATGTGGTAAAGGGGAGTCGTATTTTGGACTAACTATTTAAATCCATGTAATCCGCGCAGATTCTGGCCTTGTCATCCTTTTTAGGTACTGGCACAATATTAGCTACCCACTGAGGATAACCTCCCCGAAGTGAATCGGGTGAAACGACAAACGCAATGAGAATCAGGTGTTTAGGAGGTTCTTCTAGAAGAGAGGAATGACCACCATTTTTTTGGTCTTCCAAGTTCTTCTTTGTATCAATGTCTCCCCCATAATATCTCTTTTGGAACATCTTATATAATCCTCCCTTCAACCCTTTGACTCCTTCCATAATGGGCCATCATGAGTTATCCTTACATTTCCTATGCTTGAATGCTCAAGGTAATGTACGTCGTCTCACTAATAACTACTAATCGTGAGTTGTAACAGTTAAAACATCAATTTCATAACATCTATGCGACTCTTAGTTTACTTCTTAACCGCTAGGGTGGGCTACTAACTCGGGCATCCGGCGTCTATCAGGGGACGACTTATGTGTTCCTCTCCGGCTCCTGCATGACCACCTCAACCAACACTGAAAATAGATATTCCGGCTAAGCTACAAATTCTGGGATGTACAATCATCAACAATAATTCACATCAATTATTCATACTTAATTTATTTAATTATCACATAACATATGAACATTAACAATTCAATCTTTAATACAAATTTACATAAATATCACAGCACTAATAACAAATTCAACATCAGTAATATAGAATCAAAATCCACATTTACAAAACCATGGAGGTTTTCCACAAACCTCACATAATTCAACAACAACTCATACAAAAGGAAAAAAGGGCTAAGGGATGCCCATTATTCATTAAGCTAAACATCCATCATGAAATAATCTTTCATTTACCTGATTAAGCCGAAACCTTGAACTTTTTGGTGATTGAAGTTCCTAATCCTCGAAATTTCTCTCCTAGAGTTTTCTCACCTCTTCTCTTTATTTTTCTCTATTGTCACGTTCAAAACTTTTCTCACCTTTTTTTTTATAAAATTTGATTTTTATTTTATTTTAATTATTCTAACTAATTTCCCTTATTTCATTAATTCTAATTATTTAGTCTATTATTTCTAAATAATCACCCTCCTTATTTTCTATTATTATTATTCTATTTTTATTTTAATAATTCTTATTTTATTTTATTAAACCCACAATAATAACACAAACTAAATCACAAGACACACCAAAAAATCAATTAAAATTGTAATAAAATTCTTGGGGTTTTACAACCACCATTCTCACACACTCAAACCACCACCCTCACAATACACCAAACCTCCACCTTTGTTTTCTTCACCAACAACAACATCACCATATTCAACTTCTTATCATTCATTTTTAGAGTTTGTGAGTTGTCATTGTTGTAAGTTTATCATTATTCAAAAAATACCCATGTATAATGTTTTAGTTTTAGGTGTTATTTAGAAACATTCATGTATGATGTTGTTATAGTTTTAGGTTTTTTTTCATGTATGATGTTGTAGTAGTTGTATGTGTGGTTCAAAAAGTATCCATGTATGTCGTTGTTGTTTTGAATGAGTGAGAGAGTAGGAAGTAGCTTGTTGGAAAAAAAATGAAAAAATGTAGGTTTAGGAGTGCTGATGGACGACAGCACTGTGTGGTGCCCATCATCTTGGTATACAATCATGAGGGTCTGTCCATCAGCATGGGTGACAACTGTCACCCATCTCGCTTCCCTAATAGCACACGTCATGCACCCATGACGATCATCATTAGGTTGACATTGTGACAGTCTACCTGTCACCAAAGGTGATGACCGTCACTTGGACAAATCATGCCACTTTTTGGTTTTTTCTTTTAAAAAAATTGTTTTTCTTATTATTTAAATAATTTTTTGTTTAATTTTATTAGTTTTCATTTAATGTATAATTTTTTACGCGATTCTTAATAATAATTAAGTAATAAGAACAATTAAGTTGATACACAAACTTTATTTTCTTTTTTTGTCGGAATAAAAAGGGAATAAATGGATGCACATCCATTCATACTCGAGTAAATGAATGCAAGACACATGTCTTATCTAAATTCAAATACTCATCTTCCTCATAAAAAAATTGATAATTCGTCTCTAATACCATTTAGTTGTGTTAAGCTTCATTTGTTCTTTTAATGAATTAATAATTAAAGTGCGAAAGTAAAAGCGATAAATAAATACATTTTTTTTTTTTGGAATTACACCAAACCTATGGAGAATTCTGAATTAATCTTGATAAACAAGAACCAATATTTCTGATTAATTACTCCTCTTGTTCTTCACTCTTCACTCGAGTGAAACAATCAACCTTGATTGCAAGATGATGCTATTACACAATGATTATTGAGGAAGAAAAGAAAAGATGAATTGGGGAAGAAAATAAATTAGGGTTTTTTGAGAAAAGAGGAAGAAGAGGAAGAAGAAGAAATTATTCTGCAGAGTTTCTCTCTACCTTCAAACTGAATTTTATTCAACCTTTACTTTATGCAACTGCATTACGTTAATGATAGGATGTCTCCCTATTTCTAGGATAAGATTTCTTACACACCAGATAATCTCTAACTAACCTAACTAACTCTGCTAAAATAAACAAATAAAGCCAAGTCAAAATAATGTCGAGATATACGTCTTCGATATTTCAACTTCTAAGTGTTTCAACATCTCTTTACTTCTGTCGAGAAACTTGCTTCGACACAAGGAATTACATTCTCAACAATTTTATTCATTGTGTATGCAAGATACAAGTTTCACAACTTGGTAGTTTTCATCCTCAATTTTTTTAAAATAAAAATCTGGATTAAAAGGGAATAATTGTATGCACATCATGTTATCCTCAAGTAAGCAAATGCAAGACGTACGTCTTGTCATGATTCGAATGCTCGTGTTCCTCTTAAAAACAACGAAAACCAACAAACTCTCATTTTTTCGCCTTAGTGCGAAAAAAATTCTTTTTTATCAACGAACTTTTTTCGCCTCTGCGCTATCAATTTTTTTTATTAAGATCCGTCAACACAAATTTTTTCTACGAAAGAATATCGTAACTTTGAATTCCTCATCACACCTAGGGAACGTATGAGCAAGATTCAACGTCTTGTCAAGCACCCTTATAAAAATACTTTTTTCCATTTCTATACGTCATAATAATTTAAGAGAAATCGAACACTTTATGCTAACACTTTTATCCAGAAAATTAATTAAAGGTAACTGTTGTTTAAACCGGATGTTGATCGCGACCGTCCGATACTTGACAGATTAATATGCAAGCATACAGTTGATCGTGTAGTCTTAAAAAGGTCGTCGAACCCACAGGGATAGATAATTAAACTATTGTGGTCTATGGTTGTTGTGCAAAGCTAAGGCTAATGGTTAACAATAGATCGAAACTAGAAACAGGGTTGAATTGCTAAAAACTGAACTAAATAATAAAATGAGTCTGACAGGAGATCTCCCCGCACCTAAGGGACTTGTAGGAAACAGGTACTAATTACGATCAGATGCCTATTTCGTAGGATACACTGACTCAAAGGCTCTGCCTCACGCTCTCGCAGTTTCGATAAAAGTCGCGTTACTTAACCCCAAGATTTTGCTCTCGCTCGCCCGGTAATTAAGAACACTTTTTGGAAGTCCGAAATATCCTAAACGACATCTAAAGCGCTCTCACTGTTTATAGACAAGATGCCTAGTTCCTACTATATGGCTCACTCCTCACGCTCTCGTGGATCTTAGCTCAAACCTTAATATGCTTCTCACTCTCGTGACAAAGCAATGGTAAGCAACGTCTCGCTCTCGCGACAAAGCTACCTAAATTACGGCTAGAAACTACAATCGAAACGGCTTAAAAACCGCAATTTCGCACTAAGTTCACTTCCGAGTCCCGCCAGTAACGGCGGTCCTCAACGACAGACTCAATAGGATTTAGCCAAACATAATTATCATTACTTTTAAGATACTAAAACATGCATTTAATTCTACTAACATACTAAAACAATTTAAGGCAGAATTAGTAATAATAGTGCAATTCGAAGTAAAAAAAAAACCTGTAGAAACTGACAATTAAAATAAAATGGCAGCGAGCTTCGATTAACTTCAAAATATTTGGTACACAATGGAAAATACAGAATTGCAGTAATTCCTTGATGTAAGTAATTACTGCTTCTAAAACCATCTAAGAATGCCTAGAATTCAAACTGAAAAATACCAGCACTTCCGTCGTCGAATCCTCTTCAAAAACCACCTAAAGACCTTGTATTTATAGGCCAATAATCAGTTACAGCAAAGAGGAATTCGAAACAAAGTAGTGGAGAGAAGTAGAACTACTTTGTTTCGAATTCCTCTTTGTTGTAACTGCTGTTGCGACTGTATGGCGATCGCCGTAAGGGCCATGGCGACTGCCATGCTTGCTTCAATGCTGAAGGTGACCAAATAAGTGATGGCGAACTCCATCAAGGGATGGAAAATGCCATCTCAACAGAATCATTAAAATCTTCTACTTTTCTGTGTAGATCTTCTCCAAAGGCTTCGATTTCCTGATTCTTTCACGATTTTCACAGATTCCTGAAAATGACAAAAATGAAGTAAAAGGGCGACATAATAACAATTAATACTCGATAAAAAACGGACAAAAATATGCAAAATGAGCCAAAAATCGCGATACTAAATCGAGTTATCAGATGTCGCAGAATGCTAATATCTTTCTCGCGCATAATTGACTTATGAACTTGAATTTGGTTGCGATAACCATATTTTTGCTCTTAAAGGTTTCATCGAAGTTTTTCCTATTAGAAAATAAATTTTGGTAGCAACTTCATTGCTCTCGAGCATTTTCGTGCTCAATTATTTTTTCGCACCACGACATGTATATAATTGAAAATTATTCTACACATAAAACAAACACATTAGAGTATCAATTGTTCTTAACTATATTGTTATCATTAAAATTTGATATATATATATATATATATATATATATATATATATATATATATATATATATATATATATATATATATATATATATATATATATATATATATATATATATATATATATATATATATATATATATATATATATATATATATATATATATATATATATATATATATATCGAGAGAGAGAGAGAGAGAGGTTATTGTTCTTCAAACCATATTTGATTCAACAAAAATAACTTATGAACAATGACGTTTCTTTTATAAGTTGTGTTGTGAATTTTATTGTGAATCTTGTTGTGAATTACGACAAAATTCAATATCAATTTGTGAGGTAAATAACAATAGCAACCAAAATAAATGACCTTCACCAATAATAATCCGTACACAAATAATATAACAGAATAAGGCAAGAAAAAATCGAAGGTTTGTTTACCCAGTTCAATTAAACGATCTATTATGGGGGAGAGAGCAGCTTTTCAATTTGTTATACTCAGGAAATTGTTACAAGAGATTACAGATGAGTTACAAGAAACCCTAGGGTAATCCAACCCAAGGTGTAATCCAAGGTTTTTTTTGTGCATAGATGAAACCCTATGCTATACCTTTAAACCATTGGTCTCCCTTGTTGGTGAAAACTCTAAGATTGTCACACACCAAACATATAAGAGATACATATTTATAATAGCAAATACCCAAAAAACAAAGCCCAAAATCATAAGGATCCATGGACCGAATCAAAAAAGCCCAAAAATTCAAAAACATTATTCATCCTATGGATACACTATTCGTCCATACGAATGTCACTATTCATCCGTACGGATAGAACTATTCATCGACCGATTTTTTTCCCGACTTTTCTTCCGATTTTCACGGTAAATGCAATCTCCAAAATATGTTTTTTTTTCTATTCATCAAAAAAGGTTTTAAGGCACATTTACAACAATCTTCACCTTGACTTTAAACTTTGTTGATATCAATCAACAACATTACTGCTCTCTACCAAGTTGAAACTTTTATCAATAACTTTTATCAAATTCAAGCAACCATTGAATCTTGATCTCGCAACTTGCATCCACTTGTTCCCAATTACCCTTTTCTGCCTATGTAACTTAACAAGCCTACAAGTATGATTTTTCAACCACCCTTGAATCCACCTGTTTTTAAATGCCTCCCTGAAGGTTTTTCTACTTTTATTTTGCAATCCTTCAGCCACATTAAAAACATAATATCCAAGGCTAGCATAAATGTCCCTTTAAGATGCTGCAATAACCCTTCTTACCTTATCATGAGTCAAATGATAATCAGAGATCTCTGTAACCGTTCCCTCACTACTGCTAGCATCCATAGTAGGAAACTCCACCTCAAACTGAGTTTTCTCCGTTATAGTTTCTCCCAGGTTTCTCCCTTGGTTTTCATTATTCTTCTCCTGAAGAAATTCTCTACCAACCAAGTAAGCTGTTTTAACCTCAGCTCTTCCTCAAAAACTCAATAATAACTCAGTGGTAACATGCATTTTTATCCCTTGATTTCTGCAAAATTCATTGTACTCCTCTGAAACTTTCTCAAGGCATTCATAACGCCTTAAACTCAAATCCCATAGCTCTTCCTTGTTATGAAAGCCTCCACTAGTTAACGATGAATGAATAATAACATTTAAACCTTCTAAAATATATAGACCACATATTTTAGACCCTTTAGGAATAATCAACTCATCACTCGAAATCTTCAATGCTCCATGTTCAACTCTAGTACAATAGCCTAAATCATCAAACATACTTATAGATAATAAATTTCGCTTGAGCTCTGGAACATACCTCACATTGTGAATAAGAAGTTCACGATCATTAAACATTTTAAATCTGAACGTACCAATACCATGAACCTTGCATGCCTTATTATTACCAATGCGAACTACTCCACCTTGCACCATATTTAAAGTTTCAAAGTATTCTATTCTTGGACACATGTGATAAGAGAAACCTGAGTTAGTGACCCAACTATCTTTAGTTTTCAAATTCGATACTACTAGTGCTTCAGCATCCTCATAACTTTCCTCACCCAATGCAACTACAGCTTGAACAAAATCTTCATTGACCTTTCTTTCAGGACAATCCCTTTTAAAGTGACTGATTTTCTGACAATTAAAACATTTTACCTTTGACTTGTCAGACCTCTTTTATTTGGACATCCCTTTACGCTCACCTCCTCTTCTTGACACATTTAAGCCTTCACCACTATCTTCAATCTTTAAAACTTTCGACTTTGAAAATTCTTTGGATTTCACCGTCGTCTAGAATTCGCCCAAAGTAATAGTACCTTCCTTACCATAAAGAAGTGCATCTTTAAAGTGCTCAAAGGATCTAGGTAATAAACTCAATAGGAGCAAAAACTTGTCCTTGTTATTAATCTTCACTTCAATATTCTCAAGATCATTGATAATCTTATAAAATTCTATGAGCTGCTTAACAATGGATTTGTTCTCCACCATTCGGAATGAA
Source organism: Lathyrus sativus (assembly GCA_963859935.3). Taxonomy (NCBI): domain Eukaryota; kingdom Viridiplantae; phylum Streptophyta; class Magnoliopsida; order Fabales; family Fabaceae; genus Lathyrus; species Lathyrus sativus. The sequence continues at coordinate 520,259,926 of OZ012740.1, read as the reverse complement.
TACAGTTGTTGTTTCAGATACAACCTGTGAGCCAAAGACTTTGTCATATACAATGATTCAAGTTTTGCCCACATAGCAACCGCAGTTTGCTCCCTGGCGACTTCTCTTAGAACTTTATCCCCGAGGCACAAGATAATGGCACTCCTGGCCTTATCCACCATCTCGGTCTTTTGTACCTGTGTAAGCCCTGCAGGCATCAATGCTTCACTCTTCAAAGCATCGATACACTTCTCTTGAATTAATATTGATTGCATCTTAATTTTCCACACCCTGAAGTCGTTGTTACCGGAAAAAATTTTGATCTATCATCTACTAACCATGGTGCTCACTTGTCAATAATATCTCTTTGCTCCACGCTCACTGCACCACTTGTTGTGAATTACGACAAAATTCAATATCAATTTGTGAGACAAACAAACAATAGCAACCAAAATAAATGGTTTTCAGCAATAATAATCAGTACACATATAATATAAAAGAATAAGGAAAGAAAAAAACCGAAGGTTTGTTTACCTAGTTCGATGAAACGATCTAGTCTGGGGAGAGAGCAGCTCTCCAATTCACTATACTCAGAAAGTTGTTACAAGAGATTACAGATGAGTTACAAGAAAATAGCCTTCGCCTTTAGGTTCCCAAGAACAACCCTGAAGCCGCCCAAGAACAATCTTATTTTCTATCCAAGTGTTTCCCTATCTCTCCAACTCCCAATATATGAATCACTCAAACCCAAAGTGTAATCCAAGGTTTTTTTTGTGCATAGCTGAAAGCCTATGATATACCTTTAAACCATTGGTCTCCCTTGTTGATGAAAACTCTAAGATTGTCACACACCAAGCATATAAGAGATACATATTTATAATAGCAAATACCAACAAACAAAGCCCAAAATCACATGGATCTATAGACCGAATCAAAAAAAGCCCGAAAGCGTGAAAACACTATTCACCGACCGATTTTTTTTCTCCAACTTTCTAAAACTTTCATTTTCGCGGTAAATACAATCTCCAAAATATGTTTTCTTTCTCTTCATCAACAAAGGTTTTAAGGCACGTTTACAACAGATATGTATAAATAAATTAACTTCTAAAATAAATACATGATTCAATATATAATGTTTTTATACCAATATTTTTTTTTAAAATAACATTAATTTAATGGGGATGATACTTTGATACTTCAATTTTAGTGAAAGTAGAAGTTATTGGAGTGCAACATTTTATGTAAGTGTCATTTAAGTTTAATTTGAGATGCATTTAGTTTGACAATTGAGTTTTAGTGTGTATAAATACTGAATATCTGTTCAGTTAGAGTAATAATGTAACAGAGTTTCTTACTAATAAAAGTTAGTTACAATTTTCTCTATTCTCCCTTCCATCTTCAACCTTGTGCACCAACAATTGGTATCTAGAGCTCTGATTCAGATCCACGAGAAACACCAAAGGGGAACACAAGTGAATGTGAGACGTGTGTGATTGATTTCGTTTCTTGAATTTGCGTTGAGTTTACAATCAGAATCGTAACAGAATCACATTTCTTGATTCTGTGGGATTGTGAAACACGAGTGTTTTGTGAGATCTGAGTGAATTCTTGCACAAGATTGAAGATGAATGGTGAAAACAGTAGCTTGAATACAAAGCTTTCGGTCTTTGATGGAATGAATTGAAATCGGTTGATGATTCAGATGCGTGTGTTGTTTGGTGCTCAATATGTTCTTGAACACGCCAATGAAGATTATGTAGCGGTTGCAACAAATGCGACTGAAGCACAGAGAAACATGTATAGAGAGATGAGGAAGAAGGATTAGAAAGCTCACTATAATAAATAACACTTTTCATGAAGAAAATTTCACCTCAAAAAATAAAAAACTGAGGTATAAAGCCAAGGCGCACTAGTTTTTATTATTTAAAAAAAGAAGATAATTTTTCTTGGTTTTTAAATTAACCGAGGTGAAAAAACAACTCAATACAAGTTTCAATTCTCAGCTATCGCAGTTTATGATTTTATTTGTTTATAAGTGTAAACAAAATGTTCTAACCCTTCTGTTTTCTATTTAACCGAGGTACAAAATAATAAGATTTTACTATAAAAGTACTCGTTAAACAGATTTTACCTTAATCTTTACTTATATGAAGTCGCCTCAAACTCGCAAGCATCATTCTTTGGGATGGATTGTAAGATAGAAAAAATCTTCAATGTTCTTGTATTTTGAACAAAACATTTTTTCTGCCCTTGCGGTCTATCTCACATAATGGTGTTGATGTTATCGTTGTTGTATTTTTTTATAATAACCGGGTACTTAGTTGATAGATTACAAGTGCAGAAAAACATTTTTGCTTCAAGTTACCCAAAAAAAAGAGCTTAACCAACAATAAAGTGAGCTCAACATTTGAAAATATCTTAGTTGATAGATTGCAAGTTCAGAAAATCATTTTTGCTTCAAGTTAAACAAATAATGGAGCTTAACCAACAAATAAGAGAACTAACTCAACCTTTGAAGAGTACACAATTGATATATTGCAAGTGCAAAAATTCATTCTTGTTTCAAAAATATTTGTTTTAATGGGTATCCAATAAAATTTGAATATCACCTAAGATTTGTTGTAAACAATGTATTTAAAAAAATAGTCACCTCGGTTTTCTTGGTTTACCTTTGAAGAGTACTCAGTTGATATATTGCAAGTGCAGAAATTCGTTCTTGTTTCAAAAATATTTGTTTTAATGGGTATCCAATAAAATTTGAATATCACCTAAGATTTGTTGTAAACAATGTATTTAAAAAAAATAGTCACTTCGGTTTTCTTTAAAATCGAGGTGATAGTGAAAACAAAACCTCAGTTTTATAGTCAACTCCGTTCATTCCTATCATGAGTTGCTACTATAGATTATGTGATAGATTGCAAGTTTAGAAAGTAACAATTCTCATTTGAAAAAATATTTTACAATGTATTTGTAATATTCTGTATAAACAATGTAATTTCAAAAAAATAGCTTATTCACCTCGGTTTTCTTCTTGGCCGAGGGGATAATTAAGTATTTTTTTTTACTATTTGTTCTTAAACAAATCATTGTCATCCATTTAATGTATATCAACGCTCAAGAATCTTTCATTAGTGACCTGTTTGAAACCTAAGGGACATCCGTTATAAAAGCATGCTAAATATTGAAAATCTAACCTAAATGAAACATGAAGCACTTGAAACATAAAGACGTTTGGAAAAGTTCTCTAAGATAGATTGCAAGAGTAAAAAATTACTTGGGTTTAAAGTTTGTTTTCTTAAATATTTATTTTAGCACAAAATCATATATTTGAATATTCATTTTATTTATCTAACCCTTATTTTGTTTTGCTTCATAATCAAATGCATGCAAGACCCGTAGAGAATAATCTTGCACCCAACTTTTGATCTTTTGCAAGACTCAATAATTCGAAGATCTAAAATCTATATCTTCGTGGAATTTGATTTTTACCTGGATCTCTAGGGAATTTGAATTTTATTTTAAACAATTGAATATTTTGTGTAAACAATATAATATTCTGGGTAATATTCTAGGTAAACAATGTAACAATTAAAAAAATTATCTAACCCCTCAGTTTTTAAGATAAACTGAGATGAAATATATGCTAGTTTTGAAAATAGTAAAAGTGTTATTGTTGGAGTTTGAACCCATGTGCATGTAACTTTACCTCTCGGTTTTAATAACACTGAGGTGATAAGTTGCGAGTTATCATGTCGCTCTCCGTTACCTCGCTTCTATAGGCGATGTATTATTCATTTCACGTATAACGTAATAAATGTTTTTTGTAGTAGTGGCTCTGTTCTACATCCATCAGTGTGTGGATGTGAATATGTTAAAGAAGATCGATGATTTGACGACGGCGAAGGCTGCGTGGGACACACTAGTACGGTTCTATGGTGGTGATACATCAATGAAGATTGTGAAGCTTTAGTATCCACGTAAGCAGTATGAGAATCTTAACATGAAGAACAGCGAGAAGGTACATTATTACATCTCTAGAGTGATTTTAATCAGAAATAACATGAAATCTTGTGGAGAGACTATCTATGAACAAGTAGTCATTAAGAAGGTACTGAGATCTCTTACTCCTCAGTTAGATTACATTGTCGTAGCAATTGAATATTCTAAGCGCCATGAGAATTGAAGAGCTATAGTGTAGTCTAGAGGCACAAGAGTTGTGTCTGATTGAGAGAACCTCTAAAAGAGAGGTAGAACAGGCTCTGAAGGCGTTTTTTGGTAAAAAAAATCATAAGCAGTCTTGGTCACATACCAAGAAAAGACATGGTGGAAGTTATCAGAAGTCAGAAGCCTTCAACTCCGATAAGAAGAAAAATTATAAGAAAGAGGAGAAGTTTGACAAGAAGAAGGCTCAATGTTATTTCTGTAAGAAGTTTGGTCACTTTGCTGCTAACTGTTGGTTAAACAAGGAGGGGAAATCAGAAGAAGAAAACATATCCAGAGGAGAGTCTGATGATGAACCTATGCTATTGATGGATTCTGAATTTGATGGTAAATATTTGATAAACTAGTGTTATATGGACACTGGTTTCTCAAATCACCTACTGGAAACAAACAATGGCTGATAAATTTTGACTATAGAAAGAGGACAAATATCAAATTGTTGATGATAAGTATATAAATGCTGAGGGAATGGGAAATGTCAAGGTTTGAGTGAAAATGGAAAAACTATTATCATAAAGGACGTTTGGTATGTTCCTGACGCGAAAAGCAATATGATTAGTGTAGGTCACCTAATTGAGAAAGGTTTCCTAGTTCCTATGATGGATAATCTTTTGAAGTTGTATAATTCTGATCAGAAGTTGATTATGCAGTCTGGACAAGGAAGCAACCGAAAATTCAAGATGAATGTGGAAACAACTGAAACTAAATTCCTTAGTGTAAAAGGTGTTAAAAGTAGTTGTGAGCTGTGACACAAGAGATTGGGGCATATGAACTTCAGAAGCTTAGGGAAACTGAGGTTTAAGAAGCTGGTATATGGCATTCCTAAGTTTATGAAGCTTGAGAAGTTATGTGAGATATGTATGAAAGGCACGCAACCAAGATTTCCATTTGCATCAGAAGTAGCCCCAAGAGCAAAACATGATTTGGGAGTAGTGCATTCTAATATTTGTGGACCATTTTAAGTACCTCCACTTAGAGGATATAAGTACTTATATCTTTTGTGGATGAGTTCAGACGAATGACATAGGTAGATCTTATTAAATTTAAACATGAGGTGTTTATTGAGTTTCAAAGGTTCAAGGTGAAGGCTAAAAAACAGAGCGGTTAGAAGTTAAAAATTCTCAGAACTAATGGTAGAGGTGAGTACAACTCTACATAGTTCAGAAGGTTCTATGAAGAAAATGAAATTGAGCATGAGGTTACTGCTCCATATACGCCTCAGCATAATGGTCTTGCTGAAAGAAGAAACAGAACCTTGTTGGATATGACAAGGAGCACGCTGAAGGAGAATAAGCTTCCCCGCACCTTGTGGGGAGAAGTTGTTGCCACTGCAGCATATGTGCTCAATAGATGTCCAACTAAGAAGCTGAAGGGAATGGTTTTTATTCAGAAGTGAATAAGAGACAAGCAAAGTGTGAGTCATCTAAAGGTGTTTGGTTCTGTTTGTTACAAACATGTTCCAGATGCTAAGAGAAGGAAGTTGGATAACAGAAGCAAAGTAATGTTGCTTGTAGGGTACCATAGTACAGGTGCTTATAAGCTCTATTATTCTATTACCAATAAAGCTGAATTTAACATAGATGTTATTGTAAAATAATCAAAAGCATGGGGTTGGAACAAGTCTCAATCCAAATCTGGTGTAGTGTTAACACCTGAGTTAACTTCTGAATGCATTTCAAACTCTGAAAGAGATTTTAGGTCTAAAGATGAGTCAGAGTCTGAAGGTGACTCTGATGTTAAGGAAGAGTCTAAAGATGACTCATAGTCTAAAGGTGAATATGATGTTAAAGAAGAGTCTGAAGGTGAATCTGATTTTGATCCTGATTCTGATGATAATCAAGACTCTGGTGGTAATCATGTCGCTGAAGGTGATCATGCCACTAAAGGCAGTCCAACATCTGAGGAAGATTTTGAACAAATTCAGAGACCATAAAGAATCAAACAAGAAGATTTGCAGAGTATGACATGTTACAAGATACTGAAATAGACTTTGAAAGGGAAGTCATTCAATGTACCATGTTGGTAGACTCTGAACCAATGAGTATTGAAGAAGCTCTCAAGAAGAAAGTGTGTCTGAAGGCTATGAAAGAAGAACTTGAGGCTATAGAAAGAAACAAGACTTGAGAGTTGACTGAGCTTCCAAGGAACAAGGAAGTCGTTGGCGTGAAATGGGTTTACAAGGTGAAACTAAAGACAGATGAATCAATTGGTAAACATAAAGCAAGGTTAGTAGCTATAGAATTTCTACAGAAATCTGGTTTAGATTACTTTGAATTGTTTACACATGTAGGTAGACATGAAACAATTAGATTGGTGATTGTTATAGTCGCTAATAGAAATTGGCCTCTGATGTATTTAGATGTGAAATATGCATTTCTGAATGGTCCTTTACAAGAGAAAGTTTATGTATCATAACCTCCTGGATTTGTGAAAAAGAATCAGAAAGGGATGGTGTATAAGTTGCATAAAGCTTTATGTGGACTAAAATAAGCTTCTAGAGCCTTGAATCTGAAAATTGATTCATTTTTCAAGATTCAAGGATTCAGAAAATGTGAGATGGAGTATGGAATTTATATTCAACATACATCTGATAACAATATAATTTTGGTGTGTCTTTATGTTGATGACATATTGCCAATAGGAAGTTATTCAAATGAGATAGTCAAGTTCAAAAAGGTGTTGATAAATGAGTTTGATATGAATGATCTAGAAAATATGACATATTTTCTAGGGATTGGGATTTTGTACTTTGGTAAGGGTATAATCTTGTATCAACTGAAGTATGAACTTGAGCTTCTGAAGAGATCTGAGCTAATAACTTGCAAGTATGCAATCACACCTGTTGAAAGAAATCACAAGTTGGATTCTAATGTTGATGGTGATGATGTAGATGCTACAACTTTCAAACAGTTGGTAGACTCATTAAGATATCTCTGTAATTCTATACATGATATTTCATATGGGATTGGAATGATGAGTATGTTTATGAATAAACCAAAGTGGTCACATTACCAAGCTGATGTCAAGATACTGAGGTATATTAAGGGGACTCTGAGGTATGAAGTTTTGTTCCTCTTTGATGTTAAATCTAATTTAGAGCTGATGTGTTATTCAGGCTCTGATTGGTGTGCAGACATAGTTGACATAATAAATACTTATGGATATTTCTTTAAGTATTTGGGAGATCATATTTCTTGGTGCTCCAAGAAGCAACCAGTTGTTGCATCGCCAACCTGTGAAGCTGAGTACATTATAGGTGCTTTTTCTGATTGTCAACTTGTGTAAATTTTGAACTTGTTGCAGGATCTAAAGATGAAGGTGAGCAAGCCTGTGAAATTGATGATTGATAACAAATCATCTATAAGTCTTGTCAAGAATCCAATGTTGCATGGACGAAGCAAGCATATTGATACGAAGTTCTAGAATTTAGTGCTTAAAATTGTCCACTGTAGCACTCATAAGCAGCTAGTAGATGTGCTGACCAAAGTAATCAAGACTGAACACTTTATCTACTTGAAGGATGAAATTAGTGTTGTTTATTATAATTCCAAATATGGATTAAGGGATGGTATTGGAGTGCAATCCAATATTCAGTTAGCCTTTCATTTAAGTTTAATTTGAAATACATTTAACTTGACAACCGAGTTTTAGTGTGTGTGTATAAATTTAGAACTTCTGTTCAATTAGAGTAATATAATTTCTTATTAGAAAAAATTAGTTACAATTTTCTCTCTTCTATCTTCTTCATCTTAATCTTCTTCATCTTCAACCTTGTACACCAATAAAAATATGATTGTTAAAATATTACTAAATAAACTATACAAATAAAATAATTCTTAAACACAAAATTATGTAAGTGGTTATAATATTCATTTTTATAATAATTAATAAAGTAATAAAAGGGGTTAATGATTCAATTTTATATTTGTGTTAAAATATTCTCTGTATAAAATAAAAGTTGATAAAAGAAATTGATAGGATGTCACTATCCATATCGTGTCAAAGTGTGTATCTATATAGCATTGTTGTTATATAAAACACTTAATATCACATGGAAAACCAATTATTTTTGACAAAAGAGCTTCCACCTGAACTACATGGAGTATATACTTTTTTACCTATAACACATTAAATATATTGGTACCCTCTTAGTATCACCTATCATAGGTAACACTCTAATAATGTTATTTATAAAAAGTAAGAAAAGAAAAAGATCTTTGGATGGAGTATAGAATTACTCAATGAGATAAATAAAGGACTTATGACAAATTTTACAATACATATCTTACATGGAAACTCCAATGGAATAAAACCAAATAATGGAAAGAAAAAAAAATAGTGGAGTGCAACTCAACAACAACCACAATGCAATCCATAAAGAAAAACTAGACGAAAAAAAGAGTCCTAGAAGAAGCCAAACATGTGCATATCGCAAAGAAAAAGGAAGGAAGATCATTCTTATTTAGGGCAAAATCATATTCAATATGCAAATAGGCATATATTCCTCCCACAACTAGCCAGTGACGGTGAAGCCACGACTGCGATTTCTCCATGCACCTTTTGTTTTCCCCTACAGATATGGGAGATTCTAAAACTAAAAATTCTAAGTAAACTCAGTACGTTAGGTCATCTATTTTGCAATGCAACATAAATTGATACCTAAATCATTCCACTTTTTAAATGCAACTCAAATCGATAGCTATATTATTCCACTTTTTAAATGCAACTCAAATGTTAAAATATAGTATTAGTTACTCATTTGTGATCTAAATGACAAATCGGTACCTATAAAAAAATTATTTTACCTATTAGATACTCAAAATATATATATATATATATATATATATATATATATATATATATATATATATATATATATATATATATATATATATATATATATATATATATATATATATATATATATATATATATATATATATATATATATATATATATATATATATATATATATATATATATATATATATATATATATATATATATATATATATATATATATATATATATATATATATATATATATATATATATATATATATATATATATATATATATATATATATGATGTTAATGGTACCATTAATTAATTAATTTTTCAACTACAATATTTTTATTATATAATTATTTATTACTAAATAAATAAATAATAATAATTAATAACTACATCAAGATATTTACTATTTGCATTTTTTCATATAAATTGATGCATATATAATATATAAAGTGGTTACTCAATGATGTGATATTCCTTTTAAAGATTGGTTATTAAGTGAAAATGAAAAATGTTTTATAATAGTACAAGTATTTTCAAAAACTTGTTTAATCATAATTATATTATTTACCTTAAAACTTGTGTTTCTCGTTCACCACGATATTCCGTTGATTTTAATGCAAAGCTTTCTTCCTATTCCTGTCATTTTTTACAAATATTTTATTTATAAATTAATTATTAATTAGTGATTTAAAAAAAAATTAAATAATTTCGAAGATTTTATTTTATTTTTTAAAATTGATTATATTATTTCTTAAATATTTATTTTAAGTATAATTAATTTGTGAATGAATCAATAATAAAAATTAGACAAACAAAAAAGAAGAGTTAAAAATAGGTAAAAAAAAAATGGGAAAAAACAAAAATATAGTTCAATTAAAATTGATGATGAGAAATTTTGAATTTCAAACCGATTTTGATAAGAATTTGGTTTCAAACCAGATCAAGCATAAAACAAATTTATAATTCTGATCGAGTTTTAAATATAATTGAACTAAATAAAAATTAATTTTATTTAAGTAGTTTTAATAATCAAACTTAACCATATACTATCTCCGTCTCAAATTATAAAATGTTTTGATTATTTTATGCGAATTAAGAAATTTAATTATTACTTTATAGAAAAGGCAAAATATATATAATTTTGCAGTAGTGTATTTCGTAATTACACGGGAGAGAAAAAATTAAAAGAGTTGAAAGAATAAATAATAATAAATATTTAATAATATATTGAAAAAAATATTATTAATATTGCATTGAAAATGTAACCTCTTATAATTTGAAATAATTTTTTGAACAAAGTGATTATAATTTAGAATAGATGGAATATTTGATTTAGTTTTGTTTGGTTTTATAACCCTGCATAGTGTTAAAAATAATTGTTAGTCCTAAATATAAGTGTTAGTGAATGCTCTTCTAAGGAGAGGTTGGTACAACCTTTGTTGTGAGTAGTATTTTTTTTTTAAAAGCAACGGATTAATTTTTCCTTCTTTTTATTGAGGAAAACGAGAGAACAAAATTGGTAGTATGTTTTATGTTTTAAAAAACGAGGTTAAAATTTGACCTATTTAAATGAAAATTAAAAGTGACAGTAGAGAAAAATTAGATTATAAAATGTGAGAATTTAAGGGATAAGATTAAATTTTAAATAAAATAAAATAAATAGAGGCACTAATTTGTTTATATTAAAATAAGAGCTATTAAGGTGAGAATAAAATATTTTCTTTTAAAAAAAGTGAGAATTAAAAGTTATAAAAGTTCATGAAAAGAAATATTTTCAAAAGTAAATTTTTTTTATAGGGACGCTTTTTTTATATAAGATTTTATATTGTCATTATATTTATTTTTATTATAAAGAATGAATTTATTAAAGAGTTGGAAGAAAAAATAAAAACTTAACCCATTGATCTTGTTATAAGAAAAATTTAATTATTATTGATTTTGTCCGAACAAAATTAAGGATTAAAAAAAGTTAAAATATAAAACATTTATTTTAAATATGTATAAAAATAGCATTGATATGTATGTGAAATATTTTGTGTTTAACAGCATGCTCTAAAAAAACAGACGCTAAAAAGTTATCAAAACCATTTTTTAAATACCAATTTAATAAGAGCATATAAAAATACATTGTTATTGAGTATCATATTTGTAGGTAAATTATTTTTCTTTAAATAAATTTTACACACACACACACACACACACACATATATATATATATATATATATATATATATATATATATATATATATATATATATATATATATATATATATATATATATATATATATATATACTTTTGATTAAAGAATGAAGGTACTTGTACAAAAATTTATTATGTGTATAATTTTTTTTTTCAAAAAAAAAAGTTTTGTTGCATCTAATGTAATTGCAACACAAAAATTAAAAAATAAATAAAAACATGATTTTATTGGTGAGAGTTGCTCAAGAAAGTAAAGAAGATATACACCATTTGCTTATAATAATGTGTGTTAAAAGATGTGAATTGTTTCCTTTAGATTAGTTTAAAAAATTACATAGGTGTTAGATCAAGTGGCACGTCCTTTATGCATGCGTGCATACTACACCTATTATATTATGATGTTATTTGTTTATTTTTATTTTTTAAAACTATTGTTAATACTGTAAATATTATATATTTATCTTTGTTAAGAGACATAAATAAAATAAGAACATATAGTTAGGGTTCAACCGTTTTGTTCTATCTATATAGTTTTTTGTGTAAAAACACACATAAAGGTACTTGTTCATTTTATTCCTACGCTCTTTTGCTCCTAGCATGGATTTGGTTGATGTAACACCTCATATGATATACATCTATAAAACACATTATGTGTAATTAGCATCCAGACGGGCACTCGTGTGCCCGTCTGTCCGCTTTTTTAATGCACATAGAAAGATAAATGATATTTTTTGTTAAAATAATTTTTAAAAAAAATACAATATATGAAAGTTAATAATAAGAAGTTATGTGAAAGTTAATAATAATAAGTTATATGGAAGTTGATAATATAAAGTTATTAAGTAAATTACACAATAATATAAGGGTAAAAATGGTAAAAGAAAATAGGTCACACTAAAACAAAGTATTTCCTTTATATATTGTATAGATGTTAATTGATACTAATACAACACAAGTGTCTATCGACATCATTGTATATAGTAAAAGTCCAAAAAGAAGTATACAACTATGGCACATGATATATAAGAGTGACTAATGAAAAGCTAATATATATGAACAATATTCATATTGCATATTATCCATAGCGGAAGATCACGATAATGAAAGTCTTCGAAACATCATCATGCAAGCTCATCCTTGCCTTTAACTTGTAAAGAACCACCTAAAAACAATAATAATAATAATAATAATAATAATAATAATAATAATAATAATAATAATAATAATAATAATAATAATAATTGGGTGAGATAATAATCTCAGTGGATTCCCTGTCTTATGGGTTCACTAGGCTCTACATGGATCTCTTATCGATTCTTAACTTAAGTCTTTCATCTTCGGCTTACTTGTGTGTACTTAAACAATAGACCCGAGACTTAAGCATTTTAAAATAATTTATGCTTCGTATTGAAAACACACAACATGAGTTTACATAAACTCAATAAATCACTATTTAGGAATGCACAATAAAATATCTTCTTCCCGACCGATCCTACGTCTAAAACTCTGGACACGGGTCACAGATCTCTATCATTTCGAAGAATTTCTCCCCAGCTGATCCGAGTCCACAGACAATGGATGCGGGTTAAGATTGTTTACAGGGTCGCCTCTGAAAATTTAGAGTCCCTATTTCAATTTTTAAAATTGGCTCTAATAAAAAAGAATATAAAAAAGTCATATTATATTAAAATTAAAAATAATATTAAAAATTAAAGAAAAATAAATTATTTATATAACTTTTAATAATATATTAGTTATGGATCTTTAATTTTATTTATATTAATTTATTTTTTAAAAAATGTTCAATATGGGTTGATGGATTTATTAATTTCAATTAATATTACAAACTTGTTATTTATATTCTAGACTTCATGGTATAGAATTAATTTCAATTAATATAAAAAAAAACTTATTATTTATAGCCTAATCTTCATGGTAGAGTTCTAGCGGTATATAGTTTTAAAATAACTATACATTCACGGGTTTGAATCCTTGTACTACATTTTGCCAATTTCTTTTTAAATAAGATATTTTATGTATAAAAATTGGTTTCAGACAAAATCGAAACCTCAAACTCTTTTTCAAAAAATTATTCTTTTACTGCTGGACTGTTTAACATATATATGTTATTTAAGCGCAAACGCGTGTGTGTGTATATATATATATATATATATATATATATATATATATATATATATATATATATATATATATATATATATATATATATATATATATATATATATATATATATATATATATATATATATATATATATATATATATATATATATATATATATATATATATATATATATATATATATATATATATATATATATATATATATATATATATATATATATATATATATATATATATATATATATATATATATATATATATATATATATATATATATATATTTTAATGTTCATAATATTATAAAATTAATTTGAGGCTCCGATTTTTCGGAGGCCCTGTGCAACGGGCTAGGTAAATGAAACGATTATAATATCTTTAACCATTCATGTCAACCTGTACTTTTCGTAAATGGAACGATCCATATCTAGCAACTACTCGTTCATGGATGCACACTGAGGCACCTCTTACATTCGAGTATTGCAACTTAAGTTATCTTACTAATTCATTCACCTAGTTACAACTTAAGTTTAACCTCGCCATTCATCATACATTTTAATCAACTATTATGCATTCAACACAAGTAAGAAATCCATAGTATGTTTCATAATGCACACGTATTAATTCATACACATACATATAATAGTTCATCACCAATTAGGATTTTTGGAATAAAGGCTTCTCACTAAATAGGACTTTCGGAACAAAGGTTCCTCGCCAATATCCAACCAATAACATTTGGCATTCATATAAGTTTTTCTCACAAGTTCTTCACTTTACTTGTTAAGCAAACCTTAGGTCAAGATTTCACGCAATTTGTTTCAAACTAATCTAGTCCACTTGCATGGCATATAGTAGGTGCACGTCTGGTCATCTTATGGTAAGGTTAATCGGACTCAACGAGAAAAGTATAATCGAATAAACTCATTTTGCTAATCGTCTTGACATAATCAAGCTTCTAGTTTAAAACATTTTCATTCTCATGGAATTTGATCGGTTAATGTTAAATCAATGCATACCTATCATAGTATAAGATATAAGACTCTTATGATAGCTTAGAATCATCAAACAAGTGGTTTTTGGCAAGACACAGGTGAATCAATCGGTTGTTGGTAAGGACCAATAGATTGACATTTGCTTATGTCCAACATTTTCACCAAAACTAATTGGACCAATCGATTGGTCCAGGGTGTCAATCGATTAACACCAGTACTTTTTTGAGCTTCTTCACCATTTCATGACAGACCAATCGATTCTTCCTGGGTTTCTCTACATGTCAATAGATTGTTTCATGCTTTTTCTTCAAAAATTCCACTTATAAACAGATCCTCTTCCAACTTTAATAATCCTAAACCATTCCAATTCATGTACCAATACAAATTCATGTAATTATGAGCTATAACTTCAAGAAAAAAGAACATAACATAACAATCCACATCAATACAACATAATACCATGGTTTATCACAACAACACTAATCATAGTAAGATTTTACACCAAAAAACATGAACCAACATGAATCATCATAAGTAAGCACGTAACAACAAGTAAAAACATATATCATCGTCAATTTCTATTATTAGAGAAAAACACATAAACCATAACTTTTCCAATCCATGAAATTGATAACGCGAAATCATATATATATAATGACGTACTTTTCTACTAATCGGCGACCGTTTTCACTCTGATTTCGGATATTTCCACACTATTTGTCCAGTATTTTGCAGGTATTCAAAGTCCATGCTCAAATGGAGCAAGATGAAGAAAAGAAGCATTTACAGGTGAAAACCAGGTGAAAATCAGGCCAAAAAGCAGCAAAAACGAGTTCTGCTGATATGACGACCGTCATACGTGTGACGACCGTCACAGGTCCATGACGACCGTCATGGAGTTAAAATGTAGTTTTTCTGCACGTGCTGTGAAGTGATGAAAGTGCCAAAGAGGAGTGAACCACTAACTCCTATATTTTCTGATATCATTCCCATTTTCCGAAGAAATAAACCGTTGAAAATCCCATCTATAAAAGGAGGTAGTTGGTACCAGAAAAAGGGAGCCGCATTGAAGAGACGAAGTGCTGCCAATTTACTTTCAGAGTAATTATTCAGTTTCCCATTTTCTTATCGTTATTTTGTTTCCTTTTCCTTTCTTTCCTTGCAATTGTTGTTTTACTTTCCCATTTCTATTATGTACGAGTAATTGGCATAAAGACTAAATCCTGCCGCCATTTTGGAGGATTTCCCAAAAGCCAAATCAAATTATTTACAGGTTTCTATTTTAATCGATTATTGAATTGTTATTTCCCATTATAATGCATATTATTATTTTCTGCCATTATTTACGTGTTGTTAATTTATATTCCATGTCTGGCTAAATCTTAAGTAATCGGTATGTAATAAATAATCTGATGGGATTCGATAATTAACCGGTGTATATCTACCTTTTCAAAACTTATTTATGGCTTCAGTTTTTAAATCGACTTTTCTAAATAAACCTTCGTCGCGACAGCGAGAAATTATTTACAGTAGTTTTGCCACGACAGTGGGAAATTCATAAAGGTACGAACCAACAAGCGACAGCTGAGGCTAAGACCAGATAGTAAAAACTAGGCATTCATTTTAAAAACAGCGACAGCGCTTTAAAAGGAATTAGAACTTAATAGTTTTCAAAAAGCAACTTTAACCCCGAACGGGATAGCGACAGCATACGTTCCGCCTTAGAGTTGCGACTAGCGTCAACAACCATCGTGAGGCAAAGGTCTTTAAACCTTCATTTTCTTCTTAAACTATTATTGAAAACCTAAAGACACCGGTGACCTATAGAATCCCTGAAGAACTAACATATTACATACCGATTCAAGCATTTATACCTTAAGTAAAAGCTTTAGTTCCCTTTAGTTTACGCACTTATTTTGTTATTATCCCCCTAAAACATTACCAACCTAGCTAAACACAGTAACACCCGAAAATACTAGTTTGATTATGAGTCCCTGTGGGATCGATATCTATTATTACTACACGATAGACTGTGCACTTGCAGTTAATTGAGTTAGACATAGAAAGTCGCGATCAAGTTTTTGGCGCTGTTGCCGGGGACCCGTTTAGTCAATAGTGTAATCTTTTGTTACACAGTATAGACTAGGTTAACTATTCTCTCTCCCTTTACTCGTTCTTCGATTGTATGCCAAGTACTCGCTCACAAGGCGACATCTTACAACCTACAATCGCCGAACTAGAGCGCTTCTTACATTTAAGAAGGCGCATCATCGAATATACATTTAAGAAGGCGCATCATCGAATATCAACGAAGGCACAATATTCCTGATCTTCTAGCTCATCCTCCTGTTGAAGAAGCAAAGATGGATGACGGACCTCAGAACAAACCGCTGAAAGACTACGCTACACCCTCTCAGTTGGAACCTCGAAGTAGCATTGTTGCCCCAGCTATCAATCGAACTGATTTCGAACTAAAACCGTCATTGCTGTCAGCTGTACAACAAAATCAATTCTCAGGAAATGCAACTGAGGATCCAAATGAACACTTAACGAAGTTTGTGCAATACGCAGACACAATGAAGGCAAATGGAGTAACTCCAGACGCAATAAGACTTCGTCTTTTTCCTTTCTCTCTTAGAGATAGAGCTTGGATGTGGTTACAATCCTTACCATCCAACTCCGTTACGACGTGGGAACAGTTGAAGAACGTTTTCTTAGCGAGATACTTTCCGCCAAGCAAAACTGCTATGCTTAGAGCTCAAATCAACGGATTTCGACAAAAAGATATTGAATCTCTCTACGAAGCGTGGGAAAGGTTCAAAGATATGATGAGAGCATGTCCTCACCACGGTTTAGAAGACTGGGTGACGATCCATACTTTCTACAATGGGCTTTTGTATAACACCAGATTAACGGTAGACGCCGCCGCGGGCGGTGCACTTATGGATAAGCCATACGACGAAGCCTATCAACTTATCGAAAACATGTCTCAGAACCACTGCCAGTGGGGAGGTGAACGAACTCCAGTAGAGAAACCCGCAGTGAAAGGTGGGATGTACGAGATCAACAGTCTTGAAAAGTTCAACGCTAAAGTAGATGCTCTAGCACAGAAAATCGACAGTCTGACCGCTACCCCAACTGCAACCGTAGCTGCTGTAACTCCAAACTGCGAGTTATGCGGAATCGCCACTCATAATGCGCCCGAGTGCCCATTGTTGGCAGGAATCCCACCAGACCAAGTAAACTACGCTCAAGGAAATCCTTATGCAAATACTTACAACCCAGGATGGAGGAACCACCCAAACGTTTCCTACAAGAACGATAATGCCTTGCAAGCACCAGCTGCTCCGCCAGGATATCAGAAACCAGCCGCTGCTGCCCAGACTGCCCCTAGGAAATCAAACCTCGAAGTGATGATGAAAAAATTCATAGCTTCTCAAGCTCAAACAAATAAAGAATTCCTGAATCAAAACATACACACTAGCGAGCAGATTAAACAGCTGGCCGGAAAAGTAGACGCTTTAGCCACCCACAATAAAATGCTCAAAACGCAGATATCACAAGTGGCTCAATAACAAGCCTCTGCAGCTGCCCCAGCTGGAACATTTCCAGGCCAGCCCGAACCTAATCCGAAAGGTCACGCAAACGCTGTTATATTGAGAAGTGGAAAAGAATTGGAAGACCCAACAGATCCTAGGAATGAAGATTTAGTACTGCATCAGAAATTTGATAAACCAACAGAAAAGGAGTCTGAAACAGAAAAGAAGGAATGTGACGAGCAAAAAGCCGCCAAAGATGAAAACTCATATGTGCCTCCAGCGCCATATAAACCACCTATCCCTTATCCTCAAAGATTAATAAACTCTAAAACTTCAGGACAATTTAAGAAATTTGTTGAACTTCTGAAACAACTAAACATCACTATTCCTTTCACAGAAGTGATAACTCAAATGTCTTCATACGCTAAGTTTCTTAAAGAAATCTTGTCTAATAAAAGGAAAATAGAGGATAACGCGACAGTGACACTCACTACCGAATGTAGCGCAATCATTCAAAATAACATGCCTCCTAAACTAAAAGACTCAGGTAGTTTCTCCATACCCTGCGTCATAGGAAAGTTCGTTATAGACAAAGCTCTATGCGATCTAGGAGCCAGTATAAGCGTCATGCCTTTATCCATATGCAAAAAGCTGAATATGGGAGAACTAAGACCAACTAAAATGTCCGTACAATTGGCTGACCGATCAGTCAAATATCTCGTCGGTGTACTGGAAAACGTTCCAGTACGCATAGGCCAATTCTATATTCCAACCGACTTCATAATCATGGACATCAAAGAGGACTCTGTTACCCTAATTATCCTAGGAAGACCGTTCCTAGCTACAGCTGAAGCTATCATAGACGTAAAGAAAGGAAGGCTAACATTCGAAGTAGGAGAAGAAAAGATAGAGTTCATCCTTACCAAGTTCTTGAAGGCACCACGAGAATTAGAGAAGGAAGAAACTACATATTCTGAAATCATAAAAATCCAGATCCCTGCTATTCATGAAGACGACAACTGGCGTGCACCATACAAAGATGATAGTCTGAGCGAGATCTTAGCACTCACTCCAAATCACATGCCAGGTCCGAAAAACCCAGCTTTAGAACTTAAAGAACTACCTAAAACCCTCAGGTACGAATTACTAGATACAGAATTCAAAAGACCAGTAATAGTCAACGCTAATTTAGGACAATCAGAAACTGAGCAATTATTAGAAGTCCTAAGGAAATACCCAACTGCGTTAGGCTATAATATAAGCGATCTAAAAGGCATAAATCCTTCCATCTGTATGCACCGTATCATGCTAGAGGAAGACTGCAAAAATTCAAGAGAACATCAGAGAAGGATAAACCCGATCCTAAGCACTGTAGTCAAAGACGAGGTGAAAAAGTTACTAGATGCAGGAATCATATACCCGATCTCCGACAGCCAATGGGTCAGCCCAGTACACGTAGTACCCAAGAAAGGAGGTGTTACTGTAGTGAAGAATGCAAAAAGTGAGTCGATAACCCAAAGAGTTGTGACCAGAAACAGGATGTGTATCGATTACAGAAAACTGAACAAGGCAACTCGGAAAGATCACTTCCCTTTACCTTTCATAGATCAGATGTTGGAAAGACTAGAGAAACATTCATACTTCTGCTATCTAGATGGTTATTCGGGATTCTTTCAAATTCCTATTCACCCCGATGACCAGGAAAAGACAACATTCACCTGTCCCTATGGTACTTTTGCTTATCGCCGAATGTCGTTCGGACTGTGCAATGCTCCAGCAACCTTCCAAAGATGCATGATGGCAATCTTTGCGGATTACATAGACGACATCATGGAAGTGTTCATGGATGACTTCTTTGTATGCGGAAAAAGTTTTGAAAGCTGTCTGTCAAATTTAGAAATGGTACTCAAAAGATGCGCTAAAGTGAACCTTGTCCTTAATTGGGAAAAATGTCATTTCATGGTCCGACAAGGCATCGTTTTAGGACACGTCATATCTGAAAAAGGGATTGAAGTTGACAAAGCTAAAATAGAGATCATAAAGGATCTTCAACCTCCGAAAACCGTACGAGAAATACGAAGATTCTTAGGACACGCTGGATTCTACCGAAGATTCATAAAGGATTTCTCGAAAATCACAAAACCTCTTACAGGTTTATTAATGAAAGATGTCGAGTTCATCTTCGACAAGGAATGCTTAGAAGCATTCGAAACTCTAAAGTCAGCACTTATCACCGTACCAATCATGCAACCCCCAGATTGGCGACTACCATTCGAAATCATGTGCGATGCGAGTGATTACGCTGTAGGCGCAGTTCTAGGACAAAGGAAAGACAAGAAGCTTCACGCTATCTACTACGCCAGTAGAACTTTAGACCCTGCCCAAATGAACTATGCCACAACGGAAAAGGAACTTCTAGCAGTCGTGTTTGCTCTTGACAAATTCCGTTCCTACTTGGTAGGAGCCAAAATAATCATATACACAGATCACGCTGCCATTAGGTGCCTAATAAGCAAAAAGGACGCCAAACCAAGATTATTGAGATGGATCCTATTATTGCAAGAGTTCGACTTAGAAATTAAAGATAAGAAGGGGACCGAGAACGTAGTTGCATAAAGATAAGAAGGGGACCGAGAACGTAGTTGCAGATCACTTATCCCGTATAGAGGGCATTAAACAAGAACCAGTACCTATCAATGACGAATTTCCCTACGAACGTCTGATAGCCAAATTGGAAAGCGATATGTCCAACTCAACTTCGGAAGAACCAGAACTGGAAAAAGCCGTGGAAGCTGTCTATGCCCAAGCCACTTGGCCGTGGTTTGCCGACATCGTTAATTACTTGGCCGCAGGCGTGCTTCCACCGGACCTGACTTATCAACAAAAGAAGAAATTCTTCCACGACTTAAAGCATTACTACTGGGACGAACCTCTACTCTTCAAACGAGGCGCCGAAAACTTATACCGTCGTTGTGTCCCAGAGGAAGAAATAGAAGACATCATCTCCCAATGCCATTCAGCACCTTATGGTGGTCATGCTAGCACCTCAAAGACGTGCGCTAAAATTCTATAATCTGGCCTACTTTGGCCCAGTCTCTGGAAGGATGTCCATATCGCTGTACTAAAATGCGATCGGTGCCAACGCACTGGCAACATCTCATGACGCGACGAAATGCCACAGAGAGGAATTTTAGAAGTAGAAATCTTTGACGTCTGGGGAATCGACTTCATGGGGCCTTTCCCGTCTTCTTTTGGAAATAAATATATACTCACCGTTGTCGACTATGTATCTAAATGGATAGAGGTTGTTGCCGCTCCAACAAATGACACGTGAGTAGTCGTTAAACTCTTTAAAAACACAATCTTTCCTAGATTCGGTGTGCCCAGACTCGTCATTAGTGACGGTGGTTCGCACTTCATATCGCGAATCTTTGACAAACTCCTCTCCAAATACGGAGTCAAACACCGCGTAGCCACACCATATCATCCACAAACTAGTGGACAAGTGGAGGTTTCGAACAGAGAAATAAAGAAAATTTTGGAAAAGACTGTCGCAACCTCTAGGAAAGATTGGTTCTCAAGGCTGAACGAAGCTTTATGGGATTATAGGACCGCCTTTAAGACACCAATAGGTACCACACCATTTAAACTAGTTTACGGAAAATCATGTCACCTGCCAGTAGAATTAGAGCATAAAGCCTTCTGGGCTATTAAGACGCTAAACTTCAACTACACTGCGACAGGAGAGAAACGAATCTTGAACCTTCATGAATTGGAAGAGCTCAGATTAGACGCATACGAGAAACGCACGCATCTACAAAGAAAGAACCAAGAAATGGCATGATAAACGTTCGATCCAGAAACAATTCAGTGTGGGAGACATTGTGCTCCTATTCAACTCCAGATTAAAACTTTTCCCTGGAAAATTAAAATCTAGATGGTCTGGACCTTTTGAGGTCACCAAAGTCCTTAAGAGTGGAGCTGTTGAAATCAAAAATCAAATCAACGCACCGTTTATAGTAAACGGACAGCGTTTGAAGCATTATAATCAAAATGAACATAGCGACCACGTGAGCAATATGAAATTGCTCGAGCTTCCCGAATAGCTTGCAGCCAAGCTATCGTCAGGCTTCTGACGTTAAAGACGGCGCTGATTGGGAGGCAACCCAAATTTTTCCCATTTTTCCTTCTAAATTCATTAAAACTATGTTTTCCCTTTAACTTATAATTTCTATAAATCTCTATTTTCTTATTTTCTACTATTTATTTTATTTTTCTTTCTTTTATCACCCTTTGCTTCTTAAAAATATAATCTGAGTGAATGTGATTGTAACTTTTCCAAGATTTTAAAGTCGTTCTACTTTTCTCCCGTTTTTATCTGACTAACGAGTATGGCTGACATCGACGCTACGACTGTTGTGTTTAGATGACTAGCTCATAAGGCCAGATTTGAAGCACTGACTCAGAGAAGCTTTGCTTCAACTCTATACTACGATAGACCCACCATGGACAAGCTAGGAATCCAGGATAGCATTCAGTATTTATTTAACCAATTAGGTTGGGAGCAAACTGCTCTAAAGACCCGATTCGCTACCTTCCGCGAACTGACGTTCGAATTCCTTAGCTCCTTAAGTTACTTACTCGAACATGGCTATGGATCCACTAAAGAGCTGATAACCTTTATAATGTTTGGAATGGACCAAACACACAATCGTACATCGTTAGCTAACATCCTAGGCTTCCCTAGCGGACCTTTTGTGTTTACCACCACTGAAGAGGATATTGATCTCGAGTTAGAACAATTCTGGGGTACCATCATCGATAACTATCACCCTGAACCAAATGACATGCACAACAACGAGATACACAATCCAGCCTTCCGCTATTTCCATAGGATTTTAGACCATACCCTCTTTGGAAAGGAGGAAAACATTACAACAGTCTCAAAGGAAGAGTTGTTCATCCTTCTTTGTGCTTCACAAGGCCGCCCTGTAAATGCTGTCCCTTTTATGATGAGGGCATTTACACGCCTCAATCAGGAACCGCACTCACCCATTTTAATAGGAGGCCTAGTCACCATGATCGCCCACGAAATTGGCCTGAGGTATTACCTGAACAAAGCCATTCGTTTCGGCAACCTCAGATCAATGGATATCCAGTTTTGCTTCAACAGACGTATCTTAGGTACCTTAGGACCAGGAGCCTACGAATACCTCATAGCTGATTAACCTGTCCACCTTTTCACATTGCCCAACCATGAGATAACCAGTATCCATAACAGAGACAATTGGCTTTATGAATTTGACGAGCCTATGGGACCTCCATCACCTCACTCCACACCCCAGGCTTACATGTATGACAGTGATCAAATCTCAGAAGCACATGACTATTTGTACTACCAAGATTATGAGTCCGAAGTGGAGATAGATCCTGAGACCCCTCCTAACTACCATAACTTTCCTGACCCCACTCCTGAACAAAACACAGACAAATTGGACACTGTTCTGAGAACTGTGGACGACCTCAAGCTGGAAATAACCACTATAAAAAATGAATTAACGCAGCTTCACATGGATTTCGTTACTTACATGGACGTAGTTAGCGACCAATTTAATGACGTTATTCAGCAGGTCAACAACTTGAAGAAACCAAAGGAGTGATATTTTAGTTTCTTTTTAATTTTAGTTTACTGAATTTCACATTGTTCCACATTATTTAATTTTGTAATTGTTTCTTTTTGGATATTGTATTACTTTAAACTTACTTTTGATTCAATGTTATTTTAATTTCATTCTGGTATCTCCCTTAATTATGTTTCATGTTATTTTCTATTTTGTAATCACTCTATCATACTGCAAAAGTATTCAAAAATCATATTTTCTACTGTTAAAACGCCCCACGAGCGACTTTCTGCATTTCTGCAGAATTTGCTGCTGTGACGGTCGTCACGCGTGTTACAACCGTCACACATCCCTGACGGTCGTCACGCAGATAAAACCCCAATTCTGTCAAAACAGAGGTCACGCACCTCTCCACTTCCACTCTCCTAATTCCCCACTTTCCCACATTTAAACCCCACTAAAAACCCTCCGAATCCCCCATTAAACCTCCACCATTTCAACTTCCAATTCACTATTATATATTAACCTCTGCATTCCCATACCTCACCATCCTCAGAAACTTCCTATTCTCAAACCTCTGCACTTCTCTCACGAAAATGGCCAGACAAAACCGTGCAAACCCCGACTTGAGCACAATCACTTTCCGAGAAGGCGAGGCCGGTGAACGGCAGCAGACCAACTTCATAGCATTCCATCAGCGGTCGCTTCAGCCGACCTGGTATGCTCACCTGGATTCTCTGACAGAACTAGGGATTCTGGATGGCGTAACTTGGATGTTACAGAGAGCCGGCATCTGGCATCTCTGCACCAATCCCCAACCCACCTACGAGCAACTCACACTGGAGTTTCTCAGTTCCTTCGCGTACGCAACATCACCCGGCGATACCAACCAACTTACCGGTGCCGCCTGCTTTCGCTTGTTCGGCACCGAATATCAAGTCCCCCAGGACCGCATCGCCGTCATTCTACAGTTACCTCACAGCGACGATGCTCATCGCCGCATATCCGATCAGTTCTACCAAGAAGCTTTCCCTCTATGGAACCAACTGATCGGCACCACTCCAGAATGTTGGGACACTCTGAACGCTACTCATATCCACAACCCAACAATCCGCTACTTCCACCGCGTGTTGAGCAACACCATATTCGCTCGTGACAGTAACCACAAGGTCAACTCAAAGGAGCTGTTTTTCTTCCATTGCGTGTTCGCTTCGGAACCTGTTAACGCCGCCCCGTTCCTCTTGGCTCACATTCAAGCCAATTGTAACCGCGGCTCAAAACCTTTCTATTTTGGTGGCATCATCACATCCATTACCATAGGCCTCGGCCTTGGCGACCGCCTCCAGACACTCCGCCAGATGCCCCCTGTCTTCATAGACACCGACCACTGTCGCGCCTTCGACCTCATCAGATCCCGCGCATATGGGAGATACCATCCGGTAGTGCAAGGCCGCACTATCCAGAGCATCATCATGCCTTCACGCACCCGAATGCATCCGGAGGATAGAGCCAACTGGCTCTTCAATACCACTGCCCCTGCTGCCCCAACTCAGGATAATGCCCAAGAGCCCAGGGATGAAATTCAAGAGGAGTTAGACAGAGCCGACCAGCCTGAGCCATCAAAAGCACCTGCTGCCGAAGGCCCTTCCGCGCGCCGCCGCCGACGTCCTGCCACTGATGACACATCCGAGGCCCTCCTCCGCTGCATCGAACAGCAGAACCAGATGATGCTTATGATGGAACAGCAGAACCGGAGGGCTGAAGAATTCGAAGCATGGCAAAGAGAACAAACTGGTCACATGAGGCAATCTTTGCAGATGATCTAGGATGTCCATTCCGGCATGGCCAATGAGATGGCACACCTCACTGTGCGAGTCGACGGCCTCCGTGATTACATCTTCCACACTGGAGCTTTGAACCTCGTGGCACGCGACGGCACAACCAGAGGTCGAGGTAGAGATCGAGGAAGAGGAAGGGACTAGTAATATTTTTCATTTTTGTCATTTTGTTTTCTTTATTTATTTCCTTTGTATTTCTCCCTTCCGCATTCTTTCAAATCAGTGAGGACACTGATTTAGATAGTGTGGGAGCGGACCGTTATTTCCCTTTTCCCTGTTATTTCCCATTTCCGATTGTACTTTTTCTTTCGAATTTTCAATTTAAAGTAATTTTAATTTTCGGCAAATAAGCTCTTATATATATATATATATATATATATATATATATATATATATATATATATATATATATGTATATATATATATATATGTATATATATATATATATATATATATATATATATATATATATATACATATATATATATATATATATATATATATATATATATATACATATATATATATATATATATATATATATATATATATATATATATATATATATATATATATATATCTCCGTTACGTGAACTCCTCGCGCTTCATCTGACATATACAAAGAAACTTTTATCCTCTCCAAAGCATCACGTGACACGCCTAAACTTTACCAAGTTGGAATTTCCAGGAAAATTTTAAAAAAAGCTTCTACGCCCTGACACCTTAGACCTCTGGTTTATGCGAGTCAGTCTCACTACTTACTCGTACCAAAGCCTCAAGTTTCAACTTGAACGGAGCCCCCAGTAGTTTATACGAGCAGTCAGCACCATCCTAAACACTTCTAAGCAAGAAACTGATGCAAATAAGTGTATGATCTCTAGTAAGAATTCAATAATCTTGAAAGAAAAGAAAAGCCATATAGCATGAATATAGAGATACGTCCCTTCTAAGTTAGGTGCTCCTCGCCCGAGCATTTAGCCCAACGGTACGAAACTCTTGCAGATTTATAGCAGAATGAGCATATGTGCAAAAGAAAAAAAAAATCAAACTACCAAAGAGATCATAGTCACCAACAGGTTTTCTTGCAATGAACATGTATGGATAACGGGCTTAATGTGACTGCGCCAGAGCGAAGCCAGGTAAAATTTGTTGCGAGAAACTTGAAGTCGAGCTACAGTAACATGATTGGGACTGGCTTGCATAAAAGATAGGCCTTCAAAGACTTACAATCCAGTGTCGTTGCCGTATACGCTTTGTTTCCATTGGACCCCCGGTTTTTCCTAACTTGACGCCCGAGAAATCTTATCAAAGAAAGAGCGTGCCGCGTGCCTGCCAAACTTTAAATTTTTCCTACCTTTACTTGAGGACAAACAAAGATTCAAGTTTAGGGGAGTTTGATAACGCGAAATCATATATATATATATATATATATATATATATATATATATATATATATATATATATATATATATATATATATATATATATATATATATATATATATATATATATATATATATACATAATGACGTACTTTTCTACTAATCGGCGACCGTTTTCACTCCGATTTCGGATATTTCCACACTATTTGTCCAGTATTTTGTAGGTATTCAAAGTCCATGCTCAAATGGAGCAAGATGAAGAAAAGAAGCATTTACAAGTGAAAATCAGGCCAAAAAGCAGCAAAAACGAGTTCTGCTGATATGACGACCGTCACAAGGGTGTGACGACCGTCATACGTGTGACGACCGTCATGGAGTTAAAATGCAGTTTTTCTGCACGTGCTGTGAAGTGATGAAAGTGCCAAAGAGGAGTGGACCACTAACTCCTATATTTTCTGATATCATTCCCACTTCCCGAAGAAATAAACCGTTGAAAATCCCATCTATAAAAGGAGGTAGCTGGTACCAGAAAAAGGGAGCCGCATTGATGAGACGAAGTGCTGCCAATTTACTTTCAGAGCAATTATTCAGTTTCCCATTTTCTTATCGTTATTTTGTTTCATTTTCCTTTCTTTCCTTGCAATTGTTGTTTTACTTTCCCATTTCTATTCTGTATGAGTAATTGGCATAAAGACTAAATCCTGCCGCCATTTTGGAGGATTTCCCAAAAGGCAAATCGAATTATTTACAGGTTTCTATTTTAATCGATTATTGAATTGCTATTTCCCATTATAATGCATATTATTATTTTCTGCCATTATATACGTGTTGTTAATTTATATTCCATGTCTGGCTAAATCTTAAGTAATCGGTATGTAATAAATAATCTGATGGGATTCGATAATTAACCGGTGTATATCTACCTTTTCAAAACTTATTTATGGTTTCAGTTTTTAAATCGACTTTTCTAAATAAACCTTCGTCGCGACAGCGAGAAATTATTTACAGTAGTTTTGCCACGACAGTGGGAAATTCATAAAGGTACGAACCAACAAGCAACAGCTAAGGCTAAGACCAGATAGTAAAAACTAGGCATTCATTTTAAAAACAACGACAACGCTTTAAAAGGAATTAGAACTTAATAGTTTTCAAAAAGTAACTTTAACCCCGAACGGGATAGCGACAACATACGTTCCGCCTTAGAGTTGCGACTAGCGTCAACAACCATCGTGAGACAAAGGTCTTTAAACCTTCATTTTCTTCTTAAACTATTCTTGAAAACCTAAAGATACCGATGACCTGTAGAATCCCTGAAGAACTAACATATTACATACCGATTCAAGCATTTATACCTTAAGTAAAAGCTTTAGTTCCCTTTAGTTTACGCACTTATTTTGTTATTATCCCCCTAAAACATTACCAACCTAGCTAAACACAGTAACACCCAAAAATACTAGTTTGATTACGAGTCCCTGTGGGATCGATATCTATTATTACTACGCGATAGACTGTGCACTTGCAGTTAATTGAGTTAGACATAGAAAGTCGCGATCAGAAATTCATTCCCCAAAAGCTAAACTATCTAGAATCCACCTTAAGAAGATGATTGACACTACTAGGGAAAAGCTATACCACAGCAGTTGGAAAAGGCATACCACAACGCTTGAGCAACCGTTGTGAGGTAAGGGCTGATTGTAAGTCTAGTGCTTTCCACCATGTTCGCGAGACCGTGATAATAAGGCAGAATTATGCTACCTATCACATTGGTTACTTATTTTTAGAACAAGATTTGTTCATGACATATTTTCCTTGGGTTTTGATGATAATAAAGTATTGAAAGAACAATGGTTTATTTGATGTATGTTACATGTGTGCAGGTTCTTATACTTGTAAATATTATTGTCAGAATATATTCTATATTAAGCACACTTTGAGAGTTGCTGCATTGCTATCTTTTGGTAGCAGAATCTGAAGAACACTTCCTAAGTGATGTCTGGCAAAGACTCTAAAGATGGAGGTCTTAGCATCAGAATAAGCAACATTATTGTCTCTACACTTAGTGAATGCAAATTGACTTCTGGTACCATTCAGAGTTGGTGATAAAGCTAAAGTTATCCGTATTGTAGAAAGCAAGTTGTATTATCAAATCCGTTTGTCAGCTTGAGTCTACAAATTGCAAGGCTTAAGAAAGGCTTAGATGTTTTATGGATATCTACTCTCAACGGCTCTAATAGTATAGATTCTCTTGAAGACTCAAAGGTTAAACATGTTAGACATTTGATTAAGATCTTCTGGTGTATCTATCTTCAACGACTCTTGTACTATGGAGTAACAGCAAAGACTCTTGATCAAGTTACCTCTTCAATGGCTAATTTCTGAAAGGGCTATAAATATGGCTAAAGGTTCAAGCTGAATCTTTAACAAGGATCAACCAAAAGAAGGAGTAACAAGATCAACAATTATCAACTCAATGTATATGCAAATATTTTTGATGTAGGTTATAATTGTAAAAGCCTTAAGATTTCGTACACATTGAATATCTTAGAAATCTTAAGAGCTTTAGGTCTTTGTTATGGTGATTTCTCGTTCCTCTGATACTTGTATCATGTACACCTTATTCTCTATTCTGTTGAGCTTGTTCAGCAGTTTAAATAAAAGTCTTGTGTCACTGGGATACAAGCAAGGAAGTTTCGAGCCAAGATGCTTGAGCCACGTAAGTAGTCTCTTGCTATATGCTTGAGTTATGAAAGTCTTAATCAAGTGGATTGATTGAGCATAAGTCTTGTATTATTGGAATACAAGCAAGGAAGTCTCGAGCCAATATGCTTGAGCCACATAAGTCTCTTGCTATGTGCTTAAGTAGTGAAAGTCTTAATCAAGTAGATTTATTGATAAGGAAAGTCTTGATCCAGTGCGGCTTGAGAAGAATAGCCCGATTCATGAAATTTAGAGTAGTAAGTCTTGACCTGGAAGGTGCAAGCAGATGCTTGTTTCATGGAACCTATAGCAGAAGTCTTGGGTCTGAGAGGGTTAAGCAAGAATGCTCAGTACATAGAATTAGAGCAGTAAGTCTTGACCTGGGAGATGCAAGCAGAGAGGCTCGTTACATATGACTGGAGTAGAAGTTTTAGGCTGAGAGCCTGAGCAAGGAAGTCTTAGGTTCATGGAACCTGAGCAAGAAGTCTTGAGTAAGAAGCTTGACAGAAGTCTTAGACCTTGGGTCTGAGCAAGTGTAAAAGTCTTATGCAGAATGCTTAAGCGATTGTAATCATGATTAGATTATAGTGAAAATATCTTGTGAAGCAGGGGGACTGGAGTACTCTCAGTTAGGGGAGGAACTAGTATAAATTTTTTTGTCTTCTGCTAATATTTATTTGCTTCTATTAACAATTCACTGCTAAGAATTAACCATAATCTGAACACCAATTTAGATTCTGAACTCTAATCAAATGCAAACTAAGAAAACGAAAAATAAATTTAACCTACATCCTTGTTGTGTACTTTTCTCACCTTTAATTGGTATCATAGCATGGTCTATGCTTAACATTTAACAGTGGCGCAGATAATGATCCAATAAAAAATATGTTTGTCAATCACTTTCTTTCAAGAAGGAATCAAGTGCCACATGAAAAATATTATATTGTTTTTCCTACCATATTCAAAGGGTGATTCCATTGAATTTAAATGATGGAAAAGTAAAATATATTTTTAACTCATTGGTCTTGATAAAAGGGGTTTTGAAGGTCTATAGAATATCCTTTCAAAAGGTATTACTATAGAAGTTGATGGCATAGAGATAATATATTATAAAGTCTCTATCACAAGCTCAGAAGAAGCTTATTGAATACCTTTAGAGGTAGTTGCATTCTGGTTGGTGCTCTATCTCACTTCTGAGTATGTCAACATCATTGATATATCTGATGCTCATACTATCTTTGAATCCTTGTGCTCAGACTTGTGGGAGTCAGTTTTGAAGCTTGTCTAGTTGCACTTCATTTGATCTTTCAAGCAAATTCTGAGAAGATTGATTTAGATTCAAACTTGAGCTCACAATTATTCAAGGAGTTATGTAATTTGAATTTGTTATGCATAGTTATTCCTTGTAACTGTCAGAACCTTTGATGATGATGTTCGGTTAACTGTTGATTATATTTATTTATGGTTGTTCAAAAAAATTAAAATTAATGGGAGTAAGAACTTAATGTTTGCAACTTTTATCATTAATAATAAGGAATGGATTATAAATTATTTAGACATTCTAGTATGTTGGATTGACCCTAAGGTATTCCCTAGGATCATCTGACATGTCCAGATTATCTAAGTAATCTTGCCATTATTCCTTGGAAAATTCAAAAGCCTCCTTTCTTAATTGACTTCTGCGTCTGGACCCAAAAGATCTTCTTCTTCTGTGTGTCTTCACAAAGGATGCTAAAGAGGTGAGAGATTTTGAAGTCATCTGCTTGTTAGTAGATCCTTCAGCTGCTGCTTTGCTTTCACTTGCCTGAGTTCTTGCATTTAGTATGGTTGACTTCTGAAATCTCTCTTCGGAACCCAGATTTGCTTTTGTTTGTACATCTTAGTGTTTTGAGGATTAAGTGATTATGAAAGTAAGCATGCTATGAGTTTTTATATAGACGTGTTACATACATTATTTCAAGTGTCTGTTGTTTTTATATTGATTAAGTCTTATCAATATCTTAAATGATATATCTTGGAAATGTTATATAATAGTCTAACCTATTAAAGATTATTTAACAGCTATGAATTTTATACTTGACTCATTTAACTGTCGTTTCTGGTTTCATTTTCACTTCATTAATATTTATCAAATTATCTAGCGGATAGACTGAGTGATTGTATGATTGCATGATATTTTCTAGTCAAAATAACTTCTTTTCATTAATCAAGATTAAAAGGATTACATAAAAATATAAGAAACTGGTTTGATCTTAGACTAAGATCTATATATGTCATCCAGAGGCTTATAACAGAATCTATTGCCATAATCATAATCTGGCCCATCCGCACCAATGTTCCCTTCTTCTTTGTCTTTTTCATGGGTATCTTCTGTGTCTTTAAAACAACTATTGATGGACCTGCTTCTATAGGTCTCTGAGGTACTGTTGACGAGGTTTCATCTAAAGTATTCAGTAAAGAATGCACAGGACCAGTTGCAGAAGCTTCTGAAGTTGCTGGCTTATGAGGGTTTTGGATACTCTGTATAGTAGAGCTCTCTAAGATTTTTGTCACGACAGAAGCCTTATGATTTTTAGCTGAGGACTCCATAATGTGATGAACGTTGATGAAAATGAACTAGATTTTGGTTGCTTTTATAATAGCTTCTGGCTAATCTAAACATTTAAATAAAGTCCTTTGCATGATTCTTGAAATCGATATGACCAATGAGCATGCACTATACAATCCTTAATGACGCCATATTACTTGGTCGTTTTTCAATTCCTTGGAAACTGATCTTGTAATGATGATTGTGATGCATTTATGACTGTAATTATTTTCTTCTTCTTCTTCTCTTTTCATTTTTTCTTTTTGATGTGACAAAAAGGGAAGAAATAAGGGTAAGTATTTAATTAGAAACTTAACCCATTGAGTACCTATTCTATTGTACATATTGGTTATTTATAATTTTGTTATTTATATTTCTGTTTTTATGGTTATCTTGCCCAGGGTACACACTTTAACTTTCTTGTACATAGAACTAAGGAGGAGCTTACAACCTCAGCCTTAGCCTATCAGGCTCAGAAAGAGATTATAAAACTCATATTCTAATGTTGCCAAAGGAAGTTAAAATATTATTTTTGGTGTTCTTAAATATGGAACTAAGGGGTAGCTTACAAACCTCAACCTTAGAACTGTTTGACTCAGAGGGAGCTTACAAACCTCTGACTCTGATGTTACTAAGGAATGAATTACTTTTTCTTAAGAGTAGTACCTAGTATGATGTCTACATAACTCTTCTTTGGACTATTAGACTCAGGGGGAGCTTACAAATCTCATACCCTGATGTTGCAAAGAAAATTATAACTGCCCAACGTTGTCCTTTAAATAATTGTGTTTGTCATCATCAAAAAGGGGGAGATTGTTAAAGCAAGATTTTTTCATGACATATTTTACTTAAGTTTTGATGATAAAAAAGTATTGAAAGAACAATGATTTATTTGATGTGTAGTACATATGTGCAGTTTCTTATATTTGTAAATATTATAGTCAGAATTTGATATACATTTAGCACACTTTGAGAGGTACTGCATTGCTAGCTTCTGGTGGCAGAATTTGAAGAACACTTGCTAAGTGATGTCTGGAGAAGACTCTGAAGCTGAAGGTCTCAACATCAGAATAAGCAACATTATTGCCTCTACACTTAGTGAATACAAATTGACTTCTGGTACCATTAAGAGTTGGTGATAAAGCTGAAGTTTTCCGTACTGGAGAAAGAAAGTTGTATTGTCAAACCAGTTTGTCAGCTAGAGTCTACAGATTACAAGGCATAAGAAAAACTGAGATGTTTTATAGATATTTACTTTCAACGGCTCTAGTAGTACAGAATCTCTTGAAGACTCAAAGGTTAAACATGTCCGTATTGGATTAAGATCTTTTGTTGTATTTATCTTCAACGGCTCTTGTACTATGGAGTAACAGCAAAGACTATTGATCAAGTTACCTCTTCAACGTCTAGTTTCTAAAAAGGCTATAACAATGGCTGAAGGTTCAAACTGAGTCTTTAACAACGATTAACCCGAAGAAGGAGCAACAAGATCAACAATTATCAACTTAATGTATATATAGATTTTTATGATGTAGGTTGTAATTGTAAAACCCTTATGATTTCTTTCATATTTATATCTTATAAATCTTAAGAGCTTTAGGTCTTTGTTATGGTGATTTCCCGTACCTCTGATACTTGTATCATATACACCTTATTTCTCTATTCTGCTGAGCTTGTTTAGCAGTTTATATAAAAGTCTTGTGTCATTGGAATATAAGCAAGGAAGTCTCGAGCCAAGATGCTTGAGCCACGTAAGTCTCTTGCTATGTGTTTGTGCTGTGAAAGTCTTAATCAAGTGGATTGATTAAGAAGAAGTCTTATATCATTTGAATATAAACAAGGAAGTGTCGAGCCAAGATGCTTGAGCCACGTAAGTCTCTTGCTATGTGCTTGAGCAGTGAAAGTCTTAATCAAGTAGATTGATTGAGTAGGAAAGTCTTGAGCCAGTGTGGCTTGAGCAGGATAACTCAGTTCATGAAATTTATAGTTGTAAGTCTTAGTCTGGGAGGTGCAAGCGGAGGCTCGTTTCATGGAACCTGAAGCAGAAGTCTTGGGCCTGAGAGGCTTGAGTAGGAATGCTCAATACATGGAATTGGAGTAGTAAGTATTGACTTGGGAGGTGCAAGCGAAAAGGCCCGTTTCATGTGACTGGAGCAGAAGTCTTGGGCTGAGAGCCTGAGCAAGGAAATTTTGGGTTCATGGAATCTGAGTAGGAAGTCTCGAGTGAGGCGCTTGAGCAGAAGTCTTGGACCTTGGGTCTGAGCAAGTGTAAAAGTATTACGCAGAATGGATAAGAGATTGTAATCATGATTTGATTATAGTGAAAATCTCTTGTGAAACAAGAGGACTACACTATTCTCAGTTAGAGGAGGAACCAATATAAATCTTTATGTCTTCTGCTATTATTTATATGCTTCTGTTAATATTTTGCTGCTAAGAATTAACCAAAATCTGAACACCAGTTTAGATTCTGAACTCTGATAAGATGCAAACGTAGAAAACAGAAAACATAATTCAACCCCCCTTCTTGTGTATTTTTCTCACCTTCACTTATATCAACTGTTGTGATATATACATTTAGGTACTTGATTTGAAACCCATCAGCAACAATTTATTTGGAACGTAAATAACATTTCATCACAGATAAAATATAATCGTTGTTGAAAGTACCCAGACTTTATTATATAATATGTAAATTACTTGTTTTTCCGTACACCTCACTAAAGAAATACAACCATTCAAATTGATGAAGAAATATATAATCTGAAAATTAAACTATTCTTGAAAACCAACTTAAACAAACCATTGTTTTCCAAAATGCATGTGTCTCATCATTTATTTCCCGCTCTTTAACATATAGAATATGGTTCAACGGTTAAAGTCCTTCATGGAATCGAATCGTTCTAGTTTAGTTTAATTTTAATAACATTAATTTATTGGCTAAATCTACCTCATCATCTTCATTTATCATCGTGATTGTTATGATGACTTATTATCATAACAATCACGATGATAAGCAACGATGATGAGGTAAACTTACCCAATAAATTGTTGTTATTCAAATTAAACTACAAGATAAGATATCGATGTAATGAAGGAATAAGGTCATTGTACCATATTCTATATGTTGAAAAGCGTGAGATGAATGATGATACGCATTCAATTTGGAAAACATTGATTAATACAAGTTAGTTTTCAAATACAACTTAATTTTCAAATTATAAGTTTCTATGTAAATTTAAATGAAATGTATTTTTAGTGAAGGGTTAGTGAAACAAACAATCTACATATCATATAATAAACTCAACTTCATCTACTATGCAACCTGCTTAAGGATTTAAAGAACAAAACATTGTTAAGTCATAAGAAGCCTCTTTCTTGTGATTTAGCAATGTTTTATTCTTGTTCTGAAAACATTAATAAAAAAAAACTACATATAACAACATTTATCAACAACACAACAAAATATAACAAAATTTTTAAAAAAAAGGTTCAAGAACGCAAGATGTAATAAACAACAAATTATGAAGTTCTGAGAATATTAATCAACAACAACAACATACAACAACACAAGATATAATAAAATGTTTCAAGAATGCACCTTTTTTTAAACTAATCATGAAACTGGAACAAATTATGAAGTTCATCTAGTTTATGATGCTATGAAATATAAATACAAGGTGAATGAAGTTTATATAATAGCTTTATACTTATTGTATTCTTTTCATAGCAATTCAAACCATATGTACCATAGTCAAAGTATGCACTTTGTTAAGGTGGTGAAGAAGAATCTGAAGAAAAAAATGAGAACAGTCACCTGATGAAAAAATGAGAATATTCACCAAATGAAAAAAAGAGCACTTGTTTTTAACAAGAAATATAAACTAAATTTAAGAATAAGTTTAATAAACGAACGTCAAGGTAGCGATTGGTGAAGACGAATTTGAAGGTTGAAGTATGTATAAAGAGTAACATGAATGCTAGGGCTATTTTATAAGAGAGAGTAGTGAAATATGTTAGGGTTTTATTTTGAGAGAAACGACTGTTATGTGCTAAATGACAGATACTTTTGCTTATATATTAAAAAATATCACTTTTCATCATGGTTGATAATAAAACTCGTGATGCAATGATTGGACTTTTCACAACGGTTGAAACAAATAACCATGATGATATAAAATAAACTAGGATAATGAAGGAGTTGGGATTCGAACCATGAAACTCCTGGTACATTTCATGACAAAGTTTAACAAAGACCGTACTGAGATACCTTTTAGTAAAAACAAAAAAAAAAGTGCCCAAAAACGTGATTCCACCAGGGTTGAAGAAAGGTTGTTGTAATATTGTTTGACGAAAGGTATTTTCCGTAGTAGTGTGATGAAGAAAAAGAGTAGGTTTTTGGCTTTGATTCAAGCTTCTTCTTATTCTTCCTAAGTTCTTCCTCTTCTTCTCCAAGGCTTTCTATGTTTCTCTTCTTTTCCTCTTATCTTCTCTCTTTCTTATTCTTACTAACTTTCTTCTTCTTTTTTTTCTCTACCGCTAACAAAAGCAAAAGGAAGAAAAAAATTTAAATGATATTTTTTATCTTCTAGAAAGCAATTGACCAATTATTAATGTTACCAAAATGTTGCTCCTTTAACAAATTAATGATGGTCAACCTTACTAAGTAAGAATTAAGCTCATATGAGTTCAGTAATTACTCTATTTGTCCAAACTGACAAGTAATATAGCATTTAGGAACTGAATTTGTCTTTTTGTTCTAGAGTTTTTTAATGGGCAAAGAGTTACTATGTATTGTGCCAATCAAATGTCAAATCAATAGTACTACTTCAAACGACAATAATAGATTTCTACCTACCTAATAATTTTTGTTGCACCTACCAACTATAACAAAGGTGTACCTCGAAGAAAGCTTCAATCATATCCTCTAACGAATCTAATTTTTTCTATATAAAGAAATCAAAGAATTTATGTAAAATAATAATGATGGATTAAAAAAGAAAAGAAATCGCTTACGCAGAAACTTCATGATGAAGAAAATTTGTTAAAATAAAATTATCATCAATAAAGAAGAATATTGAAGAATCATTTTAAGCTCTATTTCAAAAATTCTCATATGTATAAACTGAATTACTTTGTGTGTAATCTACTTGTTCAGAAGCACTCTTGTAAACACAAAACTTGTTATATTAACTTTGGTTAATTTCCTTGAGATACTAAGTTTAGTCAGTTAATATTTGAGTTGTTTTCCTTGAAAGGCTAGGGTATAGTTAGAATTATCAAGAAGTTTTATATAGTTGATATTTGAGTTGTAATTAGTTTGATTATTGGATTAAGTCCTTTTGGAAGGCGAAATCACCCAGGCGAATGAACTAGATGTAGCTTCGTTAATAGTGAACTAGGATAAAATTACTTATGTTCTTATATTTATCTTTATCTTTGATGTTTAGTATATTGGGTGGAAAAAAACTTTTAATCCAGAAACCCAATTCAAACCCCCCTTTCTTGTATTTCTTGCACCTTCCATTGGTATTAGAACCCAATTCAGGTATTGACTCATTGTGTCAAACACTTAAACGTGTCAGAAAAAAATCTATTTTCTTGAAACACAAATGACTCATACTTACAATGATAATGATTATCATTTTGCCAATTCTCAAAAGTTTGATGGAGATAAATTTAATTACTGGAAAGACGGGATAGTAAGTTTCTTTCTTGGTCAAGATGCAAAGTTATGGGATATGGTTTCAAATGGCTACACATATCCTTTGGATGATAATGACATAAGGCTTGAACAAAGTAATATGAATGAGCATCAAATAAAGAATCATAAATCATCATGAATCCAAAAACATTTTGCTTCATGCAATTTCTTATTCAGAGTATGAGAAGATTACAAATAAACACTCCGCTAAGTATGTATTTGATTCTTTAAAAAGGACTCATGAAGTGAATAAGAAAATGGAGAAAAATAAGGCTTTGGATTCAATCCAGAAGAATGAAGTTGTTATAATAGAAGAGGACGAGGCTCCAAAGAAGGAATTGTGTTGTGGCATCAATGATCAGAACTCTTCTAGACAAGAAGAAAGACTTTGACGATAAATTGGATAATAACTCTGAAGATAAGGTGCCTCTAAATAAGAATGAGCTTATATGGCTCTTAATGGTCAACACTTCAAAAGATCAAGATTAGAGTCTGAATCAGATTCAAACTATAACAAGGCATTTTTTAATCTCACTCTTTCTGAATTAAATCATTGTTTGGCTGAGATTTTTGAAAAGTGTCAAAAGCTTCAACAAAGATGCAAGAATCTGAAACATAATCTAGTATTCATTTCTGAAGATTCTAGTGAACTTCTGAAAGAAAACTCTACTCTAAAAAATAAATTTAGCAGGTTAGAATTTGAGAACTCTTCCCAAAAAAGTAAGATTAAAAATTTCAGAAAAAAGATCTCTTCATAAGCTCCTATGAACTCTGAATATGCTTCCAAGAAATATGAAGTTTCTTTTCAAGAATTTCTTACTAAAAACATAGATAGAACCAAAATTGCTTCAATGATCTATGGAATTAGTGTTAAAGGGAAAAAAGACATTGGCTATCATAGACCGGAGAACTCCTTATCAAAGCCTAAACCCAGAAGGAAAGTAAAAAAGCCAAGAGCAATGCATTAACATTTAATTTACGGTCACTCTTATCATTTATATTTAGTTCATAAACCTTGTGTTGATAAAACTTCTAGGAAAACTAATCTCATAGG
The DNA here is from genome assembly GCA_963859935.3 of Lathyrus sativus. NCBI lineage: Eukaryota > Viridiplantae > Streptophyta > Magnoliopsida > Fabales > Fabaceae > Lathyrus > Lathyrus sativus. The sequence continues at coordinate 520,221,167 of OZ012740.1, read as the reverse complement.
ACCAAAAAAGACGTGGGTACCAAAAGATAAAGGTGTTTATGTTGTAGACACTCTAAATAGCAAAGATGATACATCAATCATGGTGCTTGGAAAACATATACTCTCTATGTAACACCCCACTTTCCAAAATTAAATTAAATATAATTATTTCAAATAAACATCAGAGTTTCCCTCACAAGTGGGATATCACATCAAATAATTCAACATAAATCTTCATTAGTTGGTTTTCAAAATAAACAGCGGAAATAATCATTAGTCCAATATTCTTGGCCATCTGCCCAATTTAGATAAAATTATTCATTAATAAGTTCACCAAGTATGATACATCACAGGAGTAAAGCAAGTTCAACATAAAACAAATAAACACCCAAGTCCTGTGCTACGTATCAGAGCATCCTAATACTCGACTCGCACACCACTATCCAAGCTAGCTAAGTACCTGGATTATCTGTACCTCCGAAGAAGCACATACTACAACAACAACAAAGGGGTGAGAAATACGCTATCACATGGCTTGGCTTACCACACTTGAAATACTTCTTCACCTCATTAGGACACTCATTAGCACGATGACTCGCGCCACCACACCGGAAACATTTCAAATCAGCAGATGTTTTCCCTTCTCTGGGCTTCTTATCAGCAGCAGCCTTATGTTTTCCCTTATCAGCAGGAACACTGTAAGGAGTACCACCAAATCTCTGCTTACCTTTACGGTCATTCACAACCTTATAATGTGTAATTCTGACCCGGTTATCATTATCATAAATCCTGCTTCTGCTTACCAGCTCCGGATAATTCCTGATCTTCTGACAAGCGATCCCCAACTTGACTTCCGGATGCAGCCCATTTTCAAACTTCAAACACTTGGAAGTCATTGCCGCCTCAGTATTGTAATGAGGATAATACTGCATCAGCTCTTCAAACTTAGCAGCATACTCTGCTACAGTCAGATTACCCTGCTTTAGCTCCAGAAACTCTCCTTAGCGCTTCGTATATCTTCCGAAAAATACTTTTCCAGAAAACCAGTTCGAACCACATCCCAAGTAATTGCAGCTCCTGCAGTCTCCAATCTCTGGCGACTGTTGTCCCACCAAGCCTCAGCTTCACCTTCCAGCATGTGAGTACCAAACTTTACTTTTTGCTCATCACTACAACCCATTGTTCTGAAAATTTTCTCAATTGCCTTCAGCCACTTCTGTGCAGCTTCAGGGTCCAAAATTCCTCCTTCAAACGTCGGTGGCTTGTTACTCCGAAATTGTGCCAAATCTCTGAATTGTGCACCCGCAGCTTGGTTCTGATTAGCAACCACCTACGTCATCGCTTGCATAGCTGCAGCCAAAGCAGCATCATTCCTTCCTGCCATACTGCTTAACCATAACAACACCAGGTTAAAAGGTATACAATCTTTATCCTAAGAACAGACTTAACTACTACACTGGCCGGACGGACCAACCTGCTCTGATACCAATTGTAACACCCCACTTCCCAAAATTAAATAAAATACAATTATTTCAAATAAACATCAGAGTTTCCCTTACAAGTGGGATATCACATCAAATAATTCAACATAAATCTTCATTAGTTGGTTTTCAAAATAAACAGCGAAAATAATCATTAATCCAATATTCTCGGCCATCTGCCCAATTTACATAAAATTATTCATTAATAAGTTCACCAAGTACGATACATCACAGGAGTAAAGCAAGTTCAACATGAAACTAATAAACACTCAAGTCCCGTGCTACATATCAGAGCATCCTAAGACTCGACTCGCACACCCCTATCCAAGCTAGCTAAGTACCTGGATTATCTGTACCTCCGAAGAAGCACAGACCACAACAACAATAAAGGGGTGAGAAAACATGATCAAAATTATCGGTAATAAGATAAATGAAATAAAGGTAGCAATCATATAAAATATCACCCAACATGCATCAACCACGACCTATTGTCCAATCATCAAACACAACACACAATAATGCAGATATGCAACTCAACACCATGCATGCGGTACCGACTCGTTGGTTCATTCAATCGAACTCAGGATAGATCACATACACCCCTCCTTAGCAATGATCTATCCCCACCATTCTCCACAAAGGAGTACGGATGATTCGCATACACTCCTTCTGAGCAACGATTTCATCCCACCATAACATCATGATATGCACGACACCAAATGCTCAACAAATAACTCAAGCACACTAAGTGCACACGATCCTCCTGATCACATCACCATACATCATATTTATATTATACACCAATTAATCATATCAATTAAATCAAATATCATAGGAATTCATATTCTAACACCCAGTATACACTCTTCACCACCAAACATCATCCCTATATCCATCATAACCAAAGGGATCCTACCAAACATAAGCATTGGTTGGAAACCACAAAAATCAAACAATGTTGTTACGCTCGCCACCCTGCTCGCTTAGCGAGGCTCTAGCGAACGTTCGCTACCTGCTCGCCTAACGAATATGCTAGCTAAGGCAGACAGTGGCTATTGGAAGTGTTCGCTACCTAGCTCGCCTAGCGAGTCCCTAGCGAATGCTTGCTACCCTGCTCGCTTAGCGAACCTGCTAGCGAGCGTCTGCGATACTCCAAACCCTCACTGTCCAAAATGTCACTTTGATTAATTCCAAGCTTATCATTCTTTATCCATCTTCTACCTATTATTACTGCAACTATTATACACTACTCTAATCAATTGTTCCTCAAACCTTCTCTCCAGAACCAAAACTCATGGTCATTACCAAAACCACAGAAGTTACACAGAACCCCACCAAACTCACAACTCTGCTACGTTACGCAAAAACTCACCAAAATCACAACAATATATGCTCAAATTCATCAATAGCAGCAAAAATCATAAACATAACAATATACTCATCTTGTTCATCAAATCCCTATGGGGTTAAGGAATCCCCTCTACCCAATTCATGTAAAATACCAATCCCAATCAGTTCTTCCCCCCTTACCTCGATCAATTGCTCAGATTGTTGAAGAACTCTGAAGAATGGATAGCCCTAGCCTTGCTTCTCTCCTTCCTTGTTCTTCCTTCTCAATCTTTCTCTAAAACTGATTTATCGTGTTCTCCCCTCCTCTTTAGCCCAAAACCCTCCTTATATTTCTAAATCCTTATTTCACTTATTCTATCCACTAATAATACAAATAATAATAATAATAATAATAATAATAATAATAATAATAATAATAATAATATTACTATTAATTATTAAATTATCATCATTATTATTTATTAATTATATTATCTTAATATTAAACTCTATAGCTTATTAAATAATCCCTATAAATTAAGGACACCCACCAACGCGCTCAGGCACACCCCCACCTAAGGACACACCAAAATAAAATAACACCAAAAAGACTAAATAATTAAAATGGGTGTTACAACTCTCCCCCACTTTAATTATTTTCGTCCTCAAAAATTACCTGATGGAAACAATTCCGGATACGCTTCCCGCATCCTGCTTTCCAATTCTCGAGTCACACTACCTCCTGCAGCACCTCCCCGAACCACTTTCACCAAAGATATCTCCTTCCTTCGGAGTTGTTTCATCTTACGATCTTCGATCCTCAACGGCATCGTCTCAACGGTAAGGTTCTCCTAGACTTGAACTTCATCTCTCTGAATTACATGAGATGGATCCGAGACATACTTTTGAAGTTGCGACACATGAAACACGTCATGCAAATTCGACAGTTCAGGCGGTAACGCCACCCTATAAGCTACAACACCAATTCTCTGCAAAATCTGATATGGTCCAATAAACTTAGGATCCAACTTCTTGGACTTCAACGCACGACCCACACCAGTCACTGGGTTAACTCTTAGGAATACGTGATCACCTTCACTGAATTCCAGTTCTTTTCTTTGGTTATCATGATAACTTTTCTGCCTACTCTGAGACGCTTTCATTCTCTCACGAATCATCTGAATGGTCTCAGTAGTTTGCCGCACAATTTCTGGTCCCAATACCACATTCTCACCTATTTCATACCAACACAGAGGAGTTCTGCATCTTCTACCATGTAAAGCTTCAAACGGTGCCATCCCGATACTAGAATGGTAATTGTTGTTGTACGTGAACTCGATCAACGGTAAATAAGTATCCCACGCACCACCCTTTTCCAACACACAAGCTCTTAGCAAATCCTCCAGCGACTGAATAGTCCTCTCTGACTGACCATCGGTTTGCGGATGGTAAGCTGAACTCAGCTTCAACTTAGTACCCAAAGCTTCCTGTAAACTCCTCCAAAATTCTGAAGTAAACCTCAGATCTCTATCAGACACGATACTCGAAGGAACACCATGTAGCTTCACAATTACCCGAATATAAATCTCTGTCAGCTTCACCAATGGAAAACTGATATTAATCGGCACAAAATATGCAGACTTCGTAAGTCGATCCACAATTACCTAAATAGCATCAAATCCTCTCGCCGTATTCGGAAAACCCGTAACAAAATCCATGGTTATACAATCCCATTTCCAAACCGGAACTTCCAACGGTTGCATCATTCTAGAGGGTCTCTGATGTTCCACTTTCGACTTCTTACATATCAAACAGGCGTAAACAAATTGAGCTATATCTCTTTTCATATCGGACCATCAAAATAACTTCTTTAAATCGTGGTACATCTTCGTAGCTCCCGGATGGATACTCAAACTACTACGATGTCCTTCACTCAGAATTGACTTTTTCAGTTCATCATTATCCGGCACACAAATCCTGCCTCTGAATCTCAACACACCTGTACTATCCAACTCAAAATCACTACTGAAGTCACTTCCTACTCCAGGCATCAAATCCACTAACTTCACATCTAGCTTTTGGTTTTCCTTAATTATATCCAAGAAATCGTTGTTCACTTGCAACTTGCCCAACATCACACCATCTGCCGTTGTCTCACAAACCATGCTCAAATCTTTGAACTGCTCAATTAGTTCCATTTCCTTCACCATCAAAGCCGACATATGAATCATTTTTCTGCTCAAAGCATCAGCCACTACATTCGCCTTTCTTGGATGATAACTCAAGCTGAAATCGTAATCCTTCAAGAATTCCAACCATCTTCTCTGTCTCATATTTAGCTCTTTCTGATCGAACAGATATTTCAGACTCTTATGATCACTAAACACCTCAAATCTTGAACCATACAAATAGTGCCTCCAGATCTTTAACACAAAAACTATCGCATCCAATTCAAGGTCATGAGTAGGGTAATTCCTTTCATGCACCCTCAATTGCCGCGAAGCATATGCCACCACCTTACTATTCTGCATAAGAACTCCGCCTAATCCCATCTTAGACGCATCACAGTACACCACAAAAGGTTCACTCAAAGTCGGCAACACTAACACCGGTGCCGTAGTTAACTTCTTCTTCAGTTCTTCAAATCTTTCTTCACTAGCAACATCCCACACAAAAACTTGATCCTTTCTCGTCAACTGAGTCAATGGCAACGCCAAATTAGAAAACCCCTCAATAAACCTTCAGTAATATCCTGCCAAACCCAAAAAGCTTCTAATCTCCGTCGCTGTCTTTGGCGGTTCCCACTGCAACACAACACTCACTTTCGATGGGTCCACCGCTAAACCATCACCGGATATTACGTGGCCCAAGAAACTCATTGTCTTTAACCAAAACTCACACTTCGATAGTTTAGCAAACAGCTTATTATCCTTCAACACCTGCAAAGCAATTCTCAAATGTCCTGCATGCTCTTCATCAGACTTAGAATAAATCAGTATATCATCAATAAACACAACAGTAAACTGATCCAAATAAGAATGGAAGATTCGGTTCATATACTCCATAAATACTCCTGGCGCATTAGTCACTCCAAAAGGCATTACAACATATTCGTAATGTCCATATCTGGTTCTAAATTCCGTCTTCTGAATATCACCTTCTTTCACTCCAATCTGATGGTAACCCGACCTCAAGTCAATTTTGTTGAACACACAAGCTCCCACCAATTGATCCATCAAATCATCAATCCTTGGAAGGGGATATTTATTCTTAATGGTCACTTTATTCAACTGACGGTAATCGATGCACAAACGCATACTACCACCTTTCTTCTTTACCAACAGCACTGGAGCTCCCCACGGTGACACACTCGGTCTGATAAACTTTCTATCCAACAATTCTCCAATCTGAGATTTCAATTCAGCCAATTCCACTGCTGACATCCTGTACGGCTCCATAGATATAGGTCTCGTACCACGAAAAAGATCAATGCTAAATTCAACTTCTCTCGTCGGAGGTAATTCTGTAATATCATCAGGGAACACTTCGGGAAATTCATTCACCATCGTCAACTCTTTCATTGACGTCTTGCTGTCAACAGATAATGATGCAAATAAAGCAAACATTTTAGCTTCGCCCTCCAACAAGGTCTTCAATTCCTTATTAGACAAGGAATCTGCCAATGCTTCCTCTTCTGGAGTAAGGAACAACAACACCTTTCCAAAACAATCGATGTAAACTCGGTTGAACTCCAACCAGTTCATACCCAGAATAATATCCAAATTACCAAGTGGCAAACAAATCAGATCTACCCCAAAGTCTCTACCGAAAATAGTCAGTGGACACTTCAAACACACCAAAGAAGTAGTCATTGAACCAATAGAGGGAGTTTCAATAGTCATTCGTCACTCAAGAGTAGACGGCACCAATCCTAATCTCTTCACACAATCAACAGAAATGAACGAGTGGGTTGCACCCGTGTCAATCATAGCAGTCAAAGGAATATTATTGATGAAACAAGTACCTTTGATGGAATGCTCTTCACTGGAAGATTGAGTTCCTACCACCGCAAATACCTTACCGCTGGCCTGAGACGCCTGAGACTTCTTTGGCTTCTCGCAATGTTTACTGATATGACCTTACCACAGTTATAGCAGGTAGGCATGGTGGCCCTGAAATCCGCTATCACATGGCTTGGCTTACCACACTTGAAATACTTCTTCACCTCATTAGGACACTCATTAGCACGACGACCCACGCCACCGCACCGAAAACATTTCAAATCAGTAGATGTTTTCCCTTCTCTGGGCTTCTTATCAGCAGCAGCCTTATGTTTTCCCTTATCAGCAGGAACACTGTAAGGAGTACCACCAAATCTCTGCTTACCTTTACGGTCATTCACAGCCTTATAATGTGTAATTCTGGCCCGGTTATCATTATAATAAATCATGCTTCTGCTTACCAGCTCTGGATAATTCCTGATCTTCTGACAAGCGATCCCCAGCTTGACTTCCGGATGCAGCCCATTTTCAAACTTCAAACACTTAGAAGTCATTGTCGCCTCAGTATTGTAATGAGGATAATACTGCACCTGCTCTTCAAACTTAGCAGCATACTCTGCTACAGTCAGATTACCCTGCTTTAGCTCCAGAAACTCTCCTTAGCGCTTCGTATATCTTCCGAAAAATACTTTTCCAGAAAACCAGTTCGAACCACATCCCAAGTAATTGCAGCTCCTGCAGTCTCCAATCTCTGGCGACTGTTGTCCCACCAAGCCTCAGCTTCACCTTCCAGCATGTGAGTACCAAACTTCACTTTTTGCTCATCACTACAACCCATTGTTCTGAAAATTTTCTCAATTGCCTTCAACCACTTCTGTGCAGCTTCAGGGTGCAAAATTCCTCCTTCAAACGTCGGTGGCTTGTTACTCCGAAACTATGCCAAATCTCTGAATTGCGCACTCGCAGCTTGGTTCTGATTAGCAACCACCTGCGCATTCGCTTGCATAGCTGCAGCCAAAGCAACATCATTCCTTCCTGCCATACTGCTCAACCATAACAACACCAGGTTAAAAGGTATACAATCTTTATCCTAAGAACAGACTCAACTACTACACTAAACGGACGGACCAACCTGCTCTGATACCAATTGTAACACTCCACTTCCCAAAATTAAATAAAATACAATTATTTCAAATAAATATCAGAGTTTCTCTTACAAGTGGGATATCATATCAAATAATTCAACATAAATCTTCATTAGTTGGTTTTCAAAATAAACAGCGAAAATAATCATTAATCCAATATTCTCGGCCATCTGCCCAATTTACATAAAATTATTCATTAATAAGTTCACCAAGTACGATACATCACAGGAGTAAAGCAAGTTCAACATAAAACAAATAAACACTCAAGTCTCTTGCTACATATCAGAGCATCCTAAGACTCGACTCGCACACCATTATCCAAGCTAGCTAAGTACCTGGATTATCTGTACCTCCGAAGAAGTACAGACCACAACAACAACAAAGGGGTGTGAAAACATGATCAAAATTATCGGTAATAAGATAAATGAAATAAAGGTAGCAATCATATAAAATATCACCCAACATGCATCAACCACGACCTACTATCCAATCATCAAACACAACACACAATAATGCAAATATGCAACTCAACACCATGCATGCGGTACCGACTCGTTGGTTCATTCAATTGAACCCAGGATAGATCACATACACCCCTCCTTAGTAATGATTTATCCCCACCATTCTCCATAAAGGAGTACGGATGAATCGCATACACTCCTCCTGAGCAACGATTTCATCCCACCATAACATCATGATATGCACGACACCAAATGCTCAACAAATAACTCAAGCACACTAAGTGCACACGATCCTCCTGATCACATCACCATACATCATATTTATATTATACACCAATTAATCATATCAATTAAATCAAATATCATAGGAATTAATATTCTAAGACCCAGTATACACTCTTCACCACCAAACATCATCCTTATATCCATCATAACCAAAGGGATCCTACCAAACATAAGCATTGGTTGGAAACCACAAAAATCAAACAATGTTGTCACGCTCGCCACCCTGCTCGCTTAGCGAGGCTCTAGCAAACGTTCGCTACCTGCTCGCCTAACGAATATGCTAGCTAAGGCAGACAGTGGCTACTGGAAGTGTTTGCTACCTAGCTCGCCTAGCGAGTCCCTAGCGAATGCTTGCTACCCTGCTCGCTTAGCGAACCTGCTAGCGAGCGTCTGCGATACTCCAAACCCTCACTGTCCAAAATGTCACTTTGATTAATTCCAAGCTTATCATTCTTCATCCATCTTCTACCTATTATTACTACAACTATTATACAATACTCTAATCAATTGTTCCTCAAACCTTCTCTCCAGAACCAAAACTCATGGTCATTACCAAAACCACAGAAGTTACACAGAACCCTACCAAACTTACAATTCTGCTACGTTACGCAGAAACTCACCAAAATCACAACAATATATGCCCAAACTCATCAATAGCAGCAAAAATCATAAACATAACAATATACTCATCTTGTTCATCAAATCCCTATGGGGTTAAGGAATCCCCTCTACCCAATTCATGTAAAATACCAATCCCAATCAGTTTCTCTCCCCTTACCTCGATTAATTGCTCAGATTGTTGAAGAACTCTGAAGAATGGGTAGCCCTAGCCTTGCTTCTCTCCTTCCTTGTTCTTCCTTCTCAATCTTTCTCTAAAACTGATTTATCGTGTTCTCCCCTCCTCTTTACCCCAAAACCCTCCTTATATTTCTAAATCCTTATTTCACTTATTCCATCCACTAATAATACAAATAATAATAATAATAATAATAATATTACTACTAATTATTAAATTATCATCATTATTAATTATATTATCTTAATATTAAACTCTATAGCTTATTAAATAATCCCTATAAATTAAGGACACCCACCAACGCGCTCAGACACACCCCCACCTAAGGACACACCAAAATAAAATAACACCAAAAAGACTAAATAATTAAAATGAGTGTTACACTCTACACATAAAGAAAATAAGGATTATGTTCTAAGATTTGGAACTTAAGCCAAATGTCTTTATAGGTTCCAAAAATGCCCATGTGAGTAAGATCACTGGTTCATAATCTATTGCTTGACTCTGATAAAGTCAAATTTAGTCTTAAATATGCATGTCTGAAGATATGCCAATATTCCTCTGAGGAAATAGCTTCTGATGTACTTGACAAAAGAGAAAATCACCAGAACCTTTGAAGATCTTCGAATCTCATAAGTACCTTTGGTGTTTTCTGAAATGGGATAAGGTAACTAGAGGTAAGTCAAATTGTCTCACTCAGGATCTCTTTTGATTTTTTGTGGTAATCAAGTGTTGCATGCATGGCTCTAATGTAAGACAGTTGTCTTATATTTAGCCACCTGATCGATTGAGGTGACCTATTGGGGATACTATTTCGTGATTTAAGAGAAAATCATTTCATTTCACCTCCCTTGTCAAATTGAATATTTTCAAATTCTTTTAATTATTATTTTCTCTATTTAAACCCACGATGCACTCACTTATCACATACTATGCAATTTATTCTCACAACCCACACTTGAAAGTTTTCATCCTTCACACACTCTCTCTCCTACCCTTAAACCCTAACCATGGCTGACCAGCAACATCATCAACAAAAGCTACTACAACAACATTTAGATCAACATTTTCAGTCTTCTCAAAAGGAAGTTACTATGATGGAAGGCATCCCTGAAATTTTTTTATTTACTCCAGTGGATTAGCTAGATGTTCTCAATGAAACTATTATAGATTTTGATAATCTAGAGCGAAATATGTTTGATCTCTCTGGTGTTGTTGCAACCCAAGGATGGGAAGTATACTTTAACAGGTTAAAGGGACCAATTTATCTGGCACTGGTAAATATTTTTGGATTCATGCAGAAGTTCAGGTCTTCTCAAGTGTTCTGGGTCAGAATATTCAAATTTCAGGGAAATTCATAACCAAGCTCCTGAATCATGATGGGTCTGTGTAATACCCCAAATTTTGCCGTAAGATTTGTCGTCGCATTTCATTGCATTTTTATTGCATTTAATCAATTACTAACAAATTTGTGTAGTCGTTTGACTTTTTGCAGGTAAATATCATATGACATGTATTTTTTTCTAAAAAGTAAAAATTACACAATTGGCAAGAGGACATGTGTAAGGAGTTGTGAGTGTGAGAGGTTGAGAGTTTGAATCTCACCTTAGCCACTTTTTGTTTTTTATTATTTTTACTCTAAATGTTTCTATCTCTCATTAAAAAATAACAAAAATAGTTTTTTATTATTATTTAATTATTATTTTCGTATTTTAATTAAATCATTTTTTAAAATATTATTTTTTTCACTTTTTTCTAAATTATTCATAAAAATATCCAAAAAATCATAAAATAAAAAATATTAGAAAATATTTTGTTCTTTTTATAATATTTTTGATTTTAGGAATCAATAGGATTATTAGTTTTTATTTTAAGTTTATTTTAATTATTTTAAATTATTTAAATTTTATTTTTTCTTAACTAATTATTTAGTTTGGGCTTTAAAATGGGATTTAGGGACATTATTGACAATTTGGTGTTAACCCTAATTTGTTCCCTATATATACATGTGTTGCTTTGTTGAAAATGGGGTCAGAAGGTTTTCTTCAGAAAAGAGGAGAGAGAAAGGGAAAAACAAAAGAGATTCTCAGAGAAGAAAGGCGGTCATTCCCACAACTCGTCAGAAGGATTGGAGCTCTCTAGTGTTCCCTTATTCAAACCTTTTTCACATTTATCGAAGCAAACCTCCGCTTCGTAGGTTAAATTACTAAATCTTTTGCCTTTTCATGTTTATGTGCATATTTTGCCATGTTAATGTGTTTAGGTCCGTTAAATTACTAAACCTTTTGCTTTTTCATGTTTATGTGTATATTTTGCCATGTTAATCTTCATATGTGTTTAGGTCCGTAGATTTTAATATCAAAATCCTTTTTTAACAAAACCTTTTTTTTTAAAATCAAAACCTTTTTTTTTTATTTATTATTAAAACCTTTTTTTAAGACCTTTTTTAAAACTGAAAAACCTTTTTGTTCCCAAAAACCTTTTCCCAAAAAAACTGAAAAGTCTTTTCCCAAAAAAACTGAAAAGCCTTTTTTTGGATGAAAAGCCTTTTTTGTTCTAAAAAAAACTGAAAAGACTTTTCCTCCAAAAAAAAAAATTTTTTTTTTATAATTTAAACTTAATTTTTTTTTATAATTTTAACTTAAATATTTTTTATTAAAAAATTAAAACCTTTTTTTTTATAATTAAAATATTAAAAAATTAAAACCTTTTCGTAAGGAACTCCTGATGTTTGATGTTTGTCGTGTCATTTTATATACCTTTTATTACTTTTCTTTCTTTGGGCATTTCATGTGCATGCTCGAGGTTGAGATGTGCTTGTGGTGGCCACAGCCCCACACTATTTTCCTCCCTCACTTCATTCTAAGTGTCATTACATATTTTCATATTCTTCATGTTTTCAGAAATGTTTCTTTATACCCTCTGCCTTTATTACTTTTCTTATTTATGTACCTTAATTATTCCTCCATATAATGATTTGTCATATTTTCACATTTTTTTACAGTTTTATCCTTCCGAAGGATTAGGTCCAGCCTTTTGGCCGTCGAGTCAATAGCCTTACCCCTTTAATGGATCAAACCCTGTTTAGCCTAGGTGTCCCGCCGTGGGCAAAATTGCTTTTATCCTAGTGTTAGGCCAAAAGAGTCGCCATACTCTGTTTTAAGGTCTTCCGCCGTGGAATCCCTAATTTAACCCTATTTTAATTTTAATTAACATTTTTTTAACATAGAGATTGGAGTCTCTGAACAAACCTTGGCCACAGTCAAGACATCTCTAACCTCCCTTTTGAGGGGAACTACAGTTACTCTGATTTCATTCCCGTAAGGATATGTAGGCACAAGATGCGATGTCTTGCCGAGTAAACTTAGAATTAACCCCTAGGTCTTTTTTAATTTTCAATCCTTTGTATATACCCTAAAGCAAAATACTTAATGAAATAAATAAAAAAAATAAACAAAAGGTTCCCGTAGAGTACTACAGAAGTTTAGGGTGCTAATACCTTCCCTAAATTTAACCAACCCCCGAACCTTAGATCTCTCCCTTTTAGGTTTTTCCTTTCTTTAACCTTTCCTTCGGATAAATCAAAGACCGGTTGTAAATGAATTAAGATTCAAGTTAATCAATAGCTTGACATCCAAATTTCACCGCAATAGAAAATGGCGACTTCACTGGGGAGTCCTAACTATTGAGGGTTATCCCTATTTTGTTTATTTTTCTTTATATATTTGTTTTATTATATATTTTGCTCACTTGTATGTATATATTGGGGTACCTTACTTGGAGTTACTGTGTTGTGAGATAAGTCCTACACCCGAACTTGAGCGACCTTATGATAGGATGGCTGATATATTCGACGGGGCTTATAGGGAGTGAGTCCCGACTAAGCTAAATCGAGAATCACCGCTCAGTTGAGACACTTTCGAAAATGGTTCGGTTGATCGAGTGTAGTCGTGAAAACTTTTACCGTTATCGATTGGAGTCTGTGATACTGGGAACCGTAGTACCTTTACACCATCTTGACCTTATATAGGACGTAGTGCGGGAACTATATGGGAGTAGTCCTACAATGGTTGCTACGCGATGCTACACTTAAAAGAGGTTCTCTTGAGAATATTATTGACCCTCGAGTCAGTCGGGAAGTCGATAATATCCGAAAGATGGACTGATGACTTTGGGCACTGATTTAGAACCCTTGTTCTGCAGGTACAATCAACCTATAGTACAAACCTCTTTGGGAAGGGTAGACCTTGACTCCATTCATTGTTCCTCTAACTTAGGACCTTTTGTTTGCTTATGTGTATTTGTGCTTCGCATCCATAAAGCATCATATCATTTCTAGTTTCAAGGAATTCAGCAGTCCTTTGCAAATTCGAAAAGCCTTACATTTTAAAGTCTAAAATTTTTTTCCAACTTTCTTAAAAAAGCAATATTCGCAATCGACCGTTGAAATTCTTGAAACCATTGCATGGCATCAGCATCACATTTTTGCATTGCATTTATCCCCCAGTTTCTCCTTCTTGGTCCTATCGTCTTCTAGTGTACCTTTGAGTCGTCAAGCTGATTCCTCGACACAGATATCAGACCAGAAACGGAACAGGAGTCACTTTGATCCTATTCTCATGACTTACACAGAGCTATATCCTGACTTAGTCCGGCAAGGACTGATTACTACAAAGGCTTTACCACCTCCGGCTGGATTTAGGGCTGATCTCCATTGTGCTTTCCATGAGGGTGCCCCAGGCCATGACTTGGAGCATTGTTTTGCATTGAAGGCTAGAGTATGTGAATTGGTTAGAACTGGAATACTTGATTTTACAGACAGTCATCCGGATGTTCAGAAAAATCCCTTGCTAGTACATCAGAAATGAAGTTTTGTCACTAGGCCTTTTGTTTCTCGTTGTTTGCACTTTCCTTATTTTGTTTAAGTTGTTTGCTTTTAATTATGTTTGTACTTTCATTAATGAAATAAGCATTGCGACTTTTGATTCAATTCATTTCCGTCCATTTATTTGCATCTTTATGCTTTATTTTTCAAATGTTTACTTCTTGTCCAAAATTTTGATATGCTAAGATTGGAGGGAGGATGATGAAAATGTTATACCCATAACTGCTGTCAGTATGCTTTCAATTAAACCTTGTTGACGATGTAAGGCATTGTTTCAATTCCCAAACACTGGAGAAATAAGGAAGTTAATCCCTCGTCACCCCCTTCGGGCCTAGAAGTTGGAGTTTCTTTCGTTACAAAAAACCCACAATTTTAACCTTGGGATGGGTAGTTCTCAGTTAACTTGGTTGTGTGTTCATACGATACACCTTTCATTAACAAATTTTCCTTCGCACACGTCAAATAAGTGTCGAAGATGTTTTCTAATCAAAAGGTCGATGATGGTTCACCGTAATCATTAAAATCAAACAGTCACTTTCCTTCACACAAAAAATAATATAAAAAAAGCAAAAGAAGCCCGCTAAGTCAAAACCTATGAAGGAGACTTAGGCAAAACTGGGGCATCCCGCTGACTGTAAACTCTAAAATAAACAGTTTAGGCAAAATTTAGGGATAATACAAAGAGATTTTTAAATCCTTATCTTAAAAATCCTCAATGTCAAAACAATCAAATGTTATAGGGGAGTAGTGACTGCCTTTTCATAGGTCCCTTTGACTTCTGAATCATCACTGCTACGATCAATGAAATCCCTAACTTATGGGAACCTGAATGCATAGTATGAGTTAACTGAGCATAGGACTGAAGATCATCACGTAGATTGGGTGGGTACAAATAAATTTTGAGCCTTTATCTTTTGTTTCATAAACCGTGAACCAGGCCACGTTACAACCCTCAAAAGACCTAACTGAAACAAGGTTATTTTGAAAGTGTACTACAACAAGGTTGCGTAACCTGACTCCAAAAGATCCTTGCGAATCATTTATTTTGGCAATACACTTTTATTTTAAACTTTGAATGTCTTGAACCGCCTTGTTCTGACTAACGACTCATGTATTTTCCATCTTTCAAAAATAATTTTTCAAAAATCGCATGAACTT
Organism: Lathyrus sativus; assembly: GCA_963859935.3. Taxonomy (NCBI): domain Eukaryota; kingdom Viridiplantae; phylum Streptophyta; class Magnoliopsida; order Fabales; family Fabaceae; genus Lathyrus; species Lathyrus sativus. Next base: position 520,205,647 of record OZ012740.1, on the reverse strand, counting down.
TGCATTACCATGTTTGTATGAATATTTTTGTTTGCAAACTGGCTTTCCTCTAAGGAATTTTCAAACAATGAGAAACTTGGTCAAGTGATCTTATCAGGGGCAAGTTCCTTTTACATCCTGTCAAAGAATCAGTTCAAGATTTGTTCAAGGCAATATCTTTTCAGATTTGGTTTATCCAGAGAATTGTTCAAGACTCAGACTGGGGCAAGCCCTCCGAGGATACAGCAAAACAGTCGATTCCACGAATCAGACAGCTGAAGCAATTATCAATTCATTTGACCTGGGGCAGTTTACTTGCATAATCCCCAAGCAGTTATTCATCATTCCTACAGTGACTATCAACTTGATACAGTTTAACAGAATGACAGTGATCTCCGTGTTGAGGAATCAGTCCTCCAGTTTTGTCATCTCACCGAAAGAGTCGAGCCTTGTCGTCGATGTCTGCATTTGCATTTGATCATATGTCATGGCATAATTCCTATACATGTGCACATCTTGGGTGCTTTACTCCCCATTTACATTTCTATCTTGGGTGCTTTATTCCCCATTTACATTTCTATCTTGGGTGCTTTATTCCCCATTTACCTCTCTATCTTGGGTGCTTTACTCCCCATTTACCTTTCTATCTTGGGTGCTTTATTCCCCATTTACCTCTCTATCTTGGGTGCTTTACTCCCCATTTACATTTTTATCTTGGGTGCTTTACTCCCCATTTACATTTTTATCTTGGGTGCTTTACTCCCCATTTACATTTCTATCCTGGGTGCTTTACTCCCCATTTACATGTCTATCTTGGGTGCTTTACTCCCCACTTACCTTCTATCCTTGGGTGTTTTATCCCCCATGTACCTTTATCCCGGGTGTTTTATTCCCCGTTTACCAGATATTCCTGGGTTTACCTAACATCATGGTGTTTTACCCCCATTTACTTTTTTTTTTCTCCCTGAGGTCGTGTTTTACTCGTGTCTTACCTTGTGGGCAAAATTTATTTACTTGGCATCATGGGTGTTTTATCCCCATTTGCGTTTTTCTCCTGAGCTCGTGTTTTACCCGCGTCTTACCTTACGGACAATTTCTAATTTACTTGGCACCTATCAACAATTCTGTGTCGTGTCAATCCGACGTTCTTCCAGATATGACATGTCTTCTTCCCTAGTGCAATTCCTCGATGGGTCGTCCCCTGTGACGTTGTTTCGTCTGTATCCGTGCATTTGTCATTTTCCTCATACGCATCATATCAGATTCATATCATATTTAGCATTATAGTTCGTTTTGTTTTGTCCATATCATTGCATAGCACTGCGTCTAAAGGCAAAATTTTCGGTTATCTGTATTTAAATCCCTCCACCATGATTTCTCGAGTCTCCGTTGCTCAAATCACTCGGTGAAGTTATTTAAATAGGGGCAACTGTAATACCCCAAATTTTGCCCTAAGATTTGTCGTCGCATTTCATTGCATTTTTATTGCATTTAATCAATTACTAACAAATTTGTGTAGTCGTTTGACTTTTTGCAGGTAAATATCATATGGCATGTATTTTTTTCTAAAAAGTAAAAATTACACAATTGGCAAGAGGACATGTGTAAGGAGTTGTGAGTGTGAGAGGTTGAGAGTTCGAATCTCACCTTAGTCACTTTTTGTTTTTTATTATTTTTACTCTAAATGTTTCTATCTCTCATTAAAAAATAACAAAAATAGTTTTTTATTATTATTTAATTATTATTTTCGTATTTTAATTAAATCATTTTTTAAAATATTATTTTTTTCACTTTTTTCTAAATTATTCATAAAAATATCCAAAAAATCATAAAATAAAAAATATTAGAAAATATTTTGTTCTTTTTATAATATTTTTGATTTTAGGAATCAATAGGATTATTAGTTTTTATTTTAAGTTTATTTTAATTATTTTAAATTATTTAAATTTTATTTTTTTCTTAACTAATTATTTAGTTTGGGCTTTAAAATGGGATTTAGGGACATTATTGACAATTTGGTGTTAACCCTAATTTGTTCCCTATATATACATGTGTTGCTTTGTTGAAAATGGGGTCAGAAGGTTTTCTTCAGAAAAGAGGAGAGAGAAAGGGAAAAACAAAGGAGATTCTCAGAGAAGAAAGGCGGTCATTCCCACAACTCGTCAGAAGGATTGGAGCTCTCTAGTGTTCCCTTATTCAAACCTTTTTCACATTTATCGAAACAAACCTCCGCTTCGTAGGTTAAATTACTAAATCTTTTGCCTTTTCATGTTTATGTGCATATTTTGCCATGTTAATGTGTTTAGGTCCGTTAAATTACTAAACCTTTTGCTTTTTCATGTTTATGTACATATTTTGCCATGTTAATCTCCATATGTGTTTAGGTCCGTAGATTTTAATATCAAAATCCTTTTTTAACAAAACCTTTTTTTTTAAAATCAAAACCCTTTTTTTTTTTTATTATTAAAACCTTTTTTTTAAGACCTTTTTTAAAACTGAAAAGCCTTTTTGTTCCCAAAAACCTTTTCCCAAAAAAACTGAAAAGCCTTTTTTTGGATGAAAAGCCTTTTTTGTTCTAAAAAAAACTGAAAAGACTTTTCCTCCAAAAAAAAAACTTTTTTTTTATAATTTAAACTTAATTTTTTTTTTATAATTTTAACTTAAATATTTTTTATTAAAAAATTAAAACCTTTTTTTTTATAATTAAAATATTAAAAAATTAAAACCTTTTCGTAAGGAACTCCTGATGTTTGATGTTTGTCGTGTCATTTTATGTACCTTTTATTACTTTTCTTTCTTTGGGCATTTCATGTGCATGCTCGAGGTTGAGATGTGCTTGTGGTGGCCACAGCCCCACACTATTTTCCTCCCTCACTTCATTCTAAGTGTCATTACATATTTTCATATTCTTCATGTTTTCAGAAATGTTTCTTTATACCCTCTGCCTTTATTACTTTTCTTATTTCTGTACCTTAATTATTCCTCCATATAATGATTTGTCATATTTTCACATTTTTTTACAGTTTTATCCTTCCGAAGGATTAGGTCCAGCCTTTTGGCCGCCGAGTCAATAGCCTTACCCCTTTAATGGATCAAACCCTGTTTAGCCTAGGTGTCCCGCCGTGGGCAAAATTGCTTTTATCCTAGTGTTAGGCCAAAAGAGTCGTCGTACTCTGTTTTAAGGTCTTCCGCCGTGGAATCCCTAATTTAACCCTATTTTAATTTTAATTAACATTTTTTTAACATAGAGATTGGAGTCTCTGAACAAACCTTGGCCACAGTCAAGACATCTCTAACCTCCCTTTTGAGGGGAACTACAGTTACTCTGATTCCATTCCCGTAAGGATATGTAGGCACAAGATGCGATGTCTTGCCGAGTAAACTTAGAATTAACCCCTAGGTCTTTTTTAATTTTCAATCCTTTGTACATACCCTAAAGCAAAATACTTAATGAAATAAATAAAAAAAATAAACAAAAGGTTCCCGTAGAGTACTACGGAAGTTTAGGGTGCTAATACCTTCCCTAAATTTAACCAACCCCCGAACCTTAGATCTCTCCCTTTTAGGTTTTTCCTTTCTTTAACCTTTCCTTCGGATAAATCAAAGACCGGTTGTAAATGAATTAAGATTCAAGTTAATCAATAGCTTGACATCCAAATTTCACCGCAACAGTCTGGAAAAAGAGTTTATCAATTATTCAAAAAAGGGGAAATGAATGAATTTTTGGCTACCGTCTTTCAAAAAGGATCAGATTCAGGCGTCAAGAATCTTAAGTCTAAGTCAAGTATTTGGGCCAAAATTATCTTGGGGTGCATTCATCATCGTCCTTTTGGCAACTATGTGTCGTAATTGCGAAAAAGGAGTCGGCGGAAACAAATAGAATAGTCGTCACCGAATGTTATTTATCCCAAAGAGAGGAAAAAGAAACAATTGAAGAAAACCTGAAGAACGGGAGAAGGCAATGTCATCGCAACCAAATCTTGGGTTCGGGAGTCGGTTACACAAGGGGAAGGTATGAGCACCCCTCACGTCCGTTGTACTCAACGGGATCCACGCTTGTTGTCTAATCTATGGGTGAAAGTTATCAAAAAGCTACTGCTAAATAGGGGTGAAGAGAAAGAACAGACTCGATAGGACATCACCGCCCTATGCTTACGTATTCCCTCGTGCAATGGGAAATTCAGAGTCAACGTAGTTCGGGAAACGACGGGTGATGGGGGGAAGGTTGCTCGCCAAGACATCGCCGTCTTGTGCCTACGTATCCTCATTTGGTATGAGAAATTAGAGCAAATGCAGTTCGGGTAGACCAGACCACTGGTTGGTTAAGTATTTTTTATGAGCAACGTTAAATCTCCATTCCAGCAGTTAGGGACGATGCTTGTTTGCGATAGAACGGAAAAAAAGCGTACTTTTTTCTGAAAATGAGGTTTGAAACAATCCCGAAGGATAAAAGGTTTGAGTTTAGTTTGTGAGTTTTAGTGAAGTGGATTGAGTTAGTTTGAGATTCACGTCGCACTAAAGACTATGGCACGAGGGCGAATGCGTCGCATATCCCCCAAAGGGCATACACTAAACACTCTATATAAGCAAGGAGAAACCCCTTACTCATCATTCCCCATGTACTTAAGGCTCGTAGCGCACGATGTTTGTCATTCTTTATTAAGTATCTTGAAGAAAATTTGAGGTGAGAAGAGAGAGACGCACACAAAGACCTAGGGGAAACTGAACCCTAATTGTTGTCATGCAATGTGGCTCTAAGGTCAGGATTAGAAGGGAAATGAACCTAATATTGTCATGCTTGGATTGAAAGTTTAATGTCTCTCCTACCCCTAACTTAATCGGAAATTAAGTCCGACTAGGAATCCTACGGGAACATGTGAATATAGGAGGTAAACAACAAGTAAACACGAAGCGACGCAATCACAGACAACTCAAGTTTTAAACTCAGGAAATATTTACAGAAAATAAGCACAAGCATTTATAGACGCACTCAAGAATTAATTGAAATTAAAAAGAGTTGGAGGGGTTAGTTAAGTTAAAAGTCTAATTAGTCAAAACTAAATCTAAATTCTAACTAACTAAAATCTATAATTAATAAAAAAAACCTAAAGATAAACCTAAATTGATCAAGGTTAAACCTAAACTAATCTAAATAACAAACTAGTCTATATTAAGATAAATTCTAAAATTAAAAACTAATTCTAAATATAATCCTATGATATTTTGAAACTAAACCAATATAATTTCTAAGGTTAACTAAATTCTAAATAATTAAATTAAGTCTTAATTTAAAATTATTAAACTCAAATATAAAACTAAAGTTAATTAAGGTCTAATTCTAAACAAAAATAATTCTAACAGTTAATTAAAACTAAAATTATAATCTAGAAAACTAAATAATTAATTAGAACTTAATTAACCTAAATTAAATAAACAGGGGGTGCAGATCCGGTGACACATGAGAGGTGGGGGCGTCTGAGCCCGCCACGTGCCCACCATTTCCTCCAATGGATTAAACCCTCTTCATCTAATCCTTCATCTTCCCCAAATCCTCTCTTCTTCCAGCGAACAAATCTCTCTTCCCCATACACTTCTATTCTTCCCAAACAAACCTTCCTCTTCCCAACGTCTGCCTTCTCCTTCTTTCCAATAAAAAAAAACTTCCTCTTCCCAACCTACTTTATTCTTCTCCTATACTCTTCTCCTCTCTGAACTCAACGAAAAAAAACTTCTCCTCTCAAATTCTTATCCTTAAAAAGGACAAAACCCAATCGCGAAAACGTTATCCTCTCTCACTTCTAAACAAGAAAAAAAACGCTCCTCTCTCAAAGATTTTCATCAACGAAAACAACTCTCCTCTCTTAAAATCAATGGAACACCCTCACCAAAACAACATGTTCATGAGTTCCTCACGAACCCTAACCCTAACCTTAAGCTCGAACCCAGAAACGACCAAAAACCCCTTGAAGACGCAAGAAAACTAACCCTAAATGGATGAAACCTAACCCTAATGAAGAAAACCAAAACAGACAGAAACGCATCCACACACATACGGAAGCTAAGTTGTTACCTCCTTGACGTGTTCTCACTATTTGCTTCAAATTCTTCTTCTTTTCTCCCTTTTTAATCCTCTCGTGCTTTTTCTTTGGCATGTGTTAGAGCTCTAAAGGATTAGGGTTCCTTAAGCTTGGGTGTGGCGGCTTCAATATCCAAGTTCTCTGGTAAATTCATGAATCTCAAGAGCTTCTTATATACTAGTGGAATTAGGGTTTTCGGATCTGAATCTTTTGAAAAGAAAAACAATTACGGCAAGTTTGTTAATCACTTTCTTGATGTTTTCAAAATGTTCCTCCTTTTTCGTGATTTTGGTTTTTTTTTTACTGTCCATGAGTTTTTTTCAATGATGTTGTTAGTATTTTTCGGTTTGCAGGTTGCAGCAGGGTCCTTTTGGGGCAAGTTTGGTACAAGGTGTTGTTTGGTCCACAAATCCCATGAACGAAACAAGGTTATTGTTTAAATTGACCAAAAACAAACCAACTTTGTTTCTCATCTTTTCTTCAAATGAATCCAACGAAGCGATTCTGCTATTGTTGTAAGTTGATCTGCTACCACTTCCAGCAGCACCGTTGCTAGTAAGCCAAGGATCTGGCCAAAAAACACTAGAAACTCTTGGACCTTTGTAAAGAAGACAGAGAGTGTTGTCGATGTCGAAGAAGAGTTTGTAGAAACCAGATGAGAAATTTGTTTCGCTTCTAGATGAAATGAGTTTCGTGAATCTGGTGAGAGTTTGGTCTGGTAGAAATGTATATGTTGGGAAATTAAAGCTTTTCCATAGAGTGCTATTGATGGAACCGTTTGTGTTTAGTTCTTGAAGAACAAGGTTACCGGTTTCGTGTAAGAGTAACTGAAGCGGTTTTGATGAGGCGGTGTCTGTGAACCAAACGACAGATTGAGTTGCATTTGTTAAGACGAGGTTGCCGGTTTTGAGAATAGAAAGTGTTGAGCGTTTTTCGTTGACTGGTTGGTCACGATTTGCCATCCAAACAATGGTGGTGTTGTTGTTGTTGTTGTCAAGGTTTATCAGAGAGTGAAATTCCAAACAATCTTACGACCCTGTTCTTCTTTCTTCGTCACTATTTCGCTTCTTTTTTATTAAAATCTGTTAGGATAGTGTAAAACAAGTTGTTATGAATTTGTTAGGAAAATCTATTGTGAAGTTCTTCTTTGTAAAAGAAATGTTGTATTCTGTTTTGATTTGAAATGAAATTTTGTTGTGACTTTGTAATTTCTTTTCACTGTTATGCTGCTTTCTTTCCTTCATGTTGCATATGAACGTGACCCTTATTTTGGCCATTTGTTATTGTGAAGTAGAATCATCATTAGATATCTCCCCTCCATGTAACACCATTTTATATCCACTCTTTCGAAACAAAGATAACTGAACCAGTACCTTGGTTGCTTCGGTAATAGCAAGGAAATTGCATTTCTTATCATCACCATAGTAATGTTGTGCCACGACTTAGACTAACATTTCCAAATCCTATAATGCAGATAATCATAATGGATAAGGGAATGAATTAGGATCAACAGAGCCTGTAACATTTTGGTTAGGAGTACTATCAATTATATGTTCATTGATAGCTGTGATGATTCCCAAAACGGTTGTCATTGTTTCTGGTTCAATCTCTAAATCAAAAAACCGTTCAGGAAGAAACCATGTCAACCCATTGGCCAAAGATTCTAAAGAGTGCACGTCCTCTTTGTTCTGTCGAACCCATCTCTTATAAGCCTCCATAGCTCCAAAAACTTCAATAAACAAAACAAAGCGTTGATCTGTGCAAGGTTCTATAGCTCATGTATCGTTTCGTGAGAGGTGATTGAGATCTTGAAGAATGGACGGTTATGATTTTGGTGATGGCTTTGGTTATTGATTTGGTTTTAGTGGGAAGACAAAAGAGGGGTTTTGAATGGAACTAAATTCATTTAGGATAAAAAAAAATGGATGTTAGGATTGAATTAAATAAGTGGACTTAGAAAAATGGTCTAATGGAATGTATTTGTTGAATATGGGCTAGAAAAAATGGTTTAATGGTTTATGATGGGAACTATGGATATGGAATTAAGTGGGATACAAAAAAGAAGATAACAAAATGTCGCTTGCGCGAAAATAAGGTGCCGGCATGACAGAAGAGTCGCCACCGTGCGTTATTTATCCCTCAGAGCGGGAAAGGAAACGATCGGAAAAACCTGACGAATAAGGGTAAGACAAGGTCGTCGCAACCATTGTCTGGGTTCGGGAGTCGGTTACGCAAGGGGAAGGTATTAGCACCCCTCACGTCCGTCGTACTCGACGGGATCCTCGCTTGTTTGTTTACTTGGACGGGTTGGTTATAATCTATCTACCTATCAAGGCTGGCTGAAAAAGAAAAGAAAAAATGACTCGGCAAAGCGTCGCGCTTTATGCCTACGTATTCCCGTCTGGAACGAGAAATCAGAGTCAACGTAGTTCGGCTAACTACGGGGGAAGGTTGGGAAGGTTGCTCGCTAGGATATCGCATCCTATGCCTACGTACTTTCATCTGGTATGAAAGATCAGAGCAAACGTAGTTCGGGAAACTACGGGAAAAAAGGCTCAACTAGGAGGGAGACTATCAAGTCCTACTGTTATCATGCCATGGATTCATCCTATGGTTGAGGTTTGAACAGGGAACTCCTAGATGTTGTCATGCATAGGTTTCAACCTAAAAGTCTATCATCAAATCCTCATCAAAGGAAATGAGAGTCCTAAGGGATCATGTCAATGATACACAGAAACAGACAAAAGCATCAGCTTTAACGGTAAAATGCATGCAATGCAAGTGAGGGAGGAAATGTGTGTGGGGCTTCAGCCTCCGCAAGCTCATCTCAACCTCAAGCCAGTCATGAAATAACAGTAACCATACTGAAAGTAATCTACATGCTATCAAGCAATAACAACAAAAGAAATGAAGTGCCATCAGGCAAACAAAATACAAGCTTGAGAAAGAATCATCTACTCTCTAATCCTAACCCTAATCACAGAATCTGAATCAAATCTAATCAAAGCACTCAAGCAAAACCATAAACAAGAGAAATCAATCCCAGTCTTCAAGCTTCAGAACAAGCTTACCAAAGAAAGGGAGCTAAGCAAGCAGACTCATAGTGTCTTCCTCAGGAAAGCACTAGGAGGTGTATACTCAGGAGTCATATCCTATGTGGCTCAACCACTGTGATCAGTTTACATTCCTCCTCAGGAGAAATTAAACTCACAAGCAGGCTCCAACATCACTGGATATTTAGGAAATCCTATCTGAACTAGTGGAACTAAATGAACAGACTCATAGGACCTTCCTCAGGAAAGTACTAGGAGGCTTCCACTTAGGAGTTGTATCCCATGTGGCTCAACAACATGTGATCAGTTTACATTCCTCCTCAGGAGAAATTAAACTCACAAGTTGGCTCCAACATCATTGGATACTTGATAAATCCTAGATAAACTAATGGAACTAGGTGAATAGACCCATAGGACCTTCCTCAGGAAAGTACTAGGAGGCTTCCACTTAGGAGTTGTATCCCATGTGGCTCAACAACATGTGATCAGTTTACATTCCTCCTCAGGAGAAATTAAACTCACAAGTTGGCTCCAACATCATTGGATACTTAAGAAAGAGGTGAGAAGAAAGAATGAAAGTCATTCATAGTGCCTTCCTCAGGAAAGTACCATGAACTTCCTTCAAACTTCAGGATCTCAAACCTCACAGACGGGGAAAAAGCCAAGCTTTGGGTCTCTGAATCTTGATCTACAATCTTCACTTCATGATGCTCTCCATCAAGGTCTTCAAGGCAACACAAGCCCCTCAACAAATTCCCCACAATGAACCCCAAAGATGAACAGATAACCACAGGGTAAACAAAATCAATAGGCAACTTCAGAAAATACCTAAAAATACTAAACTAATGGGGAAAAATCTAACAATTATTCACAAGGGTCCTCAACACCTACTCATAACACCTACAAAGGCCTCTACCTAAAAATCAAGATAAAACTCAATCAAAGAAAGGGATTCATCACCTAAACACAATCTAAACCCTAATTAGGATACCCTAAATCTACCCTAATTAAACTAATCCAAATTTAATTCTAAAAATCTAGAAAAAATCCTATAGGGAACTATGATTCATCATCTAATTGCACAAAAAAGAATGGATTAAAAACCCTAAGGGAAGGTTCTAAAACAATTCCTACAAAATCAAATACCAAATTAAGACTATTAAAAAGCTATTTATTTGGAAAATCTATTAAAAATATTAAACCTAAAAATAAAATCTCATTTTTATTTTTATAATTTTCTACACATTTTCATCTAATCATAGAAAAAAGAAGGATTAAAAAATCATTTTTTATCAATTTTTAATGAATTAAACAAAACAGAAAAATATAAGAAGAAAATAAAAACAATTAAATGAATTAAAGGGGAGGGGGGTCAGAATAGCAACAGGCGCTAGTTAAAACATATGGGCCATCAAAAGGGAGGGTGCAAATAGAACTCTGGGCCCAGCGCTAGTTTAATGAAACGCAGCGTTTGGGATTATTTGAATTTTCCCTCTCACTCTCAGATTAACACACGGCCGTTGGATCTAAATAATTTGTCAACCATGGAGACTGATCCAGTGGCTATTGTTCATCGTCCCAAATGGGACCTAGGGTTTTCAGAAACCCTCCTCTCATGCCCTAACCTTCGAGCTCCTCTAACTCTCTCCACACGCCACGGTTCGACACGATCCCAAAACAAAAAATGATCTACTAAATGCCTAGAATAAAATGGTACGATTAGTTTTTCTTGATTCCACCTAGGTTGCTCTAACAGAATCTTGCAATGCCTTGGTACAACCATGGTTCAAAATTTTCAACTGATATCAATCTTCATTAAACTTCAGTCTAATGATTTACAGATGTTCTTGATGTTATGCTGGTCATTCTAACCTAATTCATGATACCTAAAACTCATTAAACAGCCAGTTATGGAAGATTAAAGATTCATGGTTCTGGTGTGAAGCCTCACAAATCTTGCTCTAACTCTTAGGGTTACATCAACTAACCTAATGCAATCATTCTATACCTATAAAGCTAAGAGGAAGCCATTAAATTAAGAGGTACAAAGGGAAGAAAGAACCTGTCAAAGGGATGATGGTGAGGCTCGTGGAGATGGTTCCAAGGCTTGAAATGGCTTCAATGAGATCCTACAATGGTCCTCAACCTTCTGTTTGCACTTGTGATGGTGGAGATGGCTTGTAGTGGAAGAAAACTCAGGTTGCTTCAACTTGAAGAAATTGCTTCAATGGCTATCTCTCCCTCTCTCTCCCTTCTGAAAATGCTCTCTATCACCAACCTTGAACTCTCCACAATGCACTCTTCTTATAGCACTTAATGGAAGTGGCTAGAAGTGTCTAGAACCATCTAGAAAAGTCATGAACTTCTCCTTAAATGAGACTTTGAAAATCTCATATCCCTTGCTTCAAGCCTTTAATTCTATGCCAAATTGTCCTTACATGAGTTATTGAGTGATAAGGAATGCAAATCAGCCTTTAGTTTCACTTGTGTAGGGTTTTTCAATGTTACCTTCTTATGTAAGCAACAAATTTCCAAAGGAAGTCCACTTTTGGAGCCTCAAATGAAAAATCTATTTAAACCAAAGTTCTCAAAATGGTTTTTCCAATCAAAATGATATATTGGATGACCCATTTTGGATTTGTGGATCTCCCAAATCACTTTTCAATTTCAACTTTTCAAAGTTATAAGCCTTTTTTAGTTCATTTTTGACCAATCATGTAATCTTGTGCTATGGGCTTTTTCAACAATTTGTGACCTTCTTTCTAGACTTAAAATGACATTTTGAGCAACTTTAATGTTTTGAGTTTTTCCATTTGAGGCTTGGAAATAGGAGTTTTAGGCATTGGCTAAAATGACCTATAACTGACAAATGACCAAAATACCCCTGCCTTGTTCAAACCATAAGTTGAGTTCCACAAATCCAATCAAGGACTTCTACCACTCAAATTAAAGCTAAGAAGATCCTCTCCAACATTCATGTTGACCAAGAGATCATAGGAATCATCCTACTAGGGCAAAAGTTGTCTGCAAGTTGGGTGACTTTCAAGGACCCAGATTCACACACCTCTGCTGACCTGTAATTTGTCAAAACCATAACTTGAGCTCTGTAACTCCTATCAAGGACTTCCACCACTCAAATTAAAGCTTAGAATAAGCTCTACAACATTCATGTTGTGGGGAAGATGAGATATCAATCACATCTAGAGCTAAAACTGCCTGGAAAATAGGGATCAAATTAGGTTTTTTCACTGACAATCCTCAGAAACCCTAACTCAAAACTTCTCACACTCCTCAATCATGATGAGTTGGTCTAGGAATTATCTTTATAACATCTCTATACATCATTCCATGATCTCATGGCCCTTGGATTAAGTCTCAACCTTCTCCAAATCTTCAGCTGATCTAGGGTTGACCCAGTCAAAACCCTAATTCTACCATTCATGGTTGAATCTTCTGAACTCTTGCATAATGACTTCTCTGGGCTTCATGATGGCTATCAAGACATCTCATATGCTTTCCCAAAACATCAAGTTCATTCTCAAAGTCTCAGAATCATCTGAGGAGCACCCACAACTCTCAAGCTATGAAGCACACAACCCTGGTTTCAACCAATTCCTCTGAGGATCTCTTGAACTGCTGATGAAGGTATCAACTTTCAGACACTCAATGAGTAAATAATTGTTGGTCAAATTTTGGGGTGCAACAGCTGCCCCTATTCAAACGGCTTGAACCTGACTGGGTGAGAAGCGAACGGCTCTCAACCAATCAAGGTGCGAGACGGTTGAATATCGGTAAACCCGAAAATTTGCCAACTGCACGAGTACCCGGTACTCTGCGGGGAACAAATCTTTGAATACTGCAACACTAGCTGCTCAACAACTAGCTGGAGACATATCGACCTGACATCACCGTCAGTTATCCACATTAAATTCTTCTGACGTTGCCTTCAGACAACCACAACACGGGGAAACAAACAACCAACATCGCCGCCGGAGAACTAAATCTGATATCGCCGTCGAACAATCAAAATACCCTGCATCACCGCTGGAGAACTAAATCTGACATCACCGTCGGACAAACAAAATACCCTGCATCACCGCTGGAGAACTAAATCTGACATCACCGTCGGACAAACATCATCTCTACTGGGGATTTAAAGGGTCTGACCTCGCCGTCAAACAAACATCCAACTTTGCCGCCGAACAAATGATGATCTTAAACAACTCTGACCTGGGGTTCACCCCTGGTACATGGAACAAAAGGTACACTTGCGTATTTGAAACTACTCTGCTGGGGATGAGAGACTCAACCGAGCACACTCTGATCTGGGGTTCACCCTCAGAACCATAACGAACATCGGAATACTACTGCACAATGATCCCACTGTAGAACTTCAACATCAGAACTATATGAAACCCTGGCCCCTGGCCACTTCCAGCTTCAGCTAGAGAAGACCTTCAAGTACTTCTGAAGATAAGCATCCTTGGCCTCTCAAGGGTGTAAACTTTGCCCGCCGGCAACTCTGCAGGAGGTATCTTTGACTTCAGTCTGAAGAAAATGATCCTTGGCCTTCAAGGATACGTGGATATGCCTTCAGGCAACTCCGCCTCTGCTATAGAGTATCCTGGCTTCAGTCAGGGATATACTTCGGCCTTCAGCCCGGAAAAATGAATCCGAGGTCATTCATGACCTTGGGGGATAACCTTGCCCTTAGGCACCTTCGCTTCAGCTTAGGAAATCTGTGACTTCAGTCAGAGAAATGGTATCCTGAGCCATTCATGACTCTACGGGGATTCAAACACTTTGCCTTCAGGCAAAACTCCGCTTCAGCTGGAGAAACATCTTTGACTTCAGTCAGAAGAAAAACTATCCACTTGATCGCAATCAATCATCTCCTCAGGACAACTGACTTGGTCTTCAGACTCACACGAATCACTCTGTTGTATCTACAACCTCTGGAACCTTATCTTCAGCCCCCCGTTGATTCTTCAACACGGAAATCTGGCTTCACAGGAACCTTCTGATATCGCCTTCGGGCGCTTTACGAAATCTATCTTCGGATTAGACATCGTGGTTGGAGCAGACATATCACGCTGCTGAGGACTTCAAGAATCAATCTTGAACAAACAGATCCGTCGGGCATCTTCAAGAATCGTCCTGCACTAATAACCTTTCTGGAGCAATCATTCTGTTGGGAATTCCAGGAATCTTCCTGGGCAACTCTTGCTGGAGGCGCTACTGGGGAGCTCAAGAATCATCCTGAGCAAACAACTCAGGAAGCTGCACTGAGGTCTTAAGAATCATCTTAAGCAAATGGCCCTGCTGAGGGACTTGAGAATCATCTTGAACTGAAGACTTCGCTGGGGATCTCAAAAATCATCTTGAGCGAGCGACTGCGGGGATCACACCGGGGTCTTTTAGAATCATCTAAGAAAACAACCTTGCTGGGGAGAACATCAGGAATCGTCCTGAGCAACCGGTCTTTCGGTAGTACACCTGTACAATAAGGATGATAATGACCTAGATCATGCTTATGATGTGTATGCTTCTGCGCTACGCCCCACACAGTGGGAATGCTATGCGTTTATGCTAAATGCTATGCAATCATGCGCAATGCTGTGTAATCATGCACAATGCTATGCAATCATGCACAATGATGCGATCCCGTCAGCAAAACAAATGCCGAAGGGGGGAAATCTTCCTGTCAAGGAGAAAGAACCACTCAGGTAGAGGAATCATCCTGCTGAGGAGATTGTGAACACGCCAATATCAATCAGGCTCTGTCTGGGGAATTGATCTTCCGCGAACTGCTGCAGGGGAACAACTTCAGCTGACTGCTGCAGGGGATGAAGCTCTACGAGAACTTGGATCTGCTGATATCAATCGCGAGAATGAACTGTGCGGCCGTCTCGGCTACTCTTCTGGGGATAACAACTTTGTGGGGAAACAACTTCAGCTGCTCCACACTATGCTGGGGAAAGACCAATCATGATCTGATCAACTTCCAAGGATTCGGATTTCTTGGATATCTGCAAACTCGGCTGAGGAAGGAGAAGTCATTCTGCTTCGCTGGAGAGAGTGCGACTCAGGGGGAAACACAGCATTAGCTGTTCAATGCTCTGCTGGGGAAAATTGATCATGATCTGATCAACTTCCAAGGATTCTGCTTTTCTGCGGACTCAGCCGGGGAGAGAAATCATTCTACTTCACTGGAGAGTACGACTCTGGTGGGGAAACTCAATTTCGCCGGGGAAGAAAGGATCATCTGCCTCTGCAGGGGAATACAACATCAGCTGCTCCAACACTCTAATGGGGAAGAGGGAATCATCGAACTTCAGGAGAGAGCTTGACTCTGGTGAGGAATCTCAATTCCGCTGGAGACCTCAGTCTGGCACCATCAGTTACTGCATACTTCGGCATACGGATAACTTCCTACGAAACCTGCACTTGTGACCCGGTGCGGGGGAGACACCTGCTTCAGCGACTTTACTGGGGAAAACACGAGCTTTGGCACCCGAACACTTCTATGAACTCTGCACTTGTGACCCGGTGCTGGGGATAGGCATCATACTTTGGTGCTTGATTCAGCTGAGGAGGTGACATTCCTTCAGGACGCACTTGCTTGGGGAAGAGAATCACCTCTACCTGGGGAAGACATATCAATGCTCACTATTCTGATTCTGATTCTGCGGAGGAGAGACTACTGAACTCTGCCGGAGAAGGAGGACTCGCTCTGCTTCGGGGATATCAATCCTGGTCTGTTGAGGGTAATCTTGACCCTAATCTGATGAGGGGTAAACGCCATCTCAATCTGCTGCAGTCTCAAACTGTACAGGGGGAACGACCTCAAACTGTGCGCCTCTGCTGAGAAACGATCTTGATTCAACAACGTCAACACATGGAATACAGGCTACCAAGCATGGAGTCAAGTAACAGGTTATGCTGTAGGATAGCAATCCAATGACTACCAGGCTTCCTTAGAAGGTTCAGGTTTCGGCAGGGTAATGACACGATTCCCCGATACTCAATTCTTGCCAGGGTGGACAAACTCATTTGAACAACTTGCCCCAGTGCATTTCAACTTGCCCCAATCCGACCTTTGGGAATAATTCATTCTGAGCCGAAAACAACTGGCAACAAGACAATCTTCAGAGGGCTTGCCCCAGCATCTGCACAACGGGAGGATTCATCCTCAACCAATCAACTTTCAGCATGGTCGGCTTCAATATCTCTGAAGTAGTTTGCCCCTGAACGAGCGATGAGCGACTCAACATGCTCTGATCGAACACTGGAGGGATCTGCCCCAAATCGCAAGAATTCTGGATAACTGCCCCTGATTGGGTCTCGAGAAGATTCACTTCCGACCAACCGCTTCTCGCATAAACTGCCCCATAATCAACTGATGCTCCGGGACTTGTCCTCAGACAAACTGATTCCAAACTCACAGGAAGTCAATGCCCCAGATTCACAGGGCTTCGCAGCATACCATTCTGATCCAGACCTCTGACGATTCAGTCCTGATTGACTATTCTCTGCTGAAGTTCCTTCGTATCAGCTACTAACCTGCAACTAAAATTGTTTATTCACGAATAGTAATTTTAATGCAGTGTTCATGCAAATTTCGAAAAATGTTGTACTGTCACTCATTTACGTGTCATGCTAGTGAGTGACGAATGAACTCAAGAGTTCAAACGTAGTGCTGATGTAAAAAACGCAATAAGGATATGATTAGCAAATCATGAAGGAGTCAGGTTACTCAACCTTATCGTAATGCGCTCTCAGAATAAACCCTGCCTCAATTAGGTCTTTTAAGGGTTGTATCGTGGTCGGGTTCACGGTTCGCGAAACAAAGGACATTTGGCTCAAATTATGATTTGTACCCACCCCTTCTACGTGATGTTCTCCGATCCTAAAGTCCGGTTAACTTAGCTCGAGCGCTCGCCTCTTCGAGAGGTATGTTGAACATTGGGAACAACTGGTTAAAGAATTCTCAAGGTGTTTCGGAGTGACAGTTACTCCTTTTTCGTTTTCGGTGCCTGTGTCTACACGACTTCGTCCTTGTTCGAGGATTTTTCTTTTTTATAATCCTTTCTTTTTCATTCTTTTGTTTTGATTCCCTAATTTTTGCCTGGACTGACTCCTTTTGAGTTCTTTTCGATTTTTTCTTTTGAAGTCCAGCGGGATGCCCTGATTTTTGCCTAAGTATTTGCTTTCTAGCTTTTCTTTTTTACTTAGCGGGCTTTCTTATTCCTTTTTCTTTTGGAACAAGTCGTGCGACACTGGTTGTCTTGATTGCTTCGAAAGGCTTGTAACTGTCTCACTCCTGATTAGTGAGGTTTAACCATTGTGGTTGATGAGGTACGACCTCGGGAGAGGAATATGATGTGATTGGTCCTCGAAGGACAACACTCCTCTATAAGACTTGAACGCTCGATCAAGCTAACTGACAACTACCCTGCCCCGGGTTAAGATGCGAGGGTTTAAAAATTCCGAAAGAAACTCCTACTTCTCGACTCGAAGTGGTTAACAAGGGATTCTCTTCCTTATCTCTCCGGTGTTTAGGGGATTTGAAACAATGCCTTGTACGTCATCGGCAAAGTTTTATCTGAAAGCAATACGATCATCGGTTATGAGTATTCAGTTTCATCATCCTCCCTCCGCTCATTGCTAATCATAGTAAGAAATCGGAGTAAATAAAATGCAAGTGTCAGTGTAATGCAGTAAATGAGTGACAACGACATAATTAGTTCAGAAAAAATGCATAGTCACTTTATTAACATCACAATTCGGAACATACAATGTTCAACAGCAAGTAGTAACTAACAGAAAAGAAACTACAAATGCAAAATGGTAAAAAGTCCGAGGACTGCCAATGTTGAGGACGTCTGCCTGTCTGGATCACTGGCTTCTGGAAATAACCCTCTGAATCTGCGAGCTCAAACAGCTGAGAGGTTGTCACGTACAACCAAGACTCCATCTGGAAAGGAAATACACCCTTGGTCGATCAATTGTTGCACTTTCGCCTGGAAAGCCTTGCAATCTTCAGTTGAATGCCCCAGAGATCCACCATGGTAGCCACACTGAGCATGAGGATCGTACCCTGGAGTGTAAGGCTCTAGCACGGGCTTGAGAGCTTTCGGTTCCACCAAGGAATTCTGAACCAACAGTGGAAGAATCTGGCTATACGGCACAGGCACTGGATAGAAAGAAGCATTCCTTTGTTCTAAGTGGTTGCGAGGTCTCTTGTGATCCTGGGGCTGGTATTCCTTCCGCCCAAGAGCAAGAGGTCGTCGTTTCTGAATGGCAACGGTCCCTTGTTTAGGCGATTGCGTCCCTGAGCTTGATCCAGGTAGAAACTGCGAGCGAGGCGATTCAGTCACCAAAGGTCGCGGGACATATTCCAGATCTTTCTCAGCTTCGGGCAAGGGAGTGAAATCATTCACCTCTTCTGCGGGATACGGGATGAACTTTCCCGATGCTCTCATGCCGCCCGGCACAAGCCTAATTGTCCTCGAGTCGATCAGATCCTGAATCTTATTCCGGAGAGCCTTACATGTTTCAACATGGTGCCCCGGTGCCCCTGAGTGGAAATCACAACGCATGCTGAGATCAACGTCTGGTGACACGTCATCTGGTGGATTTGAGGTCCGAAGCTTGAGAACACGGTTCTGAACCAACAGCGGCAGCAGCTGGGCATAACTCACAGGTAGTGGGTCCACAGCTCTATCAAGTAGCTTCTTCTTTTGACCATAACCTTCAGGGTTATTCTGAGATGCTCGGCGCGGCTGATGACGAGACAGGCCTCGAGCTTCATGCTGTGTAGAGGATCCACGAGGTCCATTTGGCTTCGGCATAGGTGGCACGGACGGCAACGGAGGAAGCACTCTGGTCTCCTCCTTGGGTGCTTGACCACTTTCCTTATTTAGCATACTCCTCACCACTCCCATGAGAAAGCTCAACTGATTCTGCAGCTGCTGATTCTCTTCTCTGAGTACTTGCTGGTCCAGACGCACTGCCTGTATGTCATTCATGACCTGCCCCAGCTGGCTTTGGATTTTCCCCAGTTCAGCTTGTATCTGCTCCATTAGTCTGAGCTGCTCGATTCTGAGTCAAACCTGCAAACACAAGGGTTAGAAGACAAGCCCCGGTTTCTGTCATGCAAGATGAATTATGGATGTCTGTACGTTCAGGAGATCACCCCTGATTCTGGTGTCAACGTGCCAACATAGTGTCAATGCAGTGATAAGACTGGATCCATTCATGGAAGAAAATATCTCATATTGCTCGGGACACCAGAATCAGGGTACGAAACGCGCCTACAGCACAGACACATGTTTAATGGAATGCAAACGTGAATATGCGAGCTAATGCAAAATGCAGGCATGCAATAATATATCCAGGCGGCTGCTGTGGAGATTCGGTATCAACAGTCACTGATGAGAAGGAGACCCCGGTGTAAAACTATTGATCTGATCTGCTGTGAATAACCATCTGGTAGGATCGAGATCAAAATTCTGCTCTGACAAGAACGAAGGCCTGATAATAAAGACCCCGGATGCAAGATCGAGGAATATCTGTTGATGAAGTCTTCAGACCCCAAATCACGAATCTGCCCTCTCAAGAACAAATGCACAGCTGCTGATGAGATCTTCAAACCCCACTCAAAATCTGCCCTATCAAGAACAAAATAACAACTGCTGACGAGATCCTCAGACCCCACTCAAAATCTGCTCCATCTAGAACAAACCTCTGATAACAATACTCTGATCGGAACCTGCTCTATCAAGAACAGACATGCACCCAATGATAAGATCCTCTGATCAAACCCTTGCTCTATCAAGAACATCTCTGCAACTGAGAACCCAACATAACTGATTCACTGTCAAGAAAACCAGGTAGTCTGGAGGTCAAAGTTTCCTGCAATATCCCAACCCCACTTACAGGTATGATGGACCTAATCCACGGACAAAGGTACGGCATCCTATGCGGTCATCAGCGTCACAGACTTCCATGAGTGACAATACGATTCCCTGAAGGAGTGGCATCGTCAAGTCACGAAGAGGCCTCTCTTAGCTGACTTCCAAATGATCGGTCCCCAGAGTCGACAATCCTCACGTCTGGACTCCCCTCAGATCCTCAGGACCGGAAAGGAGCACCTCTGCAAGAATCTCGTCTGAGCGCAGATTTTCGTAGGGAACTGTGCCTGCTCAGCAGACAGGTTCGTCTACTACTTCTCCACAACTATATCTAGGTGTGTACTCAAAGCCCAGGTCCGGCTTTTCACTCACAGTAACATCCCTCTCCCACAGCAGCACAGATAATCATATCAAACTGGAAATAAAATGCGGGAAATAAAATGCGGGAAGTAAAAATGCGATAAATAAACGCAACCCAACAAGCAAACACACAAACGATAGGATTGACTCTCATAGGGAACCGAAAAACCAGAGATTCTGGGTTCGATCCCCAGCAGAGTCGCCAGCTGCTGGGGACGAGCCCAGACAGCTAGGAAGAAAATCCAAGGCGAGACTCGCATAGGGAAACACCTGAAATCCCCAGCAGAGTCGCCAGCTGTCGCTTGCGCGAAAATAAGGTGCCGGCATGACAGAAGAGTCGCCACCGTGCGTTATTTATCCCTCAGAGCGGGAAAGGAAACGATCGGAAAAACCTGACGAATAAGGGTAAGACAAGGTCGTCGCAACCATTGTCTGGGTTCGGGAGTCGGTTACGCAAGGGGAAGGTATTAGCACCCCTCACGTCCGTCGTACTCGACGGGATCCTCGCTTGTTTGTTTACTTGGACGGGTTGGTTATAATCTATCTACCTATCAAGGCTGGCTGAAAAAGAAAAGAAAAAATGACTCGGCAAAGCGTCGCGCTTTATGCCTACGTATTCCCGTCTGGAACGAGAAATCAGAGTCAACGTAGTTCGGCTAACTACGGGGGAAGGTTGGGAAGGTTGCTCGCTAGGATATCGCATCCTATGCCTACGTACTTTCATCTGGTATGAAAGATCAGAGCAAACGTAGTTCGGGAAACTACGGGAAAAAAGGCTCAACTAGGAGGGAGACTATCAAGTCCTACTGTTATCATGCCATGGATTCATCCTATGGTTGAGGTTTGAACAGGGAACTCCTAGATGTTGTCATGCATAGGTTTCAACCTAAAAGTCTATCATCAAATCCTCATCAAAGGAAATGAGAGTCCTAAGGGATCATGTCAATGATACACAGAAACAGACAAAAGCATCAGCTTTAACGGTAAAATGCATGCAATGCAAGTGAGGGAGGAAATGTGTGTGGGGCTTCAGCCTCCGCAAGCTCATCTCAACCTCAAGCCAGTCATGAAATAACAGTAACCATACTGAAAGTAATCTACATGCTATCAAGCAATAACAACAAAAGAAATGAAGTGCCATCAGGCAAACAAAATACAAGCTTGAGAAAGAATCATCTACTCTCTAATCCTAACCCTAATCACAGAATCTGAATCAAATCTAATCAAAGCACTCAAGCAAAACCATAAACAAGAGAAATCAATCCCAGTCTTCAAGCTTCAGAACAAGCTTACCAAAGAAAGGGAGCTAAGCAAGCAGACTCATAGTGTCTTCCTCAGGAAAGCACTAGGAGGTGTATACTCAGGAGTCATATCCTATGTGGCTCAACCACTGTGATCAGTTTACATTCCTCCTCAGGAGAAATTAAACTCACAAGCAGGCTCCAACATCACTGGATATTTAGGAAATCCTATCTGAACTAGTGGAACTAAATGAACAGACTCATAGGACCTTCCTCAGGAAAGTACTAGGAGGCTTCCACTTAGGAGTTGTATCCCATGTGGCTCAACAACATGTGATCAGTTTACATTCCTCCTCAGGAGAAATTAAACTCACAAGTTGGCTCCAACATCATTGGATACTTGAGAAATCCTAGATAAACTAATGGAACTAGGTGAATAGACCCATAGGACCTTCCTCAGGAAAGTACTAGGAGGCTTCCACTTAGGAGTTGTATCCCATGTGGCTCAACAACATGTGATCAGTTTACATTCCTCCTCAGGAGAAATTAAACTCACAAGTTGGCTCCAACATCATTGGATACTTAAGAAAGAGGTGAGAAGAAAGAATGAAAGTCATTCATAGTGCCTTCCTCAGGAAAGTACCATGAACTTCCTTCAAACTTCAGGATCTCAAACCTCACAGACGGGGAAAAAGCCAAGCTTTGGGTCTCTGAATCTTGATCTACAATCTTCACTTCATGATGCTCTCCATCAAGGTCTTCAAGGCAACACAAGCCCCTCAACAAATTCCCCACAATGAACCCCAAAGATGAACAGATAACCACAGGGTAAACAAAATCAATAGGCAACTTCAGAAAATACCTAAAAATACTAAACTAATGGGGAAAAATCTAACAATTATTCACAAGGGTCCTCAACACCTACTCATAACACCTACAAAGGCCTCTACCTAAAAATCAAGATAAAACTCAATCAAAGAAAGGGATTCATCACCTAAACACAATCTAAACCCTAATTAGGATACCCTAAATCTACCCTAATTAAACTAATCCAAATTTAATTCTAAAAATCTAGAAAAAATCCTATAGGGAACTATGATTCATCATCTAATTGCACAAAAAAGAATGGATTAAAAACCCTAAGGGAAGGTTCTAAAACAATTCCTACAAAATCAAATACCAAATTAAGACTATTAAAAAGCTATTTATTTGGAAAATCTATTAAAAATATTAAACCTAAAAATAAAATCTCATTTTTATTTTTATAATTTTCTACACATTTTCATCTAATCATAGAAAAAAGAAGGATTAAAAAATCATTTTTTATCAATTTTTAATGAATTAAACAAAACAGAAAAATATAAGAAGAAAATAAAAACAATTAAATGAATTAAAGGGGAGGGGGGTCAGAATAGCAACAGGCGCTAGTTAAAACATATGGGCCATCAAAAGGGAGGGTGCAAATAGAACTCTGGGCCCAGCGCTAGTTTAATGAAACGCAGCGTTTGGGATTATTTGAATTTTCCCTCTCACTCTCAGATTAACACACGGCCGTTGGATCTAAATAATTTGTCAACCATGGAGACTGATCCAGTGGCTATTGTTCATCGTCCCAAATGGGACCTAGGGTTTTCAGAAACCCTCCTCTCATGCCCTAACCTTCGAGCTCCTCTAACTCTCTCCACACGCCACGGTTCGACACGATCCCAAAACAAAAAATGATCTACTAAATGCCTAGAATAAAATGGTACGATTAGTTTTTCTTGATTCCACCTAGGTTGCTCTAACAGAATCTTGCAATGCCTTGGTACAACCATGGTTCAAAATTTTCAACTGATATCAATCTTCATTAAACTTCAGTCTAATGATTTACAGATGTTCTTGATGTTATGCTGGTCATTCTAACCTAATTCATGATACCTAAAACTCATTAAACAGCCAGTTATGGAAGATTAAAGATTCATGGTTCTGGTGTGAAGCCTCACAAATCTTGCTCTAACTCTTAGGGTTACATCAACTAACCTAATGCAATCATTCTATACCTATAAAGCTAAGAGGAAGCCATTAAATTAAGAGGTACAAAGGGAAGAAAGAACCTGTCAAAGGGATGATGGTGAGGCTCGTGGAGATGGTTCCAAGGCTTGAAATGGCTTCAATGAGATCCTACAATGGTCCTCAACCTTCTGTTTGCACTTGTGATGGTGGAGATGGCTTGTAGTGGAAGAAAACTCAGGTTGCTTCAACTTGAAGAAATTGCTTCAATGGCTATCTCTCCCTCTCTCTCCCTTCTGAAAATGCTCTCTATCACCAACCTTGAACTCTCCACAATGCACTCTTCTTATAGCACTTAATGGAAGTGGCTAGAAGTGTCTAGAACCATCTAGAAAAGTCATGAACTTCTCCTTAAATGAGACTTTGAAAATCTCATATCCCTTGCTTCAAGCCTTTAATTCTATGCCAAATTGTCCTTACATGAGTTATTGAGTGATAAGGAATGCAAATCAGCCTTTAGTTTCACTTGTGTAGGGTTTTTCAATGTTACCTTCTTATGTAAGCAACAAATTTCCAAAGGAAGTCCACTTTTGGAGCCTCAAATGAAAAATCTATTTAAACCAAAGTTCTCAAAATGGTTTTTCCAATCAAAATGATATATTGGATGACCCATTTTGGATTTGTGGATCTCCCAAATCACTTTTCAATTTCAACTTTTCAAAGTTATAAGCCTTTTTTAGTTCATTTTTGACCAATCATGTAATCTTGTGCTATGGGCTTTTTCAACAATTTGTGACCTTCTTTCTAGACTTAAAATGACATTTTGAGCAACTTTAATGTTTTGAGTTTTTCCATTTGAGGCTTGGAAATAGGAGTTTTAGGCATTGGCTAAAATGACCTATAACTGACAAATGACCAAAATACCCCTGCCTTGTTCAAACCATAAGTTGAGTTCCACAAATCCAATCAAGGACTTCTACCACTCAAATTAAAGCTAAGAAGATCCTCTCCAACATTCATGTTGACCAAGAGATCATAGGAATCATCCTACTAGGGCAAAAGTTGTCTGCAAGTTGGGTGACTTTCAAGGACCCAGATTCACACACCTCTGCTGACCTGTAATTTGTCAAAACCATAACTTGAGCTCTGTAACTCCTATCAAGGACTTCCACCACTCAAATTAAAGCTTAGAATAATCTCTACAACATTCATGTTGTGGGGAAGATGAGATATCAATCACATCTAGAGCTAAAACTGCCTGGAAAATAGGGATCAAATTAGGGTTTTTCACTGACAATCCTCAGAAACCCTAACTCAAAACTTCTCACACTCCTCAATCATGATGAGTTGGTCTAGGAATTATCTTTATAACATCTCTATACATCCTTCCATGATCTCATGGCCCTTGGATTAAGTCTCAACCTTCTCCAAATCTTCAGCTGATCTAGGGTTGACCCAGTCAAAACCCTAATTCTACCATTCATGGTTGAATCTTCTGAACTCTTGCATAATGACTTCTCTGGGCTTCATGATGGCTATCAAGACATCTCATATGCTTTCCCAAAACATCAAGTTCATTCTCAAAGTCTCAGAATCATCTGAGGAGCACCCACAACTCTCAAGCTATGAAGCACACAACCCTGGTTTCAACCAATTCCTCTGAGGATCTCTTGAACTGCTGATGAAGGTATCAACTTTCAGACACTCAATGAGTAAATAATTGTTGGTCAAATTTTGGGGTGCAACACAAAATAAGTAAAATGAATATGTGGGAATAGATTCAAATGGATATGAGGAAAATAAATTCAAATGAATTTAGAAAAAATGGATAAAAATGGGAAAAACAAAGGTTTTTGGATATTGAAGAAAAAGAATATGAATACGGTTTAGAAAATGGATAACCAAATGAATCCAAAACCATTCCCAAACTTTCACCAGCACATGACAAGACACGCAACACAGTTACCACTGAACCAACCACATCTAAAACAATGACCACCACCTCTAACTTCTTGAATCTCAGATCAATAAGTTCTAAATCAATTCAAATTTGACTGAATAAATCTCTGGGAGAATAAACTCACAAATGAAACAAACTGAACCTACGATCACGATGATCCTGACCTCCGAACCAAACTCTTCATGAATCACTACTTAACAACCTGATAACCTCCACATATGATAACTTGAATTTAGGTATACACCACTGTGAAAATAACCCAATAGTACAGATAACTTGCAACTGAGGGCATTTCTTAATGGTTTGACCATGATTAGGTCAAACTTTCCTCTGATATCAATCGTGACTGAACAAACATGCTTGACTCAAACCATGCCACCGTCCTTGAGAACCTGATCTTTTATCCCTAACGAAAAATAACCTTTGATCTTGAGCTAGCTGGCTATAAGCCTGCTAACCAATTTGAACCTAAAATACTGATGAAACCCTAGGCCCTTGATGCCTGACAACCCTTGAAGAAAGTAAGCCTGATCCCATGTCTTAGAAGACAATGCAAAGTATGATTATGAATTATGAACTTATGATGATGCAAATGAGCGCGAACAAAAAGCCAGTCAAACTTAGAAAAAGCGTGGGCAAATTTTGGGGTGCAACACTATGGTGACTACATTAATGATGACCACAAATACATGTTATATTATTTAGCCAAAGGTATCAAGATAAATCTTCCTTCCATCTTTTTTAAATACTTGAAAGAGATGGTAAAAGAAACAAGGAACTTAGGCATAAAAAAAGGAAGTGGATTCCTTTGGGCAGACTGGTCTCTAATATCCTGGTTGAAAACAAGCTGGTAGCCAGGCTAGAAGAAATGAGCTTGTGTGATGATCTTTACAAGGATGTGGGGAAATCATTCAATGGAAGGAATCTTTAAAATATAATGATGATTACAAATGTTCTGAATCCTGATATGCTGAATAGGGAATCTGCCTCCACCAGAAGGGTAGAAATAAATGACTTTCCATTATTCACTAAGTTGGATCCTCTATATGTTCTACGGGCTTACACAAGCTGGAAGAAGTGATCTTGCGTAATGATCTCTACATAGATGTGAGGAAATCATTCAATGCAAGGATTTTTAAAAATATGATGATGATTATAAATTTTGCGAATCCAGATATGCTGAATAGGGAATCTGTCTCCAGCAGAAGGGTAGAAATAAATGAATTTATGTTACTCACTAAGTTAGATCATCTAGATGTTCTATGGGCTTACATGAAAATTTGTTTAGCAGATGGAACTGATCCAGGTGTAGACATCTTTAACTTAATGGATGTTCCTCCTGATGCATCTCTCAAGAGGAAAAGAAAGTCTAAAAAAGGATGGTGAAGGAACATCAAATCCTCCCCCTTCTCCAGCTAAGAAACCAAATAAGTCTGATACCTCTAGAAGGACTATGAGGTCTGCAGATACTGGAGCTTCTGAAGTCTAGAAAAAGGAAGCTACTGAAGCTACTAAGGAATTTGAAGATGTTAGAGCTACTGAAAATGCCAGAGCTACAAAAGTTGCTAGAAATACAAAAGCTACTAGTGTTACTGAAGCTTCTAGAGCCTCTGAGGATGCTAAGGCTACTAAAGCTACAATGGTTGTTGAGGCTGATTGAACTGTTGAGGAATCAAGGCGTCTGTCTAAGGAAGTTGAAAAAGAATCTTCTAAAACCAATGCTCATCAGAATCCATGTAATTCTTCTAATGTTGAGAACTCCATTATTTATGACTCTATAATTGTTGATACTTCATTTTTTCTTTTACCAATCCATCAAATGAATCTTCAACCATGAATACACTTGAAACAATCAAACCAAAAAACACAACCACAACTGAACAATCTCCACAAAACATAATGCCACAATAACCTACATCTCCATCACAACCTCCATCTTCACTTCACCAAGAACCTCCCATTCAATAAAAAAACAAACTCAACTAGCCAACCTGAAATGACAACAATCATTAAATTAACCCAACAACAACCTCAATCACCACCGTCTTCTGAACACATAATTTCTGAACACTCAACCATTTTTAAGGCCACGCCCATGAACATCTCACCTCTTCCATCCAATAAAATTGATACACCTATTTATGGCCTTATTCTTGAAGGATTGTCCCTTTTAGAGGACTCCTCTATTGAGAGAGAATTTTGCTCTAATAAGGACCCATCTATTATTAAACTTTCATCTTCCTCCTCTGAAACAAAAATTAATTCTAAGACAAGAATCCCCGCCATCAACTATGAACATAACTCTCATGAACCCTCCTTTTGGTGAAGTGTGGACAAATATAAAATATTAAAAATAACTAAAAGTTTAAGCTTTATGAAGCAGGTTATCACAAACTGTGTTAATCCCGCTGAAAGCAATGCATTATGCGATTGGTACATGGACTGGTCAATTTATGATTTCACCTTCCTTAAGAATCTTTCATATGAGGTTATTCTGAAGAAGTTCATTACCATATTCACTGAAGCAATGACTTTATTCTTGAGATAAAGAAGTATGCAGATGAGTCCTTAGTTAGGTCTAAGATCTTGGCACTCTCTGCACCTAAACAAGTTTTACTTCATATTGGAACTTAAATTCCCTCTGCTCAGCTCTCTGCAATTCAGCAAGATACTAAAGCAACTTATAAGATCTTGTTTTAACATTTTTTGTGACTCTGTTATCCTTTTTTTTCAAATTTATAAATAGTTTGGTGCTCATTTTATCATATCCTTTTTTACTGGTGACAAAGGGGGAGAAAACAATATGATTTTGACTCTTGTAATTTCTCTAGATTTATTGATTAACTTATATTGAATCAAAATTTTCTAAGTTAATCCCAGGGGGAGCTTGGAAACCTCACTATGAGAAGATAAGCTAAGAAAATATCGATGTCTAAAACTCAATGGGAGCTTTCAAACCTAACTCTATTTTTTAGTTGCTTATCTATTTTGTTAAAAAATCAAAATTATTCATCAAAATAGATAGATTTGTCATCATAAAAAAGGGGGAGATTATTGGAAAATTTTTGATTCTACAACTATCCTTGAGTTTTGATGATAACAAAGTATAAAATAAAAATTTGTTTTATAATAGTTTGTCAAGTGTACAGACTCTGAGCAAGCATGAAGTGAAGAGAACATGACTCTGATCTAATTAGACTCTAAAATTTGGTCCTAAAGAGACTGTAAACTCAAGACATCATCAAAATTTATACCAATGCTATCCTTGAAGAAGTTATGAAGATTATATAAACACTGGTTATCACTAGTAAAAATTTATGTAGAAGGCGCGTCTAATGCACTATGTGCAATCTTAACCTTATTTAGTCATCATAATCTGACATGTTATGAATGTAGAAGCATGCTTCAGTCTCAAGTTTTGATGATGTCAATACTACTCAAGGTCATCTCTTGATTGCAAAAAGACAAGTCGTTCAAAGTTCTCAAGATCAAATCTAGATATCTTTCAAGTCAAGCTACATATGGAACTATGATTCTTCAAGACTTGGATGCATTGCCGGTATATCAAATTCTACCCTTATGATTTGATATACAAGTGTTCAAAAACATCAAGCATTTTTGCATAATACATAAGCATGTTCTTGAAACCTTAGAATCGGTATAACATTAATTTTAAAAAGCATTTTTCTGAAAATTAGCAGTGTTAACCGATTAACCATATAGGTTAACCGGTTAACCAATTTGAATTTTGAAATTTCTGGGCTAACGTACCAGTGTTAACCGATTAACCATATAGGTTAACCGATTAACACTGAACGTACAGTGAAAAATTGCTTTGTTTCAAGTTCAAAAATTATTTAAAAATTATACCATTTCATATTTTTGATGTCTACTCAAATGTACCTTTTTGAAAGGGTATTTTACTCATATAAATTCTAAGTTGTTCAATTTTGAAAAACACATAACACAAAAACACTATCTACATTCATTTTCAAATTGTCTTAGAATCAAATTCACCATTTTCAAAGACTTTCATTAAGTGTTCATATGTGCATAAATTTCATATTCATCCTTGAACACTTGTATTGAAAAATTGTAAGAGTGAATTCTGATCATTTGGAGAAGATCAACTTTGATATCGTTATTCTCAAATCAAAATCTTTACAAACTTGTGTATTTTGACTTGTGATCCAGGATTGTTGGACACAAGGGTGAGTGTTTACAAGAGGATTGTTCTTGTACACTTGTTAGTTTTATTGTTTGATAGTAGGCCTCACCGGTTGATGGTGTGATAGGTTGTACTTTATTAAACAATAGTGAAAACTCTCTTTCATGTTGAAAGGGGAGTGGAGTACTCTCGGATTGTGAGGGGAACCACTATAAATCCTGGTGTCCATTGTTCTTTTATCTTTCTTCTTCTGCTTTCATAACCAAAAACACAAACCAGTAATATTTCAAGATACCATAAAAATCGGAAAAATTTCAAAAGTCCTAATTCAACCCCCCCCCCCCCTCTTAGGCATACTCTGTTCTTACAATTGGCATCAGAGCAGGTTAAGGTAACCTGTTCCTAACGATTCAGTATGGCTTCCGCAAGTACCAACCCGGTTTTCAAAGATGGTGGAAGTAGTAACAAGCCACCACTCTTTTCTGGAGAATACTTCAATTTTTAGAAAATACGTATGAAGGCACATCTTGAGGCTCAAGGAGATGGTATATGGGAAACCGTTGAAACTGGTCCACATGTTCCTACAAGTGTGGTAAATGGTGTTGGAACCCCAAAGATTAAATCCTCATATGATGAAGATGACAAGAAGAGAATCTTGAATGAGAAGAAAGCAATCAACATACTTCAAAGCGCTCTTAGTATGGATGAATTCTTTCGCATATCACAGCGTCAATCGGCAAAACAGATTTGGGATACCTTGGTAGAAACGCATGAAGGAACAGCAGAAGTAAAAAGATCAAGACTTAACACGTTAAGTCAAGAATATGAGATGTTCCGTATGCAGCCCGGTGAATCTATTGTTGCCTTGCAAAAGAGGTTCGTTCATCTAACAAATCATCTGATTGCTCTCGGGAAGACCTTCACCAATGATGATCTCAACTTAAAAGTCCTAAGATCCTTGACAAGAGAATGGCAACCGAAGGTGACCGTCATTTCGGAAAAGAAAAGTCTTTCAACAATGACATCCGCTTCATTATTCGGGAAACTTCAAGAGCATGAACTGGAACTTGGAAGGCTTGAGAAACATGAAAGTCAAGACAAGAAGTCCAAAGGAATTGCCTTGAAGACTGACACAAAGGATGATAAAATTGACGAATCTTCCGAAGACGAAAATTCCATGCTTCTAGTAAAGAAGCTTGGTAAGTTTTTTAATAATAATAAAACTTCTTCTTTTTCTAAAAAGAATAGACATTTCAGGAAAAAGGAGGCATCCACATCAAACCAAGAAATTACATGTTACGAATGTGGGAAACAAGGTCACATAAAGCCAGATTGCCCAAAACTCGCAAATAAAGGAAAATTCAAGGGAAAGAAGGATTTCAAAACAAAGAAGGCTTATGTCGCATGGGACGACAACGAAGTGAGTTCATCATCGGAATCAGATAGCAATGAATGCGCAAATATTGCCTTAATGGCCTCTCACCATTCCGATGACGAAAATGAGGTTAGTAGTAATTTTTCTGTCTATGATAATGATGCACAAGAAGTTATAGATGAACTTCTAAAAGAGTGCAAGACTTTGTATAAAGACATCTCATCACAAAAGAAAAGAATTTTACTTTTAGAAAAACAAAATTCTGATTTCTTGAAAAATATTGAAGATGAAAAACAAAAAGTGATGGATGAAAAACAAAGTCTTGTATGTAAGAATTGTGAGTCTTTGTCTTTCCAAATTGTTCAACTTAAAAGAGTTTTAGAGAGATACGAAAAAGGTCAAATTGGCTTGGAAGAGATTCTTAAACATCAAAGGTATCCTAATGATAAAAGTGGATTAGGATATTCTAAATTTTCAAAACCAAGCACCAATAAGACCATTTTCGTAAGAGCAAGTGAACAAATTGTTAAAGAAGAGACAAGCACTTCCAAAATTCAGCATCAAAATCATAACAAGAAAAGAATTGATAAGAAAAAGAATTATATTCCTAGATATAGAAGTCATTTTCAACCTACATGTTTTTATTATGGAATTAAAAGGCACACACCTAATGCCTGCTATGTACGTAATATTGGTGTTGCAAAGGGGCATTATGTGTGGGTGGAAAAGGGTACTAACTATCAAGGACCCAAAGCAATTTGGGTACCTAACACTACCTAATTTTGTTTTGTAGGTATGCTTGAAGACAACCACAAATCAATGGTATCTTGATAGTGGCTGCGCGAAGCATATGACGGGAGATATAAACAAATTTTCAAGTCTATCATTAAAGGCCAAAGGATACGTCACTTACGGTGATGATAATAAAGGAAAAATTCTTGGAGTTGGAACCATTGGTGCACCTCCATGTACAATCATCGAAGACGTTCTTTTTGTTGAAGGCCTTAAGCATAACCTGCTTAGCATCAGTCAATT
The DNA here is from genome assembly GCA_963859935.3 of Lathyrus sativus. Lineage (NCBI taxonomy): Eukaryota > Viridiplantae > Streptophyta > Magnoliopsida > Fabales > Fabaceae > Lathyrus > Lathyrus sativus. Next base: position 520,173,491 of record OZ012740.1, on the reverse strand, counting down.
GTGTGATAAAGGGTTCAAAATCAACTTCACAAAGGAGGAATGCTTGATCGAACACGAAGTCACTCATGAGATTCTGCTAAAAGGTAAAAGATATAATAATATTTTTATGATCTCTTTTGATGATTCTTCCTTGAAGGTAAAATGTCTTATGGCAAACAACAACAAGGCATGGCTTTGGCATAAAAGATTTGCTCACATTCACATGGAGTATCTAAACAAATTAATCAAGCATGACCTGGTTGTTGGGCTTCCAAAGATAAAATTCATCAAAGATAAATTATGCGATGCATGTCAAAAGGGAAAACAGACCAAGACAACTTTCAAATCCAAGCAAGTGGTTTCTACATCAAGACCACTTCAATTGTTGCACATGGATCTTTTTGGTCCATCAAGAACGAAGAGCTTTGGAGGTAGTATTTATGCTTTAGTTATTGTTGATGATTTTTCTCGATATACCTGGACAATGTTTTTAGTGCAGAAAAATGATGCGTTCAAAGCATTCAAAAAGTATGCAAAACAAATTCAAAACGAGAAGTCACTCACTATAGCCTCCATAAGAAGCGACCACGGTGGAGAATTTCAAAATTCAGACTTTGAAGAATTTTGCGAAGAACATGGAATTTCTCATAATTTTTCGGCACCAAGAACTCCTCAACAAAACGGCGTTGTAGAACGGAAGAATCGTTCACTAGTTGAACTTGCTAGAACAATGCTCAGCGACACAAATCTTCCAAAATATTTTTGGGCAGAAGCAGTAAGCACGACGTGCTTTGTAAGCAACCGCGTGAATATACGACCGCTACTCAAAAAGACTTCGTATGAGTTGTTCAAGGGAAGGAAACCGAATATATCATTCTTCCACATATTTGGCTGCAAATGCTTCGTTCTCAACAACAATAAGGACAATCTCGGTAAGTTTGATGAGAAGTCCGACGAAGGTATATTTCTTGGTTACTCTCTTTATAGTAAAGCTTTTAGAATTTTTAATAAAAGAACTCTTACCATTGAAGAGTCTATTCATGTTTCGTTTGATGAGACTAACCCCTCGAAAGAGGATAATATTGTTTTGGATGATGATGATGATTTTGTAGATACTCCACAAAATGAAGAAATTGTTTCAAATGATCAAACAATATTACGAGAAGATGTTACTCAAGAAAATCAAGATCTTCCGAAAGAATGGAGAACACACAAAGATCACCCAATTGATAAAGTTATTGGTGATATTAGTCAAGGTGTTGCAACTCGACTTAATTTAAAGGATGCTTGTCTCAACATGGCGTTTGTATCTCAAATTGAACCATCAAAGATCGATGAAGCTTTAGGCGACGACCAATGGATTATAGCAATGCAAGAAGAACTTAATCAATTTGAAAGATATCAAGTTTGGACCCTTGTACCAAGACCAGACAATAAGCATATTATAGGAACCAGATGGGTGTTCAAGAACAAACTTGACGAGAATGGGATTATAGTTCGTAACAAGGCAAGATTGGTCGCACAAGGCTACAACCAGGAGGAAGGAATTGATTTTGATGAAACATTCACTCCGGTAGCAAGGTTAGAAGCAATTAGATTACTACTTGCTTACGCTTGTTCTATGAATTTTCAGTTATTCCAGATGGATGTCAAAAGCGTTTTCCTGAATGGATACATTAATGAGGAAGTCTACGTCAAACAACCTCCGGGTTTTGAAGACTTCAAAAATCCCTCACATGTTTTCAAACTGAAGAAGGCTCTTTACGGTTTAAAACAAGCACCACGAGCATGGTATGATCGCCTTAGCAACTTCTTATGTGAGAAAGGATTTACAAAAGGAAAGGTTGACAAGACGCTGTTTATAAAGAAGATCAAGGGTAACACCTTGTTAGTACAAGTCTATGTCGACGACATCATATTTGGATCAACAAACAAAGAACTCTGCGAAGAATTCTCACTCATGATGCGAGAAGAATTCGAGATGTCCATGATGGGAAAGTTAAATTATTTTCTTGGACTACAAATCAAGCAAACCAAGGATGGAATCTTTCTCAACCAATCCAAGTACTGTAAGGAATTAATAAAGAAATTCGATATGGATAGTTGCAAGATGATGTCTACTCCTATGGGATCCGGAACGTATGTTGATCAAGATGAATCTGGTACTCCAATTGATATTACTAAATATCGAGGTATGATTGGTTCATTACTATATTTGACGGCAAGCCGTCCTGACATTATGTTTAGTGTTTGTTTGTGTGCGCGCTTCCAAGCAAATCCGAAGGAATCGCATCTCACTGCTGTGAAGAGAATTATCAAGTATCTCAAAGGAACGACCAACATCGGATTATGGTATCCTAAAGGTAGTACTTGTTCTTTAGTTGGTTATTCTGATTCTGACTATGCAGGATGCAAAACCGATAGAAAAAGTACAAGTGGTACATGTCACATTCTCGGAAATGCTCTAGTATCATGGGCCTGCAAGAAGCAAGCTTGTGTAGCACTCAGCACCGCCGAAGCAGAATACATCGCCGCAGGAAGTTGTTGTGCACAGATTTTATGGCTAAAACAACAACTTCTGGATTATGGTGTTGACCTCGGATGCATTCCTCTACGATGTGACAATACTAGTGCCATAAATATCACAAAGAATCCGGTTATGCATTCCAAAACAAAGCACGTCGATATCCGGCATCATTTCCTTCGAGATCACGTATTGAACAGAGATGTTGATGTTACTTTCATCGACACACACAACCAACTCGCCGACATCTTCACCAAGCCTTTGGCAAAAGAACCATTCTACAAAATTCGGAGAGAACTTGGAATTCTTGATGAAGGTGACATCTGACTTTTTCTCTAATATGTGTATGCATTATTTGTGATATGTTTTCATGTGTATGCATTCTGTTTTTAAGTATTTTTCAAAAATTCGAGTGTGTTAATCGATTAACCATATGGGTTAACCGATTAACACTGTTGAATTTTCAATTCTGATTAAATTTTTTAATGTGTTAACCGATTAATCTATATGGTTAACCGATTAACACTGTTAATTTTTCTAAAAATCAGAAACGAAAATTAATTAAAATTTTTGAAAATCTTATATTTTTAATATATTTTTTGTGTGGTCCATATTCTCTTAAATATCCAAATCCATATCCAAAATCCATATTCCCTCTTCAAATCCTAACTTCTCTCTCCCACTCTCTAAAGTTGGAAAAACTCCCCACAACTTCTCAAACCCTAACTTCCTCAGAACCCACAACCCCAGTTCTCTCAAACCTCCATCCATGGCTTCAGCATCAAACCGCGGCAAGGGAAAACTTCCAGAACATCATTCTGCATCAGAATCAGATGACGACAGTATTCCAATGGAAACCACCAAAAAGAGACTGATGGATTTCAAAGTTCGTGTTCGTCAACTTATGCCGGTAAAGTACGTAAATCTTCGAGCTTTTCCTGCAATATCTTTTGATTTTCCTACTCTGTTGGAATATCAGCGTATCGACAAGTTTGTCACCGACTCTGGCATTATCTATCCTGATCTGGTTAAAGCTTTTATGAATAAAATGTCTGTATATCTGGACATGGATGAGAACCACATGATTCGTTCCACCATTAGAGATCATGAGTTTGTTGAGAATTTATCCACCCTTGCTAGACACCTTAAGATTCCATCAAAAGGATGCTTCCTGAGGAAAGCCGTAAACCATGTAGATGGACCCTAGGCAAACTATGATAAAATGGAGTATTACTATCAGATTTGCAGGTTCCCAAAAGAAACCGTTATTGCAAATTCTCGCACCGCTCGTTTGCTGTGCTATGCCAAGAATCTGACAGTATCTGATCGAATGCTTCACTACATTATCTGCTATGTCCTCATTCCAAAGGACTCAAATCACTCACAGATCAACGACTTGGAAATGCAGCTGATCTTTGCTATTAAGAATCGCATCAAAGTCAATTGGATTTTGACTATTATGTATCATCTGCAGCAACAACTTCATTGCATTACCCGACTGTCGTATGCTCGTTTGGTTTCTAGAATTCTGGAATTAACTGAACTTGACCTCAACAGAGAACCATCCTCCAATATGAAACCTACAACTAATGAGATCAATGAGATTAATATTGTGAAGAATACTGGAATCATCAAGGCGGCTGACGGTACCTACAGGTATACTGATGACGGTCCTGTCCATCACGCATATCCAATGCCTGAAGGGGGTCTTACCAGTGAGTTTCTCTACACAACCATGATGAACCAGCATCGAGAATCCATGAATATGCATAGAGAGACCTCCCGAGCAATTGCCTCCCTCAGAAACCTCATTCTTAACCCTCCACATTCGAACACCCGAGTTGTGGACGACGAGATTGAAGAAGAGGATGCTAAGGCTACTAGTGTTACTGAAGCTTCTAGAGCCTCTGAGGATGCTAAGGCTACTAAAGCTACAATGGTTGTTGAGGCTGATTGAACTGTTGAGGAATCAAGGCGTCTGTCTAAGGAAGTTGAAAAAGAATCTTCTAAAACCAATGCTCATCAGAATCCATGTAATTCTTCTAATGTTGAGAACTCCATTATTTATGACTCTATAATTGTTGATACTTCATTTTTTCTTTTACCAATCCATCAAATGAATCTTCAACCATGAATACACTTGAAACAATCAAACCAAAAAACACAACCACAACTGAACAATCTCCATAAAACATAATGCCACAATAACCTACATCTCCATCACAACCTCCATCTTCACTTCACCAAGAACCTCCCATTCAATAAAAAAACAAACTCAACTAGCCAACCTGAAATGACAACAATCATTAAATTAACCCAACAACAACCTCAATCACCACCGTCTTCTGAACACATAATTTCTGAACACTCAACCATTTTTAAGGCCACACCCATGAACATCTCACCTCTTCCATCCAATAAAATTGATACACCTATTTATGGCCTTATTCTTGAAGGATTGTCCCTTTTAGAGGATTCCTCTATTGAGAGAGAATTTTGCTCTAATAAGGACCCATCTATTATTAAACTTTCATCTTCCTCCTCTGAAACAAAAATTAATTCTAAGACAAGAATCCCCGCCATCAACTATGAACATAACTCTCATGAACCCTCCTTTTGGTGAAGTGTGGACAAATATAAAATATTAAAAATAACTAAAAGTTTAAGCTTTATGAGGCAGGTTATCACAAACTGTGTTAATCCCGCTGAAAGCAATGCATTATGCGATTGGTACATGGACTGGTCAATTTATGATTTCACCTTCCTTAAGAATCTTTCATATGAGGTTATTCTGAAGAAGTTCATTACCATATTCACTGAAGCAATGACTTTATTCTTGAGATAAAGAAGTATGCAGATGAGTCCTTAGTTAGGTCTAAGATCTTGGCACTCTCTGCACCTAAACAAGTTTTACTTCATATTGGAACTTAAATTCCCTCTGCTCAGCTCTCTGCAATTCAGCAAGATACTAAAGCAACTTATAAGATCTTGTTTTAACATTTTTTGTGACTCTGTTATCCTTTTTTTTCAAATTTATAAATAGTTTGGTGCTCATTTTATCATATCCTTTTTTACTGGTGACAAAGGGGGAGAAAACAATATGATTTTGACTCTTGTAATTTCTCTAGATTTATTGATTAACTTATATTGAATCAAAATTTTCTAAGTTAATCCCAGGGGGAGCTTGGAAACCTCACTATGAGAAGATAAGCTAAGAAAATATCGATGTCTAAAACTCAATGGGAGCTTTCAAACCTAACTCTATTTTTTAGTTGCTTATCTATTTTGTTAAAAAATCAAAATTATTCATCAAAATAGATAGATTTGTCATCATAAAAAAGGGGGAGATTATTGGAAAATTTTTGATTCTACAACTATCCTTGAGTTTTGATGATAACAAAGTATAAAATAAAAATTTGTTTTATAATAGTTTGTCAAGTGTACAGACTCTGAGCAAGCATGAAGTGAAGAGAACATGACTCTGATCTAATTAGACTCTAAAATTTGGTCCTAAAGAGACTGTAAACTCAAGACATCATCAAAATTTATACCAATGCTATCCTTGAAGAAGTTATGAAGATTATATAAACACTGGTTATCACTAGTAAAAATTTATGTAGAAGGCGCGTCTAATGCACTATGTGCAATCTTAACCTTATTTAGTCATCATAATCTGACATGTTATGAATGTAGAAGCATGCTTCAGTCTCAAGTTTTGATGATGTCAATACTACTCAAGGTCATCTCTTGATTGCAAAAAGACAAGCCGTTCAAAGTTCTCAAGATCAAATCAAGATATCTTTCAAGTCAAGCTACATATGGAACTATGATTCTTCAAGACTTGGATGCATTGCCGGTATATCAAATTCTACCCTTATGATTTGATATACAAGTGTTCAAAAACATCAAGCATTTTTGCATAATACATAAGCATGTTCTTGAAACCTTAGAATCGGTATAACATTAATTTTAAAAAGCATTTTTCTGAAAATTAGCAGTGTTAACCGATTAACCATATAGGTTAACCGGTTAACCAATTTGAATTTTGAAATTTCTGGGCTAACGTACCAGTGTTAACCGATTAACCATATAGGTTAACCGATTAACACTGAACGTACAGTGAAAAATTGCTTTGTTTCAAGTTCAAAAATTATTTAAAAATTATACCATTTCATATTTTTGATGTCTACTCAAATGTACCTTTTTGAAAGGGTATTTTACTCATATAAATTCTAAGTTGTTCAATTTTGAAAAACACATAACACAAAAACACTATCTACATTCATTTTCAAATTGTCTTAGAATCAAATTCACCATTTTCAAAGACTTTCATTAAGTGTTCATATGTGCATAAATTTCATATTCATCCTTGAACACTTGTATTGAAAAATTGTAAGAGTGAATTCTGATCATTTGGAGAAGATCAACTTTGATATCGTTATTCTCAAATCAAAATCTTTACAAACTTGTGTATTTTGACTTGTGATCCAGGATTGTTGGACACAAGGGTGAGTGTTTACAAGAGGATTGTTCTTGTACACTTGTTAGTTTTATTGTTTGATAGTAGGCCTCACCGGTTGATGGTGTGATAGGTTGTACTTTATTAAACAATAGTGAAAACTCTCTTTCATGTTGAAAGGGGAGTGGAGTACTCTCGGATTGTGAGGGGAACCACTATAAATCCTAGTGTCCATTGTTCTTTTATCTTTCTTCTTCTGCTTTCATAACCAAAAACACAAACCAGTAATATTTCAAGATACCATAAAAATCGGAAAAATTTCAAAAGTCCTAATTCACCCCCCCCCCCCCCCCTCTTAGGCATACTCTGTTCTTACAATGAACTTTGAACTTGTTTTGTCACATGTATGCTAAGAGATTGTTCTAGAGTTTTTTAATGGGCAAAGAGTTACCATGTATTGTGTCAATTAAACATCAAATCAATAGTACTACTTCAAATGGATATAAAGATTTTCTACCTACCCAAGATTTTCCACTGCACCTACCTACTCTATAGTAAAGGTATACCTCGAAGAAAGCTTCAATCCTATCCTCCAACGGATCTAATTTTTCCTATATAAAGAAGTCAAAGGATTTATGTAAAATAACGATGATGGGTGACAAGAGAAAAGAAAGCTCTTGCGCAGAAACTTCATGATAGAGAAATTTTGTTAAAATAAAAATCATCATCAAGAAAGAAGAATATTTAAGAATCATTTTGAGCTCTATTTCAAAAATTGTCATGTGTATAAACTTAATTAGTTTATGTGTAATCTAATTGTTAAGAAGCACTCTTGTAAACATAAAACGTGTTATATTAACTTTGGTTAATTTCCTTGAGAGACTAAGTTTAGTCAGAATTCTCAAGAAGTCATTGATAGTTAGTCTTTGAGTTGTTTTTCTTGAGAGACTAAGGTATAGTCAGAATTATCAAGAAGCCTTAGACAATTGGTCTTTAAATTGTAATCAGTTTGATTATTATATTAAGTCCTTATTGAAGGCGAAATCACTATGACGAGTGGACTGGATGTAACTTCATTAACAGCGAATCAGGATAAAAAATACTTATGTTCTTATCTTTATCTTTATCTTTGTTGTTTAATATATTTGGTGGTAAAAAGTTTTTAATCCACAAACCCAATTCAAGCCCCCTCCCCCTATTTCTTGTGTTTCTTGCACTTTCACCAACATGATTACCAGCACACCTACACCCAACAACCAACCCAACATGATAACCAATCCACCTACACTCAACAACTAACCTAACAACATTACCAAACCACATACACCCAACGGCCAACTGAACATGATTACTAATCCACCTACATCCAACAACATTACCAAACTACATACACCCAAACCCGCGACCAATACATGTCACACACTAAAACACAAAACTAAGAACATGACTTATACCACCAACAAACATATGTCACCGTCACATGTAACACCCTAAATGATCCCCCACGTAATATAAATAAAATCAGAGTAATTATCCATAAAATCATATTTAGGAATGTCACACTTTCAAACAATCACTTACTCATTCAATTAGATACGTAACACACGTCCTTTTAAAAATTATTTATAATAACATGATCAGCAAATCATAACTGAAGGTTCATTCATACAGCAGCAGAAATAACATTTAATCCTTCTAGTTAACAACTTGAGGCATAGCATAATTAATAGTGTCATAAAGAAACAATAGTCATAAGAAATAAAACATGTTAATCAACCACCAACGATAAAAATCATGCAACGTTCCATAACCCCAGTGTTACATATTAGAGCAGACGCTAAACTAAAAGAATAAACTGAAGACTTCATCTTCCACTGACATCTGAGCTCCTACTGTGAATTATCTGCACATTACCCACGTGGAGGAAATATTCAAACAGAAGGGGTGAGATATCATAATAATATAAAGGAAAGCATGTTAAACAACATGCATTAAGTTAGCACAACAACAATTCAACTAACATCTCACATCAATCATCCAACGATATCATCACCAATTATTCACCAAACAAATAGTAATCACACGATACAAAACAATTAATCACCCATCACTACATATTTAACAACTTAGCAACATGATTACATATAATGCAATGAGACTCACACCCGACTCAATTCATATGCATGTGGTACTAAATTTCGTGAACACTCAGGTTTACCGTTCCGACCCCAACCTTCTAGGATCTTAACCATTCACTAATCCAATATCTCTGAATCAGCTATCGGCCCCAACCCATATAGTGGGATTTTAGTCTCACCAATAATGTACCATCTGTCCACAAATGTATGCAATGCAACTATGTATGCATACAACAACATTAACACCATCATGTACAATAATCCACCACCATGGTTATTGTACACCACCCAAATTGGCCAACAAGCATAACATGTAGTTCATGCAACATATATATCTTTTTATGCAATCACCATAACTCAACAATATCACATCCGAAATAATGTTTTATACCACACCACATCATAACATAACCTTCATTCACGTCAATCAATAAAATGTCACTACTCATGTTTACAAAGGTATGAAATGCGGCTATTTATGCATACGACAATGATAGCATCATCGTGCACAATAACCCACCACCATGGTTATTGTACACTGACCAATTTGGCCAACAAGCATCAAATTATATTTCAAACAATATGGACATATACATGTATTTATTTTGCATTCACAACAACATTATTAAACATGCTTATATTACACCAACGACATCATTAAAGCATCTTCATATTACCGTCAATAACATCATAACAACATCATCAAAAATCACAACAACATCATCAAAAAATCACCATAAAATCATCAAAACATCTTCATATTACTATCATTAACATCACAATAACATCATTAAACATCTTTGCAATAACACTCAAGGTTTGTCACTTACACCACGACTTCTTAAGGTACACAACAAGCAACAATCACATTATTTAAGATGTTAGACATAAAGATATTAGGAAAATGACTCATATAATTATACAACGTTAAATTTCGGCTCATTAGCTTTCCAACGCTTCAAACGGTTCGTCATTTAGATTAACAGCTAATAAGTTATGACTGAAACTGTTTCTAGCGTTTTTCTGCCTATGAGTCGACTCAAAGGTTGACGCACAGAGCTATGAGTCGATGCATAGAGCTATGAGTCAGCGCATACTATTAAAATTTCTATAATTTTGCATTCGAGTGGCTATGAGTCGACTCATACTGTTCCGAACCCTAAAACCCACTTTTTTAAAAAGCACTTTCACTCCAGAATTTCACACCAAAACCTATACCATTAACCCCTATCACCATAGACCCAATTTTATACTAAAATTATATCCTAAACCTCTATTATGCATTGTTTTACTCATGGATTAACAACAATTCATCATAATTTTATTCTTCCGACTCGAAAGTCCAAAACTCAACAATGGAGGAATTTTCAACAATTTCCAAAATAAAATTTCTACACACATACATGTACAGAACCCATCATATATCAGTTAAAAAACATCATTTATCACATAATCAAATAACAATTTCATCATTGATCAAGTATTCATAGTAATCACCACATAGAACAACATTCCACCCATAAGACAAAACCTAACTTCTACCCACCGTTCAACATGTTAACCCTTATATAATCAAAACTCCACCCTTACCTCGAAACTAAGCTTTCTAAACCTTCACAAATAGTGGATTCTTATTCCTCTTTAACTCTAGCCTTTCTTCTGTTTTTCTCAAAAATCACGATCGTACAGAATGAACTCTACTTCCCTCACTTACTTGTTTAACCCTAGGACCCTTTCTATGATTTGCCTCTTATGCCCTCATCATTCCTCACAATATTACCAACATGCCCTTAATCTCCTTTTTCACTTAATATCTATTTTATTCTTACTAGCGTCCAAGTTTGTCTGTTTTTTATTGTGATTATGCGTTAAAATATAAATCGGTATTTTTTTTAAAATTTTGTGATATGTACTCATGTGTCTATTTGTCCATTTTTAGCACGCACACTTGTCTATTTGTCCATTTTTTAATTTAATTTAATTTAATTTTAAATATTTATGTGATTTATATTTTTTTTCCGTATATGTTTTATTATAAAATTATTTATGCACAATTATTAGAATTTAAATTAAGTTCATGTATGCTCTATCTAAAAAAACATATGTTTTCTTAATTAAATGTCTCTCTATTTACCGTTATATTATAGTCAAAGATATGAGTTGAAATTTTCTTCTAACTATATAATGTTTATAAAAGGTAAGATTGAAATAAAAATAGTTCATATCACTTATGCAGTTATATAGATTATATAAATGAAAGGTCATTTTAGCATAATTCATACATGATATGAGAAGGGAAGTAGTTACATCCATATTTTTGTTGCATAAACATAAAACATATATAGAATGTATGGTCTTTTTGTCCCTTTTTGAATAATTGCGCAATTGATTGTGTTGTAACTCACATAAGTGTACATATACGTGAATGAGTCCGTTTTTTTTCTTCTTAATTGCTCGATATTAATGTACAATATATTTGAACTGATAACACAATACAAATCTTCTATTATTAGTTTAGATGAAGAAAATATAACACGTGAAGAATCAAGTTTAAATGAAAAAATCAAGAAAATCCATTTTCCTTCTATTCCATATGAAACCTATAAATATGAAGAAAAAATATATAAAAATAACAATTAATACTAAAAAAAATATTATAAAAAAAAAGAAGATAGGGAAGCATTTTCTACCATGGATTGGTTGCTATTGTGTTGCAACAATTTCTTTATCTTTTGATTTTTTTTCTTAGCACATCTATTGCCGAGAAAATGACGCATTTTATTTCTCAGATTCCTTCATCTTATAGGGGGATATTTCCATTATCTAAGCAAAAATGTTTAACATTGGAAAATAATAATAGCAAACCATTGAAAACAGAAAAAACACTAATTCAAAATCAAATATTACAGTGAAATAAAGGAAAACAAAAATAAGTAGGAAATAGAGGGGAAGGTGGAAGAACATGTGTTACTATTTCGTGTGAGAAAACATAACTAATATTCTGCATCTACATGAATGTAGCAAATAAGTAAATGAACTCAACAGTCTCAACAAAAACAATGCAAATTGAAAGCAAATTGATCAATAACCAAACAAAAACAAAACTTGCACACAACAAAAATAATATGTTAAAAGTTACAAAATTAAAAAATAAACTTAAGATTTAATTAAATAAATTTGTTTCAATATCAAAACAGTCAATTAAAAAACCTAAAGTCAAAGAGATAAAGTGATGAGAGAGAGAGAGAGAGAAAATTATCCATTGAATCTTTATTTTACTTTATGAAGATTATATTCTTATGAAATTATATTTTTTTTTCTCTTTCTTATAACTTCTAGATAGTTATTGCATGTCTTTAGTCTCTCTTTCACAAAAACCTCTAGGCCATTATTGTATGTGAAAGTTATTTAAATTAAAGTTTTGAATTGTAAAATATAAAGTAAGTGAAAGGTAATTAAGGAATATAAAATAAGACATACCAAAATTGTGTATTTCCTCTATATATATAGGTATAGATTAATTGAACAAATTGGTTTCAACATTAAAACAGTCAATTAAAAAACCTGAGATCAAAGAGATAAAGTGATGAGAGAGAGAAAAAATTATCTATTGAATCTTTATTTTGGTTTATGAAATTTATATTCTTATGAAATTATATTTTTCTCTCTTTCTTATAACTTTCAGATAGTTATTGCATGTCTTTAGTCTCTCTTTCACAATAACCTCTAGGCGGTTATTGTAGGTGGAAATTATTTAAATTAAAGTTTTGAATTGTAATATATGAAGTAAGTGAAGGGTAATTAAGGAATATAAAATAGGACATACCAAAATTGTGTATTCCCTTTATATATAGGTATAGATTATAATTCCAATATTATTATTATTATTTCTCAAATAAATAATAACAAGTAATAGTAATAATACTAATTATCTAATTTAAATAATAATAACCTATTATTATCCAAATAAACAATTACTTACTAATATAACTACTTAGTTATTAACCACACCACCCATCTATATTCAATTGGTCACACACACCCAACCATTTTCTCAATGTCTAATCCTAAAGTTACTACCTCACATCAAGGGTACCCCAAACACAACAAAACACACATGATCACACACGTATACACAACATCCGATAATTTAATTAGTTAAAATAAAATAGGGCGTTACACCATATCTTACCATAACATCGATGAGACATATGATACCACCAGTTCCTACCCATACACTCATGCATCATACACCCAAACATCACACCACCAAAGCACCCAACCAACACATCTCTACCAAACACCACGACAACCATTACATTATTTCCAAAACAAATCAATGTTGCAATTAAACCGACCAGCCTGCCCACTTGTAACCCAACCAACACGACAAAACTACAACGTAAGGGGAACCGAACTCGATTACGGCAGCGCGTCCCAACTAAGCTAGGGAGAGATGCTAGATTTTATGGATAACACTGTTATCCCAAGGGCTTCGCACCAAACACCTCATATGAATTAGGTGAGGCACCAAACACCACAAGTGAATCGTGGGAGGCCTCAATGACGAAAGCACCACCGGGGTGTGGAATCAGTGACCATTATGATCAAGCGGGTTGTTAAAATATGTGTACAAAATTTTCCAACATGTAGTTCTATTTAAATTAAATGATATTAGTATTTAATTTTTTATTTGCTAATTTTTTATTATTATTTAATTATAAATTTAATTAAAATAATAAAAGAAAAGTGAATACACATAGTCGTCAGATCTATTGACGCGTCCCTTTTGTCCTACAACACTGACGCCAATTGGAATGAAGCATTGGTGGTGCATTCGTCTGTGTGTGTGGCGTCTATGTTCATTTTTTAGCGCATGCGTCAGTATGTGTGGCGCCTCCTATTTACTGCAAAGTTATTTTGTTTTAAACATGAGTATTTGGTATATTGTGGAAAAATATGGTTATTATAGTAATAAAATTGAAAAAGATGGTTATTATAAAAAAAATCAAAAAAAAAGGATTAACTATTAAATCTGCTTACTCTAATTGGCAGATAGAATCAAGGTTGGATTAAATATAAACATCTTAGAAAATTAGCATAAAAAGTTAAATGAAAAACTAAAATAGAAGAAAATGTGGTTAGTTGTTTCAATGTTTTCCACATAAACTACAACACAATACAATGATATAAACCTTTTTTCTTCTGAGATTGTTGTAAGTGGCAACAAAATTGTGAAAAAGTTTCTAAATAAGTAACAATTTCGCAAGCTAAATACATTGAAACCATATACCTTTACTCTAAGAAACTCTGTTGAAAAAAGTGGAATTACCACCAAACACTGAAAATGTCAATAAAATCTGAATACACGAGCAAAGTCATGATATCATAGCAAACCTGAGAGAGATTATCTTGCATCATGCCGCGTAAGTCCCGCTTACCATCTCTAATAAAATCAACAACTCTAAATTTAAGTAAGGAAACATCAAAATTCTCACTATTACCAACATAAAAATTCTATAATACATATATATGTTGTAATGAAAATAAAAATGAGCATATTTTTTCTATTTCATAAATTCTCAAATAAAATGGGGGTAGTGAGACAAAAAAAATAAAGAGATAGCAAGGACGATGTTCAATGAGACTATCTTTTTTAAGTACTTTTGTATTGATGCACTAGGCACTATTTGATATGTAATTAATCATGTTTTGAGAAGACAAATTTTAAAACAGACACCTTATGAATTATACAAAGGAAGGAAATTCAATTTTCTCATCTTTATGTTTTCATATGCAAATGTTTTATTCTCAATAACAGAAAAGATAACCTTAAAAAATTCGAGGCTAAAGTAGGTGAAGGTTTATATGCCACTTCCATTAAAGCTTTTAGAATCTTTTATCTTTGATGAAATTAACCCCAAATCGGTAAAGGTAGAAGTGTGTGATTGTGCAGGTATTCTGAAGAATACTCTTCTTAAAAATCAAGATAAAGGTAAAGATAAAGATAAAGGTCAATATCAAAATAAAAATAAAGATAAAGTAAAAAAACAAAATTTAACTGAAATCAATTATAATGAAGAATCAAGCAATACTCATCAATATCTACTTAAAGAATGGATGACAACAAAAGATTATCCAATCTAGAAACATTATATGGGATATTTCTAAAGAAGTCAGAACTTGACACTCCTTTAACCAAATATATAATTTTTTAGCTTTTGTTTCTCAAATTAAGTCAAAAGACCTAAATAAAGCTCTAATTGATAATCAATTGTCTCTTACTATACAAAATGAGTTAAATCGATTTGACTGAAACAACATTTAGGAATTTGTTCCTAAACCTTCATCTAAACTAGTGATTGTAACAAACTAAATAAAAATAGAAATGTTTTAAGAAATAAAGTCAGCCTCGTTGTGAAAGGATACGATCAATAGTAAGACATAAATTTTGATGAGACTTGTGTCTTTGTAACTAGATCATAAGCAATAAGGATTCACTACAATCTTTAAATAGGAATTCCACAGCGATAAAAATCTTCATTTACTAGGGCTAAATCATTGACCAGAGTAGGAACTATAGGAATGGAGAAAATTGTTAATACCCTAAACATTCCTTTTGATGCCTTTAAAAAAAATCATTATGTCATCAACAAAGAGAACATGGCTAAGAAAGGTCATATCCCTAGGTTCATTAATACTAGAGAGTGTTCCCTTATACACCATTTTCAAAAGGCTTCTACTTAAAAATTCCTTATCCAGACAAGATAAGAGTTGAGATAATGGACCTACTTGTTTGATACCTCTAATAAAAATAAACAATTCGACAAATTTACCATTCACGAGAAAAGATAGTTTAATTGAACAAAGACATTTTATCAAGGAAATAAATAACTTTAGATGTAAAACATATCCATGCTTATTATTTGTGATGAGTTAAAAGGATGAATAGTTGACCATTATTAAGAATGTGTACAAATATGATGATGAAAAAAGCACAAAATCGAGCCTTGTAAACCATATGTTGCATAAATCGTAACATGCAGCTTCAGAAAAGATGAAACCGGCAAAAATCATGTTACAGTAAAATGAATATAAGTGAATAAACATATATTTTAAATCTCACTCTGTGAACTCATTGCGAAACCAAAAAAGTATAAACTTGTGAAGAGAAATTTAGAATCTCCATGAGAATAATGTTCAACAAAGTTCCATATGCAGTAAGGAAAATGAGGAAATGATGACATTACCTTTTGCTGCAAAAACAAGCAAGGTGGAGAGTAGCAACCAAAAGTCGGACGGATGAGAGAGGTATGAAAGGTAAACTGAGAAGAAAAGAGAGAGAAGATTGATAAAACAAAACCATGAGATTTATGTACCAATAAGAAACTGATAGGTGGCATTAGAAAGTGAAGAGAAACATCCACGATATTTGAATATGCTATTTACATTCTTGCCCTTTAATTAGTCATTAAGTCAATGTATTAAAAGGGTAATTTAGGTAGTTCGTTACATGTTTTAGTAATTGGTAGGTTGTTGATTGGAAATTACCAAACACAATAAGCCTAAAGTTTTCTTACGTATCAGCCCAACCCCTTTAGGAACATGAACTACTAAAGCATTGGGTTATAGACACTTGTCACTCCCAAATTTTACTTGCACCCTTATTTTTGAATAATATCCCTGTTGCCTTTGTGAAAATTTAAGTAAAAAATCAGGAAAAATATTTGGTAGAATAAACTAAAATATCTGGAACCTAACAAACAATTCGGTAGAATTGAAAAATTTGGTTAATTAAATTTTTTAAAATATTTAGAATTTTGATTAGTACCGATTTTTTGAAAGCATCTTGAAGTTATTGGATATTTTGTCCATGAGTGAAAATCTGGTAGTTATAAAAAGAGTGAAAATTGAATGGTTGAGATTTTGTTGAAACTTTTGTACGACTGTAATTGCACCGACCATTTTCTGTGTTTCATATTGAATCCAAAGTTGCATAAATAGAGGTTATCTGTTGTTGATAAAAACATCTAAAATGCTTCTTCCTCAATTTTTGATTAAGGCAAAAGTGCACTTCAATGGGAAAAAACCTCCCATAGAGTTTCGACTTCCGAAGGAAACCGTCTGTCTCATCGTCTTGAGATCCACAATGAATGATTTGCTGCCCGACATTGTTAACAGAGAGGTGAGAAAGACCGAGTTTCTTGAAGATTGGATTGATACTTATGGAAGGGTGAAATACAACCTTATTAAGTTGAAGAATGATGAACATTTGAAAGCTATGAGGAGGTCATATCACTGTAGGCTAACTAAGGGACCAATTGAGTTTGATGCGACACTTTCTAGATTTGTCGATGACATAATCAAGATGTTGAAACTTTCAGAATCATCTGATAGTATTTATCTTTTCTTATATATTATTGTTTTCTTAAGTTATGTAATCGTTTGTCTAAGTTATGTAACCATTTGTCAAATGTTAAGCTATGATCATCATGCATCAATGAAAGAGTCAAAATGTTATCTAATAAACATTATTGTGCAAATGTATGAGTAATATTACACATAATATACAAATAAGACATAAAAATAATAATAATGTCTAAATAGCCCCCCCCCCCCCCCCCCCACGAGCTATGTGTGTTTTTTGTGTTGTAAAACTATAAACCTCGTTATATGGGTTCACCAAACCCATGAGATTATCCATAATGACTAATATCATCTGTAACAAACAAAGTAAAAAGCATAAGTTAATTTCAAAGTATCATTAATAAATAAAGTCACATCATCGACATATAATACACATACCTCTCCCTGCCATAATCTGAATGCCACATGATCTGCACATCCTATAAGAATATAACAATTACTGGGCCTACCAAGGAACCCTTCATCTATGTTTATAGACGGGTATGTCGAAGCAGAAGTTATCTCGTGAGAAGCAGTGATATTTATCTCAATATTATGAGTAACCTCCATATCATTAGTAGTTGGCGCCTTAAAGCCGTAGGTGGAGTATGCGCCTCAGTAGTTGTATGCGGAGTAAGTGTCTTAATAATTGTCTCAAGAGTAACCTCTTTAGTAGTTGTTGTTGTTAGGTGCAAGTGTGAATGGTTAAAGTCCCACATTGCCTATGAATGGATGGATGGTTGGATTTATAAGAGAGGGGATCACCTGTCACCTTAAGGTTTTGGGTTGAGATGTGGCATCTTCCTCTCTTGTGTTCCTAAAACATTAGTCTCATTGGTGCTCACGACTCTCCTAGACTCTCCAACAGTGATATCAGAGCCACGGTTAGGCTTGGTGAGGGAGCGGGAGCTGGATCCGATGTTGGATCCTATTATAGGATGTTGGGGATTCACACTTGTAGGAGAGAATGTTAGGTGCATATGTGAGTGGTTAATGTTCCATATTACCTATGAATGGGTAGAATGTTGGATTTATAAGAGAGAAGATTCATTCACCCATTACCTTAAGGTTTTAGGTTGAGATGTGGTGTATCCCTCTCTTATGGTTCTGCAGCATTAGTCCCATTAGTGCTCCTGACTCTCCCATAATCCCCAACAACTGCCTCTACCCAAGAAGAATGGGCACCTCTGCCATCTCAGAAGTATGGGGAACCTTTGTCTCTTCCGAATGGGGCACATCACTCTCTGTCATCATATGCACATCATCCTGAATCGGTGCCTGAACATAACCTGACTCATCCTCATCATCTCTCGCCTGTCTAGAAGCATATCTAGATCTTCCACGTCGGATAATGCAAGGTGCAAGAAATTAAACTTGATTGACCATCTACCTCCTGCAAGAACCGGTTGATGCCACTCTCCCTATCCGGAGATGCGAGTCCTCAACGTCACCTTGTCGCTACCGCGAAAATAAGGTGCCGGCAAAACAGAAGAATCGCCACCTTTCGTTATTTATCCCTCAGAACGGGAAAGGAAACGATCAGAAAAACCTGACGAAAAGGTATAAGACAAGGTCATCGCAACCATGTCTGGGTTCGGGAGTCGGTTACGCAAGGGGAAGGTATTAGCACCCCTCACATCCATCGTACTCGATGGGATCCACGCTTGTTGTGTTTATCTGACGGGTTGGTTCCATCTATCTACCTATCAAGGCTGGTCTAAAAAAGAAAAGAAAATGACTCGGCAAAGCATCGCGCTTTATGCCTACGTATTCCCATCAGAGAATGAGAAATCAGAGTCTACGTAGTTCGACCCACTACGGGTTACAAGGAAGGTGGCTTGCCAATACGTCAATATTGTGCCTACGTACTCTCAACAGATCAGAGCTTACGTAGTTCAGGGTAATACGGATTACGGGGATTCAGATTCATCTGTTTTTCCGAGTAGGGTTAACAAACAGTTCCAGCAGTTTGGTGTATGCAGCTTGCTCATCCGAGACTCGTGCGTTACCGTTTGCGGTAGAACTGAGAGTTAATGACACTCTTTTCTTAAGAAAAGCTTTCCTTTGAATTATGGGCCCACAGGGCAAAAAGAGGTTGAAAGTTTGTTTTTTGTCTTTTACGGAAGAAATGTCTTTTATGGATGTTTGCAACTAACATCGCACTAGAGACTATGACCTAGGAGTGAATGCGTTGCATGTCACCCAAAGGGTACCATACTAAACATCCTGATTATTGGAAGGAAACCCCCCAATAATCACTTCCTAAGTAGCTTAAGGCTCGTAACGTACGACATCAGTTAACCTTTATTACTGTATTTTGATTTGTTTGAAGAGAGAAGAGAACGGACACAACTAAGGGGAAACTATCAAGTCCTAACAGTTGTCATGCCAAGGATTCATCCTATGGTTGAGGTTTGACACATGGAACTCCTAGATGTTATCATGCATAGGTTGCAACCTAAAGTTCTACTCATCACTTCCTTATCAAATGAAGTGAGACTCCTAGGGGATCATGTCAATGGGAAACAGACAACAGATAAAGCACCAGCTAAACATCAGTAAACAGATAAACATAAGAAAACAGTAAAGATGCACATGCAATGCAGCAATACAAGCATAGACTCACTCAACCTCTAGATCAATCAAGCAAAACAGCACACAACACACAGGTAAGGGAGGCAAAGTCAACCTTCAGCCAACAAGCAAAGCCAAACAGTAACAGACAAGCAGAGGGAGACATACTCAACCCCTTATGCAAACAAGCAAAGGGAGGCAAGCTCAACCTTTCAATGCACTTAGGCCTAGTATCAACTACATGAAAGCATATTCTAATGCAACACACCAGAGAAACAGTCATACAAATACAGTCAAATAGCAAACACAACAAATAAAACAGCAAGCCAGCAGCCCAACAGTCTGTCTTCTAACCCAAGTCATCCATCAGGAGAAAAGGGAATGAGGACTCCATCTTCAAGCTTCAACTTTCTACATCAAGAGATTATGTGAATCAACATAAAGATCATTGCATGATAAGGGGAAGCAGGAGGGAAACCAATGGAATTCCTCAAGGCACTCAACCACTCATCTGAGATTGGTATCCTCAAAGGTTTTACCTTTTGTGGTAAGCCTTTAGTCCTTCCAAAGGAGGGACTAGGCTCCCACAAGGAACCTTGCATCATAGGATAGGAAATGGAATGCAAATCAAAGCAAACCACATTGATGGAAGAGGAAGCAACTCCTAAAGCTCTACAAAACCCTAATTCTACAAGCTCTAAAAGCAACTCTCCAAAAGGAACTAAAACACCAAATCAAACCTTGTGATTCAATATAAAAAGGCATCAACATGTCTACTAAGCCATCAGAAAAGGTTTGGAAACTTATCATGAACTAAAGGTCACTTTTGAAGTTCATTTATGGGAAGTGCTATGCTAGAATCATCCTAAACACAGCCTAAATGTAAAATCCAACTAAAATAGTAAATCAATTACTAAAAATCTATAAATTTTCCTAAGGGATTCTAAATGTATTAAGAACCTATGGTAAAAAATACAGAGCTTAAATCAAGGTTTAAAGGGCCCCAAAGAAATTCTAAACCAAAGGTTGTCAAATGAAGGTTTTAGTGGGGAAGGCTCTAATAACCTAGTTGAAAACTAAGCTTAGAACTACCTAAAAATCACCACAAAAATCCTATAACATCATCAACATGTCTATAACCAGCCAGCCAAAAATCAACATCAAAATCAAAAGCATGAATTGGTAATAAAATCAGCAAGCAACAAGTCATTTTATGCATTTTTATTCAATTATCAAAAATAGAAAAATGGACATTAAATTGAAAATAACACCAAAATAAAATCCAAAGGCATGGAAAAATCAGAAATAAAACAAGGATCACCCACATATTTTTCTCATATTTTTCTGACCATTATCTAATTATTATGAATTAAACAAGAAAAAACAATTAAAAGAAAATAGAAAAACAATTAAAGAATTAAAAGAAACCAGAAAATATCAGGACCACAGGATCTGTTTACTAGTTAATCCATCCAACAGCCACGTGCGTGCCACCTAATTAAATGAAACGGTGCGTATTGACTCAAAGCAATATGAGGTTCAGTTGACTGAAGACCATGGTACTCCCTAATCCTATCCATCCAATGAAAAAGTATTCAGATCCTGCGCTTCAAATCAAGCTACCTCACCAAACCCTAATCCAATTCAATCTTGTCCATCAGATGTTGTGACCAAGTCTACCAATCCAAATGAAATCAACGGATCATGTTCATTGTCCCCAGTTTAAACTGAACAAGAGGGAAAAAACATCCACGGTGGCCGGAGAAGAGCGCCACCGTCTTCTCCGGCGAGAGCCATCAAGCTCTGCAACCAAAGTTAACCAAACTCCAAGAAAATTACATGATTCTTCTCGTCATCTCCCACTGATCATCATGATCTATCTCATTTTTCTTAACTCCTCGTGAATCTCCAAAAACGAAGAGGAACAGAAAATTCCTCAATTCCATAATCATCATCAAACTCAAAATTGATTACACAAAATTATTCCTCACTTCTCATGGATCAAGAGTCACTAACCAATCCATGCTAACACTCAAGAATCATCTAGATATAAGCCTCAACAGAAAACTCATCTCATCATGAATCATCACGAAACTTCTCAATTATGATCCTAAAACGATCTATGTCATCACTACAACCTAACCACATGGCAATTTCAGTCTAAACATGCCTAGAACTAGAGCAATGGTGAAAGATAAAAACCTGGAAAAAAGCTTGAAATTGGAGCAGTTGCAGGGTGATTCTTGGCTTCAAATGCTGCAGAAACCTTCAATGAATGATCCTGGTGCTAACTGAATCCTCAATTCTCCTTGAAAACCTCTGAATTGCAAAACACAATTTTGAGTTGGAAGCTCCAATCTCTAACTGCCACAACTGAATTCTTCACCAATTTCTTCCAAAAAACCATCTGAACACGATTATGAACTTAAATAGAAGTTGTTTGGATCCTAACATGGCCCAATCATGTCCCAAATTGATGAATCCAAAAATTTCATTTTCCTCCAAAGTTCAACAATGGAACTCACGTGTATTGGCTCTGTTTCATCTCAAACTCTGCTCCAATAGCTTGCACAACCCTTGGTGAAGATGAATGACTTAGATTGCAAGCTTGAATTGATCTTATGGTCAAGATTGATCATGTTACTTCCATTCTAAGTAATCCACCTAAAGTCCATGAATTAAGCCTTAAATACCAAATGTGAAATTGCCAATCTCTTTAAAATATCATTTCCAATCAGAAAATGCATAAACTTGGGAAGTTTTGGACCATTGTGATTTATTTTGAATTTTTCCTTCATTAATGCCTTTTAATGATCTTTTTTCAAAATTTCTTCATACTCTTCCTTGTTCAATCCATATAAATGGATGTTTGGAACATGGTTGGACTAAAAACACCATTTTGAGCAACTTTAAAGTTGAACAAATCTTCATTTGAGGTGTCTAGGTTGGTGAAATGGACCCATAACTAAAAATGACCTATAATTCCAAATATCCAAAATACCATTATCTTGCAAAGCTTGTAACTTGAGTTCTACAAATCCAATCATGGACTTCTAGTACTTTCTAGAAAGATAGGAAGATAAGGGGCAACATTCATGTTGACCAAAAGTTCATAGGAAGCATCCTTCTAGGGCAAAAATGTCATGCAAGTTGGGTAACTTTCAAGCTCCAAATTCACATGCCTCAGATGACCTGTAACTTGTATGGCTCATAACTTGAGTTCTATAAACCTTATCAAGGACTTCTAATACTCAAATTAAAGCTATTAGCATGCCCTACAAAAATCATGTTAGGGTCAAGGTGAGATGAAGATCCCCTCTTGAGTTATGTGGTCTTGAAGTTAGGCACTAAACCAGAGGATTTTACACTGTCAAGCATAACAACCCTAACTTAGGAACTCCTCACACTCTTGATTCATGATAAGTTGACCTTGGAATCATCCCTTTGACATCTCAATACATCAATCCATGATCACATGGCTCTTGAATTAGGTTTCAACCTTCTTCAAATCATCAGTTAACCTAGGGTTGACCAGATGAAACCCTAGTTTTACCAATCTTGGCTATATCTTCATATTCTTTGCACAATGACCTGTCTAGGCTTCAAAATGAACTTCAACACTTCTCATGAGCTCTATCAAGACCTCAAGTACAACTCTATGGCTTCAGAATCACCTGATGGCTTCCCATAACTCTCAAGTTAGGAGGTGTACACACTTGGTTTCAACCACTCTCTCTGAGGATCTTAGACTTCTTTGGTGAGGATATCAACCCTTGAACACTTGGATAAGCCTCTTAGTTAGCTTCATAATCTTGTGTAGCCCTTTGTTGGTAATCATACCTCTTGATCTCCTGCACACATGTCAATGATAATGTTAATATGAATGCAATGAAACGTAAGCTAGGTAAAGAAAGGTTAGGCAAATTTTGGGGTGCAACACACCTCCCTTCTTTTGAGTCATTGTAGCAGCAGCTCTATCACACTGTTTGTGCCTCTAGTTTTCACTAAAAAGAAAAAAGTAAAATTTTTAAATTATCAGATTTTACAAAAAATCTGGAACTTACAGAGTTTCCCCATGTTTGGAATATATGATAAAAATACCAGGTTTTTTCGGATTTTTCAAAATATGCAGTTGGACGTATTAATTTTATCCGGATTTTTTTAAATTGCAGAAAAAACATTGTATTTTTATCAAATTTTTTGAAAAATACGGAAACATTTATGCATTTTTATCGCATTATTCAAAATCTCCGGAAAAATATATGCATTTTTCAAAAAATTTGATTGAACATATGAATTTTTTTTCCGAATTTTTTTAAAAATGCGGAAAAAACATTACATTTTTACCGAATATTTTCAAACATTTGGTAAAATTTAAGAAAAATCCAAAAAAAATAATATTTAAAATGTCATAAAAACACAAACTTACTTGTCATCAAACGAAAATATTCGATAATGTCTTCAAAATGTGTAAACAAATTACATAATATTTCAAAAAAATTGAAATGTTCCAATACTTTTTATAAATATTGTGCATGACTAATATGATAAAAACATAAAAGATGTAGGTGTCAAGTAAAATTTGGGTTGACAAGAAGAAACCTCTTGAATCCCCAATGATATCCATCAAGTCCTAGTGCAAAGATATCACCCATTGCCAAAATAATTTGTTTCACCTCTTCCATACTAGGAATTGTAACCAACATAGCATTATCCATGTCCAAAACAATTTGTTTCACCTCTTCCATAATAGGAATTATAACCAACATAGTATTATCCACTTTGGTAACCATTTTAAAAATACTATCTCTAAGGAGGAGAATAAGAATGAAACAATTATCTGGAGTAAAAAATTATAGAAATAGAAAACCGCATGATCTTTAATATTTTAAGGAGCATCAAAGATAGATTTCATTATGCTTGAGCTTGGTTATTTATTGAGAAACATGTGTAATCTTGGTCATAATATGGAAGAAACTATTCTTTCTATCCTTGTTCAACAACTTGGAGTTGACATATGCCAATACTTATCCTAATCGGGCAGGGTCTTTTCAAGATCAATTTGAAACTTGTGTGTTTCTTCAACAAAATGAGTGTTAGAATAATTATGATATTGATGTAATATAAGTAATGTGTTGATCAAGGGATAAAGAGAAGGAAACATGTTTGTCATATATACTAAAAATAGTATGATGAATAAGCTTACAATTTTCTCTTTTAGTTTTGATGATAACAAAGTATTAAAAGAACAAATGTTTATTTGATGTATTTTTATTTATGCAGGTTCTTGTCATTGTACATAAATAATCAGAATCTGTGTTACATGAACACATTTGGGAGTTGTTTCATTGCTAGCTTTTGGTGACAGGGTCTGAAGAACAATTGCTAGCGTGGTTTGGCGCAGACTCTAAACTGAAGACCTCAACATTCAGACGAGTTACTATACTTAGTAATTATATATCAGCTTCTAGTACCATTTAGTTTTGGTGATAAAGATATGGATTGTCTGTACCACAGAAAGTAAGTCGTGCTGTCTTATCAGCTTGTCAGCTAAAGTCTACAAGATTGCAAGGCTCAAGAAAGCTTGGCATACTCTGCGGATATCTTCTATCAATGACTCTATCAGTATAAAACATCTTGAAGACTCAAAGGTTAAACGTCTTACACACTGGATTCAGAATCTGTTGTGCATCCATCTTTAACGTATCTTGTGAAGGTGAGATAATACTTAGAAGGGGGTTGAATAAGTATGAAAGATTAAAACTTAGAATTAAAACACAAGTATTTTTATCCTGGTTCGTTGAACTCAACTACTCCAGTCCACCCTTCCTAGAGTGATTTGCCTTTCTCAATCAAGGACTTAATCCACTATTTAATCAAACAGATTACAATAGTAACACCTAAGAACAATTGTTCTTAGTCTTCTCAAGAGCTACTGATCCCAACTAGATCCTCTTAAGGAAATCTTTTACAAACAATGTAAAACTATAACAAGAGTAAGAATGCTTCTAAAAAGCTATTATCACAACAGTGATATTTCTCTTAAGTTTAAGAACAATGAATTAAATTCTTAGAAAGAATATGAAAGTATGAGAGCTTGAATATTTGATTTCTTTTCAATGCCCACGTCAACTGAAGAATTTGGTGGAGTCTTGCTTTTATAGGCAGCTGATCCAAGGTGAGCTGCACGTTGAGAAGAGTGTCCAAAAAAGGTCTGAGCCTTTTTGTCTTCACATCAAGTGACCTTTCCTAGAAGAAGAAAGCACAGAAAAATCCTTTTTGTCTGTGTTCTTGTGTCTAGCATAAATAAGGAAAGAGACGTTTGATTTACTCCAACGGATATAATCTTTGAATATTTCTTCTTCAGTTTTCAGCAATTTCATTAGAGTCTAAATGGGTCAGAGTCTTCTAATGATGATCAGAGTCTTGCTGAATCAGAGTCTTCTGCAGCAGGTGTGCTTTCAGCGTGTTTAATATCAGAGCATATTTGAGACAGAACTTCAGTACTGGCAGCTTTAGTACTTTCAGAATCTTCTGTAGAAACTATGTTTTGAAAAGCTCTTCAAACAGAATTCTTCTTTGCTTCAGATGCTTCTGACTTGCTTCAGATTCTTCTGGAGCTTCTGCTTCAGATCCTTCTGGAGCTTCTGCTTCAGAATCTTCTGGAGGCTACACTCAGAATCTTCTGTTGGCAGCAATCAGAGTCTTCTAATTAATGCATCTGGCGCTTCAGAGTCTAGCTAATTTCTTGAGTTCAATTCTGATTTGCTTCTGGAGTGTTAATTTCTTTACTATCTGCAATAAAAACTCTCAAGAAAATTTTAAAGTATATAATTCTTAAATACAAAATTTCATAATAGTTATCATCAAAACATAGAGGTATTATTAAGAACCAATCTGTGTTCTAACAATCTCCCTCTTTTTGATGATAACAAAAACATCAGAAATTTTGTTTAATTGAAAATATTAGAATTATAACTCCCCCTGAGATGTTGAATCTCCCTTTGAGTTAAATACAGATAAGAAATAGAAACTTCCCTTTTGTCTTGAGTAATTTTCAGAGTTAGATCTTGATTGTTCTTTTAGCATTTGAAAGTCAGAATGTCTTGCAAATATCAGATTCAGAGTTTGATAATAGTCAAATGATCTGAGAGACTCAGAGTTTCTTTTATAGAGTGTACTTATCAAATGTTCTGAAATACTCAGATTAAATGTTAGATAGAGTAGATATGTCTGAAGTTTTATTCTGGTGAAGTTATATTAAACAGTTCAGATCTATATTTTCTCCCCCTTTTTTGTCATAAGCAAAAAGTGAAAACTTTAAAAAGACAAATAAAAGGAAACAGTAAATGAGATAATTCAGTGGAGAAAACTTTGATTCATTCAATAAGTTCAGATAAAGAGTACAGGCATCAGAAGATATATCAAAAAGTACGTAAGCAAACATCAAATGCAAAAACATTAGAATGAAAAAAAAATCTAAGAGTGTTTTGACAAAAGCATCTTCAATAGATCTGTGATCTCAGAGGAGGACTGCTCTTGCTTGGACATCCACTTAGCCATTGTTTCATTCTTCTGATCCTGCTTTGACATCCACTCTGTCATGTCTTCAGATTTCTTATCCTGTTTTGCCATCCAAGACTTGATCTCTGACTGACCAGCTTCCAAAGCATCAATTTTATCGATAAAATCTGGATGTTCTTTCTTTATCTCAGATGAAGAAGTATGATCATGTTCTGGAGCTTGAACAGAGTCAATTTCCATGGGATCTGTAGAGTCTGGAGCATTGGAGCCAGAAGGAAGGTCTACCAGAGTCATGGCCAAAGGATTTTCTTCAGATGCAAGTTTAGTAGTTTCTTCTGATGGTGGAGGAGCATCTGTAAGGAGCAGTGGTTAAGATCTCTTGACAGTCCAGAGTAGATTTCTTGCAGCTTCAGCAAATCTGAGCTTCGCATCATCAAAACAAATGTTCTTCAGATTTGAGGCCACAGAGTTGAATCTGTTGATGAATCCATTCCAGATGACATCAGATTCTTGGGCATCCATTGTTGCTGAGCATTTCTTCTGTACAGTACCTAAATATAACTCTATTTCTTGCAAAAAAGATTGAAATAAATGATTAACATTAAGTCTAGGCTTAGGCTGTAACAGAGTTTCCAGTGTTATTGGTTTTGGTTGGGGAGTAAGTGGAAAAAGGGAGTTCTGAATGGAGATCAGAGGAGGAGGGTAGTATGGAATGAAAGGAATTTTAGGTTTATTAGGTTTGGATCTGTTTAAAGTGTTTAACAGATGAGTTTGGCTCTGGGGTGAAAGGAAACCACATCAAAAGGTTGATTGGAGTAAGGTTGGAATGCAGATTTTGGAGGTTCATCAGAAGCAACAGTTTTATCAGATGAAATTGGGATAGCTGAAGCAACAACTTTGTCAGATTTAGCAGAATAAGATATAGTTGCTAATGAACCTACATCTGACATGGATTGAATGTAGGTGAGAAGGACAGATGGAAGGGTCATTGTGAGTTTGGGTTTCAGAGGGGTGATAGGATCAGATGGTTCAACTCTGTCATAAAAGTCTTTGAGTTTGAAACCATAAGCCAGATTATGAAATAGGGATGAAACTTGTGCACAGGAAATAGATGTTCTTTGGTTAGATGTTGGGTTTGAATTTGGAATCAGGATTTCAAAAGATGGTGCAGGTGTGGGAATAGGATCTGAAATAGGAACTTTTAATGATATAGGAGGTTCTGGTTGGTTTACTTCAGAATCTTTGTGAGAAGGAGAGACTAGAAAATCTGGGTGAATGTCAGATTCTGAAGAGTTTGAGGAAGTGGTTGGTGTGCAGGAGGTAGAAGATACTTGAAACACAGTTTTTAATGGTGTGACATCAAGAACTTATGTCTCAGGAATGTTGGGTTCAGAAGTATTGGTTGGTTCTGAAGGAATTTCAGAGGGTTTTAAAGGTTGTTCTGAGGTAGGTGGATCAGATGAAATTGTTATTGGTTCAGATGAAACAGGAACAGATGTTGTTTTGGTAGGTTCAGAAATAACAGGTACAGATGCAGTGGGTTCAGATGATTTGGATGGTGGATTATCTGATGGTGGTTGATTTTCAAAGGCTTTTTCTGGTAGGGTTTCAGATGATTTTTCTGGTTGTTCAGATGGATCTTGTTTAGATGGTTCAGAGGATTTTTGTTGAGTAGATGGTTGTGGTTGTTGTTCTGTAGGTTGTTGTTTTGATGGTTGTTTTGTTTGTGGTACAGAGACTTTTGGTTGACTTGTTTTTGTTGTTATTGGTGTTGGAACAGATGATTTTTCAGGTGAAATGGAAATTGGATTAGAAGATTTTTGTGGTGATGGTGTAGAAACATGAGATGGAGCAGTAACAGATGTATTTTGTGTAGAGGGTGGTTTTGGAATAGACTTAATATTAGAATCATTTAAAACAACAGGATTTGCAGAAGATACAGAAGATTTAGTACCTTTGATTTTGATTCTTTTAGCTGGTACAAAAAGAGTATCTCCATATTCTTTCCTCTTTAGAAGCTTCTGTGGCTTCTCAGCAATCTTGACCTTCTTCTGAACAGGTGCAGCTTTAGCTTCTGGCTGAGTCCTCTTTCTTTGTGGTTGTTCTTCTTCTTCTTCTACAACAGGCAGTGGTTGTCTTGCTAGCTGTATAATGTTTGCAGGAACGGGCTTTCCTTCTTTCTTGCACTCATCAATATACATTACAACAATGTGCCTTTGTTCTTCAGCATAGAACAGAGGATAATCATATATAGGAATTCTCTTCTTACTCAGTTCAGAAACATTCAGCTTCTTGGGAGCTGTTGTGAGTTCATCCACTATTTTAAGTCTCTGAAGACTTTTGGCATTCAGAAGCCTTAGACAATTGGTCTTTAAATTGTAATCAGTTTGATTATTATATTAAGTCCTTATTGAAGGCGAAATCACTATGACGAGTGGACTGGATGTAACTTCATTAACAGCGAATCAGGATAAAAAATACTTATGTTCTTATCTTTATCTTTATCTTTGTTGTTTAATATATTTGGTGGTAAAAAGTTTTTAATCCACAAACCCAATTCAAGCCCCCTCCCCCTATTTCTTGTGTTTCTTGCACTTTCACCAACATGATTACCAGCACACCTACACCCAACAACCAACCCAACATGATAACCAATCCACCTACACTCAACAACTAACCTAACAACATTACCAAACCACATACACCCAACGGCCAACTGAACATGATTACTAATCCACCTACATCCAACAACATTACCAAACTACATACACCCAAACCCGCGACCAATACATGTCACACACTAAAACACAAAACTAAGAACATGACTTATACCACCAACAAACATATGTCACCGTCACATGTAACACCCTAAATGATCCCCCACGTAATATAAATAAAATCAGAGTAATTATCCATAAAATCATATTTAGGAATGTCACACTTTCAAACAATCACTTACTCATTCAATTAGATACGTAACACACGTCCTTTTAAAAATTATTTATAATAACATGATCAGCAAATCATAACTGAAGGTTCATTCATACAGCAGCAGAAATAACATTTAATCCTTCTAGTTAACAACTTGAGGCATAGCATAATTAATAGTGTCATAAAGAAACAATAGTCATAAGAAATAAAACATGTTAATCAACCACCAACGATAAAAATCATGCAACGTTCCATAACCCCAGTGTTACATATTAGAGCAGACGCTAAACTAAAAGAATAAACTGAAGACTTCATCTTCCACTGACATCTGAGCTCCTACTGTGAATTATCTGCACATTACCCACGTGGAGGAAATATTCAAACAGAAGGGGTGAGATATCATAATAATATAAAGGAAAGCATGTTAAACAACATGCATTAAGTTAGCACAACAACAATTCAACTAACATCTCACATCAATCATCCAACGATATCATCACCAATTATTCACCAAACAAATAGTAATCACACGATACAAAACAATTAATCACCCATCACTACATATTTAACAACTTAGCAACATGATTACATATAATGCAATGAGACTCACACCCGACTCAATTCATATGCATGTGGTACTAAATTTCGTGAACACTCAGGTTTACCGTTCCGACCCCAACCTTCTAGGATCTTAACCATTCACTAATCCAATATCTCTGAATCAGCTATCGGCCCCAACCCATATAGTGGGATTTTAGTCTCACCAATAATGTACCATCTGTCCACAAATGTATGCAATGCAACTATGTATGCATACAACAACATTAACACCATCATGTACAATAATCCACCACCATGGTTATTGTACACCACCCAAATTGGCCAACAAGCATAACATGTAGTTCATGCAACATATATATCTTTTTATGCAATCACCATAACTCAACAATATCACATCCGAAATAATGTTTTATACCACACCACATCATAACATAACCTTCATTCACGTCAATCAATAAAATGTCACTACTCATGTTTACAAAGGTATGAAATGCGGCTATTTATGCATACGACAATGATAGCATCATCGTGCACAATAACCCACCACCATGGTTATTGTACACTGACCAATTTGGCCAACAAGCATCAAATTATATTTCAAACAATATGGACATATACATGTATTTATTTTGCATTCACAACAACATTATTAAACATGCTTATATTACACCAACGACATCATTAAAGCATCTTCATATTACCGTCAATAACATCATAACAACATCATCAAAAATCACAACAACATCATCAAAAAATCACCATAAAATCATCAAAACATCTTCATATTACTATCATTAACATCACAATAACATCATTAAACATCTTTGCAATAACACTCAAGGTTTGTCACTTACACCACGACTTCTTAAGGTACACAACAAGCAACAATCACATTATTTAAGATGTTAGACATAAAGATATTAGGAAAATGACTCATATAATTATACAACGTTAAATTTCGGCTCATTAGCTTTCCAACGCTTCAAACGGTTCGTCATTTAGATTAACAGCTAATAAGTTATGACTGAAACTGTTTCTAGCGTTTTTCTGCCTATGAGTCGACTCAAAGGTTGACGCACAGAGCTATGAGTCGATGCATAGAGCTATGAGTCAGCGCATACTATTAAAATTTCTATAATTTTGCATTCGAGTGGCTATGAGTCGACTCATACTGTTCCGAACCCTAAAACCCACTTTTTTAAAAAGCACTTTCACTCCAGAATTTCACACCAAAACCTATACCATTAACCCCTATCACCATAGACCCAATTTTATACTAAAATTATATCCTAAACCTCTATTATGCATTGTTTTACTCATGGATTAACAACAATTCATCATAATTTTATTCTTCCGACTCGAAAGTCCAAAACTCAACAATGGAGGAATTTTCAACAATTTCCAAAATAAAATTTCTACACACATACATGTACAGAACCCATCATATATCAGTTAAAAAACATCATTTATCACATAATCAAATAACAATTTCATCATTGATCAAGTATTCATAGTAATCACCACATAGAACAACATTCCACCCATAAGACAAAACCTAACTTCTACCCACCGTTCAACATGTTAACCCTTATATAATCAAAACTCCACCCTTACCTCGAAACTAAGCTTTCTAAACCTTCACAAATAGTGGATTCTTATTCCTCTTTAACTCTAGCCTTTCTTCTGTTTTTCTCAAAAATCACGATCGTACAGAATGAACTCTACTTCCCTCACTTACTTGTTTAACCCTAGGACCCTTTCTATGATTTGCCTCTTATGCCCTCATCATTCCTCACAATATTACCAACATGCCCTTAATCTCCTTTTTCACTTAATATCTATTTTATTCTTACTAGCGTCCAAGTTTGTCTGTTTTTTATTGTGATTATGCGTTAAAATATAAATCGGTATTTTTTTTAAAATTTTGTGATATGTACTCATGTGTCTATTTGTCCATTTTTAGCACGCACACTTGTCTATTTGTCCATTTTTTAATTTAATTTAATTTAATTTTAAATATTTATGTGATTTATATTTTTTTTCCGTATATGTTTTATTATAAAATTATTTATGCACAATTATTAGAATTTAAATTAAGTTCATGTATGCTCTATCTAAAAAAACATATGTTTTCTTAATTAAATGTCTCTCTATTTACCGTTATATTATAGTCAAAGATATGAGTTGAAATTTTCTTCTAACTATATAATGTTTATAAAAGGTAAGATTGAAATAAAAATAGTTCATATCACTTATGCAGTTATATAGATTATATAAATGAAAGGTCATTTTAGCATAATTCATACATGATATGAGAAGGGAAGTAGTTACATCCATATTTTTGTTGCATAAACATAAAACATATATAGAATGTATGGTCTTTTTGTCCCTTTTTGAATAATTGCGCAATTGATTGTGTTGTAACTCACATAAGTGTACATATACGTGAATGAGTCCGTTTTTTTTCTTCTTAATTGCTCGATATTAATGTACAATATATTTGAACTGATAACACAATACAAATCTTCTATTATTAGTTTAGATGAAGAAAATATAACACGTGAAGAATCAAGTTTAAATGAAAAAATCAAGAAAATCCATTTTCCTTCTATTCCATATGAAACCTATAAATATGAAGAAAAAATATATAAAAATAACAATTAATACTAAAAAAAATATTATAAAAAAAAAAGAAGATAGGGAAGCATTTTCTACCATGGATTGGTTGCTATTGTGTTGCAACAATTTCTTTATCTTTTGATTTTTTTTCTTAGCACATCTATTGCCGAGAAAATGACGCATTTTATTTCTCAGATTCCTTCATCTTATAGGGGGATATTTCCATTATCTAAGCAAAAATGTTTAACATTGGAAAATAATAATAGCAAACCATTGAAAACAGAAAAAACACTAATTCAAAATCAAATATTACAGTGAAATAAAGGAAAACAAAAATAAGTAGGAAATAGAGGGGAAGGTGGAAGAACATGTGTTACTATTTCGTGTGAGAAAACATAACTAATATTCTGCATCTACATGAATGTAGCAAATAAGTAAATGAACTCAACAGTCTCAACAAAAACAATGCAAATTGAAAGCAAATTGATCAATAACCAAACAAAAACAAAACTTGCACACAACAAAAATAATATGTTAAAAGTTACAAAATTAAAAAATAAACTTAAGATTTAATTAAATAAATTTGTTTCAATATCAAAACAGTCAATTAAAAAACCTAAAGTCAAAGAGATAAAGTGATGAGAGAGAGAGAGAGAAAATTATCCATTGAATCTTTATTTTACTTTATGAAGATTATATTCTTATGAAATTATATTTTTTTTTCTCTTTCTTATAACTTCTAGATAGTTATTGCATGTCTTTAGTCTCTCTTTCACAAAAACCTCTAGGCCATTATTGTATGTGAAAGTTATTTAAATTAAAGTTTTGAATTGTAAAATATAAAGTAAGTGAAAGGTAATTAAGGAATATAAAATAAGACATACCAAAATTGTGTATTTCCTCTATATATATAGGTATAAATTAATTGAACAAATTGGTTTCAACATTAAAACAGTCAATTAAAAAACCTGAGATCAAAGAGATAAAGTGATGAGAGAGAGAAAAAATTATCTATTGAATCTTTATTTTGGTTTATGAAATTTATATTCTTATGAAATTATATTTTTCTCTCTTTCTTATAACTTTCAGATAGTTATTGCATGTCTTTAGTCTCTCTTTCACAATAACCTCTAGGCGGTTATTGTAGGTGGAAATTATTTAAATTAAAGTTTTGAATTGTAATATATGAAGTAAGTGAAGGGTAATTAAGGAATATAAAATAGGACATACCAAAATTGTGTATTCCCTTTATATATAGGTATAGATTATAATTCCAATATTATTATTATTATTTCTCAAATAAATAATAACAAGTAATAGTAATAATACTAATTATCTAATTTAAATAATAATAACCTATTATTATCCAAATAAACAATTACTTACTAATATAACTACTTAGTTATTAACCACACCACCCATCTATATTCAATTGGTCACACACACCCAACCATTTTCTCAATGTCTAATCCTAAAGTTACTACCTCACATCAAGGGTACCCCAAACACAACAAAACACACATGATCACACACGTATACACAACATCCGATAATTTAATTAGTTAAAATAAAATAGGGCGTTACACCATATCTTACCATAACATCGATGAGACATATGATACCACCAGTTCCTACCCATACACTCATGCATCATACACCCAAACATCACACCACCAAAGCACCCAACCAACACATCTCTACCAAACACCACGACAACCATTACATTATTTCCAAAACAAATCAATGTTGCAATTAAACCGACCAGCCTGCCCACTTGTAACCCAACCAACACGACAAAACTACAACGTAAGGGGAACCGAACTCGATTACGGCAGCGCGTCCCAACTAAGCTAGGGAGAGATGCTAGATTTTATGGATAACACTGTTATCCCAAGGGCTTCGCACCAAACACCTCATATGAATTAGGTGAGGCACCAAACACCACAAGTGAATCGTGGGAGGCCTCAATGACGAAAGCACCACCGGGGTGTGGAATCAGTGACCATTATGATCAAGCGGGTTGTTAAAATATGTGTACAAAATTTTCCAACATGTAGTTCTATTTAAATTAAATGATATTAGTATTTAATTTTTTATTTGCTAATTTTTTATTATTATTTAATTATAAATTTAATTAAAATAATAAAAGAAAAGTGAATACACATAGTCGTCAGATCTATTGACGCGTCCCTTTTGTCCTACAACACTGACGCCAATTGGAATGAAGCATTGGTGGTGCATTCGTCTGTGTGTGTGGCGTCTATGTTCATTTTTTAGCGCATGCGTCAGTATGTGTGGCGCCTCCTATTTACTGCAAAGTTATTTTGTTTTAAACATGAGTATTTGGTATATTGTGGAAAAATATGGTTATTATAGTAATAAAATTGAAAAAGATGGTTATTATAAAAAAAATCAAAAAAAAAGGATTAACTATTAAATCTGCTTACTCTAATTGGCAGATAGAATCAAGGTTGGATTAAATATAAACATCTTAGAAAATTAGCATAAAAAGTTAAATGAAAAACTAAAATAGAAGAAAATGTGGTTAGTTGTTTCAATGTTTTCCACATAAACTACAACACAATACAATGATATAAACCTTTTTTCTTCTGAGATTGTTGTAAGTGGCAACAAAATTGTGAAAAAGTTTCTAAATAAGTAACAATTTCGCAAGCTAAATACATTGAAACCATATACCTTTACTCTAAGAAACTCTGTTGAAAAAAGTGGAATTACCACCAAACACTGAAAATGTCAATAAAATCTGAATACACGAGCAAAGTCATGATATCATAGCAAACCTGAGAGAGATTATCTTGCATCATGCCGCGTAAGTCCCGCTTACCATCTCTAATAAAATCAACAACTCTAAATTTAAGTAAGGAAACATCAAAATTCTCACTATTACCAACATAAAAATTCTATAATACATATATATGTTGTAATGAAAATAAAAATGAGCATATTTTTTCTATTTCATAAATTCTCAAATAAAATGGGGGTAGTGAGACAAAAAAAATAAAGAGATAGCAAGGACGATGTTCAATGAGACTATCTTTTTTAAGTACTTTTGTATTGATGCACTAGGCACTATTTGATATGTAATTAATCATGTTTTGAGAAGACAAATTTTAAAACAGACACCTTATGAATTATACAAAGGAAGGAAATTCAATTTTCTCATCTTTATGTTTTCATATGCAAATGTTTTATTCTCAATAACAGAAAAGATAACCTTAAAAAATTCGAGGCTAAAGTAGGTGAAGGTTTATATGCCACTTCCATTAAAGCTTTTAGAATCTTTTATCTTTGATGAAATTAACCCCAAATCGGTAAAGGTAGAAGTGTGTGATTGTGCAGGTATTCTGAAGAATACTCTTCTTAAAAATCAAGATAAAGGTAAAGATAAAGATAAAGGTCAATATCAAAATAAAAATAAAGATAAAGTAAAAAAACAAAATTTAACTGAAATCAATTATAATGAAGAATCAAGCAATACTCATCAATATCTACTTAAAGAATGGATGACAACAAAAGATTATCCAATCTAGAAACATTATATGGGATATTTCTAAAGAAGTCAGAACTTGACACTCCTTTAACCAAATATATAATTTTTTAGCTTTTGTTTCTCAAATTAAGTCAAAAGACCTAAATAAAGCTCTAATTGATAATCAATTGTCTCTTACTATACAAAATGAGTTAAATCGATTTGACTGAAACAACATTTAGGAATTTGTTCCTAAACCTTCATCTAAACTAGTGATTGTAACAAACTAAATAAAAATAGAAATGTTTTAAGAAATAAAGTCAGCCTCGTTGTGAAAGGATACGATCAATAGTAAGACATAAATTTTGATGAGACTTGTGTCTTTGTAACTAGATCATAAGCAATAAGGATTCACTACAATCTTTAAATAGGAATTCCACAGCGATAAAAATCTTCATTTACTAGGGCTAAATCATTGACCAGAGTAGGAACTATAGGAATGGAGAAAATTGTTAATACCCTAAACATTCCTTTTGATGCCTTTAAAAAAAATCATTATGTCATCAACAAAGAGAACATGGCTAAGAAAGGTCATATCCCTAGGTTCATTAATACTAGAGAGTGTTCCCTTATACACCATTTTCAAAAGGCTTCTACTTAAAAATTCCTTATCCAGACAAGATAAGAGTTGAGATAATGGACCTACTTGTTTGATACCTCTAATAAAAATAAACAATTCGACAAATTTACCATTCACGAGAAAAGATAGTTTAATTGAACAAAGACATTTTATCAAGGAAATAAATAACTTTAGATGTAAAACATATCCATGCTTATTATTTGTGATGAGTTAAAAGGATGAATAGTTGACCATTATTAAGAATGTGTACAAATATGATGATGAAAAAAGCACAAAATCGAGCCTTGTAAACCATATGTTGCATAAATCGTAACATGCAGCTTCAGAAAAGATGAAACCGGCAAAAATCATGTTACAGTAAAATGAATATAAGTGAATAAACATATATTTTAAATCTCACTCTGTGAACTCATTGCGAAACCAAAAAAGTATAAACTTGTGAAGAGAAATTTAGAATCTCCATGAGAATAATGTTCAACAAAGTTCCATATGCAGTAAGGAAAATGAGGAAATGATGACATTACCTTTTGCTGCAAAAACAAGCAAGGTGGAGAGTAGCAACCAAAAGTCGGACGGATGAGAGAGGTATGAAAGGTAAACTGAGAAGAAAAGAGAGAGAAGATTGATAAAACAAAACCATGAGATTTATGTACCAATAAGAAACTGATAGGTGGCATTAGAAAGTGAAGAGAAACATCCACGATATTTGAATATGCTATTTACATTCTTGCCCTTTAATTAGTCATTAAGTCAATGTATTAAAAGGGTAATTTAGGTAGTTCGTTACATGTTTTAGTAATTGGTAGGTTGTTGATTGGAAATTACCAAACACAATAAGCCTAAAGTTTTCTTACGTATCAGCCCAACCCCTTTAGGAACATGAACTACTAAAGCATTGGGTTATAGACACTTGTCACTCCCAAATTTTACTTGCATCCCTATTTTTTAATAATATCCCTTTTGCCTTTGTGAAAATTTAAGTAAAAAATCAGGAAAAATATCTGGTAGAATAAACTAAAATATCTGGAATCTAACAAATAATTCAGTAGAAATGAAAATTTTGGTTAATTGAATTTTTTAAAATATTCGGAATTTTGATTAGTACCGATTTTTTGAAAGCATCTTGAAGTTATCGGATATTTCGTCCATGAGTGAAAATCTGGTAGTTATAAAAAGAGTGAAAATTGAATGGTTGAGATTTTGTTGAAACTTTTGTACGACTGTGATTGCACCGACCATTTTATGTGTTCCATATTGAATCCAAAGTTGCATAAATAGGGGTTATCTGTTGTTGAGAAAAACATCTAAACTGCTTCTTCCTCAATTTTTGATTAAGGCAAAAGTGCACTTCGATGGGAAAAAACCTCCCATAGAGTTTCGACTTCCGAAGGAAACCGTCTGTCTCACCGTCTTGAGATCCACAATGAATGATTTGTTGTCCGACATTGTTAACAGAAAGGTGAGAAAGACCGAGTTTCTTGAAGATTGGATTGATACTTATGGAAGGGTGAAATACAACCTTATTAAGTTGAAGAATGATGAACATTTGAAAGCTATGAGGAGGTCATATCACTGTAGGCTAACTAAGGGACCAATTGAGTTTGATGCGACACTTTTTAGATTTGCCGATGACATAATCAAGATGTTGAAACTTTCATAATCATCTGATAGTGTTTAGGTTTTCTTATATATTATTGTTTTCTTAAGTTATGTAATCGTTTGTCTAAGTTATGTAACCATTTGTCAAATGTTAAGCTATGATCATCATGCATCAATGAAAGAGTCAAAATGTTATCTAATAAACATTATTGTGCAAATGTATGAGTAATATTACACATAATATACAAATAAGACATAAAAATAATAATAATGTCTAAATAGCCCCCCCCCCCCCCCCCCCCCCACGAGCTATGTGTGTTTTTTGTGTTGTAAAACTATAAACCTCGTTATATGGGTTCACCAAACCCATGAGATTATCCATAATGACTAATATC
Source organism: Lathyrus sativus (assembly GCA_963859935.3). Taxonomy (NCBI): domain Eukaryota; kingdom Viridiplantae; phylum Streptophyta; class Magnoliopsida; order Fabales; family Fabaceae; genus Lathyrus; species Lathyrus sativus. Next base: position 520,133,652 of record OZ012740.1, on the reverse strand, counting down.
ATCTGTAACAAACAAAGTAAAAAGCATAAGTTAATTTCAAAGTATCATTAATAAATAAAGTCACATCATCGACATATAATACACATACCTCTCCCTGCCATAATCTGAATGCCACATGATCTGCACATCCTATAAGAATATAACAATTACTGGGCCTACCAAGGAACCCTTCATCTATGTTTATAGACGGGTATGTCGAAGCAGAAGTTATCTCGTGAGAAGCAGTGATATTTATCTCAATATTATGAGTAACCTCCATATCATTAGTAGTTGGCGCCTTAAAGCCGTAGGTGGAGTATGCGCCTCAGTAGTTGTATGCGGAGTAAGTGTCTTAATAATTGTCTCAAGAGTAACCTCTTTAGTAGTTGTTGTTGTTAGGTGCAAGTGTGAATGGTTAAAGTCCCACATTGCCTATGAATGGATGGATGGTTGGATTTATAAGAGAGGGGATCACCTGTCACCTTAAGGTTTTGGGTTGAGATGTGGCATCTTCCTCTCTTGTGTTCCTAAAACATTAGTCTCATTGGTGCTCACGACTCTCCTAGACTCTCCAACAGTGATATCAGAGCCACGGTTAGGCTTGGTGAGGGAGCGGGAGCTGGATCCGATGTTGGATCCTATTATAGGATGTTGGGGATTCACACTTGTAGGAGAGAATGTTAGGTGCATATGTGAGTGGTTAATGTTCCATATTACCTATGAATGGGTAGAATGTTGGATTTATAAGAGAGAAGATTCATTCACCCATTACCTTAAGGTTTTAGGTTGAGATGTGGTGTATCCCTCTCTTATGGTTCTGCAGCATTAGTCCCATTAGTGCTCCTGACTCTCCCATAATCCCCAACAACTGCCTCTACCCAAGAAGAATGGGCACCTCTGCCATCTCAGAAGTATGGGGAACCTTTGTCTCTTCCGAATGGGGCACATCACTCTCTGTCATCATATGCACATCATCCTGAATCGGTGCCTGAACATAACCTGACTCATCCTCATCATCTCTCGCCTGTCTAGAAGCATATCTAGATCTTCCACGTCGGATAATGCAAGGTGCAAGAAATTAAACTTGATTGACCATCTACCTCCTGCAAGAACCGGTTGATGCCACTCTCCCTATCCGGAGATGCGAGTCCTCAACGTCACCTTGTCGCTACCGCGAAAATAAGGTGCCGGCAAAACAGAAGAATCGCCACCTTTCGTTATTTATCCCTCAGAACGGGAAAGGAAACGATCAGAAAAACCTGACGAAAAGGTATAAGACAAGGTCATCGCAACCATGTCTGGGTTCGGGAGTCGGTTACGCAAGGGGAAGGTATTAGCACCCCTCACATCCATCGTACTCGATGGGATCCACGCTTGTTGTGTTTATCTGACGGGTTGGTTCCATCTATCTACCTATCAAGGCTGGTCTAAAAAAGAAAAGAAAATGACTCGGCAAAGCATCGCGCTTTATGCCTACGTATTCCCATCAGAGAATGAGAAATCAGAGTCTACGTAGTTCGACCCACTACGGGTTACAAGGAAGGTGGCTTGCCAATACGTCAATATTGTGCCTACGTACTCTCAACAGATCAGAGCTTACGTAGTTCAGGGTAATACGGATTACGGGGATTCAGATTCATCTGTTTTTCCGAGTAGGGTTAACAAACAGTTCCAGCAGTTTGGTGTATGCAGCTTGCTCATCCGAGACTCGTGCGTTACCGTTTGCGGTAGAACTGAGAGTTAATGACACTCTTTTCTTAAGAAAAGCTTTCCTTTGAATTATGGGCCCACAGGGCAAAAAGAGGTTGAAAGTTTGTTTTTTGTCTTTTACGGAAGAAATGTCTTTTATGGATGTTTGCAACTAACATCGCACTAGAGACTATGACCTAGGAGTGAATGCGTTGCATGTCACCCAAAGGGTACCATACTAAACATCCTGATTATTGGAAGGAAACCCCCCAATAATCACTTCCTAAGTAGCTTAAGGCTCGTAACGTACGACATCAGTTAACCTTTATTACTGTATTTTGATTTGTTTGAAGAGAGAAGAGAACGGACACAACTAAGGGGAAACTATCAAGTCCTAACAGTTGTCATGCCAAGGATTCATCCTATGGTTGAGGTTTGACACATGGAACTCCTAGATGTTATCATGCATAGGTTGCAACCTAAAGTTCTACTCATCACTTCCTTATCAAATGAAGTGAGACTCCTAGGGGATCATGTCAATGGGAAACAGACAACAGATAAAGCACCAGCTAAACATCAGTAAACAGATAAACATAAGAAAACAGTAAAGATGCACATGCAATGCAGCAATACAAGCATAGACTCACTCAACCTCTAGATCAATCAAGCAAAACAGCACACAACACACAGGTAAGGGAGGCAAAGTCAACCTTCAGCCAACAAGCAAAGCCAAACAGTAACAGACAAGCAGAGGGAGACATACTCAACCCCTTATGCAAACAAGCAAAGGGAGGCAAGCTCAACCTTTCAATGCACTTAGGCCTAGTATCAACTACATGAAAGCATATTCTAATGCAACACACCAGAGAAACAGTCATACAAATACAGTCAAATAGCAAACACAACAAATAAAACAGCAAGCCAGCAGCCCAACAGTCTGTCTTCTAACCCAAGTCATCCATCAGGAGAAAAGGGAATGAGGACTCCATCTTCAAGCTTCAACTTTCTACATCAAGAGATTATGTGAATCAACATAAAGATCATTGCATGATAAGGGGAAGCAGGAGGGAAACCAATGGAATTCCTCAAGGCACTCAACCACTCATCTGAGATTGGTATCCTCAAAGGTTTTACCTTTTGTGGTAAGCCTTTAGTCCTTCCAAAGGAGGGACTAGGCTCCCACAAGGAACCTTGCATCATAGGATAGGAAATGGAATGCAAATCAAAGCAAACCACATTGATGGAAGAGGAAGCAACTCCTAAAGCTCTACAAAACCCTAATTCTACAAGCTCTAAAAGCAACTCTCCAAAAGGAACTAAAACACCAAATCAAACCTTGTGATTCAATATAAAAAGGCATCAACATGTCTACTAAGCCATCAGAAAAGGTTTGGAAACTTATCATGAACTAAAGGTCACTTTTGAAGTTCATTTATGGGAAGTGCTATGCTAGAATCATCCTAAACACAGCCTAAATGTAAAATCCAACTAAAATAGTAAATCAATTACTAAAAATCTATAAATTTTCCTAAGGGATTCTAAATGTATTAAGAACCTATGGTAAAAAATACAGAGCTTAAATCAAGGTTTAAAGGGCCCCAAAGAAATTCTAAACCAAAGGTTGTCAAATGAAGGTTTTAGTGGGGAAGGCTCTAATAACCTAGTTGAAAACTAAGCTTAGAACTACCTAAAAATCACCACAAAAATCCTATAACATCATCAACATGTCTATAACCAGCCAGCCAAAAATCAACATCAAAATCAAAAGCATGAATTGGTAATAAAATCAGCAAGCAACAAGTCATTTTATGCATTTTTATTCAATTATCAAAAATAGAAAAATGGACATTAAATTGAAAATAACACCAAAATAAAATCCAAAGGCATGGAAAAATCAGAAATAAAACAAGGATCACCCACATATTTTTCTCATATTTTTCTGACCATTATCTAATTATTATGAATTAAACAAGAAAAAACAATTAAAAGAAAATAGAAAAACAATTAAAGAATTAAAAGAAACCAGAAAATATCAGGACCACAGGATCTGTTTACTAGTTAATCCATCCAACAGCCACGTGCGTGCCACCTAATTAAATGAAACGGTGCGTATTGACTCAAAGCAATATGAGGTTCAGTTGACTGAAGACCATGGTACTCCCTAATCCTATCCATCCAATGAAAAAGTATTCAGATCCTGCGCTTCAAATCAAGCTACCTCACCAAACCCTAATCCAATTCAATCTTGTCCATCAGATGTTGTGACCAAGTCTACCAATCCAAATGAAATCAACGGATCATGTTCATTGTCCCCAGTTTAAACTGAACAAGAGGGAAAAAACATCCACGGTGGCCGGAGAAGAGCGCCACCGTCTTCTCCGGCGAGAGCCATCAAGCTCTGCAACCAAAGTTAACCAAACTCCAAGAAAATTACATGATTCTTCTCGTCATCTCCCACTGATCATCATGATCTATCTCATTTTTCTTAACTCCTCGTGAATCTCCAAAAACGAAGAGGAACAGAAAATTCCTCAATTCCATAATCATCATCAAACTCAAAATTGATTACACAAAATTATTCCTCACTTCTCATGGATCAAGAGTCACTAACCAATCCATGCTAACACTCAAGAATCATCTAGATATAAGCCTCAACAGAAAACTCATCTCATCATGAATCATCACGAAACTTCTCAATTATGATCCTAAAACGATCTATGTCATCACTACAACCTAACCACATGGCAATTTCAGTCTAAACATGCCTAGAACTAGAGCAATGGTGAAAGATAAAAACCTGGAAAAAAGCTTGAAATTGGAGCAGTTGCAGGGTGATTCTTGGCTTCAAATGCTGCAGAAACCTTCAATGAATGATCCTGGTGCTAACTGAATCCTCAATTCTCCTTGAAAACCTCTGAATTGCAAAACACAATTTTGAGTTGGAAGCTCCAATCTCTAACTGCCACAACTGAATTCTTCACCAATTTCTTCCAAAAAACCATCTGAACACGATTATGAACTTAAATAGAAGTTGTTTGGATCCTAACATGGCCCAATCATGTCCCAAATTGATGAATCCAAAAATTTCATTTTCCTCCAAAGTTCAACAATGGAACTCACGTGTATTGGCTCTGTTTCATCTCAAACTCTGCTCCAATAGCTTGCACAACCCTTGGTGAAGATGAATGACTTAGATTGCAAGCTTGAATTGATCTTATGGTCAAGATTGATCATGTTACTTCCATTCTAAGTAATCCACCTAAAGTCCATGAATTAAGCCTTAAATACCAAATGTGAAATTGCCAATCTCTTTAAAATATCATTTCCAATCAGAAAATGCATAAACTTGGGAAGTTTTGGACCATTGTGATTTATTTTGAATTTTTCCTTCATTAATGCCTTTTAATGATCTTTTTTCAAAATTTCTTCATACTCTTCCTTGTTCAATCCATATAAATGGATGTTTGGAACATGGTTGGACTAAAAACACCATTTTGAGCAACTTTAAAGTTGAACAAATCTTCATTTGAGGTGTCTAGGTTGGTGAAATGGACCCATAACTAAAAATGACCTATAATTCCAAATATCCAAAATACCATTATCTTGCAAAGCTTGTAACTTGAGTTCTACAAATCCAATCATGGACTTCTAGTACTTTCTAGAAAGATAGGAAGATAAGGGGCAACATTCATGTTGACCAAAAGTTCATAGGAAGCATCCTTCTAGGGCAAAAATGTCATGCAAGTTGGGTAACTTTCAAGCTCCAAATTCACATGCCTCAGATGACCTGTAACTTGTATGGCTCATAACTTGAGTTCTATAAACCTTATCAAGGACTTCTAATACTCAAATTAAAGCTATTAGCATGCCCTACAAAAATCATGTTAGGGTCAAGGTGAGATGAAGATCCCCTCTTGAGTTATGTGGTCTTGAAGTTAGGCACTAAACCAGAGGATTTTACACTGTCAAGCATAACAACCCTAACTTAGGAACTCCTCACACTCTTGATTCATGATAAGTTGACCTTGGAATCATCCCTTTGACATCTCAATACATCAATCCATGATCACATGGCTCTTGAATTAGGTTTCAACCTTCTTCAAATCATCAGTTAACCTAGGGTTGACCAGATGAAACCCTAGTTTTACCAATCTTGGCTATATCTTCATATTCTTTGCACAATGACCTGTCTAGGCTTCAAAATGAACTTCAACACTTCTCATGAGCTCTATCAAGACCTCAAGTACAACTCTATGGCTTCAGAATCACCTGATGGCTTCCCATAACTCTCAAGTTAGGAGGTGTACACACTTGGTTTCAACCACTCTCTCTGAGGATCTTAGACTTCTTTGGTGAGGATATCAACCCTTGAACACTTGGATAAGCCTCTTAGTTAGCTTCATAATCTTGTGTAGCCCTTTGTTGGTAATCATACCTCTTGATCTCCTGCACACATGTCAATGATAATGTTAATATGAATGCAATGAAACGTAAGCTAGGTAAAGAAAGGTTAGGCAAATTTTGGGGTGCAACACACCTCCCTTCTTTTGAGTCATTGTAGCAGCAGCTCTATCACACTGTTTGTGCCTCTAGTTTTCACTAAAAAGAAAAAAGTAAAATTTTTAAATTATCAGATTTTACAAAAAATCTGGAACTTACAGAGTTTCCCCATGTTTGGAATATATGATAAAAATACCAGGTTTTTTCGGATTTTTCAAAATATGCAGTTGGACGTATTAATTTTATCCGGATTTTTTTAAATTGCAGAAAAAACATTGTATTTTTATCAAATTTTTTGAAAAATACGGAAACATTTATGCATTTTTATCGCATTATTCAAAATCTCCGGAAAAATATATGCATTTTTCAAAAAATTTGATTGAACATATGAATTTTTTTTCCGAATTTTTTTAAAAATGCGGAAAAAACATTACATTTTTACCGAATATTTTCAAACATTTGGTAAAATTTAAGAAAAATCCAAAAAAAATAATATTTAAAATGTCATAAAAACACAAACTTACTTGTCATCAAACGAAAATATTCGATAATGTCTTCAAAATGTGTAAACAAATTACATAATATTTCAAAAAAATTGAAATGTTCCAATACTTTTTATAAATATTGTGCATGACTAATATGATAAAAACATAAAAGATGTAGGTGTCAAGTAAAATTTGGGTTGACAAGAAGAAACCTCTTGAATCCCCAATGATATCCATCAAGTCCTAGTGCAAAGATATCACCCATTGCCAAAATAATTTGTTTCACCTCTTCCATACTAGGAATTGTAACCAACATAGCATTATCCATGTCCAAAACAATTTGTTTCACCTCTTCCATAATAGGAATTATAACCAACATAGTATTATCCACTTTGGTAACCATTTTAAAAATACTATCTCTAAGGAGGAGAATAAGAATGAAACAATTATCTGGAGTAAAAAATTATAGAAATAGAAAACCGCATGATCTTTAATATTTTAAGGAGCATCAAAGATAGATTTCATTATGCTTGAGCTTGGTTATTTATTGAGAAACATGTGTAATCTTGGTCATAATATGGAAGAAACTATTCTTTCTATCCTTGTTCAACAACTTGGAGTTGACATATGCCAATACTTATCCTAATCGGGCAGGGTCTTTTCAAGATCAATTTGAAACTTGTGTGTTTCTTCAACAAAATGAGTGTTAGAATAATTATGATATTGATGTAATATAAGTAATGTGTTGATCAAGGGATAAAGAGAAGGAAACATGTTTGTCATATATACTAAAAATAGTATGATGAATAAGCTTACAATTTTCTCTTTTAGTTTTGATGATAACAAAGTATTAAAAGAACAAATGTTTATTTGATGTATTTTTATTTATGCAGGTTCTTGTCATTGTACATAAATAATCAGAATCTGTGTTACATGAACACATTTGGGAGTTGTTTCATTGCTAGCTTTTGGTGACAGGGTCTGAAGAACAATTGCTAGCGTGGTTTGGCGCAGACTCTAAACTGAAGACCTCAACATTCAGACGAGTTACTATACTTAGTAATTATATATCAGCTTCTAGTACCATTTAGTTTTGGTGATAAAGATATGGATTGTCTGTACCACAGAAAGTAAGTCGTGCTGTCTTATCAGCTTGTCAGCTAAAGTCTACAAGATTGCAAGGCTCAAGAAAGCTTGGCATACTCTGCGGATATCTTCTATCAATGACTCTATCAGTATAAAACATCTTGAAGACTCAAAGGTTAAACGTCTTACACACTGGATTCAGAATCTGTTGTGCATCCATCTTTAACGTATCTTGTGAAGGTGAGATAATACTTAGAAGGGGGTTGAATAAGTATGAAAGATTAAAACTTAGAATTAAAACACAAGTATTTTTATCCTGGTTCGTTGAACTCAACTACTCCAGTCCACCCTTCCTAGAGTGATTTGCCTTTCTCAATCAAGGACTTAATCCACTATTTAATCAAACAGATTACAATAGTAACACCTAAGAACAATTGTTCTTAGTCTTCTCAAGAGCTACTGATCCCAACTAGATCCTCTTAAGGAAATCTTTTACAAACAATGTAAAACTATAACAAGAGTAAGAATGCTTCTAAAAAGCTATTATCACAACAGTGATATTTCTCTTAAGTTTAAGAACAATGAATTAAATTCTTAGAAAGAATATGAAAGTATGAGAGCTTGAATATTTGATTTCTTTTCAATGCCCACGTCAACTGAAGAATTTGGTGGAGTCTTGCTTTTATAGGCAGCTGATCCAAGGTGAGCTGCACGTTGAGAAGAGTGTCCAAAAAAGGTCTGAGCCTTTTTGTCTTCACATCAAGTGACCTTTCCTAGAAGAAGAAAGCACAGAAAAATCCTTTTTGTCTGTGTTCTTGTGTCTAGCATAAATAAGGAAAGAGACGTTTGATTTACTCCAACGGATATAATCTTTGAATATTTCTTCTTCAGTTTTCAGCAATTTCATTAGAGTCTAAATGGGTCAGAGTCTTCTAATGATGATCAGAGTCTTGCTGAATCAGAGTCTTCTGCAGCAGGTGTGCTTTCAGCGTGTTTAATATCAGAGCATATTTGAGACAGAACTTCAGTACTGGCAGCTTTAGTACTTTCAGAATCTTCTGTAGAAACTATGTTTTGAAAAGCTCTTCAAACAGAATTCTTCTTTGCTTCAGATGCTTCTGACTTGCTTCAGATTCTTCTGGAGCTTCTGCTTCAGATCCTTCTGGAGCTTCTGCTTCAGAATCTTCTGGAGGCTACACTCAGAATCTTCTGTTGGCAGCAATCAGAGTCTTCTAATTAATGCATCTGGCGCTTCAGAGTCTAGCTAATTTCTTGAGTTCAATTCTGATTTGCTTCTGGAGTGTTAATTTCTTTACTATCTGCAATAAAAACTCTCAAGAAAATTTTAAAGTATATAATTCTTAAATACAAAATTTCATAATAGTTATCATCAAAACATAGAGGTATTATTAAGAACCAATCTGTGTTCTAACAATCTCCCTCTTTTTGATGATAACAAAAACATCAGAAATTTTGTTTAATTGAAAATATTAGAATTATAACTCCCCCTGAGATGTTGAATCTCCCTTTGAGTTAAATACAGATAAGAAATAGAAACTTCCCTTTTGTCTTGAGTAATTTTCAGAGTTAGATCTTGATTGTTCTTTTAGCATTTGAAAGTCAGAATGTCTTGCAAATATCAGATTCAGAGTTTGATAATAGTCAAATGATCTGAGAGACTCAGAGTTTCTTTTATAGAGTGTACTTATCAAATGTTCTGAAATACTCAGATTAAATGTTAGATAGAGTAGATATGTCTGAAGTTTTATTCTGGTGAAGTTATATTAAACAGTTCAGATCTATATTTTCTCCCCCTTTTTTGTCATAAGCAAAAAGTGAAAACTTTAAAAAGACAAATAAAAGGAAACAGTAAATGAGATAATTCAGTGGAGAAAACTTTGATTCATTCAATAAGTTCAGATAAAGAGTACAGGCATCAGAAGATATATCAAAAAGTACGTAAGCAAACATCAAATGCAAAAACATTAGAATGAAAAAAAAATCTAAGAGTGTTTTGACAAAAGCATCTTCAATAGATCTGTGATCTCAGAGGAGGACTGCTCTTGCTTGGACATCCACTTAGCCATTGTTTCATTCTTCTGATCCTGCTTTGACATCCACTCTGTCATGTCTTCAGATTTCTTATCCTGTTTTGCCATCCAAGACTTGATCTCTGACTGACCAGCTTCCAAAGCATCAATTTTATCGATAAAATCTGGATGTTCTTTCTTTATCTCAGATGAAGAAGTATGATCATGTTCTGGAGCTTGAACAGAGTCAATTTCCATGGGATCTGTAGAGTCTGGAGCATTGGAGCCAGAAGGAAGGTCTACCAGAGTCATGGCCAAAGGATTTTCTTCAGATGCAAGTTTAGTAGTTTCTTCTGATGGTGGAGGAGCATCTGTAAGGAGCAGTGGTTAAGATCTCTTGACAGTCCAGAGTAGATTTCTTGCAGCTTCAGCAAATCTGAGCTTCGCATCATCAAAACAAATGTTCTTCAGATTTGAGGCCACAGAGTTGAATCTGTTGATGAATCCATTCCAGATGACATCAGATTCTTGGGCATCCATTGTTGCTGAGCATTTCTTCTGTACAGTACCTAAATATAACTCTATTTCTTGCAAAAAAGATTGAAATAAATGATTAACATTAAGTCTAGGCTTAGGCTGTAACAGAGTTTCCAGTGTTATTGGTTTTGGTTGGGGAGTAAGTGGAAAAAGGGAGTTCTGAATGGAGATCAGAGGAGGAGGGTAGTATGGAATGAAAGGAATTTTAGGTTTATTAGGTTTGGATCTGTTTAAAGTGTTTAACAGATGAGTTTGGCTCTGGGGTGAAAGGAAACCACATCAAAAGGTTGATTGGAGTAAGGTTGGAATGCAGATTTTGGAGGTTCATCAGAAGCAACAGTTTTATCAGATGAAATTGGGATAGCTGAAGCAACAACTTTGTCAGATTTAGCAGAATAAGATATAGTTGCTAATGAACCTACATCTGACATGGATTGAATGTAGGTGAGAAGGACAGATGGAAGGGTCATTGTGAGTTTGGGTTTCAGAGGGGTGATAGGATCAGATGGTTCAACTCTGTCATAAAAGTCTTTGAGTTTGAAACCATAAGCCAGATTATGAAATAGGGATGAAACTTGTGCACAGGAAATAGATGTTCTTTGGTTAGATGTTGGGTTTGAATTTGGAATCAGGATTTCAAAAGATGGTGCAGGTGTGGGAATAGGATCTGAAATAGGAACTTTTAATGATATAGGAGGTTCTGGTTGGTTTACTTCAGAATCTTTGTGAGAAGGAGAGACTAGAAAATCTGGGTGAATGTCAGATTCTGAAGAGTTTGAGGAAGTGGTTGGTGTGCAGGAGGTAGAAGATACTTGAAACACAGTTTTTAATGGTGTGACATCAAGAACTTATGTCTCAGGAATGTTGGGTTCAGAAGTATTGGTTGGTTCTGAAGGAATTTCAGAGGGTTTTAAAGGTTGTTCTGAGGTAGGTGGATCAGATGAAATTGTTATTGGTTCAGATGAAACAGGAACAGATGTTGTTTTGGTAGGTTCAGAAATAACAGGTACAGATGCAGTGGGTTCAGATGATTTGGATGGTGGATTATCTGATGGTGGTTGATTTTCAAAGGCTTTTTCTGGTAGGGTTTCAGATGATTTTTCTGGTTGTTCAGATGGATCTTGTTTAGATGGTTCAGAGGATTTTTGTTGAGTAGATGGTTGTGGTTGTTGTTCTGTAGGTTGTTGTTTTGATGGTTGTTTTGTTTGTGGTACAGAGACTTTTGGTTGACTTGTTTTTGTTGTTATTGGTGTTGGAACAGATGATTTTTCAGGTGAAATGGAAATTGGATTAGAAGATTTTTGTGGTGATGGTGTAGAAACATGAGATGGAGCAGTAACAGATGTATTTTGTGTAGAGGGTGGTTTTGGAATAGACTTAATATTAGAATCATTTAAAACAACAGGATTTGCAGAAGATACAGAAGATTTAGTACCTTTGATTTTGATTCTTTTAGCTGGTACAAAAAGAGTATCTCCATATTCTTTCCTCTTTAGAAGCTTCTGTGGCTTCTCAGCAATCTTGACCTTCTTCTGAACAGGTGCAGCTTTAGCTTCTGGCTGAGTCCTCTTTCTTTGTGGTTGTTCTTCTTCTTCTTCTACAACAGGCAGTGGTTGTCTTGCTAGCTGTATAATGTTTGCAGGAACGGGCTTTCCTTCTTTCTTGCACTCATCAATATACATTACAACAATGTGCCTTTGTTCTTCAGCATAGAACAGAGGATAATCATATATAGGAATTCTCTTCTTACTCAGTTCAGAAACATTCAGCTTCTTGGGAGCTGTTGTGAGTTCATCCACTATTTTAAGTCTCTGAAGACTTTTGGCATTCAGAAGCCTTAGACAATTGGTCTTTAAATTGTAATCAGTTTGATTATTATATTAAGTCCTTATTGAAGGCGAAATCACTATGACGAGTGGACTGGATGTAACTTCATTAACAGCGAATCAGGATAAAAAATACTTATGTTCTTATCTTTATCTTTATCTTTGTTGTTTAATATATTTGGTGGTAAAAAGTTTTTAATCCACAAACCCAATTCAAGCCCCCTCCCCCTATTTCTTGTGTTTCTTGCACTTTCACCAACATGATTACCAGCACACCTACACCCAACAACCAACCCAACATGATAACCAATCCACCTACACTCAACAACTAACCTAACAACATTACCAAACCACATACACCCAACGGCCAACTGAACATGATTACTAATCCACCTACATCCAACAACATTACCAAACTACATACACCCAAACCCGCGACCAATACATGTCACACACTAAAACACAAAACTAAGAACATGACTTATACCACCAACAAACATATGTCACCGTCACATGTAACACCCTAAATGATCCCCCACGTAATATAAATAAAATCAGAGTAATTATCCATAAAATCATATTTAGGAATGTCACACTTTCAAACAATCACTTACTCATTCAATTAGATACGTAACACACGTCCTTTTAAAAATTATTTATAATAACATGATCAGCAAATCATAACTGAAGGTTCATTCATACAGCAGCAGAAATAACATTTAATCCTTCTAGTTAACAACTTGAGGCATAGCATAATTAATAGTGTCATAAAGAAACAATAGTCATAAGAAATAAAACATGTTAATCAACCACCAACGATAAAAATCATGCAACGTTCCATAACCCCAGTGTTACATATTAGAGCAGACGCTAAACTAAAAGAATAAACTGAAGACTTCATCTTCCACTGACATCTGAGCTCCTACTGTGAATTATCTGCACATTACCCACGTGGAGGAAATATTCAAACAGAAGGGGTGAGATATCATAATAATATAAAGGAAAGCATGTTAAACAACATGCATTAAGTTAGCACAACAACAATTCAACTAACATCTCACATCAATCATCCAACGATATCATCACCAATTATTCACCAAACAAATAGTAATCACACGATACAAAACAATTAATCACCCATCACTACATATTTAACAACTTAGCAACATGATTACATATAATGCAATGAGACTCACACCCGACTCAATTCATATGCATGTGGTACTAAATTTCGTGAACACTCAGGTTTACCGTTCCGACCCCAACCTTCTAGGATCTTAACCATTCACTAATCCAATATCTCTGAATCAGCTATCGGCCCCAACCCATATAGTGGGATTTTAGTCTCACCAATAATGTACCATCTGTCCACAAATGTATGCAATGCAACTATGTATGCATACAACAACATTAACACCATCATGTACAATAATCCACCACCATGGTTATTGTACACCACCCAAATTGGCCAACAAGCATAACATGTAGTTCATGCAACATATATATCTTTTTATGCAATCACCATAACTCAACAATATCACATCCGAAATAATGTTTTATACCACACCACATCATAACATAACCTTCATTCACGTCAATCAATAAAATGTCACTACTCATGTTTACAAAGGTATGAAATGCGGCTATTTATGCATACGACAATGATAGCATCATCGTGCACAATAACCCACCACCATGGTTATTGTACACTGACCAATTTGGCCAACAAGCATCAAATTATATTTCAAACAATATGGACATATACATGTATTTATTTTGCATTCACAACAACATTATTAAACATGCTTATATTACACCAACGACATCATTAAAGCATCTTCATATTACCGTCAATAACATCATAACAACATCATCAAAAATCACAACAACATCATCAAAAAATCACCATAAAATCATCAAAACATCTTCATATTACTATCATTAACATCACAATAACATCATTAAACATCTTTGCAATAACACTCAAGGTTTGTCACTTACACCACGACTTCTTAAGGTACACAACAAGCAACAATCACATTATTTAAGATGTTAGACATAAAGATATTAGGAAAATGACTCATATAATTATACAACGTTAAATTTCGGCTCATTAGCTTTCCAACGCTTCAAACGGTTCGTCATTTAGATTAACAGCTAATAAGTTATGACTGAAACTGTTTCTAGCGTTTTTCTGCCTATGAGTCGACTCAAAGGTTGACGCACAGAGCTATGAGTCGATGCATAGAGCTATGAGTCAGCGCATACTATTAAAATTTCTATAATTTTGCATTCGAGTGGCTATGAGTCGACTCATACTGTTCCGAACCCTAAAACCCACTTTTTTAAAAAGCACTTTCACTCCAGAATTTCACACCAAAACCTATACCATTAACCCCTATCACCATAGACCCAATTTTATACTAAAATTATATCCTAAACCTCTATTATGCATTGTTTTACTCATGGATTAACAACAATTCATCATAATTTTATTCTTCCGACTCGAAAGTCCAAAACTCAACAATGGAGGAATTTTCAACAATTTCCAAAATAAAATTTCTACACACATACATGTACAGAACCCATCATATATCAGTTAAAAAACATCATTTATCACATAATCAAATAACAATTTCATCATTGATCAAGTATTCATAGTAATCACCACATAGAACAACATTCCACCCATAAGACAAAACCTAACTTCTACCCACCGTTCAACATGTTAACCCTTATATAATCAAAACTCCACCCTTACCTCGAAACTAAGCTTTCTAAACCTTCACAAATAGTGGATTCTTATTCCTCTTTAACTCTAGCCTTTCTTCTGTTTTTCTCAAAAATCACGATCGTACAGAATGAACTCTACTTCCCTCACTTACTTGTTTAACCCTAGGACCCTTTCTATGATTTGCCTCTTATGCCCTCATCATTCCTCACAATATTACCAACATGCCCTTAATCTCCTTTTTCACTTAATATCTATTTTATTCTTACTAGCGTCCAAGTTTGTCTGTTTTTTATTGTGATTATGCGTTAAAATATAAATCGGTATTTTTTTTAAAATTTTGTGATATGTACTCATGTGTCTATTTGTCCATTTTTAGCACGCACACTTGTCTATTTGTCCATTTTTTAATTTAATTTAATTTAATTTTAAATATTTATGTGATTTATATTTTTTTTCCGTATATGTTTTATTATAAAATTATTTATGCACAATTATTAGAATTTAAATTAAGTTCATGTATGCTCTATCTAAAAAAACATATGTTTTCTTAATTAAATGTCTCTCTATTTACCGTTATATTATAGTCAAAGATATGAGTTGAAATTTTCTTCTAACTATATAATGTTTATAAAAGGTAAGATTGAAATAAAAATAGTTCATATCACTTATGCAGTTATATAGATTATATAAATGAAAGGTCATTTTAGCATAATTCATACATGATATGAGAAGGGAAGTAGTTACATCCATATTTTTGTTGCATAAACATAAAACATATATAGAATGTATGGTCTTTTTGTCCCTTTTTGAATAATTGCGCAATTGATTGTGTTGTAACTCACATAAGTGTACATATACGTGAATGAGTCCGTTTTTTTTCTTCTTAATTGCTCGATATTAATGTACAATATATTTGAACTGATAACACAATACAAATCTTCTATTATTAGTTTAGATGAAGAAAATATAACACGTGAAGAATCAAGTTTAAATGAAAAAATCAAGAAAATCCATTTTCCTTCTATTCCATATGAAACCTATAAATATGAAGAAAAAATATATAAAAATAACAATTAATACTAAAAAAAATATTATAAAAAAAAAAGAAGATAGGGAAGCATTTTCTACCATGGATTGGTTGCTATTGTGTTGCAACAATTTCTTTATCTTTTGATTTTTTTTCTTAGCACATCTATTGCCGAGAAAATGACGCATTTTATTTCTCAGATTCCTTCATCTTATAGGGGGATATTTCCATTATCTAAGCAAAAATGTTTAACATTGGAAAATAATAATAGCAAACCATTGAAAACAGAAAAAACACTAATTCAAAATCAAATATTACAGTGAAATAAAGGAAAACAAAAATAAGTAGGAAATAGAGGGGAAGGTGGAAGAACATGTGTTACTATTTCGTGTGAGAAAACATAACTAATATTCTGCATCTACATGAATGTAGCAAATAAGTAAATGAACTCAACAGTCTCAACAAAAACAATGCAAATTGAAAGCAAATTGATCAATAACCAAACAAAAACAAAACTTGCACACAACAAAAATAATATGTTAAAAGTTACAAAATTAAAAAATAAACTTAAGATTTAATTAAATAAATTTGTTTCAATATCAAAACAGTCAATTAAAAAACCTAAAGTCAAAGAGATAAAGTGATGAGAGAGAGAGAGAGAAAATTATCCATTGAATCTTTATTTTACTTTATGAAGATTATATTCTTATGAAATTATATTTTTTTTTCTCTTTCTTATAACTTCTAGATAGTTATTGCATGTCTTTAGTCTCTCTTTCACAAAAACCTCTAGGCCATTATTGTATGTGAAAGTTATTTAAATTAAAGTTTTGAATTGTAAAATATAAAGTAAGTGAAAGGTAATTAAGGAATATAAAATAAGACATACCAAAATTGTGTATTTCCTCTATATATATAGGTATAAATTAATTGAACAAATTGGTTTCAACATTAAAACAGTCAATTAAAAAACCTGAGATCAAAGAGATAAAGTGATGAGAGAGAGAAAAAATTATCTATTGAATCTTTATTTTGGTTTATGAAATTTATATTCTTATGAAATTATATTTTTCTCTCTTTCTTATAACTTTCAGATAGTTATTGCATGTCTTTAGTCTCTCTTTCACAATAACCTCTAGGCGGTTATTGTAGGTGGAAATTATTTAAATTAAAGTTTTGAATTGTAATATATGAAGTAAGTGAAGGGTAATTAAGGAATATAAAATAGGACATACCAAAATTGTGTATTCCCTTTATATATAGGTATAGATTATAATTCCAATATTATTATTATTATTTCTCAAATAAATAATAACAAGTAATAGTAATAATACTAATTATCTAATTTAAATAATAATAACCTATTATTATCCAAATAAACAATTACTTACTAATATAACTACTTAGTTATTAACCACACCACCCATCTATATTCAATTGGTCACACACACCCAACCATTTTCTCAATGTCTAATCCTAAAGTTACTACCTCACATCAAGGGTACCCCAAACACAACAAAACACACATGATCACACACGTATACACAACATCCGATAATTTAATTAGTTAAAATAAAATAGGGCGTTACACCATATCTTACCATAACATCGATGAGACATATGATACCACCAGTTCCTACCCATACACTCATGCATCATACACCCAAACATCACACCACCAAAGCACCCAACCAACACATCTCTACCAAACACCACGACAACCATTACATTATTTCCAAAACAAATCAATGTTGCAATTAAACCGACCAGCCTGCCCACTTGTAACCCAACCAACACGACAAAACTACAACGTAAGGGGAACCGAACTCGATTACGGCAGCGCGTCCCAACTAAGCTAGGGAGAGATGCTAGATTTTATGGATAACACTGTTATCCCAAGGGCTTCGCACCAAACACCTCATATGAATTAGGTGAGGCACCAAACACCACAAGTGAATCGTGGGAGGCCTCAATGACGAAAGCACCACCGGGGTGTGGAATCAGTGACCATTATGATCAAGCGGGTTGTTAAAATATGTGTACAAAATTTTCCAACATGTAGTTCTATTTAAATTAAATGATATTAGTATTTAATTTTTTATTTGCTAATTTTTTATTATTATTTAATTATAAATTTAATTAAAATAATAAAAGAAAAGTGAATACACATAGTCGTCAGATCTATTGACGCGTCCCTTTTGTCCTACAACACTGACGCCAATTGGAATGAAGCATTGGTGGTGCATTCGTCTGTGTGTGTGGCGTCTATGTTCATTTTTTAGCGCATGCGTCAGTATGTGTGGCGCCTCCTATTTACTGCAAAGTTATTTTGTTTTAAACATGAGTATTTGGTATATTGTGGAAAAATATGGTTATTATAGTAATAAAATTGAAAAAGATGGTTATTATAAAAAAAATCAAAAAAAAAGGATTAACTATTAAATCTGCTTACTCTAATTGGCAGATAGAATCAAGGTTGGATTAAATATAAACATCTTAGAAAATTAGCATAAAAAGTTAAATGAAAAACTAAAATAGAAGAAAATGTGGTTAGTTGTTTCAATGTTTTCCACATAAACTACAACACAATACAATGATATAAACCTTTTTTCTTCTGAGATTGTTGTAAGTGGCAACAAAATTGTGAAAAAGTTTCTAAATAAGTAACAATTTCGCAAGCTAAATACATTGAAACCATATACCTTTACTCTAAGAAACTCTGTTGAAAAAAGTGGAATTACCACCAAACACTGAAAATGTCAATAAAATCTGAATACACGAGCAAAGTCATGATATCATAGCAAACCTGAGAGAGATTATCTTGCATCATGCCGCGTAAGTCCCGCTTACCATCTCTAATAAAATCAACAACTCTAAATTTAAGTAAGGAAACATCAAAATTCTCACTATTACCAACATAAAAATTCTATAATACATATATATGTTGTAATGAAAATAAAAATGAGCATATTTTTTCTATTTCATAAATTCTCAAATAAAATGGGGGTAGTGAGACAAAAAAAATAAAGAGATAGCAAGGACGATGTTCAATGAGACTATCTTTTTTAAGTACTTTTGTATTGATGCACTAGGCACTATTTGATATGTAATTAATCATGTTTTGAGAAGACAAATTTTAAAACAGACACCTTATGAATTATACAAAGGAAGGAAATTCAATTTTCTCATCTTTATGTTTTCATATGCAAATGTTTTATTCTCAATAACAGAAAAGATAACCTTAAAAAATTCGAGGCTAAAGTAGGTGAAGGTTTATATGCCACTTCCATTAAAGCTTTTAGAATCTTTTATCTTTGATGAAATTAACCCCAAATCGGTAAAGGTAGAAGTGTGTGATTGTGCAGGTATTCTGAAGAATACTCTTCTTAAAAATCAAGATAAAGGTAAAGATAAAGATAAAGGTCAATATCAAAATAAAAATAAAGATAAAGTAAAAAAACAAAATTTAACTGAAATCAATTATAATGAAGAATCAAGCAATACTCATCAATATCTACTTAAAGAATGGATGACAACAAAAGATTATCCAATCTAGAAACATTATATGGGATATTTCTAAAGAAGTCAGAACTTGACACTCCTTTAACCAAATATATAATTTTTTAGCTTTTGTTTCTCAAATTAAGTCAAAAGACCTAAATAAAGCTCTAATTGATAATCAATTGTCTCTTACTATACAAAATGAGTTAAATCGATTTGACTGAAACAACATTTAGGAATTTGTTCCTAAACCTTCATCTAAACTAGTGATTGTAACAAACTAAATAAAAATAGAAATGTTTTAAGAAATAAAGTCAGCCTCGTTGTGAAAGGATACGATCAATAGTAAGACATAAATTTTGATGAGACTTGTGTCTTTGTAACTAGATCATAAGCAATAAGGATTCACTACAATCTTTAAATAGGAATTCCACAGCGATAAAAATCTTCATTTACTAGGGCTAAATCATTGACCAGAGTAGGAACTATAGGAATGGAGAAAATTGTTAATACCCTAAACATTCCTTTTGATGCCTTTAAAAAAAATCATTATGTCATCAACAAAGAGAACATGGCTAAGAAAGGTCATATCCCTAGGTTCATTAATACTAGAGAGTGTTCCCTTATACACCATTTTCAAAAGGCTTCTACTTAAAAATTCCTTATCCAGACAAGATAAGAGTTGAGATAATGGACCTACTTGTTTGATACCTCTAATAAAAATAAACAATTCGACAAATTTACCATTCACGAGAAAAGATAGTTTAATTGAACAAAGACATTTTATCAAGGAAATAAATAACTTTAGATGTAAAACATATCCATGCTTATTATTTGTGATGAGTTAAAAGGATGAATAGTTGACCATTATTAAGAATGTGTACAAATATGATGATGAAAAAAGCACAAAATCGAGCCTTGTAAACCATATGTTGCATAAATCGTAACATGCAGCTTCAGAAAAGATGAAACCGGCAAAAATCATGTTACAGTAAAATGAATATAAGTGAATAAACATATATTTTAAATCTCACTCTGTGAACTCATTGCGAAACCAAAAAAGTATAAACTTGTGAAGAGAAATTTAGAATCTCCATGAGAATAATGTTCAACAAAGTTCCATATGCAGTAAGGAAAATGAGGAAATGATGACATTACCTTTTGCTGCAAAAACAAGCAAGGTGGAGAGTAGCAACCAAAAGTCGGACGGATGAGAGAGGTATGAAAGGTAAACTGAGAAGAAAAGAGAGAGAAGATTGATAAAACAAAACCATGAGATTTATGTACCAATAAGAAACTGATAGGTGGCATTAGAAAGTGAAGAGAAACATCCACGATATTTGAATATGCTATTTACATTCTTGCCCTTTAATTAGTCATTAAGTCAATGTATTAAAAGGGTAATTTAGGTAGTTCGTTACATGTTTTAGTAATTGGTAGGTTGTTGATTGGAAATTACCAAACACAATAAGCCTAAAGTTTTCTTACGTATCAGCCCAACCCCTTTAGGAACATGAACTACTAAAGCATTGGGTTATAGACACTTGTCACTCCCAAATTTTACTTGCATCCCTATTTTTTAATAATATCCCTTTTGCCTTTGTGAAAATTTAAGTAAAAAATCAGGAAAAATATCTGGTAGAATAAACTAAAATATCTGGAATCTAACAAATAATTCAGTAGAAATGAAAATTTTGGTTAATTGAATTTTTTAAAATATTCGGAATTTTGATTAGTACCGATTTTTTGAAAGCATCTTGAAGTTATCGGATATTTCGTCCATGAGTGAAAATCTGGTAGTTATAAAAAGAGTGAAAATTGAATGGTTGAGATTTTGTTGAAACTTTTGTACGACTGTGATTGCACCGACCATTTTATGTGTTCCATATTGAATCCAAAGTTGCATAAATAGGGGTTATCTGTTGTTGAGAAAAACATCTAAACTGCTTCTTCCTCAATTTTTGATTAAGGCAAAAGTGCACTTCGATGGGAAAAAACCTCCCATAGAGTTTCGACTTCCGAAGGAAACCGTCTGTCTCACCGTCTTGAGATCCACAATGAATGATTTGTTGTCCGACATTGTTAACAGAAAGGTGAGAAAGACCGAGTTTCTTGAAGATTGGATTGATACTTATGGAAGGGTGAAATACAACCTTATTAAGTTGAAGAATGATGAACATTTGAAAGCTATGAGGAGGTCATATCACTGTAGGCTAACTAAGGGACCAATTGAGCTTGACGCGACACTTTTTAGATTTGCCGATGACATAATCAAGATGTTGAAACTTTCATAATCATCTGATAGTGTTTAGGTTTTCTTATATATTATTGTTTTCTTAAGTTATGTAATCGCTTTTCTAAGTTATGTAACCATTTGTCAAATGTTAAGCTATGATCATCATGCATTAATGAAAGAGTCAAAATGTTATCTAATAAACATTATTGTGCAAATGTCTGAGTAATATTACACATAATATGCAAATAAGACATAAAAATAATAAATAATGTCTAAATAGGCCCCCCACGAGCTATGTGTGTTGTCTGTGTTGTAAAACTATAAACCTCGTCATCTGGGTTCACCAAACCCATGAGGTTATCCATAATGACTAATATCATTTGTAACAAACAAAGTAAAAAGCATAAGTTAATTTCGAAGTATCATTAATAAATAAAGTCACATCATCGACATATATACACATACCTCTCCCTGTCATAATCTGAATGACACATGATCTTCATATCCTATGAGAATATAACAGTTATTGGGCCCACTAGGGAACCCTTCATCTATGTTTATAGACGGGTATGTCGAAGCAGAAGTTATCTCGTGAGAAGCAGTGATATTTATCTCAATATGATGAGTAACCTCCATATCATTAGTAGTTGGCACCTTAAAGCCGTAGGTGGAGTATGTGCCTCAGTAGTTGTATGCAGAGTAAGTGTCTTAATAATTGTCTCAAGAGTAACCTCTTTAATAGTTGTTATTGTTAGGTGCAAGTGTGAATGGTTAAAGTCTCACATTTCCTATGAATGGATGGACGGTTGGATGGTTAGATTTATAAGAGAGGGGATCACCTATCACCTTAAGGTTTTGGGTTGAGATGTGGCGTCTTCCTCTCTTGTGTTCTTGAAACATTAGTCTCATTGGTGCTCTCGACTCTCCTAGACTCCCCAACAGTGATATCAGAGCCACGATTAGGCTTGGTGAGGGAGCAGGAGCTGGATCCGGTGTTGGATCCTGTTATAGGATGTTGGGGATTCACACTTGTAGGAGAGAATGTTAGGTGCATGTGTGAGTGGTTAAAGTTCCACATTACCTATGAATGGGTAGAATGTTGGATTTATAAGAGAGAGGATTCATTCACCCATTACCTTAAGGTTTTGGGTTGATATGTGGTGTGTTCCTCTCTTATGGTTCTGGAACATTAGTCCCGTTGGTGCTCCCGACTCTTCCAGAATCCCCAACAACTGCCTCTACCCTAGAAGAATGGGCACCTCTGCCATCTCAGAAGTATGGGGCACCTTTGTCTCTTCTGAGTGGGGCACATCAGTCTCTTCCATCATCTACACGTCATCCTGAATCGGTGCCTGAACATAACCTGACTCATCCTCATCATCTTTCGCCCGTCTAGAAGCATATCTAGATCTTCCACGTCGGATAATGCAAGGTGCAAGAAATTGAACTTGATTGACCATATACCTCCTGCAAGAACCAGTCGATGCCACTCTCCCTGTCCGAAGATGTGAGTCCTCAATGTCACCTCCCTTCTCTCGAGTCATCGTAGCAGCAGCTCTATCACACTGTCTGTGCCTCTGGTTTTCACTAAAAAGAAAAAAGTAAAATTTTTAAATTATCCGATTTTACAAAAAATATGGAACTTACAGAGTTTCCCCATGTTTGGAATATATGGTAAAAATACCAAGTTTTTTCGGATTTTTCAAAAAATGCAGTTGAATGTATTAATTTTATCCGGATTTTTTTAAATTGCAGAAAAAACATTGCATTTTTATCAAATTTTTTGAAAAATCCGGAAACATTTATGCATTTTTACCACATTATTCAAAATCTCCGAAAAAATATATGCATTTTTCTAAAAATTTGATTGAACATATGAATCTTTTTCTGAATTTTTTTTAAAATGCGGAAAAATCATTACATTTTTTACCGAATATTTCCAAACATTTGGTAAAATTTAAGAAAAATCCAAAAAAAATGTGATAAAAACACAAACTTACTTGTCATCAAACGAAAATATTCGATAATGTCTTCGAAATGTGTAAACAAATTACATAATATTTCAAAAAAATTGAAATGTTCCAATACTTTTTTATAAATATTGTGCATGACTAATATGATAAAAACATAAAAGATGTAGGTGTCAAGTAAAATTTAGGTTGACAAGAAGAAACCTCATGAATCCCCAATGGTATCCATCAAGTCTTAGTGCAAAGATATCATCCATGTCCAAAACAATTTGTTTCACCTCTTCCATACTAGGAATTGTAACCAACATAGCATTATCCATGTCCAAAACAATTTGTTTCACCTCTTCCATAATAGAAATTGTAACCAACATAGCATTATCCACTTTGGTAACCATCTTAAAAATACTATCTCTAAGGAGGAGAATAAGAATGAAACAATTATCTGGAGTAAAAAATTATAGAAATAGAAAACCGCATGATCTTTAATATTTTAAGGAGCATCAAAGATAGATTTCATTATGCTTGAGCTTGGTTATTTGTTGAGAAACATGTATAATCTTGGTATAATATGGAAGAAACTATTCTTTCTGTAACACCCCGTTTCCCAAAATAAAATAAAACAATTAAATAAGCACACATCATCCGAGTATTTCCCACAACGGGATGTCACAATTCACACTAAAATTTCACAAACCATTTTTTTTCAAGTTAATTTTCTCAATAAAACTACAGCAGAAAATATAAACATCGTCTGACATTAATCACAAAACAACATACATACATATATATATATATATATATATATATATATATATATATATATATATATATATATATATATATATATATATATATATATATATATATATATATATATATATATATATAATCCATATCCATCATCCTCGCCATATATATATACAACAATGGCCATCTGCCCAAAATACATATAGGATCATCTACAATCAACATCAAACAGGATACGCCACAGGGGCACACAAAATCAATAGTACACAATAAAACTCCCAAAACGCCCCGGTGTTACGTATCAGAGCAATCCTACGACGACGCCACAATCCAAGCTAGCTAAACACCTGGATTTTCTGTACTTCCAAAGAAGCACAGACCACAACAACAACAAAGGGGTGAGAATCACGATCAAATATTAACGGTATCAACGTACATGAAATAAAAGGCAGAACAATAAATCAATTATTTCATATTTCTTACACCCGAACCTACTGTCCCATCATCAACAATCACACTCCCACAACCACAATGCAACACATCCACTCGACTCGACAATATGTGGTACCGACTCAACTCAGGATAGATCGCATACACTCCTTATGAGCAACGATCCATCCCTACCACGCTCTTTCTGAGCTCATATCATCACATATCAACGTCCCCCACTTGGGACACGGGTGGTCGCATACACTCCTTTCGAGCAACGATCCAAATTCCCGTCCACGCTCCCCACTGGAGCACGCCAGTGAATTATACACTGCGTCCACACGCTCCCCATTTGGAGCACGTGAGCCACACAGGCCTCACGTCCACGCTCCCCATTTGGAGCATGCCAGTGAATCATACATTGCGTCCACACGCTCCCCATTTGGAGCACGTGAGCCACACAGGCCTCACGTCCACGCTCCCCATTTGGAGCACGTGAGCCACACAGGCCTCACGTCCATGCTCCCCATTTGGAGCACGCGAGTAACTCATACACCGCGTCCACATGCTATGCAAGACACTATGCATAAACACACAACACACACAGTGCACACGACCCCACTGGTCCATCGCATCATAATATGCATACATACACAAGCACACAAAGTGCATTGATCCTACCGATCAACTCATCACACAACATATCACACATCATGCACCTAAGGCATATCGGTCCTACTGACCCAATCATCACAACAACACATAAACACGACGCATATAAAGTGTATCGATCCTACGGATCCTCTCATCACAACACATCACCACAACGCACTCAAGGCGCCACAATCATACGGATCCTCACATCTCACACATAGCACGCATACGGTGCACATATCTCACGCACGCATCCACATTGGTTCATACATAATGCGTACTCCACCAATTAGGCCACTTGCAATAAACGCCGGCTAAACAGCCCTACAACCACCAACATACGCTCGCATCAGCTCTCCAACAAGCCTCTCGTCACACATGACCAACGAGGGTCCAAGTCCACAGCGGAACAACACAAAAACAACAGCAAAATCACAAACTGCTGTCGGGCTCGCTGGCGCATTCGCCCAGCGAAGCCCCGCAGCGAACACTCGCTGCCATTCGCTTGGCGAAACCTCTGGCGAAGTCAAACAGAAGCTTCTGCCAACACTCGCTGGCTAGTTCGCCCGGCGAAGCCTGGCGAAGGCTCGCCCCCATTCGCCCAGCGAATACCTGCGTATTCAGAAAAATTTTGCGCTGCAGAATCGCCTCCCACACCGATTGCACTCGATTAAATTGAAACCCACGACCAACAACATAGTACAACTGAACTATGGGTTTATTTCCCAATTCTATTCGATAAAACGCATCATCTGCTTAACTTACCGACTTCCGGCATAACTCTGAAACTACTCAACACCCCAAATTCATTCAACCCAGTATTTCTCAGCACATGCGAACGAATTGAACATCAAACAACACCATATTCACATCAATAACAGCATGCAATCGACATCAGATTATCATCAACATGCAAATATACTCATACATGGGGTTAGGGATTCCCCCTTCTACCAATATTCATGTAATACCGAATTTAACCGATTATTCTCCCCCCCCCCCTTACCTCAATTCAAGCTTTGATGATGAACAAGTTCTTCAATCCACACGAAATCCGCTTGCTAGATTGTTGTTCTTGATCGCGTAGCTCTCCTCTT
Organism: Lathyrus sativus; assembly: GCA_963859935.3. Classification (NCBI taxonomy): domain Eukaryota; kingdom Viridiplantae; phylum Streptophyta; class Magnoliopsida; order Fabales; family Fabaceae; genus Lathyrus; species Lathyrus sativus. The sequence continues at coordinate 520,107,125 of OZ012740.1, read as the reverse complement.
GCTCAACCGTGTTCTTCACCGTACGTGTTCTCCTCTTCTTTCCAATTGCCAATAATGCCCTCAATTCCAATAATTCCCTTATTAATCCAAATAACTCATTTTAATAATAATCCCTCAAAATAATTTTATTCCAAAAATCCAATTAATAACATTTTTCTCATTTATATTAATATTAGCAATAATAATGATAATAATTAATAATAATCTTTACATTACTATCAATTATCACATTTTATCACAATTTATTAATATTATGAGTTCTTGACCTTCCACGCTAATTCTCAAAATACACCCACGAATAAAATAATTACAGAAACCAAAAATAATTAAAATGGGCGTTACACTTTCTATCCTTGTTCAATAACTTGGAGTTGAAATATGCCAATACTTATCCTAATCGGGCAGGGTCTTTTCAAGATCAATTTGAAACTTGTGTGTTTCTTCAACAAAATGAGTGTTAGAATAATTATGATATTGTTGTAATATAAGTAATGTGTCGATCAAGGGATAAATAAAAGGAAACATGTTTGTCATATATACTAAAAATAGTATGATAAATAAGCCTACAATTTTCTCTTTTAGTTTTGATGATAACAAAGTATTAAAAGAACAATTGTCTATTTGATGTATTTTTGTTTATGTAGGTTCTTGACATTGTACATAAATAATCAGAATCTGTGTTACATGAACACATTTGGGAGTTGCTTCATTGCTAGCTTTTGGTGGCAAGGTCTGAAGAACAATTGCTAGTGTGGCTTGGCGCAAACTCTGAACTGAAGGCCTCAACATTCAGACGAGTTACTACACTTAGTAATTATATATTAGCTTCTGGTACCATTTAGTGTTGGTAATAAAGCTATGGATTATCTGTACCGCAGAAAGTAAGTCGTGTTGTCTTATCAGCTTGTCATCTAAAGTCTATAAGATTGCAAGGCTCAAGAAAGCTTGGCATGCTTTGTGGGTATCTGCTATCAATGACTCTATCAGTATAAAACCTCTTGAAGACTCAAAGGTTAAACATCTTACACACTGGATTCAAAATCTGTTGTGCATCCATTTTTGACGTCTCTTGTACTATGGAGTAAAGGCAAAGACACTTGATTAAGTTACCTCTTCAATGACTAGTTTCTGCAAAGGATATAAATATGGCGAAAGATTCAAGTTTGAATCTTAACAAGGATTCTTCAGATGAAGGAGTAGCAAGATCAAGCAATTATCAACTCTATTGTAATATGCAGATTTTCTTTTGTAGATTGTGATTGTAAAAGCCTTAAGATTTCTTACCATTGAATATCTTAGAAATCTTAAGAGCTTTAGGTCTTTGTTATGGTGATTTCTTGTACCTCTGATGCTTGTATCACATACACCTTATTTTCTATTTTGCTGAGCCTTCAGTAGCTTAAATCAAATTCTTTTGCTATGTGCTTGAGAAGAAGTCTTGTCTCATTGGAATTCAAGCAAAAAGTCTTGAGCTAATATGCTTAAGCCACGTAAGTATCATTGCTTAAGTGCTTGAGCTATGAAAGTCTTATTCTGCTGGTCTGATTGAGCTAAGGAAAGTCTATGTCTAAGGGGCATGAGCATGAAGTCTCAAGTGCAGCTTGAGCAAGGAAGTCTCAGTCTGGATGGCCAGAAGAGCAGGTGGCTCAGCCAGAAGATGTGAGTAAGAAGCCTTAGACATGCACTCTAAGCAAGGGGAATACTCAACCAGAGGACCTTTAGAGCAGATGGCTCGGTCAGAAGGTGTGAGCAAGGGAAGTCTTAAACATGTGCTATAAGCAAGGGAAGTCTCAGACAGTTGGTCTGAGTATGTGTAAAAGACATATGCAGAAGCATAAGCGATTATAGTCATAAAGTGGTGTTGCACCCTAAAATTTGCTCAACCTTATTCCTTGGTTTATGTTTCATTATCATTAGCATTTGCATATAGAGTCATGTACATAGACTAACCATCTGCATAGCATAAGCATAGAAAGTCATTCAACAGGGGACCAATCATTATTTTCATCTCCAGAGGCCTATCAAGAGGTTATTATCCCAATCCAATCTTATTCAAGTCATCAGGAAAGAATTTGAAAGCAAAGAGTTCAGCAGATCAAGCCTTGAGTCCATCTCCTAGCTGAGGGTGTCTGAGGGTCAACAAGAGGGTTGTGAGCTGTGAGTGAAGGTATGGAGAGTATCTAGACATTATGGAGGACTTAGAAAGTCATTTGGAGAAGGAGACAAGTCATTGATGAGAGCACAAGAGCTACAGTTGAAGACAGTCAACTAGGGTTTCATCTGGGTCAACCCTAGGTCAACCCTAGGTCAATTGACTGATTTAAAGGGCATTCAAGTCTATTGGAGAGATGTGGGGTTCATCATTGGATACATAAAGAAGGATATGGAGATATGCCAAGGAGGATTCAAGAGAAATCAAGGAGAAGAGGAGTTTCTAAAGTAGGGTTTCTGTGTAAAATCCCCTAGTTTAGGTCAAACTTCCAAGCAAGATAAGTCAAAATGCTAGCTTCAAATGGTTTCTTGGCCAACATGAAACTTGTAGAGGATCTCAAGACCTTTAATTTTAGTGGTGGAAGACATCAAGGAGATTTATAGAACTCAAGTTATGGTCCTTGCAAGTTACAGGTCATCTGAGGTATCTGAAATTTTGTCTGTGAAAGTGACTTGACTTCCAAGCAATTTTTACCCCTCAAGGAGATTTCAAATGAATTCTTGGTCAACATAAGAATTGTTCCTCATTGTCTTAGATTTCTAGAATGGTATAGTATGCCTTCATATGATGTGGAGAACTCAACTTATGGTCTTGGCAAGCAAAGGGTATTTTGGGCATTTGTGAATTACAGGTCATTTTAACCTATGTCCAAAACTCATACAAGGAAGCCTCAAATGGAAAAACTTACAACATCAAACTTGCTCCAAATGGGATTTTAAGTCTAGAAAGAAGGTCACAAATTGTTGGAGAAGCTCATAGCATGAAGTTGCATAATTGGTCAAAATGTGAACTAAAATGGCTTATAATTCAAAGAAATTCAAAGTGAAAAATGGTTTGGGAGATTTATGAGTCCAAATGGAGACTTCCAATATATGATTTTGAATGGAAAAGCAATTCTAAGAACAATGGTTCAAACACTTTTTTGAGTTTAGAAGGAAAAAAGAAAGTTATCCATGGTTACTTGCCTTTTAAGAAACATAGCAAAAATGAATCAAAGTTGGAAGGCAAGGGAATGTGCAAGATGGATCTAGAATGTTCATATGAGCTCTATATATTCATGAAATGAGGATTGATCAAGGGTTGGCTTCATTTTCACCAAGAATTTCACAAACTTTCTCATTCTTTTTCATTGAAGTTTCATTCCAATTCCTCAAATTCTTCACCAAATCATCATCAAAATCAACTTCATTATACTGCTTCATCATCATAGATCATAATTCAATCAAGAATCAAGTGTGAATCATCCATTTTCGAGCACTTCCATCATCAACATCAAAATCACAATCTCCATTGGACAGCACAATTCAAGCCAGGAATCATCAAAGTATTGCATACAGAATTGAGTATTGAGTTAATTGATCAAGATCCAAGCCTTGGAAGCCTCAGATCCACAAGTCTCCATAGCTGTTTTCAAGATTTTACACCAGGTGTGTTTTCATTCAAATTGCTTGATTCAGTTAGTTAGGCATAGTTTTGTTAGTTTAGATGTGATCTAGGGGGTTAGTAGAGTAATTAGGATGAATTTGAGGCTGAATAGAGACCATTGTTAGCAGGTGGTAGAAACTGTTAGGGCTTGAAACTCTTAGGTTAATGCATCATAATCTTAGCTTGATAGATCAGGTTAATCACCATTATGCATAGAGTAGATTAGGGTAGGTTTGGTGGAGAATTATCATGATGCATCTCAGTGTACTTCCATGGTGACCAGAGATTGCATCGATCGGGTTGAGAGTTGTGGTGAATTTCAAATCAATCTAGTGCCATAGGATTATAGAGGGAGAAATCCTGAGCATTTTTCATGTTCACATCGTGTGGATTCATGACCTGTAGAGTGAGAACAGAGGGAAGGAAGTTTGGCTCGTGCATGGAAGTTTCATGGTGAAACCCTAATTCTCAGAACCAAGGAAGAAGACACAATCGTGTCCATTCATTTCGTATAAGACCTTTGACTTGGAGAGTGATCCTAGGGCTCTCGTTTAATCTGATTTTTGGAGGGAAGTGAGTTGGCCAAAACGCACCGTTTCATTAATTGAAACGGGCGGGCCTGAGCGCTATGTTGATATTTCCACCCCCTATTTTGAGCCCAAATCAATTTCAACGTGGTTTCCCTTCTATTTTCACCCCCAGCTCGTGTTTTTTTATTTTCTTTAACTCTGAGTTGTTCTGGGCTTAGTGCAAGTTGATATGCACACCCCCCTGTCTGCCTGGCCCAATGAATTCCAACTGAACGCGCCTACTATTCTAACCCCCCTCCCTCACTTTAATTCAATTCAATTTTTTTAATTCCACTTTAATTTTTACCAACTTTGAAAATTCATAGTAAATTCATAAAAAATCATTTTTAGTCCATTCTTTTTACACTATTTTCTTTAGAATGTCTAGAAAATTATAGGGAAATAAAATTGCATTTTTATTTTATTTCATTTTTTTTCATATTTTCTAAATAAATGTCATTTTAAATAGCTTCATTTCATGCATGATTTTAATAATTTTTGTTCTACTAGATGCTTTTATATTTTTTGTTCATTCTTTTTATATTGTTTAGATTAGATATTGAACTTGTAGATTCAATTTAGTTCCCATTTTTTAGGAATTAATTTTAGGTGATTAATGTAGGCTTGAATAACATGAACAAAATTAGGGTTTTTTAGGTGATGACTTAAGAAGTTTGATTCATTTCCCTTAGGACTTAGGGTTTGAATAGATTAGTTATGGGACTATAAGGGCTATGGGTAGCTATTAGATCCCTTAGAAAAAGTTAGGATTCCCCTACTGCTATTATTACTGTCTGTATATCTGATTGACTGGTGTGGTGTGCCCTCTGGGGATTATTGCTTGCTTGTTTGGGTATTGGGATTGTCTGGGGCCCTGGGAGAGCTGAGGATTTGAGGAGATGAAGACCATTGGAGATCCAGAAATTGAAGATCAACTGCCAGATTTGGATAGGAGGTTCTTGCTAGCAGCTGCTGAGGAGACTAGGGCTTAGGAGCTAGGCAGAGCTCTAGGTTAGAAAGTTTGTTTCTCAAACATGGATTGCCTTGTCTGCATCCATCCTTTCTCTGTGATTCAAAGTCTCTTTCAAATATCCACCTCCTTCCTTTGGAAGGATCAGTGAATATATTTGAAAGATAGAACTTTTGAGAGGAAACTTTCTGTTTAATGTTAACAGTTGATGAACCACCCTTGGTAGGTAATTAACTGTCTAACATTCATTCACTTCACTCTTGTGACTAATCCCTCATCCTGGAGGTTTGAGCTTGAAGAAAAGCCATTGCAGATAGAAGATTGATGATCAAAGCCCTTACCTGAAGGCCATGAAGATGGAGATTGATGCTTGTTGAAGCCTGTAGCTGATTGGAGATTACTTGGAGCCAGATGTTGATTCAGAGCTGCTGATGCTGTTTCTTTTGCTGTTGTATTTCATTTGCTGATGTATTGATTGGTTTTCTGGACTGTATTGTTTGTTGTTTACCCTGTTGGGTTGAAAGTGAAGTCTGTTCACTTTTGCCTATTGTTTTCTAGGTTCGAGGTTGAGTGGGACTCCCTTGCCTCGCTTGTACTGTTGCATCCATGCATTTTACCGCTGTATATATCTGATATTGTTTCTGTTTCTGCCTATCCCGTAGGATCTCTGTTTCTCTCTGTGCAAGAGAGGAGCATGATAGACACTAGGTCTTAACCCATGCATGATAACATTAGGATAGTTTGTTTCCCTTCGCAACCGTAGGTTAGAGTTCTGTCTCTTTCTTTCTCAAAACAAACAGAAAAACACATAAAGATTTCAAACACAATAAAAGACACTTCTTCCGTAAAAGAACGTGAACTCATCAAAGCGTCATTTTTTGTCCGCCGGGACTGTTAATCAGAAAAACCCTTTTTCAGAAGGAATAAAAACAATCAAGACAAGCTTGTGTCGTACGTGGCCCGAACTACGTTTGCTCTGATCTTTCATGCTGTATGAAAGTACGTAGGCATAGGATGCGATATCCTAGCGAGCAACCTTCCCCTCCTTTCCCGTAGGTAGGCGAACTACGTTGACTCTGATTTCTCGTTCCAGGCGGGAATACGTAGGCATAAAGTGCGATACTTTGCCGAGTCATTTTTTTATTTTCATTTTCTTTTCTTTTAACCCCAGACCTTTAGCGTAGATAGAATAACAATCCATACCCGAAAACAAGCGTGGATCCCGTCGAGTACGACGGACGTGAGGGGTGCTAATACCTTCCCCTTGCGTAACCGACTCCCGAATCCAGGTTTTGGTTACGATGACCATACCTTTCCCGTGTTGTGCGAGGTTTACTATGAGCGTTTCCTTTCCCTCCCGTGGGATAAATAACGCGCGGTGGCGACTCTTCTGTTCAGCCGGCGCCGATTTTCGCAGTAGCGACAGCTGGCGACTCTGCTGGGGATCCAACGTCCCCTGGCTGCTAAGAACTGCGATGGTTCTTATGCATTTGGGATCCAACGTCCCTTTGAGCGAGTCAATCCTAGCGCTTGTTTTCCCGTCGAGGATTTTGTATGGAGTTATTGTATATTTCTAACCTTGTATTTTCAGCTTTGTATATTGATTATTATTGCTGTATCTGGGGTGTGACGGGTGTTCTGATATTGAGAGATAAGCCGGACCTGGGCTTGAGTGCACCTAGAATTAGCGTAGAAAGTAGTGGGCGCGTGCCGGCTTTGCTTGCATTAGTGTCTCATGAAATCTACACTCGGACGAGGTTCTTCTGGTTGGCTTCTTTTTCTGCCCTTTGGGTCGAAGGGGTTGTTGGTCAGCTGAATTGTCGACTCCGGGAACCGATCACTTGGAAGTTGGCTGAGTGAGGCCTCTTCAGGATTTGATGATGCCACTCCTTCTGGGAATCGTATCATCAACCCTGAAAGTCTGTGACGCCGACGACCGCATAGGATGCCGTACCTTGTGCCAGTTATAGGGCCACCCACCTGTGAGGGGATTTGGGTATGCAGGTAACCAGACCTTCAGATACCGGTTTGTTCTCGATCAGAGATCCTGGGTATTTATGGAGAGTTATGAGGTCTGTCAGAGACCATTTGGAGATGTGTTCTGAGGTCTGTCAGAGACCAATTAGAGATGTGATTTGAGGTCTACCAGAGACCAGTGGGAGTTATAGTTTGAGGTCTGTCAGAGACCAGTATTGGAGCTTTGTGTTAGGTCTATCTGAGACCAGGGTTTGATGACTTCTGGATGGTCTATCTGAGACCTTTCTTGATTGGGTTTAGGCTATTCAGCTGCAGCTTTGGTCCCTGTTGCATGTTACTTGCATTGCATTGCCTGCATACCCATTACCATTTGCATTTCACTAACGTGTGTCTGTGCTGCAGGTGCATTTGCATTTCCCTAGTTCTAGTGCCCGGATTTCCGAGTATTGATTATGGCTGGTTTGAGGAAAACAGTTGCGTATAAGCTACCTTCACCTGATATTACTTCTTTGCTTGGTCTGATATCTCTCGCTAATGAGGAGGTTAGGAGGAGCTTCAGAATGAGCCATGGGAGATTACTGAGATTAGTCTGCAAGCCCACTGCTGATGAGATGAATGGGCTATACACCTTGATGCAGTTCTATGATCCCGCATTGAGATGCTTCACGTTTGCTGACTTTATTCTAGGGCCTACCATTGAGGAGTATGTGGAGTTTACTGAGCTTCCCGTGCAGAACAAGGTTCCCTTTATTCACTCTGCAGCTGAGCCCAAGTTGGAGGACTTAGCCAAAGCCTTGCATATGAACGCTGCAGATCTGTTATTGACTTCTTGGCTTGGGGTGTCAGGTTTCTCTCTGGATTTCTTAGTCGTCAAAGCTCGAGAGTACGCCGAGAACGGTTGTTGGGTGGTTTTCAATGCTATTCTGGCTCTATGCATCTATGGAATTGTGCTGTTTCCTAACTTGCCCAACTTTGTGGATTTGGATGCTTTCTATCTGTTTGCTGCAGGCAACCCAGTGCCAACTTTGATCGGAGACTTCTACCACTCATTGCACTATAAGAACGAAAACCGAAGAGGAAAAGTTGTCTACTGCTGTACTCCTCTGTTGAATATGTGGTTCAAGAGTCATCTCCCCACAAAGGGACCATTTGTAGACAGTGCAACCTCAGCCAGTTGGTCAGAACGCCTGATGAGGCTATCTTCCGAAGATGTTGTATGGTTTGATCGAGATTTGTTGGGATCTGAGCTCATCTTTAGTTGTTCTGGATACCCTAATGTGCCGCTGATAGGAAGAAAAGGGTGTATCAATTACAACCCTTCTCTATTCATTCGCCAGTTCGGATATGCGCTGAAGAATCCACCTCAGGAGGAAGAAGTACAGGAATCTCTGTACTTCACCGGTGACGTGAAGGGGGAGTTATTAGCCAAGTTGCAACATGCCTGGACACGTATTAACCGCAAAGAGAAGCCGTTGTTAGGAAAGAATGACTGTCAGACCTATGCACCTTATAGAGTTTGGATCCAGGAGAGGGCTAGTCAGTTGAGGATGCCGTTTCCAGATGCACCAATCATTGTTCCCGTTCCGGTAGCAGAGCCAACTACTGTTTCTAGGGAGGCCTACGAACAAGTTGTGAGAGAAAAGGAAGCCTTGATGAAGACTAATGAAGGGTTAGAGCAAGAGTTAGCCCAGGCACGCAGCGAGAAGAACAAGGCCGTATATGCTTTCCAACAACAGATCGAGCTGGTAAACAGGTTAGGAGCTGAGTTGACCGAGGAAAAGAAAAAGCGTGAACGTCTGGGGCAAGAGTTCAGAAGTTCCCATGACATGCTGGAAGCCAAAAAGAAGGCGCTCGACGCAGCACACCGAGAAATCTCCTCTTGCAATAAGACTTGGAATGCTACTCTCACTAACAATAAGAAAAGGGAAGATAAGCTGAAGCAGCAAATTTCCGACCTCGAAGAGAAGTTGAAGTCTAGCATCAAGAAGTGTGAGGAGGAAGTGATGACCCGGTATAGTGTCCAGCATGCACTGAACAAGGCAATCAAATCCAGAGATGAAGCAGTGTCCCAGAAGCGAAAGTTAGAAGATTGCTTCGGAGAAGCGACATGGGAAGAAACTGCTGAAGATGTACGCCGTGTTCTTAAGAGGAGAAACCAGCTTGTTGAAGGGCTGCTTGATCGACCAAGTCATCCGGAGACTAAGAAGTTGATAGAGGAGTACCAGACTTTTGGGAGGATTTGATCATTTCATGTAGTAACTTGTATGCTTTATTTGCATAGTGCTGACCATCACCAGGATTGTTGGTTGAGGTCATGCCTTCTTTGTACTCTCAGTGATATTGTACCCTGGGCTTATTCATTCTCTCTGCAATATATGAGGCTTTCTATGATTCAGCTCCGATATTCCTATTGTCAACACTGTCACTGCACCGGCACCTTCGCACTAGAACTGGGGGAATGAATCACCCTAATGCACAGGCACACACATTGCATTGCATTCATGTTCATGTTGCATTACAGGTAATTATTAAATTGTATCTCATCTCCTGTATCCATCAGGTCTTCCAAGATTAGCGACCGAAGAATTCCCTGGCAGCAAGGAAGTCATGAGTCAGGATCCGACCGAGATGCAAGAAGTGCGCGACCACATAACACGGATCATACAGGTGATGGAGGCCATGGCCGAGAGTCAGAAGCAGTTACAGGATACGGTGCAGCCTCTGACGGCACGGGCTAATGATAGAGCTGCCGACTTTGCTCAGCTAGAGAATCAAGGTTTTCTCCTAGGCCGCATACGCCAACTTGTGGGGGTAGCCATCAAACAGGTTCGAGCAGAATTAACGGATGTTCGAGGCCAGCTGGGGCAGTTCACGAAAGATGTGCAGGAGTTGCGCTCGAATCAAGAGACGCTAGAAGAAGAGAACTGCCGACTGAAGGCACAGATAGGGTTGATGGCTGAAGTATTAAGGAACGTACTCCGGAGAGAAGGAGGGCAAATGTCGGAAGACGCGGCTGGCTTATCTGTTCCTCAGGGGTCTGAAGAACCATTACCCACGCAGGATAGGCTTAAGAGACCCTCTCCACGATTCGAAGCTCAGAATTCTCCTCGTCAGCAGTCGCAATTGGTTTTGCAGGATAACCCAAGAAGGTGTGGTAAGAGGATGAGATCTTCTAACAGAGTATTTGATGAGATCCCTGTGGATCATGATCAGCTGGTGCAACTCTTGTTCCAACTTCAACTGGCTGAGCCCCGCATTTTGGTTCCACTAACAGGGCAGCCACCACCAGACTATGACCTGAACGCCCATTGTGCCTTCCACTCCGGAGCACCGGGGCATAACATTGCAAACTGCAAAGCTTTTAAGCATAAGATTCAAGATTTGCTGGATGAGAAAATATTTGAGTTTGTACCGGGGGGTATAAAGGTTGTAGGGACTGATATTCCCATTTCTCCGCCAGAGGTTGCAGACGAATCGAGGTATGTCCCAGAGCCACTGGAAGCTAAGTCCCCATGTCCACAACAGTTGCCGATGCCAGGGTTGAATTTAAGGATGATAACGCGTGAGCCTAAGGAATCGCCCGAGCAAAGCCAGCAGCATACAAGATGTCAGTATCCGGCTCAACAAAGAGTTCGGGGAAAGAAGCCAAGGAGGGTGTTTGAAAAGCCTCCCTCAACGTACGCAGATTTGTTACAGACACTACTAAGACTGAACTTGGTGGAGAAAAGAACTCTGGCGCCAATAACCGGCACTCTGCCGGATGGCTATGATGCAAGCAGACACTGTGAATTCCACTCCGGGGCTCCCGGCCATGATATTGAAGGTTGTCACGCGTTCAAGCATACCGTCCAAGATTTAATCGACAGCAGGGTCATTAACTTCTCCGATAGGGTCCCCAAGGTGGTGCAAAGCCATAAACAAGCAAAAGCCGGGGTGATGAAAAGGTTTCCCAGGTTTGATCGGGCCGTTGAAAGAAGATCGAGACAGCAGTAGACTACCCCTGATGATAGCTTCTGAGGATGGTTGACTCGCCAATAAGTCAGAGTGCAGTTCCGAGACGCCGACATTTTTTATGTTATCTTGTTCATGTCCTCGCATTTGTAGTTTCTTTTCTGTGTAATTGCAAATTTCGCTCTTAACACTTGTTGTTTTTTCAATTGATATTGATAAACGAAATGAATATGCATGTTTTGAATTAATCCAGTCGTGTTCACTCTTTGTTTTTCTTTAAATGCTCAATGCTTGTTTTAGCAGGAATCTGGGGAGGATGACGAAAACAGATGACGAATAATATTCCGATCGTATGCCTTTGGATAAAGAACCTGTTGATGAGATACAGGCATTGTTTCAGTCCATAAACACCGGAGATATAAGGAAGATAATCCCTTGATAACCCCTTTGAGCCAGTAGTAGGAGTTTCTTTTGAAAAAAAAACCTAAATCTCAACCCGGGGCAGGGTAGGCGTCAGTTTAGTTTGACCAAGCGTTCGAATTGTAGAAAGAGTGTCCGGTTGAGGATAAATCACACTTGTATAAGTCGTGCCTAAAGAACCGCAATGGCTAAACCTCGCCGACAAAGAGTGAAACAGTCATATTACTCCACAAGAAGTCAGACAAACCAGTGTCACACGACTTGTTCAAAAAAAAAAAAAAGAGAACGAAAAGTGAAAAGAATCAAGAGCCCGCTAAGTCAAAACTTGAAAACAAATGACTTAGGCAAAAACAGGGGCATCCCGCTGGACTGGAAAATCAAAAGAATCTCAAAAAGATACTCAGTCCAGGCAAAAGTTAGGGAACGGAAAAAACGAAAGACGAAAAGGATTGTCAAAGAAAAGAACAAATCCTCGAAAAGGACAAAAGTCGTGTGATTCTAGGCACCCAAGGACGAAAAGCAAATGACTGTCACTCAAAAACAAAGAATGTGGGGTATCCTGAACCATCACTCCTATCATTCCACCTCTAATAGGTGAACGCTGAAGTCAGATTAGCTGAACATAGGATTGGAGAACATCACGAAGAATGGGCGGGTCGAAAAAAATTTTGAGCCTATATCTTTCCTTGTTAACCGTGAACCTGACCACGTTACAACCCGCAAAAGTCCTAATTGAAACAGGTTTTGTCCGAGGGCATACGTCAGTAAAGATCTCGTCGATTCTGACTCCTAAAAGGGTTCCTCTTACCAGCTTTCATATTGACATTTTGATAATTGATTCATTACATGTCACAAAAATTTTCAGTGAACAGACTTGGATTTTGAAACTGTCATACGCATTGCGTTTAATATATCTTTTATGCAGAACAACTTGTTTTACTTGCGAGTAAGCGCATGCCGACAGGAAAGATTCCTACAGTGGAAGGTATGATCGGGATAAAATGCAGAATGCCCAAATATTTCATGAACTGGGGCAAGCTATACTGATTAATTCAGGTAAAGTCGGCCATCCTAGAAGCAGTAAATCCGGGGCAGTCAGGTCAAGATTTGGCAAATCTCTCATAGCTATGGGCAGTACTCCACGACACAGTCGATCAGAGACAAAAGATTGTTGCGAGACCGGGGCATGTCACCCTAGAAGCACGAAAGTTATGTTCTTGAAACACCCCTTCGAGGTCCGAAATGTAGAAGTCGTCCATGTCTGGCTGTCCAGATACAAGGACTGTAGGGTCCCTTCCAAAATGGTTGCAAATTCAGGGGCAAGCTATACAAAATACAGACTGGGGGCATGTTAGTATCCCCGAAGCGGAGTTCTCTTTTCAGCAAGTGTTCTTTCCTTCCAGTGGAATTCGAAGATTATGACTCTCCCAAGCAGAGTTGATCGTGGTACCTGTCATTTAGTTTGTCAAGGATACGGGTGACATCAGTTCACGTTCCAGTAGAAAGTCCGATCGTACTGTGCACATCTGCCATTCCCCAGCAGAGTTATATTCCCCAGCAGGATGCTACTTCAACAAGGTTTGGTTTAAGTTCCTAATTTCCCAGCTGAGTTGACTTCACCCCTCCGGCATTTATTTTGCTGGAATATTTCTGTAGCATCCGACTATCCCCGGCGGAGTCGGCATTATCTTCAGCATTTATTTTGCTGAAGCAGTTTCTGTACTCTAGCAGTTCAGGTGGAGAGAACTCTTGCTCAAATGAACTACCAAACATTCAAGATCTCGGCATGGGATATTCAATGATAATGTCAGTTTCGACAGTATTCCCCACAGAGTCACCAGGATAAGTCTCTCTTTATTCCCAAGCAGAGTTATTTGTCATCAAAAGGTTTCATGAATCAGAATTTCAGAGGTCACCGCCGGTTATCAGAACAGGCGTCCGGTAGTTTGGTTTCCAAATATCCCCAGTGGAGCCCATCTCAAAGTCGCTGTCACGTCAGTGCTAAGAAGTTTGTGGGTTGGGATCAATGAAGAAGTGAGTCCTGACGCGGACAAGTTGTATTTCCCCAGCGGGTCGAAGATGCCTGAGTCCTGACGTGGACAAATCAAGACGAAACATGGGTCCTGACGTGGAACGAAGTTGTTTCCTTACGTGGAAAGATTGAGTCCTTACGTGGACATATCAAGCCAGAGTCCTTACATGGACAGATTGATAACGTATTCATTACGTGGAAAAAGATCATATTCCTTACGTGGAAAGATTGGAGTCCTTACGTGGACAGATTAAGATTGTGTTCCTAACGTGGAAAGATGGAGATTCCTTACGTGGAAAGATTTGAGTCCTCACGCGGACATATCAAGATTGATTCCTTACGTGGAAAGATTAGAGTCCTTACGCGGACATATCAAGAGGAGATTCCTAACGTGGAAAGAAGTTGGTATTCCTTACGCGGAAAGATTGAGTCCTTACGCGGACATATCGAAATGGATTCCTTACGGGGAAACAAGTGCGTTCCTAACGTGGAAGAGTTTAGTCCTGACGCGGACAGATCCAGACGAAGTCTTATTCCTTACGTGGAAAAATGGTGATTCCTTACGTGGAAAGATTGAGTCCTTACGCGGACATATCAAGATGACTCCTTACGTGGAAAGATTGAGTCCATACGCGGACATATCAAAAGTTATTCCTTACGTGGATAAGAGCATTCCTTACGTGGAAAAGAAGTTATTCCTAACGTGGAAGAAGAAGAAGTATTCCTAACGTGGAAAGAAAGCATGTTCCTTACGTGGAAGAGAAAGAAAAGTTTCAGTTCCTTACGTGGAAAGATTGAGATTCCTTACGTGGAAAGAGAAAATGATTCCTTACGTGGAAAAGAGACGGAAATTCCTAACGCGGAAAAGATTGAGTCCATACGCGGACATATCAGAAGAGGATTCCTTACGTGGAAAGAGGTGATTCCTAACGTGGAAAGAGTGGAGTCCTTACGCGGACAGATTAAGATGGCATTCCTTACGTGGAAAAATGTAGTCCTGACGCGGACATATCGGAAAGTCGGTATTCCTTACGTGGAAAGATCAGAGTCCTTACGCGGACATATCAAGAGCATTCCTTACATGGAAAGAGAAAAAAGTTTCCTTACGTGGAAAGACGAGTTTACTCTTTACGTGGAAAGATTAAGTCCTCACGCGGACATATCAAGATTGATTCCTGACGTGGAAAGAAGTGGATTATTCCTGACGGGGAAGAGATTGAGTCCTGACGCGGACAGATCAAAGAAGATATTCCTAACGTGGAAGAAGAAGATTTACTCCTTACGTGGAAGAATTGGGGGGTCCTTACGTGGACAGATGCAAGAAAAGTTGAGTCCTGACGTGGACAGGTTCAGAATCAAAGTTGAATCCCTTACGTGGAAAGATTGGAGTCCTGACGCGGACATGTCAAGTGGTATTGGAGTCCTTACGTGGACAGGTTGGTATAGTTCTCCTTACGCGGAAAGAAGATTGCTTCCTGACGTGGAAAGATGAAAAGTTTAGTCCTGACGTGGACAGATACAGAAGAAATGACTCCTAACGTGGACGGTGTTATTCCTAACGTGGAAGAGTGTTATTCCTAACGTGGACGATTCAGTTTATGGAAATGCAGACGAATTATCCCCAGCGGAGTTGCCGAGATTTTTCTGGGTTAACAGCAAAGGGAGTCCTAACGTGGACAGATTTTAGTGGAGGTTTCTTCGTATTGACGACAGACAGTGTCCTAACGTGGACAAGCAAGCAATCTGTTATGACAGAATCCTCTTCAGAACGATGAAGATAATCCCCAGCACAGTCGCACGAGATCAGTGGGTTGCCGTAGCAGTCAGATCCAGCTGATGAATGTCGTTCCCCAAACAGGAGCGCAATTTAGTTTTGCGGTTGGCAAATTTCTGGTTTCACTAGTATTCAACCGTCTTGTACCGCGAATGTCTGAAGGCTCCGGGCTCTTCACCCAATCGGGTCCAAGTCGCTTGAATAGGGGCAGCTGTTGCACCCTAAAATTTGCTCAACCTTATTCCTTGGTTTATGTTTCATTATCATTAGCATTTGCATATAGAGTCATGTACATAGACTAACCATCTGCATAGCATAAGCATAGCAAGTCATTCAACAGGGGACCAATCATTATTTTCATCTCTAGAGGCCTATCAAGAGGTTATTATCCCAATCCAATCTTATTCAAGTCATCAGGAAAGAATTTGAAAGCAAAGAGTTCAGCAGATCAAGCCTTGAGTCCATCTCCTAGCTGAGGGTGTCTGAGGGTCAACAAGAGGGTTGTGAGCTGTGAGTGAAGGTATGGAGAGTATCTAGACATTATGGAGGACTTAGAAAGTCATTTGGAGAAGGAGACAAGTCATTGATGAGAGCACAAGAGCTACAGTTGAAGACAGTCAACTAGGGTTTCATCTGGGTCAACCCTAGGTCAACCCTAGGTCAATTGACTGATTTAAAGGGCATTCAAGTCTATTGGAGAGATGTGGGGTTCATCATTGGATACATAAAGAAGGATATGGAGATATGCCAAGGAGGATTCAAGAGAAATCAAGGAGAAGAGGAGTTTCTAAAGTAGGGTTTCTGTGTAAAATCCCCTAGTTTAGGTCAAACTTCCAAGCAAGATAAGTCAAAATGATAGCTTCAAATGGCTTCTTGGCCAACATGAAACTTGTAGAGGATCTCAAGACCTTTAATTTGAGTGGTGGAAGACATCAAGGAGATTTATAGAACTCAAGTTATGGTCCTTGCAAGTTACAGGTCATCTGAGGTATCTGAAATTTTGTCTGTGAAAGTGACTTGACTTCCAAGCAATTTTTACCCCTCAAGGAGATTTCAAATGAATTCTTGGTCAACATAAGAATTGTTCCTCATTGTCTTAGCTTTCTAGAATGGTATAGTATGCCTTCATATGATGTGGAGAACTCAACTTATGGTCTTGGCAAGCAAAGGGTATTTTGGGCATTTGTGAATTACAGGTCATTTTAACCTATGTCCAAAACTCATACAAGGAAGCCTCAAATGGAAAAACTTACAACATCAAACTTGCTCCAAATGGGATTTTAAGTCTAGAAAGAAGGTCACAAATTTTTGGAGAAGCTCATAGCATGAAGTTGCATAATTGGTCAAAATGTGAACTAAAATGGCTTATAATTCAAAGAAATTCAAAGTGAAAAATGGTTTGGGAGATTTATGAGTCCAAATGGAGACTTCCAATATATGATTTTGAATGGAAAAGCAATTCTAAGAACAATGGTTCAAACACTTTTTTGAGTTTAGAAGGAAAAAAGAAAGTTATCCATGGTTACTTGCCTTTTAAGAAACATAGCAAAAATGAATCAAAGTTGGAAGGCAAGGGAATGTGCAAGATGGATCTAGAATGTTCATATGAGCTCTATATATTCATGAAATGAGGATTGATCAAGGGTTGGCTTCATTTTCACCTAGAATTTCACAAACTTTCTCATTCTTTTTCATTGAAGTTTCATTCCAATTCCTCAAATTCTTCACCAAATCATCATCAAAATCAACTTCATTATACTGCTTCATCATCATAGATCATAATTCAATCAAGAATCAAGTGTGAATCATCCATTTTCGAGCACTTCCATCATCAACATCAAAATCACAATCTCCATTGGACAGCACAATTCAAGCCAGGAATCATCAAAGTATTGCATACAGAATTGAGTATTGAGTTAATTGATCAAGATCCAAGCCTTGGAAGCCTCAGATCCACAAGTCTCCATAGCTGTTTTCAAGATTTTACACCAGGTGTGTTTTCATTCAAATTGCTTGATTCAGTTAGTTAGGCATAGTTTTGTTAGTTTAGATGTGATCTAGGGGGTTAGTAGAGTAATTAGGATGAATTTGAGGCTGAATAGAGACCATTGTTAGCAGGTGGTAGAAACTGTTAGGGCTTGAAACTCTTAGGTTAATGCATCATAATCTTAGCTTGATAGATCAGGTTAATCACCATTATGCATAGAGTAGATTAGGGTAGGTTTGGTGGAGAATTATCATGATGCATCTCAGTGTACTTCCATGGTGACCAGAGATTGCATCGATCGGGTTGAGAGTTGTGGTGAATTTCAAATCAATCTAGTGCCATAGGATTATAGAGGGAGAAATCCTGAGCATTTTTCATGTTCACATCGTGTGGATTCATGACCTGTAGAGTGAGAACAGAGGGAAGGAAGTTTGGCTCGTGCATGGAAGTTTCATGGTGAAACCCTAATTCTCAGAACCAAGGAAGAAGACACAATCGTGTCCATTCATTTCGTATAAGACCTTTGACTTGGAGAGTGATCCTAGGGCTCTCGTTTAATCTGATTTTTGGAGGGAAGTGAGTTGGCCAAAACGCACCGTTTCATTAATTGAAACGGGCGGGCCTGAGCGCTATGTTGATATTTCCACCCCCTATTTTGAGCCCAAATCAATTTCAACGTGGTTTCCCTTCTATTTTCACCCCCATCTCGTGTTTTTTTATTTTCTTTAACTCTGAGTTGTTCTGGGCTTAGTGCAAGTTGATATGCACACCCCCCTGTCTGCCTGGCCCAATGAATTCCAACTGAACGCGCCTACTATTCTAACCCCCCTCCCTCACTTTAATTCAATTCAATTTTTTTAATTCCACTTTAATTTTTACCAACTTTGAAAATTCATAGTAAATTCATAAAAAATCATTTTTAGTCCATTCTTTTTACACTATTTTCTTTAGAATGTCTAGAAAATTATAGGAAAATAAAATTGCATTTTTATTTTATTTCATATTTTTTTCATATTTTCTAAATAAATGTCATTTTAAATAGCTTCATTTCATGCATGATTTTAATAATTTTTGTTCTACTAGATGCTTTTATATTTTTTGTTCATTCTTTTTATATTGTTTAGATTAGATATTGAACTTGTAGATTCAATTTAGTTCCCATTTTTTAGGAATTAATTTTAGGTGATTAATGTAGGCTTGAATAACATGAACAAAATTAGGGTTTTTTAGGTGATGACTTAAGAAGTTTGATTCATTTCCCTTAGGACTTAGGGTTTGAATAGATTAGTTATGGGACTATAAGGGCTATGGGTAGCTATTAGATCCCTTAGAAAAAGTTAGGATTCCCCTACTGCTATTATTACTGTCTGTATATCTGATTGACTGGTGTGGTGTGCCCTCTGGGGATTATTGCTTGCTTGTTTGGGTATTGGGATTGTCTGGGGCCCTGGGAGAGCTGAGGATTTGAGGAGATGAAGACCATTGGAGATCCAGAAATTGAAGATCAACTGCCAGATTTGGATAGGAGGTTCTTGCTAGCAGCTGCTGAGGAGACTAGGGCTTAGGAGCTAGGCAGAGCTCTAGGTTAGAAAGTTTGTTTCTCAAACATGGATTGCCTTGTCTGCATCCATCCTTTCTCTGTGATTCAAAGTCTCTTTCAAATATCCACCTCCTTCCTTTGGAAGGATCAGTGAATATATTTGAAAGATAGAACTTTTGAGAGGAAACTTTCTGTTTAATGTTAACAGTTGATGAACCACCCTTGGTAGGTAATTAACTATCTAACATTCATTCACTTCACTCTTGTGACTAATCCCTCATCCTGGAGGTTTGAGCTTGAAGAAAAGCCATTGCAGATAGAAGATTGATGATCAAAGCCCTTACCTGAAGGCCATGAAGATGGAGATTGATGCTTGTTGAAGCCTGTAGCTGATTGGAGATTACTTGGAGCCAGATGTTGATTCAGAGCTGCTGATGCTGTTTCTTTTGCTGTTGTATTTCATTTGCTGATGTATTGATTGGTTTTCTGGACTGTATTGTTTGTTGTTTACCCTGTTGGGTTGAAAGTGAAGTCTGTTCACTTTTGCCTATTGTTTTCTAGGTTCGAGGTTGAGTGGGACTCCCTTGCCTCGCTTGTACTGTTGCATCCATGCATTTTACCGCTGTATATATCTGATATTGTTTCTGTTTCTGCCTATCCCGTAGGATCTCTGTTTCTCTCTGTGCAAGAGAGGAGCATGATAGACACTAGGTCTTAACCCATGCATGATAACATTAGGATAGTTTGTTTCCCTTCGCAACCGTAGGTTAGAGTTCTGTCTCTTTCTTTCTCAAAACAAACAGAAAAACACATAAAGATTTCAAACACAATAAAAGACACTTCTTCCGTAAAAGAACGTGAACTCATCAAAGCGTCATTTTTTGTCCGCCGGGACTGTTAATCAGAAAAACCCTTTTTCAGAAGGAATAAAAACAATCAAGACAAGCTTGTGTCGTACGTGGCCCGAACTACGTTTGCTCTGATCTTTCATGCTGTATGAAAGTACGTAGGCATAGGATGCGATATCCTAGCGAGCAACCTTCCCCTCCTTTCCCGTAGGTAGGCGAACTACGTTGACTCTGATTTCTCGTTCCAGGCGGGAATACGTAGGCATAAAGTGCGATACTTTGCCGAGTCATTTTTTTATTTTCATTTTCTTTTCTTTTAACCCCAGACCTTTAGCGTAGATAGAATAACAATCCATACCCGAAAACAAGCGTGGATCCCGTCGAGTACGACGGACGTGAGGGGTGCTAATACCTTCCCCTTGCGTAACCGACTCCCGAATCCAGGTTTTGGTTACGATGACCATACCTTTCCCGTGTTGTGCGAGGTTTACTCTGAGCGTTTCCTTTCCCTCCCGTGGGATAAATAACGCGCGGTGGCGACTCTTCTGTTCAGCCGGCGCCGATTTTCGCAGTAGCGACAAGTGGTTATAATGAAAATCTCTTGTGAGGCAAAGGGACTAGAGTACTCTTAATTAAGGGAGGAACTAGGATAAATATTTTGTGTCTTCTGTTGTTATTTGTTTATTTTTGTTATATTCGCTACTAATGAATTAAAATAGAATTTGAACACCAGCTCTGATTTTGAAACTCTGATCAGAAGTTAAATTAAAGAAAATGTGAAACACAATTCAACCCCATCTTCTTGTGTACTCTTCAAACCTTCAAACTAAGTAGTCAGACTTGTATCATTCCTAATTTAAGGTTCTTTCTAATATGATATATTTTTGAATTTATAAGTTATAAGCTTATAGGATAATAAAAAATATGTTCACAAGTTTATAATTTATTTTATTGGTTTATAATTTATTTTTAAGAAGATATTTTAAATAATATTTTAATATTTTAAAATATTATTTAAAATGATGTTGATTTTGCTGCAAGGCGTGCATGTTGCCCTGCAATAGTTTGTTATAATGGCACTGGTCTTCCAAGATGACGAGTAATTCTTTAATGGCAGCCTGAGATCTCTATTGTTGACGCTTGCTCTCATTGTGAGGGAAAGACGAGATCGATGGTTTAAAATGTTTTTATGTGTGGCCCATACAAGTTTAACGAGAGGCCCTTGGTGGACTCCAAATGTTCATGTAATAAATTCTAATTGATAACTCTATCGGTGTTGGTCAATAAGAGTCATAATGGATTTTTTTGGTAATAAAGAGGGTCAAATTAGGCCCAAAGAGAAAGAAGAACTATAAGGACACCTCCCTAGAGGTGTAACCCCCCATAATATCCTCTACTAACAAATTCTCAATATAATCTTGGGCAGCAGAATAATGATGCATATCACTATTTAATTTACAATCATCTTTTGCTAATGCATCCGCACACTGATTAGATTCCCTAAACGCATGTTTCACAAAGGATTCTTCGAAAATACTCAACAGTATCCCAATTTTCTTGAGCATCTCCAGACCTTCTCTACTTCAAGATCTTCCCTTTGTAATATCCATAATAATTTCGGAAGAATATGAATTTACTTCTACTCTTTTGAATCCAAGGCCTAAGACTAACATCAAACCTTTGATTAATCCCCATAATTCAGCCATGTAGCTACTGCAAATGCCCACATTCTTGACAAAACCACCCATCCAACAACCATTATCCTCTCTGACAATTCCCTCGCAATCTGCAACAACACCCTCTATACAAGCACCATCAACATTAAGTTTCACCATACTTGAACTAGGTGGCACCCAATTAACAAGACTAATCTCCTTGTTTCTCCCTACTTCCATATTATTCATTTCAAGGCTTTTTCATAATCCTTCAACCATAAGAAGAATTGCAAGCTGGAACTAAATGGCCTTACAAAATCCTCGATGTGCGCCTCTTTATTGCGCAAAAACCAGATACCATGACTACTCATTATGGATGCGGGATTTGGTGTCGTCTTTCGAAGTGAGGTTGCCCGTTCTCTACATAAGAACTTTTAATTTATCTGAAGAGAGGGAAGGGGAAAAATATAAATAAACTCGTTAGTGCGTGCAGTGCAATGCATTAAGAGATTTGGGAATTGGGATTGGCTATATTAAGGGAAGGTATTAGCACCCTAAGTATCTATAGTATTCTATAGGAACCTCTTGTGTATTGTTGCGGTGAGACTAGGGTATCAAATTATTAATTAATTTGAATCACATCTTTAGTTCACAACTAGTCTTTGATTTATCCGAAGGAAAGGTCAAAGGAAGGAAAAACCTAATTTTGCATCGTAAACACAATGCGGGGAGAGATCTAGGTAAGGGGTTGGTTAAGCTTAAGGAAGGTATTAGCACCCTAAACTTCTGTAGTACTCTACAGGAACCTCTTGTTTAAGTTTGCTATTTTGCTTAATTATCTGCTTTAGGGTATATGTTAAGGGTTAAAGGTGAAAGAGAGACCTAAGAGTTAGTCCTAAGTTTACTCGCCAAGATTCACATCTTGTGCCTACGTATCCGAGGTAGGGGATGGAATCAGAGTAATCGTAGTTCTCCTCGAAAGGGAGGTTAGAAACTTCTTGACTGTGGTCAAGGTTTCAATGGGGAATAAGTGTTCTTAAGGAAGCGCTTACATGGAGGGCGGCGACTCCTATTTCTACATTGAAATTGAATTGAATTTGAAAAGGGTAAGATAGGTATTCCATGGCGGGAAACCTAATATGGAGTATAGAGACTCCTTATCCTAATGAGAGGGTAAATGGTGATTTAGTCCACGGTGGGACGCCTAAGCGATTAGGGTTTGAAAGAGTCAAGGGTGAGTACTATTTGTTAGAACACAGATTGGTTCTTAGTTATATCTCTATGTTTTGATGATAACACTTATGAAATTTTGTATTAAGAAATTATATACTCTAAATTTGTTCAAGTATTTTTGCTGCAGATATTAAATTTAATATTCTTCTAAAAACAAAAATGGATCTGAACGTTGAACTACGCAAGGCTCTAAAGTGTCAGAAGCATCTCTTAGAAGACTCTGAGCGCTGCCTACAGAAGGATCTGAAGCAGAAGCTACAGAAGCATCTGAAGCATAGAACTGAAGACTTTGTATGAAGAGTTTCAAGCACTGTTTTTCAGAAGACTCTGATAGTATTGTTCGTTGCAAGTACTAAGGATCTGATTTCCAAACTCTGCTCTGATTAATTACACGTTGAAGCACACTTGCTGCAATACTATGATACAGCAAACTCTGAAGACATCAAGACTCTGATCATTCAAGGCTCTGATGTTAACTGCTGTGAATTAGAAACTTGTTGAAGAAGATTATTTAAAGTTATAATCCGTTGGTTATTCCAAACGACTCTTTCCTCTTTTATGCTAGATATAAGAACTCAGGCAAAAAGGATTTCTCTGAACGTTCTACTTCTAGGAAAGGTCAAGTGATGTGAAGACAAAAGGCTACAACTACTTTGCAGTACACGGTCTTCAAGCTTACAACGTCTTGGACTTCTAAGTCTATATAAGCAGGACTTCAACAACTTTATTCAGTAGATGTACTTTGACAAAAATTCATTGAAAAGCTCTCATACAAATTATTACTCTTTGCTGAATTTATTTCATATGTTCATAAACTTAAGTGTAAATCACAGTTGTGATATAGCTTACTTAGAAGCATTCAAACACTTGTTTAGTTTACATTTAATTGTAAAAGTTCCTTGAGAAGACCAAGTTGTGGTCAGTAGTTCTTGAGAAGACTAAGACAGTTGTTCTTAGTGGTTGTTATTGTAATCAGTTTGATTATAGTGGATTAAGTCCTTGTGGAGAAAGGCAAGTCACTCTTGATAGGGTGGACTGGAGTAGTTGAGTTCAACGAACCAGGATTAAAATCTTTGTGTCTTTATTCCCATAATATTTTCTAAATCCTTATTTAACCCCCCCCCCCTTTCTAAGTATTTTCTCACCTTCACTATTGATGCGGCGGTCAAACGGTTAGACCTAATCCTTCTGAAGGATTTAACGGTAAATGATGCAAAAATAATTCTAACTGCAACACGTATGTTTGTGCTTATTATTGATAAAGTCTGTTAGTTCCATGACTCTATGATTGTTCATGGTTCTATGATTGGCTAAAATTTTGGTAAAACATGGTTCTGCACTAATGTTAAGAAGGATATCATTACCAATGTCATGACATTGCTGTCTGGCACAGCAGAAGCTGATGACAGTACTAATGTCATGTGTTTTAAATAGGATGTCATTACCAATGTCATGACATCGTTGTCTAGTGAAGCAGGAGATGATGACAATACTGTTGTCATGTGTTTTAAACAGGATGTCATTACCAATGTAATAACATTGGTGTCTGGTGCAGCAGGAGCTAGCAGGAGATGATGATAGAACTACTGTCATGGATGTCATACTGAATGTCATGACATCGCTGTCTGGTACAGCAGGTGCTGCTATTTTATATCACTTGACAGAAATGCTTTGGATATACCTCATCAGTATGTGCAGGACAAAAATATTCATTAGGAACAAAGGGCAAATTTAATTGGTGTTCATAAAAAGGATCTTTGAGACTTTTTAGGAAACTATAATATGCTTGTTTCTACTGTTGTGAAGAAGATTCTGCAGGAGTGTTCAGCAGGGGGAGTTTGGTCAGCTAAGAACAAAGTGTGTTGGATGTCATGATGGATGTTATATGACATCAAGTGTATGACAGCAGGGGCGCGTGTTTAGGTTTACTATTATATTATAAGAGGAAACTCAGGCTATACTTCAGGAAACCTGTTATGGCTCCTCAGTTATCTCAGGCAAGATTCTAGTCAGGGCTGGGCATAATATGAAGCAGCTGTGACCTAATTTGACAGCACCTTGAATTGTGGAAATTAGTTTTACTTTGTTAAAACTAATGTTTGTGACTTTTGATCAGCCCAAGTCCAGTCTGCATTACTATTTAAGGAGGAGCAGAAGCAAGGAAAATCAAGCACTCACAACAAGAAAACTTGAGTGTAGAATTAAGGTTTAGGATTTTGAGAGTCCATTGTGTGTGTCTTTGTAAGTCACCCTTTGTATCTTTGGATACATTGTGGTAGACATGTTTGTGAGTGAAGATCTTTGCTCTTCACGTGTGTTTAGGAGTCTTAGGATCTCTTGTGTGCCAAGCAATTGTATGTTGTATAATTGCTTTGGTTATTATGTATGAACAAGTGTGTTCATTGTGTCACTCAAAGCTGTTAAGCAAGAGTGCGTGTCTCTTGATCAAAGCTGTGAAGCAAGATCAAGGTGTGTTTGAAGAGTGTCTTCGTATTGTAATTGTGAATTGATTATCACTGCGGTGATTGAGGGGGAGTGAGTGGGAAACTCTAGTCTAGTGGTCTCTAGGCTGAAGTGTCATTGGGCAGGTCTTAAGTGAGGAGTGCAAACGGGTTGTTTGACTCTGAATTAATTTTGCTAATAGTGAATTTCCTCTCTGGCTTGGTAGCCCCCAGATGTAGGTGAGGTTGCACCGAACTGGGTAAAAAATTCATTGTGTTATTTATCTTTTAACATTTATAATTCTGCACAATTTAAATGGTTAGATAAATAGTTCTGTCAGTCTGCAGATGTCACAACAGAGGTCATGACATTGTTAATTCTTAAAGGAATTTAAAATGGTCATGGTCTGTCCTCGTCCTTGTTTTAGCAGAGATCAATGTTCTTTGCATCTCTTAGAACATATGAGATCTGCATACCAGAATTTCAATTGGTATCAGAGCAGGCATCCTGTCTGTTCTGGATGAGATCTTGGGAGATGCTTTCTGGTGGTTTAAACAAGGAGAAGCTATAGCTAATTTGCTGATCTTGCTAAATTTTTGAGCTACTACTTATGGAGTTAAGGAGAAATGTGTGTTCACTCCTACCTGTGAAGGATTCTGTGTATCTGCTGTTGTACCCTCTGATATAGGAGCTCCCATGACCTGTTGTATGTTCTAACATCTTGTTTAGGGCATGTTGAAGATGTTCTTTTGGTAGTTCCGTTGCATATTTGTCTGGTGAAAGAACTCTGGTAACCCTGGTAGAAGATTGCCCTATATTCAGTTTGATGTATGACTGTGGCAGATGTGTAGATGATTGGAAGATGGTGTTTGATGTTGCTCTGCTTGGTCTGACATGATGTTAATCCTGCTGCTCTGTTGTGTATTGCTGAAGGCTGTTTTAGAGAAGATAGTAGAAGGTGATTTATTTTCACCACTCATGATTTGCAAAGGGTCTATCAGCATAGGAAGTCATGGGTAGGTTGAGTCAAGGGTGTCAGCCTTGATGTTTCAGCCTTGGTATTCTTGAAGTTGTGTGGATTTAAGATCAATTGCTATTTGTGGACTACACACGTATTTAATTGATTATCCATGAAGTTCAGAGAAGGATCTATTATAAGGATTTAAGATTCATTGCTATTCTCAAATATTTAATGGATTATCCTTAATTGATGATCAAGTTGTCTCATCAGTTGTAGCAAAAGTATCAGGCCCTTGATCTGGTTGAGGATTTGATGTTCAACCAGATGTTGAAACATTCTATCAGCAGAGATTGTGCAGAATTCTGTTGATTCAAGGAGGTATAGCTGGATCTGTATTTATTCTAGTAAGATTCTTGGCAAGAAACTAAGGCTAGAATGTAGTACTAATGGAAGATGAAGAAATGTCTCTTAGATTTGTTGAAGTGCAGCAGGTGCATTCTAGTGTTTACTAGAAACATATGAGCTTTATCTAGAAAGTTTCCTGGCAAGAAACTGGTCTAGAAGATGGTGGTGGTGATAGATTGCTTGGGTCAGTTTATTTCTGATCTAAGTACATATGAGCATGTGATCTTGCTCATCGTGGAGGTCAAGGATAAGTGGCAGTTATCTCTGATTTTCTGAAGAAGTCTCTACTTAAGGAAAGCGGGATTCCTTTTGTACAGATTTTTGTGATCCTTCCTCTCTGAAGAATTAAGCCTTGGCATGGTTGGGTTCTCTAAAGAGGAGTGTTCTGGAGCAAGTGCATTTCAAAGGTACTGTAGAGCAGAATGAAGGTTGTCTACTCAAGCATAGAAGAACATGGAACTCCTTGTCTGTTATATGGAGAAGGTTATTCTAAGTAGCAAAATGAAAGCCTGAACTATCTAGCAGGATGTCTTATCAGATGTTGTGACATCAAGCAAACTTCAGGACATTAATTGATGTTGTGGCACATCATTGTAAGATAGGTTGGTCCTCTCGGGTATGAATGGAATTGATACTATCTCATGCAGTTTACAGGAGCTGTGTGAAAGAGTAGATGTTACAGGACTAAGTCTTGGTGTATCCAAGTTGTCTTGGAGCATGTAGGATATGAAGATCAAGCTTGCTTAGATGTTCTAGAGCTCTGAAAGAAGCTGAGTTAACCAAACAGTGACATTTGGTGAGTCTCTAATGTGATTCTAAGCAGAGAGCTTGGAATTAATTACTCTTGTGCAGAAGGGTAGTTAGTTGATGATCAAAGGAGGTTCCTGTTTTGTTCACATATTGGTGCTTGTGGTAGAATCCCCAAGGTGTTTATGGAAGATTACCTTCTTTTGGAGAGGTATTTGATCAAGCTGGTGGAGTTGTGTTCTCTAAAGATCTTCACTTGGATTACTAGGCAGTAGTAAGTCCAGTTGTGAGCATATAAAGAACCATTGGATGTTGTCTCTGTGATCTGTTAGGATGTCCTAACTAATGTCAGAACATCATTTTGGTTGCTGGTCTTAAAGATCTTTTGTGGAACTTGTGATTCACATTTTGACTAAGAAGTACTCTATCTTGTCATACGGGAGAATGATGAGGTAAAGGGACTGTCTTGGAGTATGGTGTGAAAGTATTGTACAAGACTGGAGTGTCTCATTGCATGAAAATCTGGACTATGATAAGTCATATGGAAGTGAGTATTCACCAGTTAAACCAGAAGTGTTCTTACTTATCATATGGGAGAATGATGAGGAAGGAATGTCTTGGATTATGGGGTGTCGATCTTGTTATCTGACTCAGGCCAGAAGTCCTATGGAGAAGTGGTTTCTTCTACTGCAGAAAGACGTGGAGTTGTTTGGTACCTTCTCCCTGTATGAGCATAAGGTTGATATTGAGATATTGTTGGAACAGTGGTAAAGTGTCGGGTTTTTGTTATCGTCTCCACAGGGAATATAAGATATTGTTGTCGTTCGACAGTTGATAAATCTGTAACTTTATAGTAGCAAAAGGGGGTTTTGGTTTTAGTAACGGTATCTTGCATAAAAAAGTAATGTTTCGCGGTAAAAGTTAGGGTTTTGCGGTTTAAAGAAGGATTGTCAAAGTTAGGGTTCGGTGATCGCTTTTCATGCATATGTTCGATCAACAAGATTCATAAACTCCATTATATGATAAATACATTCACAACATCCTCTCAATGCGATTATCTCTAACTTGCATTGTGGGATTTGTCATTTTTATCCATTGTTGATCTCTCACACAATCTATCAAAATGATAACATTAAAGTTCAACATTTATGTGAACAACTTCATTCATAACTATCTCTAGCTTACAAACAAAGGTGGATGAAAACCTAGGTTAAGAGTTGCAAAAAATCTCTCGATCATAAACCAACACAAAGAGTTATCGATAAAGCAAAGTTTTCACCATACATTCATCATCAAAGAGTTTACAAATGAAGATCAATACATTTACATACAAAGCTTGATGATCACCTACATCTAACCTTGATAAAAGGAAGTATTTAGCTACTCATTTTCATGGTAGCTTGCGGTAGAAGCATCGGGAGAAGGTTGATGAACATCTGAGTCGAAGAATCCAACTTGGATGAGAATCCACCTTCTTTTTGGTGGAATGATGTTAAGAGATGAAGAAATGAGAGCCAGAGAAGTTTTTAGGTCACAAAATCACTTTTTAGCAAAAGTAGTAAAAGATGTGATTAGTCAACAAAAAGTACACTAGCTATTTATAGACAAAGTTGATGGTCTGCCACGCTCGCGACCCTGCTCTCTAAGCGAGCTTCCAGCGAATGTTCGCTACAGCCTTGCTCAGCGAACATGCTAGTGAGGTCTGATGCAATCATTCTGTTTGGCTTCGCTGCAACCTCGCTCAGCGAACATGCTAGCGAGTTCTTGAGGTATAATTCTGTTTGGCTTCGCTACTTGCTCACTAGGTGCTCGCCCAACGAGTGTTTCGCTATCCTCCTCACTACCAGCGAACAATGCCAAAATGCTTCTGCCCAAGTCTGGGAGTGTTCACTAGCTGCTCGCTATGAGCTCGCTTAGCGAACACTCGCTACTGCTTCGCTCAGCGAACATGTTGGCGAACTTGCTATTGCTTTCAACTATCTTGGTTCATTTGTCATCTTTCTTGTGCCTTCAAATCCTACTCTTTCATGCTCAAATACTGCACAATAACACACAAATTAAAAGAACCAAGAGTGTTTCATACTATGATGCATATTAGCACAAACAAGTCGGTTAGAGCACAAATTAGAACAAAAGCGGAGTGAAAGATGCCAAAATGTGATAGCTCAAATAAGCACAATTGGGCATCTTACAACTCTCCACAACTAGAATATTGCTTGCCCTCAAGCAAAGTATGCATCTTGAAGATCTAGAGGATTTGCTTAAAGAAAAAGGATTTCTGAACTCGGATCAATTGGCTCAAAAACAAACGACTCAACCAAACACGCGTTTCCAATGGTTAGAACAACACAATGCACAAGAACTAAAATCTTAAAGCAATACAAAACATTTATCAATTCACAACAATGCTATCTTGAATGAATCACCCTATCTCTCCTCTTCGAATAAGGATTGAAGAAATTTCGCACATGCATGCGCGGGGACAATTTCACTCTCCAATAAACAATGCAAAAATCAATTCAATTCATATAATGTCTAGCAATTATAAATGAAAATGTGGAAGTACGAAGATCACTAAGGTCTTTTCCGGTTGTAGCTTGGTCGGGTTTACAAAAAAGGGACATATCTAAAGCCATTGAAATGAATTTGTCGATGCAAAAGATACATTCACTTGTACAACAATTCACACATTCAAACTTCTTTCAATCTTGATACTCATTTGAAACCTTTACAACTCTTGTTCCACAACTCAATTTTTTTTCAATATTTTTCTTCCAAGCAAGCATTCATGATTATCCTTTTCTTTTGATCATTTTGTTTCTACACCATGTCCATAAAACAAGTGTTTTTCTTTTTCACAATCCTCTTCGATGCTTGCTTGGTTTTTCATGAGTTGTGGCAAGTTACCCACTTATATTTTCGTTCTCCCCAACTTATCTTCTACTTCCTTCAAAAGTGAATGTTCTTTGCTTTTTTCGGCACAAGAACAATAATCAAATTTTTTCCAGGTTTTCAAGAAAAAAGATTTTTTGAAGTCTCGCTTTATTTCAAGCCGAGATTTAACTGTTTAAGCTCAAAGGGGTTCACGAATACTCTCTCAACTCACGGGTAAGTTTGTATTTGGAACTGGTTGTACTCGAAAGAAACAAGTGCCTTGATCATTTCAACTAACTTCCACAAATTCATAATAATAAAAGACAGAACATGAATTAAATGAATCAACACGATTTATCAGAATCCAGTATTTAAGTACATAATGGAGGTCTCCTAACAATTTATGGTTCTAAAACCTAAGTGACTCATTCATTCAATTATGTTGCAAAGAGACAATATTTAATCACAAAAAGAACAAAGTTCTGCATGCATTCTAGAATTCTAACCGAAGGTAACCATGCACCTTAGCTTTAATCGCTTGTTAATTTTTTTATCATCGCCATCCAAGCTCAGATGCACCTTCATTGGATACTTCTTTTGGAGAGCAACCAATCTAGAAGGTTTTGACATCAACCAATCTACAAAAAATTATTTAAAAAAAATTAAATGAAAAACTATTAATCATACTGAAATTAAAGAAATAGAAATGTGCCTGGGGGACAAAATACCCCAATACTACAACCCAAAATATCAGAACAAAATAAAATCCAGAAATCAAAATAAAACAGTAAACTGAAACAGAATCAAAGATCAGTCCTCCTCGGACTCAGACTCATCACTATCATCGGCATCATCTTTATCAAAGTCCTCCTCTCCTGATACATCATCATCATCACCCTCATCATCATCATCAGTCGCCTCAGCAGGGCCACTCGCACCCCCTCCAAAAATAGGCCTGTCCACAAGCCAATTCGCGTGCTGCGTAAATTGCTCGCGAGTCATCATGGAGCGCTCGGTGGAAGGGTCTCGGACCTGCAGCTGCAAAACCTGTAAATAATCATGAATATCATACATGGCACACTGCTGAGCGGCCATCCAGTCCCAGTTGTAGTTGCAAACTTGCTGTAGAAAAGGGTCGAACCCTTGAGAAAAACCACTGGAACCATCAGCAGTTCCGGTATCATCATCCGATGCACTACTCCTGTAATTCTTAGGTTTGCAGAACTTGTTCACATATTTGTCATCAACTGCCGGAGGAATATTCACCATACTCCTAGATGGGATATTTAAGCGCGATTGAGAGCATAATGCCATGATGAGGCACGAAAAAGCGAGGGGGCAATTAGCTCGCGACCCTGCTTTCAAACCACTCTCAACAATCGATTTTATTTTGTTTGCTATGATCCTAGCAACGTCAATCTGAACGTTGGTTATGATGCTGTGAACAAGACGTGCCATTGGGATCGGCACGGTTGATGTGTGAGACTTTGGTTTTATATTGGTGAGAATCAGTACCAGGATCAATTGAGCCATTGGAGTCATGTCTTCCCGATGAAACCTCACTGCCTCTCCAGATTGGTTTCTTTCAACACACTTCCCTTCCAGAAAAAGGGCGGTTGATATAACATCAATGTCAGGGCGGCTTCTCAAACATCGGGTGTATGTGTCATATTCATCTGCTCCCAAATTGAGCGGTTCCCCCAAGTATCATGTTAATAACAGCCCTATCAAAACTTATCTGTCTTCCCTGCACTCGTGTCATCCACGTAAATGGTGTGTCATCGTCTGGTAATGCATTTGCATAAAATTCCCTAACAATGTCGATATTGTATTGTTCAAGTGGGGAGATCAGCTTGTCCCACTTTTTGCTGTTTATCAACACGACAAAAGTTCCAAACTCGCCTCGAGGTTCAATGATGAACCTCCTTTTCGGCAGGATCTTCCTCTTTTGCAAAGCCAAATGCCGAACGGCTTGCTTTGGTCCAAGGAACACGTCAATGTCAAACTGAATTGGAACCTGTCAGGGTGTTGAGACAACCTTTCGCTTCTTGCCTTGGTGTCGTTGGTTTCCTGGGGCCATCTGCAAAAGAGTCACAGAAGGATACCACAAATAGCACCACATAACATTAGTCAGCAAAAATAAAACAGGACTGAGATTCTCGCTGGCTTGCTCACTTAGCGAGCTAGTAGCGAATGCTCGCTACAGGCTCGCCTAGCGAACAAGATAGCGACTGCTGCGTATTTTCAAAATGCAGCCACTGTTAGAAAGTCATTCACAATCAACAAGGTAACAAGAACCATTCCAATATCCAGTAGGTTTATCATGAAAAGCTTAAGACTAGCCACACATGCAATTAAATTTTTCTCAAAATCCCTAACATCCCTAATCTGACCTAAATCCTAATTTCTACACATTAAGCAATAGAGAACAAAAGACAAGAGAATAGAAATCAAACCTGTGGCAGCAGAGAAATTGAGATGACAAGGAATTAGGGTTAGCAAGAATTTGCAGAGGAAGGAACGTTTGCACGGTGAGAGTGAAAGTGAAGTGTGGAAGTGTTAAGTGAAACTGAAGTTGTAAACAAAAAATAGAAGTTAGGCCTACATAAGTGGCCCACTAACCAATTTAAAATTGTCTGTTCGTGCACGTTCGCTACGAGCTCGCTCAGCGAACTGCTAGAGAACATTCGCTACATGCTCGCTTAGCGAACGAGCTAGCGGGCATGACAGAAGTTTGAAAAAAAAACTCAGCACAACATACAACTTCAAGGCTCACAAGTTTCCACCATAGACACCAAAGTACACACAAAAAACAGGAAATACTTACAATGTTGAGGTGCCTCTCAACAAGCGCTTGTTTAACATCGGATAAGCTCGACGGTCCAAGATGTTCACACCAGAACATCCAGAAGAAAGGCACGGCTTTGTCGGTCTACATGACCGCCAAGATATATCTTCAAACATTGACCATTAACTGTCCATTTATCCTTCCTTTCCAAATCTTCTATCACGACAGCTCCATACTCCTTTACTTCAATCACGCGAAATGGCCCGGACCATTTTGACCTCAATTTTCCAGGAAACAATCTCAACCTGGAATTAAACAACAATACCAATTGCCCGGGCACAAATTCTTTTTTTCAGAGCTTCTTGTCATGATATTCCTTAACTTTTTCTTTGTACAACCAGCTTGAGTGATATGCGGCATTGCGCATCTCCTCCAACTCAAGTAGTTGCACCTTCCTTTTTTCACCGGCCAACTCATTATCAAAATTCAAAAATTATAAGGCCCATAAGGCCTTGTGCTCCATTTCAACCGGCAAATGGAAAGTTTTACCATAAACCAATTGAAACGGAGTCAGCCCAATTGGAGCTTTATAGGCCGTGCGATACGCCCATAGAGCTTCATCCAGTTTTTGTGACCAATCCTTCCTAGAGTTCGACACGGTTTTTTCCAAAATTTTCTTAATCTCTCTATTAGAGACCTCAGCTTGACCATTAGCCTATGGATGGTATGGAGTTGCCACTCTATGCATTACACCGTAATGTTGTAAAACTTTTTCCAACGGTGAATTGCAAAAGTGTGACCCTCCGTCACTAATCAACACTCGGGGGGTTCCAAAACGGGAAAAAATATTTTTCTTTAAAAAGTTAATGACCGTTTTAGAATCTGCCCTTGGTGAGGCAATCGCCTCAACCCACTTTGACACATAGTCAACTGCAACCAACAAGTATTCATTTCCAAAAGAGAGTGGAAATGGTCCGACAAAATCGATACCCCAACAATCAAATAATTCAACCTCTTGAATGTTTTGAAGAGGCATCTCATCTCTCTTACCTATTCCACCGCTTCGTTGGCAACTGTCACAACTTTGCTCATGGACATTGGCATCTTTAAAAATAGAAGGCCAATAAAATCCCGATTGAAGGACTTTATTTGTCGTTCTAGCCCCATTGAAATGGACGCCATAAGGCGAGTTGTGACAATGCCATAGAATACTTTATGCTTCGTCACCGGTAACACACCTTCTTAACAAATTTCCACCTCCCAGCTTAAACAGATAAGGGTCATCCCACACATAGTACTTGGAATCCGAGAGGAATTTCCTTTTTTGGTTAGGAGTTAGGTCGGGCGGCACAAAACCACTTGCCTTGTGGTTTGCAAAATCTACAAACCACGGCCTCACTTGAACTTTAAAGAGTTTTTCATCAGGAAACTCTTCTCGGATTTCCTTTTCTAAAGTAGTCACCTCCACATTGACAAGGTGAGGTAAATGATCTGCTACCAAATTTTCCGACCCTTTTTTGTCTTTAATTTCTACATCAAATTCTTGCAACAAAAGGATCCAACGGATAAGCCTTTGCTTTGAATTCAGTTTGGTTAGCAGATATTTTATCGCCGCATGGTCGGTATAAGCAATCACTTTAGACCCAATGAGATATGACCTAAATTTTTCAAGTGCATACACTATTACAAGCAATTCTTTTTCTGTTGTGGCATAATTAATTTGCGCCTCATTAAGAACTTTGCTTTCATAGTGTATAGCATGAAATTTTTTGTCTTTTCTTTGGCCCAACACCGCTCCAATAGCATAGTCGCTAGCATCACACATTAGCTCAAAATTTAAATTCCAATCCAGAGCAACTATGATTAGAGCGGTGACCAATTTTTGTTTCAAAATCTCAAAAGCTTTTAAACATTCATCAGATAAGAGAAATGCCTGGTCCTTGGCCAGCAAGTTACTCAAAGGCTTAGCCACCTTTGAGAAGTCTTTGATGAATTGTCGGTAGAAACCGGCATGCCTAAGAAAGCTTCGGATACCCTTTAAGTTAGTTGGAGGAGGCAACTTCTCAATCACATCTATCTTAGCATGATCCACTTCGAGCCCTTTTGACGAGACTTTGTGACCGAGAACAATCCCCTCTGTCACCATAAAGTGGCATTTCTCCCAATTTAGCACCAAATTGGTCTTCACACACCTTTCAAGCACGGTTTCTAAATTTTCCAAACATAAACCAAAAGAACCACCAAACACCGAAAAGTCATCCATGAAAACTTCCATTGTTTTCTCTATAAGATCGGCAAAAATGGCTTGCATGCATCTTTGGAAAGTTGTTGGCGCGTTACACAACCCGAAGGGCATTTTGTGGTAAGCGAAGATTCCAAACGGACACGTGAAAGCCGTCTTCTCATGATCGGTCGGGTCAACCGCAATTTGGTTGTACCCGAAATAGCCATCTAGAAAACAATATAATTGTTGTCCCGAGAGTCTCTCTAACATTTGGTCCATGAATGGAAGTGGGAAGTGGTCTTTCCGAGTTGCGGTATTCAACCGCCTATAGTCAATGCACATTCTCCACCCCGTTGCTACCTTTGTTGGGATCAACTCATCTTTCTCATTACGAATAACGATAATGCCACCCTTTTTAGGAACCACATGCACCGGACTCACCCAAGGGCTATCCGAAATAGGGTAGATCATTCCCGCATCCAATAATTTGACAACTTCCTTCCTAACAACCTCTTTCATTGTAGGATTTAAGCGGCGTTGTGGTTGAGCCACCGGCTTAAAATCCTCCTCCATTAAAATTTTGTGCATGCAATAGGAGGGACTAATTCCTTTGAGATCGGAAAGAGTCCACCCCATCGCTTCTCGATTCTTTTTTAACACATCAATTAAACGGGATTCTTCACTTTTGGACAAAAGGTTTCTTATGATAACCGACTTTTCTTTGGTTTCATCTAGGAATGCATACTTCAAGTTATTTGGTAACTCCTTCAATTCAATCATTGGCTTTTCATATTCAACCTCCTTTTTCAACACTTCCTCCTCCACTTCCCATGGTTGTAACTCTTTAAGACTATCAAATTCTTTTAAGCATTCATCAAGAGCTTCTTCTTCTTCAAGTGTAAAAACTTCAAAAGAGTCATTAAGAGCTAGCTCCATGAGAGTTATAGCATGAACATGTTTGGAAACTTCAAAGGTGGCTTCTTCAATTACATCAACTCGGAAACTATCACGTTTGTCATTTGAGTGCTTCATTGCTTCAAAAAGGTCAAAAGTGACTTCTTCGTTTTGTACCCTCACCTTCATTTAACTGTCGTCTACATTAATCATCATACGAGCGGTTTTCATGAATGGTCTTCCGAGAATTAGCGGCGCATCACCGTCTTCCTCCATATCAATAACAATAAAATCAACCGAAAAGAAAAACTTGTCAACCTTTACCAATACGTCTTGAGCTACTCCATGAGGGTGAGTAGTAGACTTATCGGCTAATTGCAATGTCATACGGATGGCTTTAATCTCAATGTTGCCAAGCTTTTTCACAATAGATAATGGTATAAGATTGATGCTTGACCCCAAATCGATTAACCCCTTTCCAACATAAACGTCGCCAACTGTAACCGGCAAGGTGACTCGCCCCAGATCAACTTCTTTTCTCGGTAGAGTCCTTTGGATGATGGCACTACAACTTGCATGTAGAACAACTGTTTCCGGCTCTGTATACCTTCGCTTTTTGGTGAGTATGTCCTTCATGAACTTGGCATACTTTGGCATTTGCTCCAAAGCTTCGGCAAACGAGATATTGACTTGAAGTTGTTTAAAGATATCCATGAACCGGGCGTAATGTCGTTCATTTTCTCTCCTAGATGGAGCATGAGGATAAGGTAAATTTTGGACCGGAGTAGTGCTCACTACCTCCTTCCTTCTAGAATTTCGCTCTTTTTTCTTCTTCACTTCTTCCACCATGACTTTTTCACTTGTTTTATTTTCAAATTCACCATTTTTCTCATTTTCAACTTCACCATTTTTTTGATTTTCAACTTCAACCAATTTTTCTTTCTTTTCAACTTCACCCTCACTCCAATTCCCAACTTCACCATCAATATCATCAATTTTTTTCTCTACCTCTCTTTTTTCACTCTCGTCAACCAACTCTTTTCCACTTCTCGTCTTTATAGCCTTACAATGCTCCTTAGGATTTGTTTGCGTATTTGCCGAGAAAGATGGTCCGGATTGTTGTTCCGCTAATTGCTTAGCAAGTTGACCAACTTGAGTCTCAAGATTTTTAATTGCCGCATCGTTACTTTTTTGATTCGCCATTGACATTTGCATGAATTGCGTCAATGTCTCTTCCAATTTTGAAGCTACGATCGGTGGTTGTTGAGTTTGATAGGGATTTTGACGGTTGGAAAGACCACCTCCATAACCTTGGTTATGTTGATAGTTTCCCCTAGGTTGGTACCCTTGGTTGCCTTGATAGTTTTGTTGTTGTGGATTTTGGTGGTGTTGTTGTTGATGTTGCCTCGGTTGATAATCTCTTTGGTTTGCCATGTAATTAACTTCTTCAAATCCTGGAGGTGGAAAAAATCTGGTGTCGTGTTCACCTTTGCAAAGTTCACAATAAGTTATTTGTTTAGCTTTTGACGGTTCTTTTAACTCTTTTATTTGTTGAGTCAATAGTTCGACTTGTTGCGAGATAAGCTTATTTTGTGCAAGAATAGCATCATTTGTCCCTAACTCGAGCACACCCGGTTTTCTTTGAGTCACCCCACGGTTATGATTCCCTTGATGATCATTAAGTATCATCTTATCAATAATTGCAATTGCATCATCTGCACTTTTTGACATCAAAGAACCTCCCGCCGTAGCATCCAATAAGATCTTGTGAACCGAAAGGAGTCCATTGCGGAAAATATGAACTTGAGTGAGCTCGTCGAAACCGTGTCCCTTGCACTTTATTAACATAGATTTGTATCGCTCCCAGGCTTCATTTAGTGATTCACTAGCTCCTTAAGAAAATACCGCAATCGTAATTTTAGCTTCCATAAATCGGTTATGTGGAAAGAAACGTTCAAGAAACTTCTCCTCTAGAAGATTCCAATCCTTCATGATTGTTGTCGATTGATCAAGGTACCACTCCTTCGCTTTCCCAATCAAGGAATGAGGAAATAGTATCCTAAACAATGACTCTTCATCAGCTTCTGCTGCTCCCGTTGCGCCAACAATCTCATAGAATTTTGTGAGATGGGTGAACGGATCCTCATGGTCTAGTCCCGTGAAAGGATTTTTATAGACTAGAGCTAGGATTCATGTTTTCATCTCAGCTTGCCTTCCGTTTTGAAGATTCCGTGCGAACTGAGCTGTATGTCTAGGACTGTTTGTGCATGGAGTGGAAATAGGAGGTGGTGGTGGTGGAGGTGCTGCCATAATTGGTATGAAATGTGGTGATGGTGGTGGTGTAGAGGAACTTTCTCCTTGCTATTGTCTTTTCCTAGCTTGTTGCCTCCTCCGTCTTGTTTTGTTGTTCAGTCTCCTTGCGGTTCTCTCGATCTCGGGATCAAAAAGAAGTTAGTCCTCAGGAATCTGCCCTCGTGTAAAACAAAGGCTGCACACTAAACCAAACAGATTACAAGCACAAGTAAAGAAAATTCAAAGTTAAAAATTCAGTAACTATTCGATGCTCGCAATATCAATTTATATTCCCCAGCAACGGCGCCATTTTGTTGGAACAGTGGTAAAGTGTCGGGTTTTTATTATCGTCTTCACAAGGAATATAAGATATTGCTGTCGTTCGACAGTTGATAAATCCGTAACTTTATAGTAGCAAAAGGGGGGTTTTGGTTTTAGTAACGGTATCTTGCATAAAAAAGTAATGTTTCGCGGTAAAAGTTAGGGTTTTGCGTTTTAAAGAAAGATTTCCAAAGTTAGGGTTCGGTGATCGCTTTTCATGCATATGTTCGATCAACAAGATTCATAAACTCCATTAGATGATAAATACATTCACAACATCCTCTCAATGCGATTATCTCTAACTCGCATTATGGGATTTGTCATTTTGATCCATTGTTAATCTCTCACACAATCTATCAAAATGACAACATTAAAGTTCAACATTTATGTGAACAACTTCATTCATAACTATCTCTAGCTTACAAACAAAGGTGGATGAAAACCTAGGTTAAGAGTTGGAAAATATCTCTCGATCATAAACCAACACAAAGAGTTATCGATAAAGCAAAGTTTTCACCATAAATTCATCATCAAAGAGTTTACAAATGAAGATCAATACATTTACAGACAAAGCTTGATGATTACCTACATCTAACCTTGACAAAAGGAAGTATTTAGCTACTCATTTTCATGGTAGCTTGCGGTAGAAGTATCGGGAGAAGGTTGATGAACATCCGAGTCGAAGAATCTAACTTGGATGAGAATCCACCTTCTTTTTGGTGGAATGATGTTAAGAGATGAAGAAATGAGAGCCAGAGAAGTTTTTAGGTCACAAAATCACTTTTTAGCAAAAGTAGTAAAAGATGTGATTAGTCAACAAAAAGTACACTAGCTATTTATAGACAAAGTTGATGGTCTGCCACACTCGCGACCCTGCTCGCTAAGCGAGCTTCCAGCGAATGTTCTCTACAGCCTCGCTCAGCGAACATGCTAGTGAGGTCTGATGCAATCATTCTGTTTGGCTTCGCTGCAACCTCGCTCAGCGAACATGCTAGCGAGTTCTTGAGGTATAATTCTGTTTGACTTCGCTACTTGCTCGCTAGGTGCTCGCCCAGCGAGTGTTTCGCTATCCTCCTCGCTACCAGCGAGCAATGCCAAAATGCTTCTGCCCAAGTCTGGGAGTGTTCGCTAGCTGCTCGCTATGAGCTCGCTTAGCGAACACTCGCTACTACTTCGCTCAGCGAACATGCTTGCGAACTTGCTATTGCTTTCAACTATCTTGGTTCCCTTGTCATATTTCTTGTGCCTTCAAATCCTACTCTTTCATGCTCAAATACTGCACAATAACACACAAATTAAAAGAACCAAGAGTGTTTCACACTATGATGCATATTAGCAAAAACAAGTCGGTTAGAGCACAAATTAGAACAAAAACGGAGTGAAAGATGCCCAAATTTAATAGCTCAAATAAGCACAATTGGGCATCTAACAGATATACTGTGGTGAGCTTGGAGCAACTTTTATAGAAGGTAAGGGGAGAGTTTTTGTTTGATGGGTGTACGAGTTGCTTGTAGTTCAAGCAGTTAGTGAATGCGTTCAGCAGGTGTGTTGAACAAAGAGTGAGCTCTTGAAGACATGAAGATGAGTCTTATGTTTTCCATTCACGTGCTTCTGGAAAAAGAGCACTAGTTATCCTTGATATGAGGAGTCATACTTCTAGGATCTGTTGCTGCAATAGTACAGTTTCAAGATTGTTTATGGTCTCAAGCAGGTTGTGATTGTATGCCTCTATAAGGATGGAATGTCATACCAGATGCTGTGACATTGTGTTTCTGCTCTAGCTCATGGTCAACCTGACAGTGTTTTGTTCTGTCATTGGGTATCAATGGATCAAGTCAGGGTTTTTAGCCTCTATCCAAGTGTTTGTCTTGTTTGATAGGTGAAGATGAAGATCAAGACACCATCAACCTTGATCTTGTGCATAAGGAAGGACTTTCACTCTAACATCTTGGAGATATTTTTCAAAGCTGAAATCTGAGAAATCTTCCAGATAGTAATCCTGCAACTACTTATGATATTGGTTCCAATGTGGTTTGTGAAACAAGGGATGCAGAGTTGCATGTGTTTCCATGTGTGTAAGTTCTCTCTTTTAGAGGGAGTGATGATTATGCATGATAGAGGGAGCTGTGTACTTGTTTGATATGTAGCTGCACTACTTGTCTGAACAGTATGCCTCTGAGGAAGCTACATGAGAGTTTATTTCTCTATGATGTTATGGTGTTTGTGATGACCTGTTAAGCTGTTGTTGTTGTGTCCTTCTGAGATCTTCATGAAATGTATGGACTACTTTGGAAATAATAAGCCTTGTGGCTGGTGCATTAAGAACCAAAGTAAAGGAGTTGATGTCATACACGATGGGCTGAAATCAGGATTGATTTTACTCTGTTTGAGTGAGTTCAACAGGGGGTGACTTGTAAGCTAGAGTTCAGCAGTGTTTAAATCCTTGTCCATGGATTGTTGCTGAAGTGGTGCAGTCTTTATATTGATTAGAGATCAAGCAGCTTGTGTATCTCTTGGGAGATTATGAGATGACTGGATGGTTGGACACCATGTGCAATTTTCCAACTGAGTCTTGCTTTGAAGCATGATTGTTTCTGATTCAGTTTTTAGGTTTGGCTCTGTTTAATGTGTTATAAGCATATATATGTACATTTACTCCAATTTTTGTCAATTTTTGACTAAACCAAGGGGGAGTGAAGTGTTGTTATCTACTGCTACGCTAAGCAAAGTGCATATTATGTAGTTGCTTGTTGAATGCAACTATTAAGGGGGAGCATGATAGTTTGTTTGTGAGAAGACTATTGTTGCTGACCTGATGTCTATTTGGTTGTTTTAGCCAAAATTTGCCAAAGGGGGGAGATTTTTAGTTCCATGACTCTATGATTGTCTATGGTTTTATGATTGGCTAAAATTTTGGTAAAACATGGTTCTGCACTAATGTTAAGAAGGATGTCATTACCACTGTCATTGTTGGTGTAAGCCCTAGAGGCCAATACTTTTTGGTACTTGTATCGGATTATTCGTTTAATAATAAAAGGCATTTCTTTATTATGTTTGTCTTTCAGAATAATAAAGTCCCTAGAATAGTTAGTCTGTTTAATGAAATGTTAAGTGTGACTTAATCATGAGATTCCATTAAACATAAAGACATTATTCTTAAAATATTTGTAGTCAAGCTTTATTGCAAAGTGGGATAACATTAAAAGCATTGAGACTATTATGAAGATAAACTGATGATCACATCTCATGGATCATGAATAAAGAGTTATCAAGTCTTGACATAGGTATAAATATTAGGAGTAATATTTATACCGGATTGACCCGCTATGAGAATACTACATAGTATGTTATGCAAAGTGTCATAAGTTATTCTCATGGTGATAATGGTGTATTACCACCCTTCGACCTGAAACCACTATGGACCCTAGATGTAGAGTCGGGTGCTTTATTGCTGATCAAACATTATCCGTAACTGGATGATCATAAAGACAGTTGATGGGCACTCCACGAAGCATGCTGAGGGACATGAGTGTCCTAGATGGAATTTGCCAATCCTGCATAACAGGAGAAATGTCTAAGGGCCCAATATTGAACTGGACAAGGATGACACAGTGTATGCCTTGTGTTCAATATAGACATAGGGGCAAAAAGGGTAATTGTACAAACATATATTATCACGAAAAAGGTTTTGTCAGATCACATGACATTTTCGTGACTTGGGTAGCAGTGATGTGTTGCTAGATACCGCTTACTGTTTATTATGTTAAATATATAATTTAATATAATTACCAACGTTACGAAATCCTACAGGGTCACACACATAAGGACAGTTTGATGAGAGATAGAGAAATCAAAGGAACACCGTAAGGTACGGTGCACTTAAGTGAAAAATAGAAATTCGGATAATATAATAATAATTATTGTTATTTTATAATGGTTATAAAATAATAATAAAATAAATATATTTATTATAATAATAGTTATTATAATAATATATAATATTATTATGGATCATGTGAATTGGGTTTTTAGCCCGCAGCCCACAAGAAAGTCTATAAAAGGAACCCTTGTGATGAAGCTTTCACTTGATGCAATTTCGTTTTTGATTCTCTTTTCTCACTCAAATAATTCCGTTCGTAAGCAGCTAGCACTGTGACCGGAAGCTGTTCGTGTGGACTGAGTAGAGGCGTTGCACTTCATCAACGCTTGTGATCGTTGCATCAAAGATCTGAATCGCCACAAAGAGGTAACGATTCTATCACTGACCATGCTCATTCGTAAGGATCACTAAAGGAAATTGTTTTGTTTTCCGCTGCGTTTAGATCGCAATTTTCCATCAGTCATGACATTGCTGTCTGGCACAGCAGGAGCTGATGACAGTACTATTGTCATGTGTTTTAAACAGGATGTCATTACCAATGTAATAACATTGGTGTCTGGTGCAGCAGGAGCTAGCAGGAGCTGATGACAGTACTATTGTCATGTGTTTTAAACAGGATGTCATTACCAATGTAATAACATTGGTGTCTGGTGCAGCAGGAGCTAGCAGGAGCTGATGATAGAACTACTATCATGGATGTCATACTGAATGTCATGACATCGCTGTCTGGTACAACAGGTGCTGCTATTTTATATCACTTGACATAAATGCTTTGGATATACCTCATCAGTATGTGCAGGCCAAAGAGATTCATTAGGAACAAAGGGAAGATTCAATTGGTGTTCATAAAAAGGATCTTTGAGACTTTTTAAGAAACTATAAATGCTTGTTTCTACTGTTGTAAAAAAGATTCTGCAGGAGTGTTCAGTAGAGGGAGTTTGGTCAGCTAAGAACAAAGTGTGTTGGATGTCATGCTGGATGTTATATGACATCAAGTGTATGACATCAGGGGAGCGTGTTTAGGTTTACTGTTATATTGCAAGAGGAAACTCAAGCTATACTTCAGGAAACCTGTTATGGCTCCTTAGTTATCTCAGGCGAGATTCTAGTCAGGGCTGGGAATAACATGAAGCAACTATGACCTAATTTGACAGCACCTTGAATTGTGGAAATTTGTTTTACTTTGTTAAAACTAATGTTTGTTACTTTTGACCAGCCCAAGCCCGGGTCTTTATTACTGTTTAAGGAGGAGCAGAAGCAAGGAAAATCAAGCACTCACAACAAGAAAAACTTGAGTGTAGAATTAAGGTTTAGGATTTTGAGAGTCCATTGTGTGTGTCTTTGTAAGTCACTCTTTGTATCTTTGGATACATTATGGTAGACATGTTTGTGAGTGAAGATATTTGCTCTTCATGTGTGTCTAGGAGTCTTAGGATTCCTTGTGTGCCAAGCAATTGTATGATGTATAATTGCTTTGGTTATTGTGTATGAACAGGTGTGTTCATTGTGTCACTCAAAGTTGTTAAGCAAGAGTGTGTGTCTCTTGATCAAAGTTGTGAAGCAAGATCAAGGTGTGCTTGAAGAGTGTCTTCATATTGTAATTGTGAATTGATTATCACTGCGGTGATTGAGGGGGAGTGAGTGGGAAACTCTGGTCTAGTGGTCTCTAGGCTGAAGTGTCAGGGGGTAGGTCTTAAGTGAGGAGAGCAAACGAGTTGTTTGACTTTGAATTAATTATGCTAATAATGAATTTCCTCCCTGGCTTGGTAGCCCTCAGATGTAGGTGAGGTTGCACCGAACTGGGTAAATAATTCATTGTGTTATTTATCTTTCAGCATTTACAATTCTGTACAATTTAAATGGTTAGATAAATAGTTCTGTCAGTCTGCAGATGTCACAACAGAGGTCATGCCATTGTTAATTCTTAAAGGAATTTAAAATGGTCATGGTCTGTCCTCGTCCTTGTTTTAGTAGAGATCAATGTTCTTTACATCTCTTAGAACATATGAGATCTGCATACCATAATTTCAAAGTCATCTGCTATGTATTGGGGATTTGTTGACTGTTTTGAGTGAGTGATAGGAGATATTTTTGTTGTTTTTTGTGTGGTATAAGTTGAAATGGTTTGAGATAAAGGTATACGAACCTAAGGGTTTTATTTGTTATTGTGCTCGCTAAGATCTCGCAATCTTATGCCAACATATTTTCAAAAGGAAGTTAAGAAATTAGAGCGTTCGTAGTTCCACCTACTAATGGG
This sequence comes from Lathyrus sativus, assembly GCA_963859935.3. Lineage (NCBI taxonomy): Eukaryota > Viridiplantae > Streptophyta > Magnoliopsida > Fabales > Fabaceae > Lathyrus > Lathyrus sativus. Next base: position 520,062,447 of record OZ012740.1, on the reverse strand, counting down.
TGGAAATGGGTTTGTTGGGTTTGAGATAATAGACAAATTTGTCATCTTAAGGGAGATATCTCACCTATTCACCACAAACACTATGAGAAAGTAGTAAGGGAAGAAGCTTTGAACTTGGATGTAGAAAATCCAGAGTAATGTCATATCTTCCTTTAAGTTAGTATTTGCATATTAAGAGAAGGACCTTGACTTAGATATATAATCAAAAAGTGTGTCACTTACATCACTTAAATGAAAGAAGTGTTTTTATACCATAATAAGATAGGGACTCCAACTTGGATTTTGAATCAACAAGCGTGCCACTTACATCACTTAAATGGAAAAAGTTTGAAAAAGCTTGATTGAATATTGTGTGAAATAGAAGAAACATCTCTCCCATAGATATGACTCATGTCTTATCTCTAGGGAAGTGTTTTGAGTTTGAAGCCAAAGGTTGGCTAGAGTTTGATTTGAAGTTTTAAGGTTTGAAGGCACAGGGGCGGTGTGTTGACTTTAGGACTTCAAAGGTGAGTTCTCATATCCTTGTTGAAGAGTTTTGAGTTTGAAGTCTAACTTCCTTGTATAAAGCCCAAGAGGAGGCTAGTGTTTGAGGTTGGAACTTCAATAGGAGAAACCTAATGTTTGAACTAGGTTGTAGTTAAAGGGAATCCTAATGTTTTTGTGTTATAAACATAAAGCAAAAAACTATAAGGTTGCTCGCTTGGATCTCGTAATCATATGCATACATATCCTTAAGAGAAAATTAGAGCAATTGTAGTTCGGACTGGTGCCCTGAACATAAATGTCAAGAGAAAATTAACAAGACAATTTTGATTAAGATTTTAAACAAGTGTGGTCATCGAGGATGACATGAGTATAGTGGCATATGTAACAACATTTGAATGTGCATCAGACAAAGAGATATATTCATCATGCTAAAAGTTTATGAAGGAATTACTTGAATATATGAGCAAAGATTTAATCAATAGGAGCAATCACAAAGAAGTTCAAGTAAGCAATATATTCAAGATGAGTTGAGGATCAAATGAATATAGTACAGGGTAAACAAAACCCTAATGAGAGCTTATGAAGTTAAGCATATGAATAAAGCATTCAAACAGGGTTAAATCAAGGGCTTTGAGGAATCCAAACTCAAGTGGAAGCCCAAGTCATGTATCAAGGATGTTTCAAAAGAATAGTTGAATGAAAACCTTAGGGTTTTAGTTAAATATAAAGGCATTTTTCAAAGGAAATAACACCTAAACATGGTATGCGTAAGTCAAGATAACATGTTACGAATATCAACAAGACTTGAACAAAGTGTATGATGACCATATAAGTACATGTGATCAATTTGGTTAAGAGAAAAATCAAAATAAAGTCATTAATAGTATGAAAATACTTCTAAAATGGACCACCTTTCAACTTAATAAAAATGTGTTAAATAAATATTATTTTTGATATTTTCTAATATATTCACAAAGTAGGATATATGGATAAGAAGTATGCAAAAGTTCAATAAAAAATAATGAATTTTGCTATGTGAAATAAATGTGTGAAGTTGTGAAGAAAAATAACGAAAATAGTGGTAAAAAAGAAGGTTTTGCTCCCACCAAGGTTTGAACTCGTGACCAAAGGGTGATGGGCTCAAAACTCTACCATATGAGCCAACGCACACACAATGTTAAGGAATGTCTAGAGAAAATAATATATTAAAACTTCAAAGTGAAAATGTTTTAAAAAATAAAACCCAAAAGGTCTGGGGCAATGAGGATTCGAATCCTAGACCTGAGGGTCACACAAAGCCTTAAACATGCGCCTTCAACTACTTGGGTAGTGATACATCCGTGTATCAAACCACACCCAAATAATAAAGTAGTAAACATGAACATTAAAATGTGAAAATGGCGCCACCGCCATAATTGTCTTCCTCGTGCATCATTATCTTCATCTTCAAATTTCAAATTTCCAGATTTTTCATTTCTCAACCAAATGGGATGATGTAAAGATGAAACTTGTGTGGATTTTGACAAGGAATTGAATGGATCTATTCAATTTCATTTATATTAAGTGTATCAAACAGAATTAATGCTAACACCATATGAACCCTAACTGAACTTTTTAATAGGAAATCTCAAATAGTCATGATACATAACAATTAATTGAGGGAAAATGATCACAACATCATGATAAACATATATGTAACTCAAATGATCAAATTGATAGGAGTAATACATCAAATATTTTTAGTTTGAAAGGATTTGGGTGTAGGATATTATCCACCAAGTGATGTCATATACCTATAACTTGAAAGCCAAGGCACACATGGGCTATTCTTCACATGGCTCAAGTTCTGATCTTTTGAGCTTAGTTCCTCAAGGTTTCATCCTATCCTTTGATGTTTTGATCATCCTTGGGTAGATTGGATGATTTTTGCTCAAATTCAATATAGCACTTTAATGCTTGAGGACAAAACCCCACATCATAGCTTTTGAAATAATTTTTTTTCACATGCCAATGCTAGAATCTTGAAATTTTTGTTATGTTTTGCATAGCACATGTTGTATGATCATTTTGGTGTTGATCTTATGAAGATTCCATGCTTTCAAAGCTTATCCGACTCGTGTGGCACAAGCATGTCGCAAATCTGTCTTAGAATTTCAGCTTGATCAAGCCTTATTGCAACATCCCTAACTTCTTACTCAAGTAAAGGATTTTGATGTTCTTGATCATTTTGGAAAGCTGGTGTAATGTAATTCAAGTTTGATATTCAATTTTTGTCTTGAATGAATGTGGACTATAGTGAAAAATAGCCCTAAAGTTGGCTTAAACATAAGACAGATTCTCTCTTAAAAGTTCACTAAGTGTTTTAGGTTCAAAAGCATGAAACCTCCAACTTTATGGCTTCATATCTCTCAATCTATGCACTTTTTGAAATTTCACCCTCAAGGACAAAGTTGTAGTATGTAAAAAGATCTTCAATTTTATCTTTGTATCAAAGAAAATGGTTACTTTCAAGTTATGGCTTTGGCAAGTTAGCACAAAATTAGTGTTTTCTCATAACATAGAAAAAAATTCATTTCTTCATGGTTGCCCTTTTTGTAAGTAACCTCACTTCTCTTAATTTTATTTGATCAACCATGATTTGAATCACATATTATCATCATTATTTACTTGAAGAAACCTTGGTTGACCAAAAATCTCGAAAGTCAAACTTGATTTTGATCACAGTTGACTTTTGTATTAGATGGGCTTTGAATTTTGTAATCTTTTATGAAATCAAACCCTTGGGCTAATTTAAACACTATGGATGGACTCCAAATGTGTTTTTGAGTGTGTTGAGTCATGTCCTAAGTTTTGAGATCATGTAATGGTCAAAAGTCAAAGGTATAATTGACTATTCATCAGAAACCCTAGTTTGTGGTCCAGGTGAATTTGGATCCATGTATTGCTTATTAATTAAGTTCTTTGGATTAATCCAAACATAAGAATTGACAAATGTGATATATTAGAGGTCCTTGAAATATATCTTGAGGTATTGGATCATGCCTTGCTCCAAATTTCAACCAAGGACTGAATCAGGTCAAAACCCTAATTTGGGTGTACTGAGGATCTTGATGAGCTTGTCATGATGAAATGTTGCACTTGATTATGGATAAATGAAAGCTCTTGATTCTCATGAATGATTAGAGGACTTGAGATGTTAAATATGATGCCCGTATTTTGATAATTCATTTGTTTGAGCCCTTGAGGGACCACCTTACTTGAAAAGCAAGCAAACACACACATCTTGTATTTGTAATGGGTTAGTGATGCATAAAAACATACACATATGTAATGATGAATGTGTTGAATGAAGTAGCATCTTAGGGGTGAAAAATTATGGTATGACAAATGCCCCTATTTAAGTTTCTTCTATTCAGAGAGATGAAGATTGACATCTTAGTCTAGACCAGATAGGGGAGGCTTAAATACAACAATGCACAATTTTGGCCCCTAATAGGCCATAAAAGATGATATGAATGCACTTATGAATACAAGATATAAGATTTGTGGAAATGATTCCATGGGAAACTAAGAATATACTAAACCACTGGGGGGAATAACAAAAGAATTACCCACTGGGGAAAGAAAGAATCAGGGAAAATGTTATAACTCCATTGGGAGAAATATAATCAACTACACTGGGAAAAAAAGCACAGTTCCGCAGGGGAACAAGATTATCATTTTTGACAATTGAACTTCCAATATTGGAAAATGTTTCAGCATCTTTTTTTTATGGACTAAGTAGCATTACTTAGAAAGGGTCAAATAAACTTCCCATGCTTCAGGACATTAGCCACGAAACTGGTCTTGGTTTCTGAAATAAACTTCCTCTTGTTTCTAAAATTCTGGCAAGCAGATTGCATATGTCCTAACAACATGTCACGAGATTGTTCTCTGGATAACATTAAAACAAGGGCAGAATAAACAAGATGATACTCTAAATATCAGCAACAGAATCACAACAAATGTTTCAACATCTGTTACAACAAGTTAATCAAAAAGAAAATACTGAACTGTAAATTTACAGAATGATAAATAACACAAGATATGTTAACCCAGTTTGGTGCGAATCACCTACATCTGGGGGTTACCAAGCCAGAAAGAAGAATCCATTATCAGTAGTATAGTTTTATGTAAACAACATCTGGTTTACAATAAACAACCTCCGATTTACCTATCACTACCCAATGAAAACTTTATCATTAGAAGTCACATCTAATTGATAAGAGAAACCCATCTCACTCCCTTAATCACAACATGTGATATCTAACAGTTATAGTCATAATAAATGTATCATCCTACTTGAAAGACACCTTTTTCAATACAAAGTTTAGCCAAGCAACCTTGACTAACAAACCTACTTGGATTTGCTTCAAATCTTCATCCAAGAACAATACACAATTCATTACCTACAGATTTCTGAATCTGTATAAACCTATGTCTACCACAATGTATCAAACCGATACAAAGGGAGACTTACAACACAAGAAAGCCTACGACTCTCAAAACCCTAAAACCCTTATTTCCCTTTACAAAAGTGTTATAAGAGATTAGTTATTTAGCCCTAGGTCTAGATCTTCCTTTTATAATCTTCAGCAGTCCATGGGCTTCGAGATATCTGTTTAATTATTCCTTGATCCATGCCTTAAATCTTGGAACTAATCTACAAATATTCTGCTGAAACAAAATCATGTGCATCAGTAACAGACACGATATCCTAACATCGTGTTGGGACATCTTGTCCAACATGTCTTCTTTCAGCAGAATTCTTCTTGTTGGAACATCTTATGCAACATCCTATTTTACCAAAATTTGCTCAAACCTTAGGAGCTTTCAATCTCCCCCTTTTGACAAATTTTGACTAAAACTCCTTCTAAAAAGTAAACCCATGGTGAGTGAAGTTGAAAAAGGTCTTGAAAGGAAATTGTCCAAAAAAGAAGTCAAGACTCCTAAAGAAGCTAGAAGGAAGTCTGAAAGGGTTTATCAAAGAACCTTCCCTTTAAACACACTCCCCTTCTAGAATGTCCCCCCTTACTAAGGAACCTATACTCCCTCACCTGGGTAACTCATAACACAGGACACGACTGTGTTCATAACTCAGATTACAAGACATGAAGGAAGGGCTCAGAACAAAAAGAGGACCTGAGATTCAGAAAGAATGTCAGAATATCCTATCTAACATCCTTGCAAACCAACTGCAAGTACAGACTCAACTTCTGTACTTTTCTCCCCCTTTTTAGCCAAAAATTGACAAAGATGTCCAAGACATACCCATACCTAGACTGTACATACCCAAAGGCATACAAATCTCATGAGAACAAGGCCCAAAAGAGAAACAACTTGAGACAAATCGAAGCCAAGAACCCCTTTTAAATACCCGAGCTATTTCCTTAGGAAGTAACGAACCATTGAAAATACTGAAGGTCAATTCAATGAGAACATTAAGTGATGAATGTAACTTCACCAAAAAATGTGCACGGGCCAAGGCACTTTTGACTGTTTCAACTTTAGGGTAAACCGTCCAAAGAAAGCGCATGTATCAAGACACATGTTTAACACGCCTTCTCTTAGGCACACGCTCCACCGTCCTAGAAACACGTCCAAAGAAAGTAACTTGAAACAACCATAAGTCCTGAAAAATGTCTTTTAACACTTTGTCAGACTTTTTCCATTCAATCTGGTAAACTCTGAAGCATAGTCACAATTCCTTTCAATGAGCCTCAGGAGTACTCCTTTCATCTAGAAGTAAAAGCAACTAACCAAGATGCTAAGATATTTCTTCAAACATCTCCTAGTTAATAACAAAGATTCTTAGAACACTTCTAGAAGCTTGTACAATGTTGATTCAAACCATTAATACCCCAATGATAGAAACAAGTCTAGATTGTCAATTCCATCATGAACTTCACCAGTAACACAATGTCACGATGACTTGTCTGACATTACACCCTCATCTGAGGAACATAATCATAAACTGCTTGAAACTACAAACAATATTGATAGTCAACTGCATTACTGCATCAACAGATCCTATATAGAAGTATAACTCCCCCTATCAAGAATAACCAGTGCTCCTTTGCCAGAAGAACGACTTAACGTGAATGGAAAACATATGACTCATCTTCATGTCTTCAAGAGCTCACTCCTTGTTCAACACACATGTTGAACGCATTCACTCACTGCTTGATCCACAAAAGCAATTTGTGTACCATAATAGTACACCCATTAGACAAAAGCTTTCCCCTATCTTTTATAAAAGATGCTCCTTTCAGCAAGAAACACCCAAAATCACCACACGATGTCTCATGACTAACTTCATGCTCATACAGTGAGAAAGTACCAGGATTACCATCCTTGTACTATAACTAACGAACTCTTGGATTGAGACCAAAATCACCATTGATCCCTCTCGTCCTGAACCTATCCATACCCTGCACGGATCCACGTTGAATCTTACAGCCATAGATATCCATGTTCCTTGAGAAAAAATCCAATTGAACCTAGAATGCTTCACATTCCTCAAAGAGACATACATAGCCTCTTAGTTTGTTAGTTGTCCCAAATGTCATTCACACTTGAAGGATATCATATACATTCTTCAGAAATCCTTAGCTTACTTGATTCACAAGCACCAAACTAATCCACTTTTTCAAGAGTTACTTGCAGCAGAAGACACCACCTCTCCACAAGCATTCTGACCTCAGCATGAGTCAGAGAAATAGATAGATACCCTATAATATAAGACAGTCTTCACCTTATCATTCTCCTATATGATAAGTTAGAACACTTCTGATTCAACTGGTGAATATTAGCTTCCACAATCTGAACCTCAAGTTCAGAAAACATGATAATGTTCTAACATTAATTAGGACATCATGATCATACCATAGACACCATACGTTATGGTTCTTAATACAATAACAACTGGATTGACTATCTGCATATTAATAAACTTGAAGATCTTCAGAGAACACAATTGTACCAGCCTGATCATCAAGAACTCCAGACACCAATAAAGAGAAATAAACTCTCATGCTCTCACCACGGCAAGCTCCCAAAGCGAAGATTCCTTCAACAACAAGCAAACTGAGATCAGAACTAGCTCCTCATTTCGTCTTCAAACTACTACCCTTCTCAATGAAGGTAAGTTGTTCCAAGAACATACATCACGGATCCATGTGACTGTGTAATGTAGCCTCTACTAACTTTTTCAATTCCCATACACAGCATAGGCTTTTGAAGCATCCATTCCAATCACATTTGAGAAGAGATAACTTATCCCAAGATGATATATCTTCTCTGCAACCAAGTTTCTCAGAAAGAACATTCAGATATTAGACCTAATGTCGAAACACCTGAATTGATATCAAAATAAAGTAGTCAGTTGATGCCACTTCAGCAATCAGATACTGTCTTGATTAACTCCTCCACAAATAAACCATCTTGAGGAACTTCTCCACTTCTACAAAACAAGATTTTCATGCTCTCATAGACTTAATTAAAATATCAAGTATGAGTAGATAACCTCTAGCCTGTTTATAAAGCATAACCAACAAGGACATAAACCTTGATGAACATTTGCTTCAAGAACTCATCCTCAAAGGAACCAATCATTCCAAAGCCTGATTCAACAACTACAAGAAATCCAGCTTCCTTCAAGATGTTAGAGATATTGTCCATAATCTTCATGTTGAAATGGATCACATGCTTTCAGCAGCTGCACTCTAAATTACCTATATTAGAAATAAACTGACCCAAGCAATATTCATCAAGATTAAGATGTCTTCATCTTCACTTCCATTAGCACCATATTCTAGATAAGTTTCCTGCCACGAAACTTCCTAGTCAGATAATGTGCCTCTGCAGATCCAACCAGAAGAAGGTTCTTGTAGATGCTTTTGATTGGCTGCATTTTATGGCAAAACATCGATGGATGTATGAATGTCATGACTGATGTTATGACATACATAATGAGGATTCAGCAGGGTAAGTTTGAATAGCTAACAGTCACTTAAGTTGGATGTCATGACTGAATGTTATGACATCAAGCGTATGACATCAGGGCGCGCATGTTTTAGTTTTTCTGTTATTAGCTCAGGCTATACTTCAGGAAGCATTTTAGGAAGCCTAGTTATCTTAGGCGACATATCAGGCACTGCTAAGGATAACTTGGAATGCCCCTGACCTAATTGGAAAGGTGCAGCTTCATGAAGAGAGGTTTATCTTGGGTAAACCTAATTTCTCCATCAAGGCCCAAAGCAAGTCTGCTGTTATAAATAATAGAAGGATCATTCCTAATAGTGGAGAGCTTCTGGAGAGAGATTGGAGAGTGTGTTTTGTGAGTGAAGAAGTCTGATTGTATCATTTATTCTTCACGTGTGTATTGTGTCTTAGGATACTTGTATGCCAAGCAATTGTCTAATGCACGATTGCTTTGGTTTAGTGTTTGTGAACTGTTTGTTCAGTGTGTCACTCTAAGCTCTTAAGCAAGAGAGTTGTGTCACTTGATCAAAGCTATGAAGCAAGATCAAGGTGTGTTTGAAGTGTGACTTCATTGCCTTTTGTAACTTTGAATTAGTTAATATCATTGTTGTGATTGAAGGGGAATGAATGGGAAACTCTGGTCTAGTATTAGGCTGAAGTGTCATTGGGTAGGTCTTAAGTAAAGAGTGCAAACTGGTTGTTTGACTCTGAATTAATTCTACTAATAATGAATTTACTCCCTGGCTTGGTAGCCCCTAGATGTAGGTGTGGTTGGCACTGAACTGGGTAAACAATTACTTGTGTTATTCACTGTTTTCATTTACAGCTTGTTATTAAGTTCAGTAGTCAGTGTTATAGTGGATGTCATAACATTTGTGATAACATCCACTGTTGTGTACCTAGAATTTCAATTGGCATCAGAGCAGGCACCCTGCCTGTTATTTTCTGAGTGAGATCTAGGGAAGATAAATTCTGGTACTATGGACAAGGATATAAGATTCACAAATAGACCACCAATTCTGGATGGCTCAAATTATGACTACTGGAAACCTAGGATGATAGCCTTCTTGAAGTCTTTAGACAGCAAGGGATGGAGAGCTGCAAACTCAGGATGGGAACATCCAGTGAAGACTGACAAGGATGGATTATCTGTGTTAATACCTGAGGAAGAATGAACCAAAGAACAAGAAGCATTGGCTCTTGGGAATTTTAAGGCTTTGAATGCCTTATTTAATGGTATAGACAAGAACATATTTAGACTACTGCGTCATTGTGAACTGGCTAAAGAGGTTTGGGATACTCTCAAAACAACTCATGAGGGAACCTCTAAAGTCAAGATGTCAAGATTACAAATGCTAACCACCAAGTTTGAAAATCTAAAAATGAAAGAGGATGAGACTATTCATGAATTCTACATGACTATTCTTGAGATTGCCAACACCTCAGGTGCTTTAGGAGAAAAGGTGTCTGAAGAAAAGCTTGCGAGGAAGATTTTAAGATCTTTGCCTAAGAGGTTTGCCATGAAAGTCACAGTTATTGAAGAAGCCCAGAATATATGCAACATGAAAGTGGATGAACTCATTGGTTCACTCCAAACTTTTGAGATGGGAATGTGTGATCAGGTTGAGAAGAAAAACAAAAGCATAGCCCTTGTCTCAAATTCAGCACAAGACTCTAAGGAAGACAATAGTAACAGTGAGGAGAATCTGTCAGAAGAAATAGCCTTGCTTGGAATACAATTCAACAAACTGATCAAAAGAATAGATCACAAGTTTAGGCCTAATGACAAGAACACTTCTTCTGACATCAGCAGAAGAGAAAGAAATGAAGAAAGGCCCAGCCAAGGCAAAGGAGTGCAGTGTCATGAATGTGAGGGATATGGGCACATTAGAGCATAATGTCCCACCTATCTCAAGAAGCAAAAGAAGGGCCTATCAGTTACTTGGTCTGATAGAGACTCAGAGAGTGGATCAGATGAAGAATTTGCCAAACATGTCACTGTTCTGAACAATGTATGCATATTTGATGGTGACTCAAGTGAAGATAAGCTGACCTTTGATGAACTTGCAGCTTCATATAAGAAGATATGCATCAGAAGTGCAAAAATATATCAGCAAGGAGAGCAACAGAAGAAAAGCATAAGGGAGTTAGAGGCTGAGAAACTGGATCATTTGGAAACCATAATCTCTCTCAAAAGTGAGGTCATCCTGTTGGAATCTAAACTAGATCAGATGTCAAAATCCTTAAGGATGCTAAACACTGGGACTGACACTCTAGAAAAAATTCTACAGAGTGGTCATAAAGCAGGAAACAAGTCTGGTCTGGGATTTGTTAGTGAACAGAAACCCTTTTGGGGTCCATGAAGCCAAAGATTGAGAATCAGAGGTCAAACAGGATGTCACGACCAATGTCACAACATCAGGGAAAGAGAAGCAAGAACCAGATCAAGAATAAATTTCAAGGGTATAGGTGTTACTACTGTGAAGACTTGGACACATTAAACCTTTGTGCTTCAGGCTACATGGATTTCCTAGTCACCCTTATCAAGGCAAATCCAAACATGGTATTCATGCCAAGAAACAACATCAAGTTAGACCAAAAAGGGGTGCTCAGGTCAAGAAGCAACAATGGGTTGCCAAGGATGTTGCTCTAGTAGCTCATACATCTCTTAGGATGCCAACCCAAGAAGACTGGTATTTTGACAGTGGCTGTTCTAGACATAAGATTGGAATGGAGAATCTTTTGATGAACCTCATACCTCAAGCCATGTAACCTTTAGTGGTGGAGCTAGAGGAGAAGTCATAGGTGCTGGAAAACTAGATTGTCCTGGTGTTCCAAAACTGGAGAATGTCATGTTGGTTAAAGGACTGACTATGAATCTTATAAGTATCAGTCAGCTCTGTGACCAAGGTCTCAATGTCAACTTTACTAGGGGTAAATGTGTTGTCACCAATGAAGAAGGTGAAGAAGTCATGAGAGGGTCTAGATCTAAGAACAATTGTTACTTACGGGATCCTAAAAGTAACTTGAAAATCTGTCCATTGACCAGAGAAGAAAAAGAGGATCAATTGTGGCTAGAAAAAGATAGACATCATCGGTAAAAAGAAAGGATCATATCCAAGACTATAGTAAGAGGAACTTCAAGGTTAATCCCAGAGGAAAGAAGAGACTGTGTAAAATGTCAGGCTGGTAGGAAAGTCAAGAAAGGTCATCCAAAAGATGGACATCATAGAAACCTAGACCTATTATACTGGAATTTGATGGAGTCCATGACAAATGATCTTAAATAAAGTAATATCACTCAGCATGTCATGACCTTGTTTTGTGACATCAAAAGTAACATCAATATGAACTTAGTTCAGTCTAAAAGAACCATGCACAGTGATAACAAGCATCAATTTGGAAAGATTCGTGTGAAACTTGGAAACTCTAATCTACATAGTGCTTACATGGTTACAAGAGGTCTCAAGGATACTTAATTTGAAAATTCACAAAGCAAGTTAAGGACGTGCCTTTATAAGAGTTTATAGCAATTGATGATTGGAATTGTATTTTGAATATTAATCATATTCTGATTGGTCAAAATATAAAGTTCCCTCCACCGTTGCTAGCGAATCCTTCTAGCCCCTTTACTTTATCAGATTGCCACTGTGGTTACTCATACAAAATCGTCTCCTTGCATACCTCATACAACCATCACAGAAAACCCCGTCTTCTATAGCCAAAGTCACCAACAATGTCTCAACAACAAACTCCTAAAACTACCAAGCATAACTCGGATCAACATAAAAGCATCTCCCTAGAGGATATCCTGGATGTCATTCCTCTAAGCATGGCCTTTGGAAGAGGTAGTGAAGCCCAAAATTCAGCTCCTTCACATGCAGACCAAGAAGGTAAGAATCCTGAACCTTCCATGGACAACTATAATAGAATGGAGGACTCTACCTATGATGACGGGTCTGTCAATGAACTAGTTTCCAAAATCCTCCATGAAGGTCATAATGTACATGGAATCACCATTCCTCTGTCTAGGGTTGATCCATTCCCAATCTCTAATAAGAATCATGAGGATAATTCTGAGTTTTCCTCTGTTAAGACTAACCCTAACACAGAGAATCTAGAAAATCTTGCTGACTATGTGGTACAGGAGGAAGGTCAGGATGATGGCCAAAATAATGGTGAAACCAAGAGCACTGACAATGAGGAAGAGATGATTGAAGCTCCTGGAAATGGTGAACATGTTATAGACGTGTCATCAGATGATGAACTCATCAAGGATGTTGCTCATGGTATATCCAGGAAACTAGTGACCAAGAAAAGAAAAGTTGTACTTGAAGAAAATCCTTTCAAAAGTCAGAGAAAAAGGACTCCTGTTGGCCCATCCAAACCTTGGAGCAAGGTATCAGCTGCATCCAAGAAAAGGAAAGTTACTGATAGTAACACTGAGTCTGATAGTGATGTTGTAAGAGATGTCCCTAACATATTCAATTTAAAGAAATCACCTGGTAAGAAAACTCTAAAACCTATGCCAACTGCACCTTTGGACAACATCTCCTTTCACTTTATTCACAGTGTAACCAAATGGAGATATGTCTATCAAAGGAGAATAACCCTTGAGAGATAATTGAGGAAGGATGCCTTGGAGATCAAGGAGGTAATGGATCTAATCAACAAGGCTGGACTGCTCAAGACAATCTCTGGATTTTCCAAATGCTACGAAGGTCTGGTAAAGGAGTTCATTGTAAACATACCTGACTCAATCTCAAATAGAAACATCAAGGAGTTCAGGAAGGTGTTTGTCAGAGGAAAATGTGTCTAATTCTCTCCTGCTGTGATCAACAGATATCTGGGGCGAGCAAATGATGGTGAGACAGAATTGGTTGCTTCAGACAACCAAGTTTGCAAGATCATCACTGCAAATCAAGTCAAAACATGGCTATCCAAAGGGAAGTTGTCTGCAACACTGCTCAGTGTAAAATATGTCATTCTTCATAGAATTGGAGCTACTGATTGGGTGCCTACCAACCATACATCCACCATTGTTGTTGGACTAAGCAAGATCATGCATGCTATAGGTACCAAAGTTAACTTCGATTTTGGTATATACATCTTTGATCAGACTGTTAAGCACTCCACAACCAGTGCTATCAAGCTGCCTATTGCTTTTCCATCCCTCATTTGTGAGATCATCCTAAATCAATACCCTAGGATCCTGAATTCAAGTGATACTGCCAGCAAGAGGGAGTCTGCACTGTCTCTGCACTTCAAACTCTTTATAGGGAGACATATCCCTGATATGGTTTTCACTTCTGATGAGAAGGCCAACATCTCTAAAGAAATGATAATTTCTGAATTAAAGGAAACATGTAGGGACTTGGGAGAAACCATTAGTACAACAACTGCAAGAAAGATCAAGTTGGAATCTTTTATTCAAAGCCTTGAAAGAAATACAACAGATATTGATGGTATGGGTATGTCAGGTGAAGATTCTAATAAGAATGTCTCAACCGGTGCTAATGACATTGGTTCCAGTTCTGCATAGGAAGAGTGATGATCTGATAGGCTGCTGTGGGGCTCAGGCTGCTAGTTGCTGAGCTGATGATGGTGTGCTGCTGATGTGATTTTGTTGGTTCTTTGGTTAAAATGGTTTGTTATGACAACATGGATTTTATTTGTGATGCTCTTCATGAGCAGTTTTTTTGTAATGACCCCTAAATTTAGTAATGTTCCTCATTTTTATCTATACTATTTAATTAGTTTTGATCCTAATTTGTGGCTAAAAATGGGGAGAAGTGTTAGGTAGTAACAGCAGGTTAAAGAGGTATTAGAATGGTATGTCTCACAGGTGGAAGAACAAGTGAAAGACTTGGTTGAGTTGCTGCTGCTGCTGTTAGAACTGTGTGAATTCCTAGTAGGAATGTATGTTAGAATTGTGTGAGCTCCTAGCTGCTGATTAGGAGTGTGTGTGTGTGTGTCTGCAGGGAGTTTGCAGAATGTGTGTGGTTGTGCATCTTTTCAGGGGGAGTAGCATAGGATGTTATGTTTCATAGGTGATTATGTTCTTCAGGATGTCATCTTGAATGTCCTAACATCCAGAATCCAGTCTGGATAAACCTGTGTGACTGATGTGTGTGCACTAATGTGTTGTGCATCAGTTGAGGGGGAGTATCACCAGATGATCTACAGATCAGTGTGATGCTTGTAGTATGGACCAACAAGTAGTTCTTAGGGTGGGAAGATGACTTTGATATGGTATTGTAGTTGTGTGTGTTTAGCTAGTAGCTTTCCTGCATGTATGGTATAATTTCTGCTGCTTGTAATCTTTGATATGGTAACAGAATGTTTTAGCCAAAAATTTGCCAAAGGGGGAGTTTGTAGATGCTTTTGATTGGCTGAATTTTATGGCAAAACATTGGTGGATGTATGAATGTCATGACTGATGTTATGACATACATAATGAGGATTCAGCAGGGTAAGTTTCAATAGCTAAGAGTCACTTAAGTTGGATGTCATGACTGAATGTTATGACATCAAGCGTATGACATCAGAGTGCGCAGGTTTTAGTTTTTCTGTTATTAGCTCAGGCTATACTTCAGGAAGCATTTTAGGAAGCCTAGTTATCTTAGGCGACATATCAGGCACTGCTAAGGATAACTTGTAATGCCCCTAACCTAATTGGAAAGGCGCAACTTCATGAAGAGAGGTTTATCTTGGGCAAATCTAATTTCTCCATCAAGGCCCAAAGCAAGTCTACTGCTATAAATAACAGAAGGATCATTTCTAATAGTGGAGAGCTTCTGGAGAGAGATTGGAGAGTGTGTTTTGTGAGTGAAGAAGTCTGATTGTATCAGTTATTCTTCACGTGTGTATTGTGTTTTAGGATACTTGTATGCAAAACAATTGCCTGATACATGATTGCTTTGGTTTAGTGTTTGTGAACTGTTTATTCAGTGTGTCACTCTAAGCTTTTAAGCAAGAGAGTTGTGTCACTTGATCAAAGCTGTGAAACAAGATCAAGGTGTGTTTGAAGTGTGACTTCATTGCCTTTTGTAACTTTGAATTGGTTAATATCACTGTTGTGATTGAGGGGGAGTGAGTGGGAAACTCTGGTCTAGTATTAGGCTGAAGTGTCATTGGGTAGGTCTTAAGTAAAGAGTGCAAACTGGTTGTTTGACCCTAAATTAATTCTACTAATAGTGAGTTTCCTCCCTGGCTTGGTAGCCTCCAAATGTAGGTGTGGTTGGCATTGAACTGAGTAAACAATTACTTGTGTTATTTACTGTTTTCATTTACAGCTTGTTATTAAGTTCAGTAGTCAGTGTTACAGTAGATGTCATAACATTTGTGATAACATCCACTGTTGTGTACCTAGAATTTCAGTTCTCATCACTTTATGTTAACACACAAAAGTTTGGTTACTAGAGCGTAAGATACTCCCCTTCCTTGTCATAGAGATTCACTCCTTGAATCAGCAAGATTCTGCACAAACTAGCTGATGGGATGTTTCAACATATGGTTAAGCATTAGATCCTTGAAGTAGTCCAAACAGATCCAAGGACCAGATACTTGAGCATCAATTTGATCAGACACCTTGATAATCAATTAATGATAATCCATTAAATACTTATGAGTAGCAATGAATCTTAAATCCTTATAAGAAATCCTTCTCCTAGAAGACTAACTTGAATCATCCACCTGATGTTAGTCCTTGAGATGTTGCGGCGAGAAATGTTGCACCTTCTGATGAACCATTTGAACTTTAGCACTCTTGAGCTTCATGGGTAACCAATTAAATACTTGTGCATTCCATAAATAACAATTGATCTTAAATCCACACATCTTGTAGAGAAGACCATCTGACAAATATTTACACTTCAGCAATAACAAAAGTATTCTTTAGTACAAGTATATTTGGGGTTGAAACATAAAGGATGTCACCCTTTACTCAACTTGCCTATGACTTTCTCTTGCTAATGAGGTCCTTGCAACACATGGATGGTGAAAATAAATCACCTTCAATTTCTTTAGATTGATAATCCTCAAGCATCCTTGATCCATAAGAGCAACTAGAGAATTCCAGAGACATAATAGAGAAGCCTTTATGAGTGGACTTGAGAAAAATCTCAAGTGTCTTTGGCATCTTTATCATGATAAGGGTAGATTACCAACTTCATAGATAATGAATTTGATACCCTAGAACTCAACTCAGCTTTCATCCAAAATGACTTCAAGATACTTGAAGGAACCAACCTTCCAAGTACCAAGACATCAAAGGCGAACACCAAAAACCAACTCTCTCCATTCCATTACTCCTGACTGGAACAACTAGAACTTTCGTAGATGTTGACGCCTTCATGACAACCAGAGGATAAACATAGTCTTCAATCTAGTTCTACCAAGGTCCTTTCATCAGAAACACATGCATCAGAACACCAAAGAGCACATCTTCAAGAGGCTTTAGTCAAAATGTCAAGATATCTTAGCGGATACCTTGCAAAGAAGAACCTCTTAACATAAGAAAAAGACAACCAACCAGTAGTTGTCATCCTTGATCCATTACCAATGATTATGGATATTCAATACCTTTGAAAACATCAGAATGAAAGGTCTGATCACACAAACACACACCTTGTTTAAGGAACCAAAAAGTATCTCCCAAGATCTCATCCAGAAATAGACATGATGCCTGCTCTAATACCAATTGAAATTCTAGAAAGCATATTGCAGGTGTCCTAACAACATGTCACGACATTGTTCTCTACATAACTTTAAAACAAGGACAGAACAAACAAGTCGATACTCTGAATATCAGCAACATAATCACAACAGATGTTTTAACATCTGTTACAACATGTTAATCAAAAAGCAAATACTGAACTGTAAATTTGCAGAATGATAAATAACACAAGATATGTTAACCTAGTTCGGTGTAAATCACCTACCCCTGGGGGCTACCAAGCCAAGAAGAAGAATCTATTATTAGTAGTGTAGTTTTATGTAAATAACCTCTGGTTTATAGTAAACAACCTACATTTTACCTATCACTACCCAATGAAAACTTTATCATTAGAAGTCATATCTAATTGATAAGAGAAACCCATTTCACTTCCTTAATCACAACCTGTGATATCTAACAGTTATAGTCATAATAACTATATCATCCTACTTGAAAGACACCTCTTTCAATACAAAGTTCAGCCAAGCAACCTTGACTAACAAACCTACTTGGATTTGCTTCAAAACTTCATCCAAGAACAATACACGATTCATTACCTACAGGTTTCTGAATTCATATAAACCTATGTCTACCATAATGTATCAAACTGATACAAAGGGGGACTTACAACACAAGAAAGCCTACGACTCTCAAAATCCTAAACCCTTATTTCCCTTTACAAAAGTGTTATAAGAGATTAGTTCTTTAGCCCTAGGTCTAGGTCTTCCTTTTATAATCTTCAGCAGTTCATGGGCTTCGAGATATCTGTTTAATTATTCCTTGATACATACCTTAAATCTTGGAACTAATTTGCAAATATTCTGCTGAAACAAAATCATGTGCATCAGTAACAGACACGATGTCCTGACATCGTGTTAGGACATCTTGTCCAACATGTCTTCTTTCAGCAGAATTGTTCTTGTTGGAACATCTTGTGTAACATCTTATTTTACCAAAATTTGCTCAAACCTCGAGAGCTTTCAGTTTTTGGATAAGCCACGAAACTGGTCTCGGTTTCTGAAATAAACTTCCCCTCATTTATGGATATAAGCCACAAAACTGGTCTTGGTTTCTGAAATAAACTTCCCCTCATTTCTTGACACAAGCCACAAAACTGGCCCTAGTTTCTTCTTTATCAAGTCTTTTTCTTGAAAAAATGGTAAACATACAAGCTCCTAAAAATGTGATTGCTCGCTGAGTTAATAACTTCACCGGGAATCTTCAAAGAGATGCAGGTTGGTTAATTTGTAAAACGAATTTCTCAAATAAAGAGAAAAACTTCTTATAAGGATCTTCATCATACTTCCCACCGAGATTCACTAGGGAGACACCATTTGATGGAAAATAGACTTCAACATACTTCTCTTCAAGACTTCTTCAGAGAGATGCCATTTGATGGAAAAATGAGGTTTCAACAATCAAACTTCTCTAGGGACTTGTATGGACATATGCCATTTGGTAAACAATAAGGATTCATAACAAACTTCTCCAAAGAGATGCTATTTATTGGAATAATATCTTCATCATACTTCCCTTTGAGACTTCTTCGGAGAGATGCCATAAGATGAAAGAAAAATTTGATATGCTGATTGGTTCAACGGGGATAGACAAACTGCTTAGAAAGAGACTGCCATTTATCGATTCACTAGGAAATTCAGGGATAGAAACAAGCTTCTCAAATAAAGAGATTGTCATTTGTTGTGAGGTGTAGATTCCAGGGAGGAATAAATTTATCTTGACGGGGAATCTTCAACAGATTCTTTTTGGGAACGTTGATCACTTAAAAGGCGCAAAATAAATGCCCTTTTAATTCAGAGGTTCAAGTTATCAAAATGGTCAAAAGACTAACTCAATCCAGGAATAAGCTGGAGAGATACCGTCAAACAGGATGCTAACTAGTGAAGAATGAGATCGAACTGAGGATTTATCCTATCCAAACATGGAAAAGAGAACTATATCAAAACTTCCATGAGGGTTAAACTCAGTGAGGAGTTAGAAAGGATAAACACTTTCTGCCTGTGGTTGACCACTCTATTGGAGGGAAGAGACATACCACTTGGGGATAAACACAACAAACATTATCAATAAATGCAATATGAACATGGACATGAATATTATAACATCCTTTTCTACCCCACAAATTAAATGGCAAAATATTCACATTTATTAGAGTAAAATATTAAACTCAATAAAAATCACCTCAAAGGGCGTACATTTCCCAATAAATCAAATATAGGTCAAGGCTCCGTAAACAACAGGTTTTCCCAAAAGATATCAAAAATTCCTCAAAAGGAAGCGAAACTCAAAAAGGCATAATCCAAATTTTTCTTTGTACGGAAACATAATCAAAAGAACAAAAATCAAATAAAATATGGTTTAACTCAAAGACCCCAACCCGATGTTACACTATCAGAGCAAGACCCTCTAAGTTAACCAAAATGGCCAACAACTCAAAACTCCAAAAAGATCTTCGACGGCATCCATGGCTAAACCTGGTCATCTGCACGTTACCCACGTGGAGGCAACATTCAAACATGAAGGGTTAGTAAAACGATTCATAATAATAAATATAGGAATTCAATATATAAAATGGCGTCATTTTCATATTCAACATCATAATAATCATCAAGGAACATCAAAGGTCATAATATCATAATTACACCAAATTATCTCATAAATGCAAATGCAACAAGACTCATGCATGTGGTACCAATCATCACAGCTCGATGGACACTGGGGCATCAACCCTTCGTAGATCCCCATCAATTTGATGCAAAGGTAGATAGACCAAGTCCATCACAAAATTCTTATCATAAATAGTCAAAAGGCAACTCAAACAGACTAATGCAATAGTCACAGAACCATTAGTCGGGGTATCGATAACCATACTCCCAACCATAGAAGATAATTTCAAATTCAACCTCTTAGCACATTTAAGCGAAATAAACGAATGAGTAGCACCAATATCAATCATAGCAATCAATTCAACATCATTAATAAAGAAAGTACCCCTGATCAAGTTATCTGTCTTGGGTTGCTCAAAGCAAATACTCTGCCATTCGTCTGAGCAGCAGTAGCAGTCTTCTTCGGTTGCTGGCATTGGGTACTGATATGGCCCTTCTCCCCATAGTTGAAGCAAGTCGGAGCTTCATCTTTACAGTCAGTAGCCATATGCCCTCTCTTGCCACAACGATGACATCTCAGCGCCCTACAAACCTCAGCATGGTGACCTTGCTCGCCACACTTATAACATTTTCCTGGAGCAGTAGCCGCTCCCCCACTTGACTTTTTCCCATCTGAAGCCTTCTGCTTCCCTTTTTCACCAAAAATCACATACGGTTTCCCTCTATACTGACCTTTCTCTTTCTTCTCACTCATCTACTTGTAGTGAGTAGATCGAGCTCGGTTATCCTCATCATAAATTCTGCTCTTGTCCACCAGTTCCGCAAACCGACGAATCTGCTGGTACCCAATTCCTTGCTTAATCTCTGGTCTCAACCCATTCTCAAACTTGAGACACTTCAACATCTCTGCGTCAACACGATTGTAATACGAACAAAACTTTACTAAAGACTCAAACTTTGTCGCATACTCAGCCACAGTCATATTCCCTTGTTTCAGCTCAAGGAATTCCACCTCTTTCTTGCCCCGAACATCTTCAGGAAAATACTTCCTCAAAAATTCTTCCTTAAAAACAGTCCACGTTATTGCAATGCCAACACCTCCCAATCTCTGACGAGTGTTATCCCACCAGTCCTCAGCTTCTTCTGCTAGCATATGCGTACCAAACTGCACCTGTTGAGCATCAGTGCACGCCATAACTCGGAAAATCTTCTCAATCACTTTCATCCACTTCTACGCATCATCAGGATCATGAGTGCCCACAAAAGTCGGCGGATTATTCCTCTGGAACTTTCCCAAAGCATGAAACTCATTTGGAGGTCCACCATTATGGGCCATCACTTGGGTAAGTGATTCCAGCACATCAGCAATAGCACGATCATGTCTTCCAGCCATCTGCAACCACCAACAGGGTTAGAAGAAAACAACTCATCCAATAGTGTTCTCACACTATTGACTGACGAGGATTAACAACATAAAAAAAACTTGGCTGGACGAACCAACCTACTCTGATACCACTAATGTAACACCCTTTTCTACCCCACAAATTAAATGGCAAAATATTCACATTTATCAGAGTAAAATATTAAACTCAATAAAAATCACCTCAAAGGGCGTACATTTCCCAATAAATCAAATATAGGTCAAGGCTCCGTAAACAACGGGTTTTCCCAAAAGATATCAAAAATTGCTCAAAAGGCAGCGGAACTCAAAAAGGTATAATCCAAAGTTTCCCTTGTACAGAAACATAATCAAAATAACAAAAATCAAATAAAATATGGTTTAACTCAAAGACCCCCAACCCGATGTTACACTATCAGAGCAAGACCCTCTGAGTTAACCAAAATGGCCAACAACTCAAAACTCCAAAAAGATCTTCGACGACATCCACGACTAGACCTGGTCATCTGCATGTTACCCACGTGAAGGCAACATTCAAACAGGCAGGGTGAGTAAAACGATTCATAATAATTAATATAGGAATTCAATATATAAAATAACGTCATTTTCATATTCAACATCATCATAATCATCAAGGAACATCAAAGGTCATAATATCATAATTACACCAAATTTCTTGGGATGTACAGTTACAAATAAATAAAAATAATCTTATCCATAAAAAATAAATAAAAGTTAACAAAATAATATATAATAATAGCGAATGAGTTACATGCATTCTCATGAAGAGATCAACATTCTGTTGTATGGAAAATTGGTTTTTAGTGAATTGATGACGTAATTTATCTATTTGATCGTGTTCTTGTGGTGTTCTGCATTTAGATCAAATTCAATGTGTTGACTTTAGATGGAATTATTCACTGAGATCAACTATACTCATCCTTTTGATATCTTCTATTTTCACATGTTTTGAATAATATAACTCAACTCAACTATTAATAAAAAGTAGTTAGCATGTTGAGAGATCTTTACCCTTATCTTATGGTTATATAATCCGATTATCCCATTAATTAATCTCAGTTCACGTACCAATCATTAATAATAGAATAATACACAAGGTCGGCCCAAAGGAAGGCGACCCACGTAAAGGCTTTAGGCCTCAAAATATTTTGCTATAAAAAAGGCCTCAAAATTTTTTAATTTGGTCATAAATATTTTAAATGACGTATTTTATACATAAAATCTCATTGTTGAGTTTGTAGAAAAGAGACCTTGTATCTTTTAGATTTTTGGTCCAACTCTGATTAAGTATAAAATTTAATTTAATTTATTTATTTTGAAGGCCTCATTTTAAACATTTCTTTATACCTCTAAGATGGTTGGATTGGCCTGACAATACATTTCACTTGTTTAATATATCACCACCCTAAATAAAAACAATAATAACAATATAAGATACACAATAATATATATATATATATATATATATATATATATATATATATATATATATATATATATATAATTTAAATAATTTTTATCAATCGGTAGCATAGCGGTCATAAATATTTTATGGCTGTTAATTTGCTTTATTAAGTGTACCTGTGGTCATTTGTGAATATCATATCAAGGATAATATCATATGAGAAATTATTTCTTAATTTTTCCTCTTATGCTAAGCACATAATGTGGTTTAATAATTTATGTAATGTAATTTATTGATGCTATTCGGTTTACCTACCTATCAACTATACAAAATGAATTAAAATAAATATTTTTTTAGACTTGGAGTATACGACTTTACTCATGCTCTATTAATGATAAATAAATAAACACATTATCAAGTGTTAGACGGAAAAAAGTGACAAAATTAGGGTTGAAGTTTGGATTTTTTCGTTTATAAGATAAAAAGACGAATTAAGTAATACGAACACTTAGTACCTACCTCAAATATGTTCTATCTATATCATTTTATACTTTATTATTTAGTTTTGACTTTTGATAATTTAAAATATCAATCATATCATCAATGCTTTTTTACTTTATCATTTGAAATCTATATTATGATATTTTCAATATTATTTTAGTTTTTAATTTGCAATGTAATTTAATATTAAGGAAAAAGACTATTTCTATTTTAAAAATTGATTACGAGAGATGAGAGTGAGAGGGGGATATCTTGAGTTAAGTCTTTAACTTTAATAGTTTGAGGAGGAGATAGCGAGAGATTGGTTCAGAAAAGAGGCATTCCTCTAATAACATGCAATGCTTTGAACTTGATGATGAAACCGTCTATTCCACTTTCCATTTCATATAACCTTATATACTACACAATAAAAATTTGATTTGTTTTTCACTCATATTTTTTCATATTGTCTTGCACAATGAACAAAATGCCTTTACTCTTAACTCTTAATCAGTAAGTGGTACTTTGATTTCTAAAATTTTAGTTTATTAAAAATATAATCACCGATAAGTGTTAATACTAAATAATTAATTTTTATTTTATAATAATTCATACTTGAAATAAAGGAACTATCTTATTTCTTCGGATCTCAAATATAAACAAAAAAAAAAAAATCTTAAATATAAGCAAAAATCATATACAATTGTTACATTTAATGTCACTATTCTAAATATACCCCTATTCTTTTTTTTTTTTTTTTTTACATTTCTATGTTTGCAACAATTTTTAAAATTAAAAATAAAGATAAAATTAAAAAGAACGTAAGAATTAAACGCAAGAATTAAAATTCTCATATATATATATATATATATATATATATAACTTGTAGATCAGAACGTGACCAATAACACTTCTGCAGTAGCAACGGTCAACAAAAGTTGAAGGGGTGTATCTGTAGACACTTCGATGCTTAAGTCAGTCGGGTAAAAAGGTAGCGAGAGAAAGTAGAGAATAGAATAGAACAAAATACCTGACCCTCCTACAGATGAGGGTATTTATAGAGAGCCTCCAGCGATGGGCCAACGCTCTCCGTTATGGGCTGAGTGATCAGACCCATAACTGATGACTGCCAGGATTCCTACGTGGAGGTAGGGATGAACAATTCGTGCTCATCGTCCTAGGTCAACTGCTTTGCATTCCCCGAATAGTGGGATAGTGGATGGACTTGCCCATTACGAAGGACATACTGGTTCTACAAGGTGTTCGGACCAAGTTGATGACATGTCATTAGGTGAGGAGCATGTGGGAAAATGTATGCTACTAGCCCCTAAGGAATTGAACCATCATTATGGACCTTCTTCGACGCATGGCTGGATTGGGTTGTGCTCGACGTTGAGTCAACCAGATGCCCAGCCCAAAAAACACACACACACACACACACACACATATATATATATATATATATATATATATATATATATATATATATATATATATATATATATATATATATATATATATATATATATATATATATATATATATATATATATATATATATATATATATATATATAAAAGTTAAAAGAGATGCACTGACAGTATAAAAAAGTTTTATACTGTCATTCAATAAGAACATATCGTTTTGTCATGTCATATAAATTTTTAAAAAATTACGGTCTAATTTGACATGATTCATAATCGTGATTGATTGACAATATAAATTTTTTTATACTATTAATGCATCATCCAATTTCTCAAATATATATATATATATATATATATATATATATATATATATATATATATATATATATATATATATATATATATATATATATATATATATATATATATATATATATATATATATATATATATATATATATATATATATATATATATATATATATATATCGGTATGAAATACTCTCTCCGTCCCAAGTTATACAAAGTTTTGGATATTTTATATAAATTAAAAAATATAATTATTATTTTATGAGAAAGAGAAATTATGTATGATTTTATACTATTATTCTTCGTTTATTATAGAATATCTCAAATATTTAAATAATCTAGTTAGTTGAACTTAGTTCCTAAGGATACTTCTTATTTCCTTTTACACTCCCTTTTAATTTAATCGTCCTTATAGTTATTTTAAATACATTTAATTCTAATAAAATGCAAAATGTTACAAACAACACCATAGTTTTCATTTTCTTTATTATTATCAAAACTAATTAAAAATTATTATTCTTCAAATCATTTTAACTCATGGAGTAGAAAGTTTGATGAAATTATTAACCTAAAAAACTTCTCCTTTTTCTCCTTTCCTTTCGATTAGCTTCCTCTATATATTTTTTATTAACAAAACAAATATGAAAGTAAAAAAAGAATATTAAATATAGTCCTCCATTACATTTTCTTCTTCTTCGTTCCACATTGGCTCTGCCTCCCCATATCTACTCTGTTATCGATTTTGATCCGATCAAACTCCGTCTTCCTCATCTCTTCAATTCTCCATTCCATTTCTTCTAAAACCCTAACCCTCCAAAATGTCCGACCCAGAATCTCATAAACAACTCCAGCCATCGCCGGAACCTGAATCTCAGAACGGACTCCAACCAGCACCCGAACCCGAAGCCAAACAGGAACCTAATACTCAACCGGAAACCGAACCGGAACCAGTGGCAGCAGAACAAGTAGAATCACAAGCACCAACACAATCGGAACCAGAATCTGGATCAAAACCCGATCCAGAAGTTACCGTTGCAGATCTCAAGGAAACCGCGATCCATTCCAATGACGCTTCTAACATTTCTTCACCACAGCCTCAGCTGAAGAAAAAAGACGAAGGAAGCCGAACGTTTACCATGAGAGAATTGTTACATGGATTGAAAAATGATTCTGAACCGGAGAGAGAAGACGTTAGCTCTCCCTACAGGTTTACCTCTGAACCTTTTGATTATGTTCTTATGTTCCGATTTAGTAGAGAGTAGATACTGCGGTTAGTGAGTGCATTGTAAAATATGCGCGGAGAAATTGCTCTACTTTTTGCAGTTATATAGATTTAGAAATTTTCTAATTTTACCATTTATATAGATATAGATAGATATTAAATTATGGGAGTAATAAGGATTTGAATTTGAGAGTGTTATGCATATTTACATTGTACTATTTCAACAGCCAAGATAGTCAACAGCAACAGCATATAGAACAGAACAATGCTGCTATGGATTTGATAAACAGTGTTGTAGGTGTTGACGAGGAAAGTCGCTCCCGGCAGAGGATTCTTACATTTGCTGCCAGGAGGTACTTCAATCACTTCTATCTATAACTAGGAATATACACTGAAAAATTTGTTGCACACTAGAATCTGTTTTGTAATCTTTGGAAAATACTAGGAACCCTATCATGACGGGGATTTCCGTTTTTCTTGTGCTTCTCAGGGACGGGGGAATGTATGTTCAAACTGATAGAATATCAGAAATCTGTTAGGAATTTCATATTGTATTTCCTCGAATGAGAGAGATACAATTGACTCTACTTATATAGAATGAGTACTGTAACTAACTATTACAGCTTAGCACAACAAATACAGCTCAGTAGAGATTACAACACACTACTACAAACTGCTAACTAATACACTACTCTATCATTCCCCCTTAGAAGTGGAGGGTGTGCCAATCAAACTTTGTTTGTTGAACACCCTGAGCTTGTCACGAAGAGGAAGAAACTTCACTGCAGACGATGGTTTAGTTAAAGCATCTGCCCACTGGTCTTGTGCAGGAACATGAGCCACAACTGGACTCTTGTTAAGAACCTTTTCTCTTGCAAAAAAGATATCCAACTCCATATGTTTAGTCCTATTGTGCAGAATAGGGTTATGAGCAAGTGTGACTGTGTTAAGGTTGTCACACAGGATTTTTGGAGTTTGAAACATGCAGTGAAGTTCTTTAAGAAGAGACTGCATCCAAAGTATCTCTGCAGCAAGTTGGACCATACTTCTGTACTCTATCCTGCACTCAACCTGGCCACCAAGTTTTGCTTTTTGGACCCCCAAGATACAATATTAGGACCAAGGAACACACAAGCCCCTGAAGTGGACCTTCTGTCATCAGGATCTGATGCCCAATCAGCATCACAGAATCCAAGCAAAGACAGAGGTTGCTGAACCGATGCAGGCTGTATGAGAAGACCATGGTGAAGGGTGCCACTTAGATACCTCAAGTTCGTTTGACAGCCTTCCAATGATCCTCCAGTGGATTTGACAGAAACTGACACACCTTATTCACAGAAAATGAGATTTCAGCCCTTGTTAATGTGGCATATTGCAGAGCACCGACAACAGATATGAACAGAGTTGGATAAAAAACAGTAACAGACCCAACTTTGGAGAGTTTACTGCTAGAAACCAGTGGGGTAGGCATTCCATTGGCATTGAGCATATTGACTCTTGCTAGCAAATCACTTACATATTTGGTTTGTGAGAGAAGCACGGAACCATTAGGTAAGTGAGTGACCTCGATGCCTAGAAAATAGTCTAACTTGCCCAGCTGTTTGAGAGAAGGCAGCATTAAGACTCTTGATCAATGAAGCAATGAATGGTGCAGAATTTTCAGTGATGATTATATCATCAACGTAGACCTAGACCATAATGTGAAGGCTGCTAGTGTGAAGAAGAAACAGACTGGGATCACATTTGCTGGCCTGAAACTTATGCTGCAGTGAAGTACTTTTAAGTTTATCAAATCAGGCCCTGGGTGCCTGTTTAAGCCCATAGATAGCCTTGTTTAACTTACACACAAGTGTCTTATCAGATGCCTCAAACCCAGGAGGCTGCTACATATAAACCTCCTCCTCAAGAGTACCATTGAGGAAAACACTATTCACATCAATTTGCTGAAGTGTCCACCTGTGTGTAACTGCAAGAGTTAAAACAATTCGGACTGTGACAGGCTTCACAACTGGAGAAAACGTTTCAGTAAAGTTACTGCCGGCCTATTGATGAAATCCTTTGGCCATAAGTCTGGCCTTATACTTATTTATGGATCCATCAGGATTTTCCTTAACCCGAAAAACCCATCTACAGCCAATAGGTTTCCTCGAAACAGATGGTGACACCAAAGTCCAAGTCTGATTGGAGGAAGCTCTCTGACGAGAGAATGAAGCAGCATCGGAATTTGAATACCGGTGATAACATATGGACGCATCGTGTCCAGATTTGTTGCAGATCTGACATCGAGTTTTGCCAAAGCGACCTCCTCCACGGCCAAAACCGCCACGGCCAAACCGACCACCTCTTGAGTTATAACCATGATTCTCAGCGTGAACAGTGTGACATGACTAGTTCCAAGAGGAAATGGCTCCACACAGTGGCGGACTGTTCAGATGTGACCGGCGATAATGCCGGTGGAGCCTGCGTCAAATTCACCGTCACCGGCTCAGTGAGAACAGCCTTTCAATGCTTCTCAAGTCGTGATTCATGCGCGAGGAGACTCGAGTCAAGCTCATCAAGAGAACCTAGATCCTCTTTACTATACACAGCTGCCACAATCGGATCATACTCTTCAGGAAGCGCATCAAGCACGATTTCGATTAGGTTTCGAAGCGGAACTGGATCTCCAACCGAAATCAGTGAATGACTGATTTCGCGAACACGAACCATAAATTCCGCAATCATAAGCGATCCTTTTGTGAGGCGACGCAATTCCGATCGGAGTTGTCGTGCCTTGGTGGTTAGTAAGGTGGTGAAGTAACGATGAACTTCAGTCCAGACTTGCCATGAATGCCTGCAATCAACGAGTTTCGGAAGGAGAGAATCAGAAATTGTTGAGAGGAGCCAAGTACAGAGGAGCGCATCTTGTTGCTCCCAATCAAGATACGCAGAATTAGCACCGTTGAGAACAGAGTCCGAACTGGACGGAAACTGCTGAGGAATCGCCGGCACGGTGACAAACCGCTGAAGCTTGTGACCGCGAATGACGCCTTCAATCTGTTGCTTCCACTGCTTGAAGTTCTTGTCATCAAGCTTAATCGATATGAGGTACGAAAGCTTAACATACAAAGACGGAAACACTCCGTCACTGTGAAACGGAGAAGCCATGGAAGAGTTCTACTGGATCGAAAGAGAAGAAAAATAAGCTCTAGATACCTGATAGAATATCAGAAATCTGTTGGGAATTCTGTTAGGAATTTCATATTGTATTTCCTTGAATGAGAGAGATACAATTGACTCTACTTATATAGAGTGAGTACTGTAACTAACTGTTAAAGCTCAGCACAACAGATAAAGCTCAGTAAAGACTACAATACACTAATACAAACTGCTAACTAATACACTACTCTATCACAAACTTATAAATTTCTTACTTGGATATTCTAGGTATGCTGCTTCTATTGAGAGGAACCCTGAAGATTATGATGCGCTGTACAATTGGGCATTGGTACTTCAGGTATGAGAAGCTGGATCTTTATATTATTTTTAATTTTTATTTGCTGTTTGGTTCTTTTTCTTGTTAGAATACTTGGCTTCATATCAACTTTGATTGGTTTGTTAATTGTGAGAGTTAGAGCTAGTTGGGAGCTGAAATCATTAGAGAAATAAGACATGTTACCTATAGAAAGAAGGGTTCAGAAGAAGAGATATATTGTCATTTTGAGAGAGTTGGGGGTCCTTTGAGCATAGAGAAATTTACTAACCCTTTAAGTTTCACATACTGTATCCAAGAGTAATTTTCCCTAAAATTTCTAATAAAATTACAATTTTCTATGAAGTGGTATTGGAGTTCTGGGGTCTGTGGGTAATGCGTATTGAAGGATTCAAATGCTGTTCAGAGCTCAGCAAGAATGAAGAAAAGAAGATTTTGGACAATCTTGGAGAATTAGGGGGGCCGATATGTGTTTTACTGACCGAGTCAGATTTATTATGTTGGGGATAGAATAATTGGGGAAAAAAGCATGTTGTGTTAGTAATCCGGGTTTGAGCACTGGAAAATGTAATAGTTTGATAGCAATGAGCAAAGCTCTTATAGGAAATAGAAACTACCAGAGCTAAAGCTCCTTCAAAGAGAATAATTCTCCTTGCCTAGCTTAGAGTACAGCTCAAATTCTATTACATGAAAGAATGTACAGTACTCTATCCTGCCAGTCATTTATTTACTCAATCTTAACAGAATATCCCCCACAAGTGCCACCCTCCTAGGCCATGTCAGAATGTCACTAACAGCCAAATTCCCTCTTTCTTCTAGAATAAACCTTCCACGTGTTGGACTGCGGGCCAGTGTCCAGCATCTGATCTTCTCTAAGTCCTCATCCTTATTGGGCTCAATGGCATTGGTCCCCAAGGTCCTATGGTGTTACTTATAAATAAGAAGAGGGTTGTTGTTGAGAGGGAGAAGTATCTTGTCATTTTGAGAGAGTTGAGGCTGCTGGGCATGTGGAGGTTAATTGATTTTTCAAGTTTTGCAATGCTGTAGTTCAGGGAGAATTTCCTTAAAATTTCTAGTAAAATACCATCAAACTTATTATCCATTTTAGCTTTTCCTAGGATGATATTCTATTTGTGCGTTAGTGTAGGCCATACACTTCTGTCACCTAATTAATTTTTGAATGAACGTTGTATTTTTTTATTTTCTCATAAAATGAGATTGCAACTTCGTATTGTTGTAATTTGTACATAGTAAAAATCATTGGATATTCATAATCCATTATAAACATACAAAATATTACTCGTTTGAATCATAAATATGCTAGCTATACTTGGTCCAAGTTTTGAATCTGTTCATTCAATTATTATTGTCATGCAGGAAAGTGCAGATAATGTTAGTCCAGATTCCACTTCACCTTCTAAAGATGCATTGCTTGAGGAAGCTTGCAAAAAATATGATGAGGCTACTCGCCTTTGTCCCACTCTACATGATGTATGTAAGGATATTATTATGTATGAAGTTTTTGATAAATTTAAAGTTGTAAATGAGTAGAACAATAGCCTACCTAGGCACAACTAAGAGCAGTTGAACCTAAATAAGCCCGTATATAAATAATAATATTAAAAAATACAACTCAAGAAAATCTTAAACGGGCACACGTAGGATTTATAAATATCAATGTACTATATCATTAGTATTTTTTTGTTATGCAAGCTATTGACAAGCTGACTAGGTAGTAAAATTTTCATACTCAGTGTAATTTATTAAATGAGCTTCAGCTCTAATATATTTAAATATTGAAATTGAGTATCATGCAAAATACATTATGTATTTAAGATACAAGCAATACATCTTAATTTATGAAACAAAAAATATACATTTTAAAACATATAAACTTGTAACTTAATTTATATTATCTCATTCCATTTAATAATTTTTATAAAATGAAAATGTTATGTAAACTTTTTAAGATAATAAATAATTTGTAAATATAAAATTAATTTAATTATATGTCCCTTTATGTTATTTTATATTTATTAGTTAGTTCAACAACTACTTATACCAAATTCAAACTAATAAACTAATTTTTCAGCTATTAGCTAGCTTATCAGTTACTTTTCACAAGCGGAGAGTCATAGACGTAAAAATGTGTAATAACTTGTAATTTTAATCCTCTGTCTGACTGTGTCTAGGCTTACTACAATTGGGCAATAGCAATCTCTGATCGTGCGAAGATGCGAGGCCGAACAAAGGAAGCTGAAGAGCTATGGAAACAGGTTAGGAAAATTACATGATTCCTTCTATTAAATGGCTTCACCGCTTCACAATTTCATTCACAGGCTCTTGGAAAATTGATATGATTTATGGAAGCTCCTGCTCTTATACCAATTCCTTGATGCCTATTACATGATGCTTGTTACATAATTGGATTCATACTGGTTTTGAATAGGAGAACTTTTCAATTTCTTGTTTAGCAGTTTCTTTTGACGATGGTTGATAGAGAGAGTTAACATCCTACCTTCTAATTTTTGTAAAATCTAAAACTTTCCCAGGCAACAGGTAACTATGTTAAAGCAGTCCAACTCAACTGGAACAGTCCTCAGGTACTTCTCTCTTGTTAAAAGTTTGATTAGCATCTTCTTAAATAATCAGAAAGTGATTTTGAAACAGCTTTTTCTTGTTTCCTTAGAAAATATTTGCTTTATCAGATACTCACTCTGTCACTATTCCTATGCACCTTTTAATTTTCTTCACAAGCGTGCTCTTCTGCATTTTGAGCCCCTTTTACTAACTCTCATGGAATCTATTTCAGGCACTTAATAATTGGGGGCTTGCGCTTCAGGTATATTTTTAATTTGGGAGCGTACACAAGCATTACACTTCATACAAACTACAATATAATTTTATGATTACATGCTTCTAATTGCATGTTAGGGTGTTTTTTTTCCTCAGTTAAAAGTGCTGTATTTATTTATTTGCACAATAATAAAAATATAACTTTTGGAAAAGAAAATATCTTTAGCTTCTTAGAGTGCTCTTAAAAATTATTTTCACCCTTTTAAATGATATGAAGCTTTAACTTCTGGAAAATTATTTTTATACCGAAAGTACTTTGTTAATTAATGCCTATTCAAGAGTGTTATCATGCGTACATATGTGCTGCACACCCTATACATATCATGATAATCATACTTCGAAATTACCCGTTTCACTATTTTTCATTTTGTTAAGTTAGTCATTGATGTTATATGAATGATTTTGTAGCTATATGCATCTTCAATATAGTTGAAACAATGTGTTCAATATTTAAATATTGCATCCTGTTTGGTATACCTTTTGATTTTAAAAACTAATTTTTCACAATGCACAACCAGTCAACCACCAAGTTTTGTATACCTTTGGATTTTAAAAATTAAGTTTCCACAATGCACAACCAGTCAACCACCAAGTTTTGTACACTAGGTATGACCGGGGTATACGAATCAGTCAATGTCAATGCCATTGGGTTTCATAAAAAACATAATCTTCAATAGAATAATCTTGATTTAGACCTGTTTTTAATGGTTACTCCATTAGCTTTCGTTGGTCTACCGAATGTTCCAGTTTTAATTGAACTATCTTCAATTTGATCTACTTTTCTCATTGGAGATTTTATTGGTCTTTTTCCTTAAACCTAATGTAAGCCCCTTTATGGTTCCTCCAACATATTTTGTTTCCCTGGCAGAAAATTATTTTCTTCCTTGAGATTTGTTGACCCTTCCAAATTTACTCAGTACCTTGTCATTGAGTTGTATGTTTTCTGTTAATGACAGATTTAAGAACATGCTCCTATCCTATCCCCTCGATCTATCATCAGTCATAGACTTCTTTCAATTTTTTAAATCTTGAAATGTCCACTTCTATTGCCTTTCATCCAACTCACTTGATTTTTTCACTTTCTTAAAGTATCATAATAGTTGGTATTGCTTATCATCAAATTGTCAACTACTTCCATAGATTTACCTGTTAGTGTTTCAAGACTTGGGTGCCATAAAAAATCCTATAGGAAATGTGATCTCTTGCCTATTTTGCTTTACATTTGGGGTTGATGTAGCACTTCTAGCTCATTCATTTTTATATTCAAACATCCTTGTAGAACACTACTTGGGTAGCGGCCTAGCATAGCAATTAACAATTTAGCACAGTTGAGTCCTCGATCAATGTTTGAATATATCCAATGTCGTTTTATTTTGTCTGTGAATTGTCTAATATAAATAACCTCTTATATTTTTCTTTGGGCCAGGCATGTAAAATTTTGCAAAAAGTAGGACTTTGTCAAGTTTATCTTGAAATTTTTGTAGAATAAAAGCAATATACAACAACAAAGCCTTATCCCACTAGGTGGGGTCGACTACATGGATCAACTTTTGCCATAATGTTCTATCAAGGACCACGCTTCTATCCAAATCATTTATCTCAATCTTTCTTAATAACTTCTCTTATAGTCTTTCTCGGTCTTTCTCTTCTCCGAATTGTTTGCCTTCTCTCCATTTGGTATACTCTCCTTACTGCAGAATCTACATGTCTTCTCTCTACATGTCTAAACCACCTAAGTCTATTTTCCACCATCTTCTCTACTATAGACGCTACTCCAACACTAATATTTTCATTTCTAATTTTATCCTGTCGAGTCTTACCACACATCCACCGCAACATCCTCATATCTGCTACACTTACTTTATTCTCATGTTGATTCTTAACCGCCCAACATTTTGTCCCGTACAAAATTGCAGGTCTTACCGCAGTCTGATAAAACTTTTCCTTCAGCTTGGGCGGTACCTTTGCATCATATGAAACACCCGATGCCTTTCTCCATTTCAACCACCCAGCTTGAATCGCTGGTTTACGTCCCCTTCTATTTCTCCATCATTTTGTATCACGGATCCTAGATATTTAAACCGTGTGACTTGAGGGATAACATGGTCTCCAACTTTCACCTCTAGGTTATAAACGCTTTTTCTTTTGTTGAACTTGCTTTTTATACTCCGTCCTACTTCTGCTTAGGCGAAAATCATACTTTTCTAAACCCTTAAATACCATTGGAGTTGCCATGCATTTCATCTTGTTTCCAAAATAGTTTTCTCTATATCATTGAAATTGCCTGCTGTTCTTATTTTACTAATCATATCCAACTCTCTTCTCTTGTTCAGAATAGTTTTCTCTATATCATAAGAATTCATTGGCAAAATATCGTACTTGTTGAAAAAAGGGAAACTTGGTCCTATAAAACATTTGCTATGGTAAACTATAGGGAAGGATCAAACCTATTGCGGGCTTATTGTTGGTATCCTGATTTGCATTTGCAAGAGGCTGAGTCCATAACTCGAATATGTCACCTTCTAGTCACATGACCACAATTTTTAACTGCTTCCAATTCTCCCCTTCAAATATTGTACAGGAACTCAGTGCCATTGTTCCAGCTCGAGAAAAGCAAAAAATTGTAAGAACTGCTATCAGCAAGGTACACATTTTTTAGCAGGGAATCACATGGAAGTGAAAAACATTTACATCAGCTCCATCCTTTAAATATAATTTATTCTCTTCCTCTCTTGACTTTACCCTACTCTTCATTGCAGTTTCGTGCAGCCATACAGTTGCAATTTGATTTCCACCGGGCAATTTACAATCTTGGAACTGTTCTGGTCATATTTCTCCTTCAATTTTTCACATATTTAATAACACATTTTGCTTTGTTGTTTTGGATTGACATATAACAAAGAAACAGTATTAAGAATGTATAATTGACTTGTTAAATGACTTTGCAGTACGGATTAGCAGAGGACACTTTAAGAACAGGGGGATCAGTGAATGCTCAAGAAGTTTCACCAAATGAATTGTACAGCCAATCTGCAATATATATTGCTTCTGCACATGCATTGAAACCAAATTATTCTGTAAGAACCCACTGTCTATTCATTCCTTTGTACATAATTACTGGCTATATGCATTTTTTGGATTAGAAAGGTTTGTTAGTCTAGTTAACATGTGCTTTTCTCTTAAACTTATCCTTCTATTTATTTCCTTGTTTCCTGTTTTTTTTTTGGCTACTTTTATCATGAAATCAGCCCATATTTTTTTTTGTATTGACAGGTATATAGCAGTGCTTTGCGGTTGGTACGCTCTATGGTGAGAACATGCTATCCTAAATTATGTTAAATGTAGTAGCTTTCAATCTGGGACAACATTTGCAATGTGAACTTATCACTTAAATGATCTAATTGTTTTTAAAAGTAACCATACTGTTTTATTGGTTTCATCCCAATTCCTTTCTTCCTGTTGGAAGTTAAGTTATCTTCAACATGAATTGATATGCGCTATATGGTAGTTGTTTCATTTCATTTCATTGTAAACAAATGTGAGTGCTAGTTATGTAATCATTCATTTATTCGTTTATATACCAACTTTGACAGAACTCAATTTTCACAGCTACCACTACCTCACCTTAAAGTTGGATATTTAATTGCACCTCCTTCGGGGGCATTAGTTGCACCTCATAATGATTGGAAACGATCAGAATTCTTTTTGGATCACGAAAAGCTTCAGCAGGTAAAGTATCTGGCTGATAAATTGAAATTTTATAAGAGGCTGCTCAAATTAAATTTTGTAATCACTCGATAACCTCTTGGCTCTGGTGTGAGAAATCTAAATTTTAAATTCAAAATTTTAAATTCAAAATTGGACATGCTTCAGGTACCCAGAGGTGAACAGAGGCAATCATCTCAAAATCTTTCAACCAGATCAGATACCGTGAATGGGGATAAGAAGACTATCAAAGTAGAAATAGCGGATATTGTTTCTGTATCAGCATGTGCTGATCTGACTTTGCCACCTGGTGCTGGCCTCTGCATTGATACAGTTCATGGATCAGTTTACTTGGTAAGCAGCACTTTAATCGACCTTAGTGTAATTGTATTCTATAGATCTTCCGCATCCTTCATCTACACTTGTTGTAGGTTGTTTAATCCAGAGGCACAATAAATTTTAGCTGAAGTCAACATTTGGACTGATTAAGCCATCAACTTTTTCATTATAAAATAATCAAGTCCACATTTCGTAATGAAATGACCACTTCTGCCCTCTTGATTGTCCCAACAACTTCTTGTATATTAGTTTGAGTTTGAGATTTTTGTTATGCCTTATTCTTTGTTGATAGTTTATTTGATTATATCATGAGATTAACATCTTTAATTGGTAATGCAATCGTGTGAAACCTGCACTCTTGAAAGTGTGGATACTGTACACTTGTTTGATATAAAAAGCTGAATTCATACATGTATTTACTGAGTGACCGGCCCTCTCTAACACCAATGTAATTAAAAATTGTTCTGCCAAATTCAAATTTTAGTAAGATTCTAAAGGTTTGATGAAGTCTTTGAATAGTGTGCTTCATCTCAAGCCGAAAGCATGAGAATCTCTTTAGCTTTTGAAGCTGCAGCACTAATTTTCATTTTTGTACATTGCTTTATCAAGGTTGCTGACTCTTGGGAATCATTGGATGGATGGCTGGATGCAATTCGTTTAGTTTACACTATTTATGTGCGAGGCAAAAGTGATGTATTGGCGGGTATTATCACTGGATGATTGTAATTTCGTTAAATGTATTGCCAATTTGGTCTGTCAAATGGAGTAAGAATTCATCATCAGCTTTTTGCACTGCACTTCTATGCGAACTTGTGTATAATGTTGAGTAATGTATGAAATAATGTTAATGCAATAGAAAAATCTGAGTTTACTCATTTACCATCCCGCCAAATATTGTGGGTCTTACCAATAATTCATATTTTACAAGAATTGTAGAATTTGTGGTTTGGACCTTTTACAACTGTTTATATAATTGGTGCCTGTCCAAACCTGCATGTGTGTTTTTTTGTCTTTGCTTTTTCAAGCCTTTTTGATTCTCTGATTTAATACATTAGTAAGGCTGAAAACTCATCCATTGTTCTACAAGAAAGGTGTTTTCTTTTTGTTTTGTTGCGGTTGGGAATGCACCTGCTGCATGTATTCATGAAACAGAATTTTGTCATGTTACAAACTGTATTCTAATGCCAACAGTATGGGGGTAATGTTCTGTATTGAACATCATTTTATATTTGTTTGATGTGTGCTTCAGAGTACACAACTCGTGACAAAAAGAAGATAAAAAAAGGTAAACTAGCTAATGCTCTTCATTGCTTTATATGTTGGGTCAAGTTTTACGAAGAAACAAATTTCATGCAGATAGGCGGATTAATTTTCGCTAGAGCAAGAATAGCAGCCGGAAGAGTCCATAGTCCTTCTCCGCAAATTAGTCCAGAGGCAATTGCAGGAACCATCAACTCTGCTTTCTTGGTGTTAAGCTTGTGCAACGCGAACACAACCAAACTACCCATGCACATATCAATTGCAAAGTACGCCCCAACCAGAAACGGTACAGCCATGACCATCGGTAAAGGCATCCATTTCCCTATCTTTTTGGGTGAAAAATCTCTTAACATGTTTGTTCCTATAGCAAAACCAAAGAACCCAAAACAAAGTTGCAAGCAATGTCTTGGCAGTGCCGAGAAACCTTGAACACCTATAACTGCCATGTTTCTATAAATTAGTGCATAAGGGGCTTTGAATTCTCCATGTGGGTTTCCCACGTCGAACGCCTTGTAAAACAGGAAGAAGCTCAGAGGACAGCATATACACCCCATTGCTGTGCCAACTACTTGGCATGCAAACATTGCCCTGGGAGAGGTACGCGTGCAATGAGCAGTTTTGAAATCTTGCATCAGATTGCAAGACACTGAGATCACGGATTTAATGAGACCACACCCCACAAGTCCGGCCACTACACCGTTCTCTTTTCCTGTCACAGTTGCCAGCAAAAATAGTGCAACTTTCCCATAGTTATATGCCATGTTTATATCAGTAAGACCTGCTCCAAAAGCATTGCAGAATGCAAGAGATGGAGCAAAAATGTAAGCAACAATGATGTAGTACCATTTCAGCTGAGGAAACATGTGTGGGATTATAATTATCGAAATGGTCGTGAAAACGCCATATCCAACGACTCCGATCCACATTGGAATGACCTCCTTCAAGAATGTTTGACCTTGTTTAATGTCCCCAGTAGGACTCTCTTGCTGATCAGAAGCTGATTCTGCAACAAGAAAATGATAGATATATCATATATTCATATTAGTACTCTTGAAAACTTGAAAAGAAGAGCACAACACGTCTATGACTGTTCTTACCATTTTTAAGTTTCTTGTTCTTCATTCTTTCATTTACGCCAATGACAGTTGAAACTAGAATCTTGGTGAAAGTATATACTCCATCACCAAGGATTAGAGCTATTGATAGAAAAACCTTATAACCATATAAACCCTTCATATTAGTTTCTTCCAAGTTATCAGGAAACCAATCTCCTTTAAGCCGATCAACGAGCGGATACATGACTCCAAAAGACAGCACAGCTCCAAGAAGCAGAGACAAGTTCACAAGGTGAGAACAAATCATCCCCGCTCCCACAAAAGTTGTACTAAAGTCAAAATAGAATCTGCATAACAAAAAATTCAATCAACAGATCAGTACCAACCAACTAGAATCGAAACTTTCATTCCAAACCAATTATAACACGTTTCAAACTAAAAAAAAAAAGCCTAAATCATCGTACGTTTGCTTCCAAGCTTGCAATCCAAAGGTCGGGAATTGTTCGAATCCACAACCCTCTACGCCCGAGAAAAACCACTTGAAAAAACCCCACAAGAAACTGATAGAAAAATACTTCATGAATCCATGCACTTGCTTCCTGCAATATTACAATAAGATGATTACTATAATTTAACACCATTATTTTCCAAACTAAAAAACAAACAAAAGTTAATGAATGAATGAATAAGAAGACATGTTTATAGTACTTAGCCATTTTGTCATTCTGTGTATGGAAACCATTGATGAGAACTGCTGTTGCCAAACCACTTGGATAAGGTAATTGGAGATCAACTATCATAACCTGTATCAGAAGATGAAAAGACACAAATATTGTATAAAAAAGAGTCCAAATCTAAAGTATGTATTCTAATTATTATTATCATCATTAATTAATTAGTTAATTAAATACTACATACCTTTCTGAGTGGAATTAAGACAAAGAGTCCAACAAAGCAAACCACAAAAAGAAAACCAGACATCCAACCAAACGCCGGATCCTTAACTGCGTTTGGGTTGTTACCTTCAATGCCTACTCCAGACAACTCATATGTCTTCCTGTTTAATCCCAACAGATATGAAGCGAATCCTCCTGCAATACACACAAATTAATCTAGAGTTCAGTCACGAGATAAGAAAGTCTGATCAATGATTGTATCAGTAAGAGATGAATCTCACCACTAACAGCAATGCTATAGCAAGCAACAGCGCAAGTCTGAATAATAGTATTCTCTTGACGAGTAAACGGCTTAGAAACAAAACCAGCTTTTTCAAGCACTTTAGTCCAACTTCTTATGAACACAAAAGCAAGTAGAGCAGCGGAGACGTTCAAATTCGGAACCATTCCGGTGGTAAGATTAAGCTTCATTGCAATTATACTATAGATTATTCCAATCATCATACTCACAAACAATCCTCTCACTGTTATATGTTCTGTCCACGCTTCGTCCGATTGGATTGCTTCAGAGCCTATCACAG
Source organism: Lathyrus sativus (assembly GCA_963859935.3). Taxonomy (NCBI): domain Eukaryota; kingdom Viridiplantae; phylum Streptophyta; class Magnoliopsida; order Fabales; family Fabaceae; genus Lathyrus; species Lathyrus sativus. The sequence goes on along the minus strand of OZ012740.1, from coordinate 520,022,172 downwards.
GTAACTTATCTTCCAAGTTCTGATTCACTTCTCTTTCAATTTCCATTTTTTTATCTTGAAATTCAGTGTTGATGTTCAGTGGACTTGATGGAGAAATCATCTCTATATAAGCACCTATCACCTTAATAATACACAGTTCATGTATCAAACAAAGATAGATTAAAAAAACAATTATTGATTTATACATATATTGTATACTATATTATAGCAAGTAGCAACTCACCTTAGTTTATTTGTTCTTTCTCTTCTAGTTGTTTTGTTGATGATGAAGCAACGAAAACATGGAGATGCTTTCTTTCAACAAAGACACTGATATGGTTTGGATTTATTATATGGTTTGGATTTATTATATAGTGTAGGGTACATATATAGATAGATCTGCTTAAGGATTAACTGTAATAATATGATGTAATATAATAAAAACAATTTTTATTCCGCTCGTGCGGTACTTATAAGAGTGTACTTTTCTCGAAGTCTCTCAGGTTCGAATCCTATCGATGCTAACAAGTTCTGTGTTGGGTCGGTCGATCTTTAGTCAGATGAGGTTTACAAACTATTCTTAGTCTATAATGGTTAAAACAAATGATGTGTTTGGAAGCATATATATATATATACTTTTGATGAACAAGTTGTGGTCAAGTTGACTACAATGTATGTCATTTGGGTAAAAGGAATATTGCATCATCCATACAAATGGGATATATAAAGCGAGAAATAATAATAATAATAATAGTAAATAATAATAATAATAATAATAATATTCTTATCGATCTATACCATACTACAGTAACTCACAAAATATCAATTGATACCATAGTTATAAGGGATATACTATACATTATTACTAGGGCTGGCAATGAACCAAACCAACTCGAAGATAGTTCGGAATTCGACTCGACAATTAAATCGTTGAACTAGGTTCATGAACCAAATGAGTTGAGTATGAGCGAAAAATTAAGTTCGTTAACTAAATGAGCTGAACTTGAACTATACATAGTTCGACTCGTTAGGTTCATGAGTCAACTCGATTACATATGAAAAGAATTATACTATCCTTAAGATTAGGTTTAAATATTTACTTCAAATCTTAGACAAATTTAATCTTCAATTTATTAGTTTTTGAATTAGACTCTCAAATGTATCTCTTGAAAGTTGTGTAGGTTTTGAATTAGTAGATTTCGAAGATAAAGTTAAATTTCAATATGATAACTTTTATTTTATTTTAATATTTTATTTAAAAATATATATATATTTATTTAAAATGTCAAATATACTAAAAAATATATATATTTAAAAAAATAGTTTTTAAGTTCGTGAACCATGTGAGCTGAACCTAATGAGATGAACCTAACGAGTCGAACCGAACTGTTCGTGAACTTATAACGAGTCGAGTTTGAGCTTAAAAAAAAGTTCGTGTCGAACTCGAACTCGAACTCGAATTCGAACAATTCTTAACGAGTCGAGCCGAGCTGAGGTGAGTTCGACTCGACTCGACTCATTTCCAGCCCTAATTATTACTAATACTAATAAGAATGTGTTAAATAATAATTAACTCAGAGTGAGTTATTTAGTAACTGACACACGTCAGTAACAGGTAGTTACAACATATAACATGTTTTTATTTATCAAATACTACTATAAGGGGATCAGTGTAACAATTTTAAAAGAATGAAAAACAGTTTATCAAAATTGTAAATTAAAATCTCTATATTATTATCTAATTTAATATGGTATCAACAAGTTAATTCTATCTGTGTAGATCTCACCTTCCTCCATCACCACCAAGTCGCGTTCATTACAGAGTAGGGGTTCTGTGTCCGGTTGAAATTTCATCAAAATTAAGAGAATTTTGAATCTATTTTAATGAATAAGAATCAATTCTTCTAATTAATTTTGCCTCTTGTTTTTTATTCTTCAATTAAGTGAATCAATCACACCTTGATTGTAAGATGATTCCGTTGCGCAACAATTATTAAAAAAAGAAAGAAAAGATGAATTTGGAAAGAAACAAGAAATTAAGATTTGAGAGAAAAGGGAAAGAAGGAGAATATTTCTGCAGAGTTTCTCTCTTCCTTCAAATTAAAGTTTTATTCAATCTTTTCTCTATGCAAAACTGCATCTTACAATGACAGGGTACCTCTCTATTGTTGTGAATCAGATACCTTTAAACAAACTATAAACAGTTTCTTAATGATCAAGAAGCACACAAGGGTTAGAGTTAACAAAGAAGAAAACAACAAGGATTGGTTATTAAACTGCTATTCTTTCCTTTCTCTTCAAACAAAATTACAAGTATACAAGAATAACAAAATAACCTCTCTCCCTTGAAATTAGGATTTTATCTTCCTATTTTTCCTTATATCAAGATTGAGAAACTAACATCCTATTTATAATAAAATAGCACACTAACCTAATGGGCTTTTTAATAATTACCCATTACAAGCCAACTTAGGGTACAAGCTAACTTAAACAATTGGGCTTACAAGCAAGGCCCAATTCAACATGCTAACAACCCTAGCAATATTGACTAATGCATGTTAAAACAGACTTCGACTACAACATGCATTACTTGCGAACAGACTTCGACCATACTAGAGTTTGATCCAACATCTCACACCTATTTATCGGCTGAGATTGTTCGCACATCAAACAATCTCCAATTAACCTAACTCAGTTAAAAACACAAAATAAAGTTAAGTCTAAATTTATGTCGAAGACACACTTATTCAATATTTCGACAAATATACAAATTTTTGTAGAGCATTTCGACTAGAACATACTCTGTCGAGATGGTGCTTTGACACAAATAATTATATTCTCAACACTCCGCCTAATTCATTATGTCTAAGCTATCTACATTCATCATTGTTCTTACTCTTTTGAACACTTAGACCTGCACACCTTTCGTCATGATGTCTGCAATCTGATTCTCAGTTCAGTAGTGTTCCAAGTTCAACTTCCCATTTGCTACTTGCTCTCGAAAATAATGGAACCTCATTTCGATGTGTTTGCTTCTTTCATGCGCTATTGGGTTCTTCACTAGATTGATAGCAGACATGTTGTTGATCTTCATGGTAATTGCTCCATGATTCTTCCCTGTCATTTCTTTAACCAAATTTACCATCTGCGTTGCTTTACATGCACAAAGGGAAGCATCTATGTACTTTGCGTCACACGACAATAGTGCTACTATTGGTTTTTTTCTTAAGCTCTAAGCAACCGGTGCACCACCTAGCATAAACACATAACCAACTGTGAATATTCTATCCTCAGCATCACTACACCAACTTGAGTTGGTGTAACCCACTACCTTGCAACTTTTTCCTTCATCAGATATAGAAAAAAGAATGCTATAGTCGAGAGTTTCTTTGAAATACCTTAGTATCCTCTTCGTCGTTGCTAGATGTGATACCTTTGCCTTCTGCATGAACCTACTCACCATACCTACATTGTATGCTAGATCATGCCTTGTGTGAAAAATGTATCTTAATGATCTAATAAGTCTTCTGTATTGTGTTGGGTCGACATCATCTTCATATGAGTTTTTTGACAGTTGCAGTCTTGGTTCAGCAAGTGCCGAAGTTGTATTACAGTCTTCCATTTCAAATCTTTTGAGTATTTAATTTGCATATATTCTTTGTTGCATCATCAAGCCTTTACTACTCTTGTAGAATTTGATACCAAGGAAGTATGGAATTAGACATTTCAAACTCCTTGCTAAGATCACCTTTGAGGTTTTCGATCTCTTTCTTGCAGCTACCTATTATTCACAAGTCATCGACATAGAGACACAATATAAGCAATTTACTCTCGCTTCTTCTTACATATACTCCATGCTCAATTGTACACTTCAAAAGTTCCTTCTCCCTTAGGAAACTATATATCTTCTTATTCCATGCTTTTGGAGCTTGTTTGTGTCCATACAAGGCTTTATGCAGTATGTATACATTTCTTTCTTGGGCTTGTTTCACAAACCCAATTGGTTGTGCAATATAAACTTCTTCATCTAAGGGACCATTCAGGAATGCACATTTTACATCCATTTGACACATGCCAGTTATTTATGTTTGCTAGACCAACAATCAACCTGATTGTTTCGATCCTAGCAATAGGTGCAAACCCTTTGTCGAAGTCGATTCCTTCTTTCTGAAAAAATCATTTCGCTACAACTCTTGTCTTGTGTCGAGTTACTTTTCCTTTGGGATTTAACTTCACCTTGTATACCCACTTCACATCGATTTCCTTACCTTGAGGAAATTCGACTTATCATCAAGTTTTATTCTCAATTGATCAGGCACATGTCTATGTAGTATATATCTAAATACTTTCAGATGACTTAAGCTAGGCTTGACACTAGACCAACATTCTTCTAGAGTAATTCCTTTTAGCATTTTCATCCGATATCTATTCAAAATGTATGTTGTAGTCGACACAACTTCTCCCTATAATTATTTAGGTAGATGCTTGCTTTTCAACATACTTCTCCTCATATTCATGATGGTTCTATTCTTTCTTTCAGCAGTTCCATTTTGTTGTGGAGTGTAAGTGGACACCACCTCATGCACAATCCCTTCTTTCTCACATAATGTGTCGAAGTATTTCGACACATATTCTCCATCACCACCAGTCCTCAGAATATTGAGCTTTCGACCACTTTGTCTTTCGACCATGGATTTAAACTTGGAAAATACCTCAATTACTTCACTTTTCTTCTTGATCAGGTAAGTCCATAATTTTCTACTAAAATCATCTATGAATGTGACAAAGTATCTGTTATCTCCAAGCGAATCCACCTGGGTAGGACCATATACATCATATTATATGATTTCAAGAATTTCCTTCGACCTGCTTCCTATATCTTTGCTGAAGCTATTCTTCTGCTGCTTTGCCTACACACATTCCTCTCACACTTCATTTGGAATGTCAATTTTTGTTAACCCTGAAACTATATTTCTTCTTTTCAGATCTCTTATGTCTTTGAAGTTGAGATGGAAAAGTCTATAGTACCATATCCATCTATCTCTGCTAGCTACAATTGCAAGGAACTTGTGATCCATCAGATTAAGTTCAATCTTGAAGGTTCTATTCTGAGACATGGGAGCCTTCAAGATTAACCTTCCACCTGAGTCGATAACTCTCATCATTTTGTCTTTAATTAACACTTTATAGTTCTTTTTGACAAACTGCCCTATGCTGAGCATATTACTTTTCATGCCTGGTATATACAATGCATTGAAAATTACTGAAGTTTTGCCATCTTTCCTCATAATCAAAGCATCACCAATACCTTCAACTGCTAGAGTATTGTCATTTGCTAATTTCACCATGTTCTTCATCAAGGGTTTTATGTTCACAAACCAATATATCCTACCATTCATGTGTGATGAGCATCTTGAGTCCAAGTATCATTGGTCCTTAAATCTTTCTTCATCTCTTGTTGTCACCATCAACAACATCTCTTCTTCTTCATGCTTTGCCAATTTTTCATCATTTTCTTGATTCTTTTGTTTTTTAGGACAATGACTAGAGTAGTGACCATAATTCTAATAATTGAAACATTGAATGTGACTTTTGTCAGGTTTTTGTCCACCACCTCTTCCTCTACTTGCAACACCACCTCTGTGGTTGCTTTGGTATGAGGGTCTTCTTTGATTTGACGAGTTTCCTTCTTGATGGTTTCTCCACATACTTTGATTTGATTCACCAGTTTTGTAACCCTAGTGAATAAATCAGTTATGCTTTCATTTTCTCCCAGCTGAAGCAATTCATATGTTCTTTTGTGAGTTTGTAACCTTACCTCTTTCACCTTCTCAGTGCCTCCAAACGATTTCTCAAAAATTTCTGATGCTTCTTTTGCTGATTCAACATAACTCAAACATTTCAAAATTGTCTGGATCAACACATTAATGAATTACAAAGAGAGCTTTACAATCTTTGTTCTTCAATTCTTTGTGTGCAGCCTTTTCTTCATCCGTCGCGTTTTCTGCAAGTGGCGTTACTCATTCCTTCACAAGATCCCACATGTATTGATAACAAAATACAATTTATATCTACTTACACCAATTATCATAATTATTACCATCCATAATTAGAAGACTTGTTGAAAGATGCCCGTTCAAATGATTCATTACGCTATGCTCCCAAAGAATCACACAACCAGTGCTCTAGATACCAGATGTTAGAATTTCACCAAAACTAGGAAAATTCCGAATCAATCTTGATGAACAAAAATAAATTCTTCTGATTGATTCCACCTCTTGTTCTCCACTCTTAATTCTAGTGAATCAACCAAACATTGGTTGCAAGATGATTCTGCTACGCAACAATTATTAAAGAATAAAAGAAAAGATGAATCGAGGAAGAAAAGAGAAATTAAGGTTTGAGAGAAAAGGGGAAGAAGGAAAATATTTTTGCAGAGTTTCTCTCTGCCTTCAAACTAAAGTTTTATTCAATCTTTTCTCTATGTAAAGCTGCATTTTACAATGATATGGTACCTCCCTATTTATAGGATGAGATTGCTTGCACACCAAGAAATCTTCAACTAACCTAACTCAGCTAAAAGCACAAAATAAAGTTAAGTATAAATTCATGTCGAAGACACACTTATTCAATATTTCGACATCTATACAAATTTCTGTAGAGCATTTCGACTACAACATACTCTGTCGAGATGGTGCTTTGACACAAAGAATTATATTTTCAACACGTCCAACAATTGAATTCTCATTTTGTTATTGAATCTTTTCTTCGCTTTAATTTTCTTTGAAAATCTAAGAGAAACTCACGGAAGATATCTTTCATCTACGACATCAACAAGTAGAACCTTATATCAATGCATACAGTCTCACCAAATTCATTGTATGTCAAAAAATCCTGGTAAAATTCCCAAACAATGTGAATCACAACAATAAATCGATGAATCATGCATATATCGTGTTATCAAATGCTCTAATCGTAGTTACAATCCATATTATTTAGTGAAATATTGTCCTTGTTCTTGATTGTTCTCATGCTCATGAGATATAGGAAAATTGTTCACCTATTTTTCAAAATAGGCACGAATACTGAAATTTGCGGGAACATGCTTGAAAAAGCAAAGGTAAAAGTGTATCTTCTTCAAATTAACAAAATTGTCGATGCTTTAACATCAAATGGAGACCTTATTTCACTAAGTCATCATATTGATTTGATTTTAGAATATTTTCCTTCAAATTATGCGTCTGTAATTACTTTGTTTGAAAGTAAGTTTGATATTCTTAATGTTTACGAGGTCGAGGTTTTACTCCTTGCACATGATTCGTGTATTAAGAAATACAAGAAAGAAACATCTGTAATCTCACACATGTTTATATCAAATTCACTAGTGTTGACACCTCTCATTCTTTACCAAAGGACTTGTTTATGGGGTGTTTAAGGACCAATTTGGTTTGATTTTGAGAGGATATGATATCCAAAGCGATAAAAATATATGAATTCGTTTGGATTGAATTTACTTATTTTTCGATAAAGCCCAAACCAAACCCAATCGAAAAACAACAGGCTGGTTTGTATTGGATTGATTGGGTATAAATGTAATAAAATATTTAAAAATAATAATTTATTTACACCAAATAATTTATCATAATAGTAATAAGTGTTTCATAACTAGACTAGAAATTTTTCCATAGCATATTCAAAAGTATCTCACATGAAAAATATCTAACACAAATAATTTTAAGTCTGTAATTAGTTGCTTGTCAGAATATGTGTACTTATAAAGACAACATGATATTTGGAATTATATTTTCTTTAATGTAAAATCCCTAATTTTTTGTTTCTCAATATAGACTATGAACAACACAAATGACATTTCATTTTTTTTTCTTGAAGTTGAATGCTAAATAAGTTTCTATGATAATGGTTGCACCCCAAATTTGTCCTACCTTTACATGGTTTCTAGTGCCACTTTATTTCAAATGAATACAATTGCACAATTGGCAAGAGACCGTGTGTGAGGAGTTGTGAGTGTGAGAGGTTGAGAGTTTGAATCCCACCTTCTTCACTTTTTGTTTTGTTTCTTTTATTTTTATTCTAACTTTTCTATTTTCATAAAAAAAACAAAAATAGTATTTTTATTATTTAATTATTATTTTTCGTATTTTATTTAAATTATTTTTTAAAAAATATTATTTTTTTTTTATCTTTTTTCCATAGTATATATAAAAACATCCAAAAATCATAAAATTAAAAATATTAGAAATTTTTTTATTCTTTTTATAATATTTTTAATGTTTAGTAAATAAATAGGGTTTTAAGTTTGTTTAAATTTATTTAAATTTTATTTAGTTTTGACTAATTCTTTAAGTTGGGCTTTAAAGTGGGCATTAGGTTAGAGTTAACCCTAATTTGTTACCTATATAAACATGAGTTGCATTTGAGAAAAGGGGGAGAAGGAGACAAAAGAAAAAATGGCGGCCGTTCTCACAACTTATCAGAAGAAAGGAGGAACCCACGAACCCAGAAGGAGAAGAAAGGGACGGTTCTTCGAAGAAGAAGACGGAGCTTCCTTCGTTAATCATCATCATCGCGACTCAGAGAAGCTCAAGCTCTCATCATTATCCTCCTTCCGGAACTGCTTCAAATCTCATCTCAAGAATCCGTCGTCGTTACCGTAAGCTTTTTCTTCCTTTGATTACGACACTTTACGATTATTGCATGTTTGCTTTTTTGTAGATGGTAGATGAATAAGGAGAAGGACGAGACATACAAAGGAAAAAGAAGAGAAAAAGCTCCTAGACAGCAACAATGGCCGCCACAGCCGCAGTGGAGAATTTGTAGAGTTTTTTTCTTTTCTTTTCTAACCTTTTAGATTTAGTTAATATTAAAATTGAATTTTCTTAATTAAAACTTCTCTTGAACCAAAATTCTTTTTTTTTTTATAGGTTAGTGCGTTATTTTTAAATTAAACTATTTTTAAAAAGAAATACAACAAAAGAAACATAAAGCTAAAATTAAGACCTTTTATTCAACATTAAAGTTTTTTTTTTGAACAATATTTAAAACTCTTTTATTAAAGTTAAAACCTCTTTTAAAGTTTTTTTTTTCAAAATTAAAATCTTTTCTTAAAACTAAAACTTTTTTCCCAAATTTAAACCACCTTTTTAAAATTTAAATCTAAGTTTGTAAATTAAAACCATTATTTATTTAAAGTTACTACAAACCTTTTTAAAAAACCTATATATATCTATAAAAAACTTATAATTAAAAACCATTTTTTATAACTTATAATTAGTTTATTTTTTTTAATAACTTGAAATTATATTTTTTCTGACGACTAATAATTAAAAATATTTTAATAGCTTATAGTTAGTATTTTTTTTTTATAATTTATATTTAGTAACAGTTTTTTATGATTTATAGTTAATTTAATTTTTAATAAATTGTAATTAAAAAAACATTTAGATTTCTAATTTATGACGTTCCTAACATTTTTTTCTCAGTTGTATAGTTTATTGATCCTTTATTTTTTTGCACTCCATTTTATAGTTGTAATTTACGCGAGGCAATCGTCGCTCTTATTTCATTATTATTGTTGCATTTTTCATGGTTGTAATTTACGCGAGTGATCGTCGCCTTGCACTTTTTATTGCTTTCATTATTTCCTTGCATTTCAATTATCGCTGTTGTAATATTTTATCATCTGCATTATTTACCGTTAACCCTTCCAAAGGATTAGGTCTAGCTATTTGACCGCCGAGTCAATAACCCTAACCTTTGACCATTTCAAAACCCTAATAGTCTAGGTGTCCCGCCGTGGAAGAAAATACACTTTACCCTAGCTTTAGGTCAAAGAGTCGCTGTACTCTGCTTTAGGGTTTCCCGCCGCGGAATCCCTAATTTCAACCCTAATTTTAATTCAACTTTTCAACATAGAAATAGGAGTTTTAAGAATCCACGTAAGCGTGTCCTTAAGATACGTTTACTCTCATTGAAACCTTGACCACAATCAAGAAGTTTCTAACCTCCCTTTCGAGGGGAACTACAATTACTCTGATTCCATTCCAGTCAGGATATGTAGGCACAAGATGCGATGTCTTGCCGAGTAAACTTAGGACTAACCCTTAGGTTTTTTGGTCACTCTATCCCTTAGCTCAATATATATTAAAGCAGATAATAAAATAAAAAAAGCATACAATAAACAAAAGGTTCCTGTAGAGTACTACAGAAGTTTAGGGTGCTATTATCTTCCCTAAGCTTAACCAACCCCTTACCTAGATCTCTCCCCGCATTGTCTTTACGATGCAAAATTAGGTTTTCCTCTTTTGACCTTTTCCTTCGGATAAATCAAAGAGCGGTTGTAAACTAAAGATGCGATTCAAATTAATTAATAATTTGATATCATATTCTAACCGCAACAGAAAATGGCGACTTCACTGGGGACCCTCCTAATTTTTAAGGGTTGCCCCTATTTTGTTTATTGTATGATATTTCTATTTTATTTCATTATCTGTATATATTGTACCTTGCTTGGGGTATCTTTGTTGTGAGATAAGTCCTACACCCGGACTTGAGTGACATTATTATAGGAAGGTGATATATTCGACGAGGCTTATAGGGAGTGGAATCCCGACCAAGTTGACTTGAGAATCACCGCTCAGTTGAGACACTTTCGAAAATGGTTCAGTTGAACGAGTAATCGTGAAAACTTTTACTATTGTCGATTGGAGTCTGTGATACTGGGGACCGTAGTACCTTAACACCACTTTGGCCTTATCTAGGACATAGTGCGGGAACTATGAGGGAGTAATCCCAAAATAATTGCTACGCAATACTACACTCAAAAGAGGCTCTCTTGAGGATATTATTAACCACCGAGTCCATTGGGAAATTGATAATATCCAAAAGATGGACTGATGACTTTGGGCACCTTTTTAGAACCTTGTTCTGCAGGTACAACTACCCCATAGTACATACCTTTTGGGAAGGGTAGACCTTAACTCCATTCATTGTTCCTCTAACCTAGGACTTTGTTGTTTGTGTGTATTTGTGCATGGCATTCATAAAACATCATTCCTAGTTTCAAGGAATTCAACAGTCCTTTGTGAATTCAAAAGTCCTACATTTCAAAGTTTAAAACCGTTTCCAACTTTCCTAAAAAAGAAATGTTTGCAATCGACCGTTGAAGTTCTTGAAGCTATTGCATTGCATTAGCATCATGTCTTGCATGGCATCTTTCCCCGGGTTTCTCATGTCTAGTTTTATTTATCTTTCCAGTGTTCCGTTGAGTCGTCAAGCTGATTCCTCGACACAGATATCAGACTAGAGCTAACTATAGACGCCAAATGTCAGAACAAGAGCAACATAATGCGGAGGTCCGAATGGAGATTGACGAGTTGAAAGCAGGCATTGTAACACCCATTTTAATTATTTAGTCATTTTATTATTATTTTAAATATTATATGTTGATGTGCCCTTTGGTAGGGTGTATTTGATGATGTTTGGTGGGTGTCCCTGAGATGGGAGGATCATTGGTGGTAATTTGGTGAGTTTATAATAATATAAGAAATAATAGTAATCTTGGTGGTGGTATTATTATTATTATTATTATTATTATTATTATTATTATTATTATTATTATTATTATTATTATTATTATTATTATTATTATTATATTTATGATTATTATTAATATTTGTAGTAATATTATAAATATGGAGAATATAATATTATTATTAATATAGTTATTATATTATTATGATTTTTGGTGTGAATATGATAATATAATGAATAATAGTAATATTGGTGGGGGTATTATTATTATTATTATTATTATATATTATTATATTTATTAGTATTATTAATATTATTATTATTTTGGTGAGATAATAATATTGTTACTATTATTATTATTATTATTATTTTGGTGAGATAATAATAATAATAATAATAATATTATTATTATTATTATTAATAGTATTATTATGATTAGTATTATTAATATTAGTAATATTATATTAGTATTATTAATATTAAGATTATTATTAATATTATTTTATTATTAGTATTAATATAATTGTTATTATTATCATTATTATTATTATTATTATTATTATTATAATTATTGTTGGGTGTATTACTATTATTATTATTATGTTGAATATTACTATAATATTATAATAGCATTATATTATATTATTATTATTATTATAATGATTATTATAATTATTATATTAGAATTATTATTGGGAATATTAGTGGTTGAAATAAGTAAAATAAGAGGTGGAAGGATTATTGGGAAGTTAGAATGGAAATATGAAAAGTCATGATAGAAACCGTGAGGAAGGAAATATGAAGGGGTAGCAAGGAGATATTAGAAAAGTTGGAATAGAGAGAAAAGGGATTACCATAGATTGTGGGAAATTGGTGTGATAATAATAATAATAATAATAATATTAATATTATTATTATTATTATTATTATTATTATTATTATTATTATTATTATTATTATTATTATTATTATTATTATTATTATTATTATTATTATTATTATTATTATTATTATTATTATTATTATTATGTTATTTTTATTAGTTATTATTATTATTGGGATAGGAAATAAAAAGGAAAATAGAATATGAAGGGGTGGGGGAAGTATTAGAGAAAATAACACGATAGAAAGAGGGAAGAGAGAAAGAGCGATAGAAAGAGAGAAGAGGAAAGAACGAGAGAAGTGAGAAGAACGAAGGAAAAAGGGAACGAAGAACGGAAAGAAAAGAGGAGGCCAAGAGACCAAATCCAGGAAGAATTTCATCGATCAACCGATTAACAAGGTAAGGGGGGAGAAACTTGATTGGGAATGGTATATACATGTATAGGGTAGTGGGGATTCCTTAACCCCGTAGGAATGTATCGTTGATGAAGTTTTATATTGACATGCTATTGATTGTTGAGTTATGTTGATGTTGATGGATTGAAATATGTTGATTGTTGGTGAATTGTTGTTTTTGGTTAATTTGGCGTATAGGTTGGGTTTACGGTTTTAGGGAAGTTCTGTGACCTTTTTGATGTGTCGATAGATTGTTTAAGTGATGACTTTGGAATAATATGTATATGATGATGTACGGATGTTTGATGTTGCCATTGTTGATTGACTGTTGGTGTTGGTTTGGTTTGAGTAAGGTTCAGAGTAACTCTAAAGTGCCGGTAGTGTGCCGTAATGTTGATCTGGAGTAGAATTATAGGAAGATTGATAAGCCTAATATGCATTGGTCGTAATACGGATAGTATAGGAAGTGGATGTTATAGAATAGGCTTGAATCGGAGAAGAGTGCGAATTCTGAACTGTGAGAACTTGAGAAGTCGCAGGCAACTCGCTAGCACTTCGCTTAGCGAGAAGGCAGCGAGCGTTCGCTAGGTGCTCGCCTAGCGAGTGAGGTAGAGAGTGAGTCCAGTAGGTTCTGCTGTCATTCGCGAGGAGGTTCGCTAAGCGAACAGGTAGCGAGCATTTGCTGGGAGCTCGCCTAGCGAGGGTGTAGCGAGCGTAGCAGAATGTGGTTTTTCTATGCTGTAATGTTGTGTGCGCTAAGAGTGTAGTGCCCTTGGACTTTGTTGATTATAGGGGAGATAATTGAGTGTTATAGAGTGAGTACTCGGTGATAGTATGTGATTTCCGTTACTAATTATTTAAATGGATAATTAGTTGGTGTATGAATCATGCGGAGCATGGTGTAGTGATCAGTAGGATCGTGTATTCCTGAGTGGTGGGACGTGGTTATATATGGTGTTATAGTATGAATTTATTTACTATCTGATTGATTTATATGGTGTTGGTGTAATATATCTACACATATATGCATTGATGTATGATGATATGATCAGGAGGATCGTGTGCACTTAGTGTGCCTAAATATGATAGTTATGCATTGGTGTATGCATATCATGGTGTTTTGGTGGGATGAATCATGTCTCAGGAGGAGCGTAAGTGATTCATCCGTACTCCTTGGTGGAGAATGGTGGGGGATAGATCATGTCTCAGGAGGAGCGTAAGTGATCTATCCAGGTTCGATTGAATGAACCAATGAGTCGGTACCGCATGCATGGTGTTGAGTTGCATATTTGCATTATAATATGTTATATTGTAATTTGAACAGTAGGTTCGTTATATGGAGTTGTTGGGGTGAATATTGGTGTGTTGGTGTGTTTTACTACCTTGTTTACATGTATTACATTACCAATATATTTTTGATCATGTTTTCTCACCCCTTAGTTGTTGTTGTGTCTGTGCTTCTCCGGAAGTACAGATAATCCAGGTACTTAGATAGCTTGGATGGTGGTGTGCCAGTCGAGTCTAGGATGCTCTGATACGTAACATGGGATATGGGTGTTTTAATTTTTTTATGTCAAACTTGTTGTAATCCTGTGACGTATCACTTTTTTTTGTGAGTTATAATAATAAAGATTTTACGAAATTTGGCGGATGGCCGAGAATGTTGGAATAATGTTTTCCGCTGTATTATTTTTGAGAATAATTAATAAAGTATTTTTATAAAAATTTGGTGATGTGATATCCCACTATTTTGGTGAAAACTCATATGTTTATTTATAATGTTTATATTTTATTTAATTTGGGAAGTGGGGTGTTACAATTGGTATCAGAGCAGGTCGGTCCGTCCGGCCAATGTTGTCTAGTGTTATTGTTTCCTGGTATGCGACATGTGTGTAAAAACACTGTCGGTACATGTTGTTGGTTAACTTCATTGGTAGAAGTGGAATGATTCCAGTGGGGGAGAAGTTGTATTTCTCCGAAAAGCTACAGTGTGGTGGCTTAGTGTGTTTAGGAGTGATATCATAGTTTGGTAAAGATGGTTTATACCCCATCATGATTTCGGCTGTCTATTAACAAATTGAGGAACTGATCACCCTTAATCTCTTGTTAATAGTGGACGGGATTGTGTTGGATGGGATAGACGTATCTTGCAAGCTTGGGTGGCGTGAGCAGTGTATAGTCTTGAGTTAAGCTAAGTGCTTAAGGGATTATTTTGAGGAATTTGGCGTAAGACGGTGTTGAAGTGTCTATTTTGACTGAAACTTGGAATGAGAAGGAAAGTGAGAAAAATTGGGATTTGTCAATTATTTGCGATTGCCGAAGGTTTCCGGATGAGGTAGGTGATTTACTATCGGAGTGTGAAGTAAAGCTCACACGTTGACTTTGTTGTTGGAACGAGTCCGATATTAGTGACTCCATATGGTGTGTTTTCGTTGGGATTGGAGAAGTTGAAGAGTCAACTTGAAGACCTTCTAGGATAGAGGTTCTTTTGTTTGAGTGTGCTACCGTAATGTGCACCAATTTTGTTGGTTAGACAGATAGAAGGTTTTGTGAAGCTTTGGGTGAACTATAGATAAGTGAATAGGGTGACTATCAAGGATAGGTGTTTGCTTCCAAGAGTTAATGATTTGATGGAACAATTGATCGAGGGATGTGAGTCCCTTGGTCATGTGATCTCGAGTAGAGTTCTTGTGGTGGATGGGACGAAGGTCAAACGTTCTATCGTATTAGGAGGCTCAAAGATCTGCTGTTGAGATTGGAAGTAATTGAGTTTTAAATTATTCATAGATTTAAAATGTGTTGGATGGCTTCCTAAGTATAAAATTGTTGTTGTACGTTAAATTCCGAGATCGCAGCTTTTTACGGAATCGAAATCGGACACTCGGAAGTCGGGTAACGGTTGAAAAGAGGATTTTGGGACTGTCATGTTCGCCTGGCGAGCATACTGGCGAACGTCCATATTCGCTGCGGTGTTCGCCTGGCGAAGGGGTCATGGGCAGAAAATGTTATTCTGGTGTTTTTGCCGTAACGGGAGAACCGTAACTCGGAATGACGCGCGGTTCGAAGCGTTGGAAAGCTATTCAAATTATCTATGAGATGGTGAAGTATTGACATAGATTTAAGCTATTTATTGATGAAGTGTGTTTGAATGTTGTGGTAAGGACGGGCGGTACGGTATGTGTTCCCGCTATAACTCATAACTTGTTTGTCCACTTGGCATGGGATCTTCTTTAATTATTTATATAAGGCAATGGTTGTGTTAATAAATGATATTTTAAGGTATTCGAAGCGTATAGAGGATTATGTTGAGCATAAGGAACTGGAGTTATCAGTGTTGGAAAAAGAGCGGTGATATACTTCCGTAAGGAAAGTTCTGCCGAATCCGATAGAACTAATTGTGGTGTTTGTGATGCTTGTTGATATAATTAGGGGATTTGCTAAATACAACTTCAGCGAGTTTCAATTATGCAAAAGGCAACTTGAAGTGTATAAGAGAAATCATCCGACCAGTGATTTAGAGTTGGTTACTATTGTGATTGTACTGGAGTCGGAGTCTTCAAAAGTTCAGACTGAGATCGGAGATGTTTGGTGATCTTAAGAGTTTAAGGTGTTTGTTTAATTTGAATAAGACGAATATGAGGCATAGGAAATAATTGGGACTTCGAAAAGAGTACGACTTCGAGTTGAATTACCATTCGAGTAAAGCGGACATGGTAGATGATGCAGTGAGTTAGAAATATTTGCATATACCGAAGATGATGGTGAAAAGAGTTAGAACTGATTGAGAAATTTCATAATATGCGTTTTGTGAGTAAGGATACTTATTATGGAGTTAAGCTTTTATTATTAAGATCTGACTAGTGATATCCTTGAGAAGAATCGAGAAAGTCAGAAATCTGGGTTGAATAGTGAATTAGTTGAAATTGATAAATTAGAGTCGAAGAGTGGATTGTCGGGTTTGTGGAAATAATACCATGGGATGTTATGATAGAGTATGTATATCAGATGTTGTTGAAGGGAGTAGGAGTACTCGTGAAGAAATACATTGAGGTAGATGGAATATCCATCTCGGTGCTATGAAGAAGT
The DNA here is from genome assembly GCA_963859935.3 of Lathyrus sativus. NCBI lineage: Eukaryota > Viridiplantae > Streptophyta > Magnoliopsida > Fabales > Fabaceae > Lathyrus > Lathyrus sativus. Next base: position 520,005,279 of record OZ012740.1, on the reverse strand, counting down.
AACCGAACTTGAGTAGATTGTTTTTGAGACCATGGATAAGGATAGGTGGAATATGCTAGTTAGAATTGTCGGAATTCGAAGAGTGAACATCAGAGACTGTTGAGTCTGATGTAGTCGTTAAATATTCCAGAGTGGAAATCAGGTAGTATTTTCACGAAATTGGTGTTGAGATTTCCAAAGAATTTGTAAAGACATAATTTGAATTTGAATTGTTAGGAGTGGATTAACTATTCCGTGTTGAGGATATACGAGATGCATATTGAGAGAGTGGTGAAGTTGGATGAGATACTGACGAATATTGTGTCAGATGAAAATTTGAGGTTTATATTGAGATTTTGGAGGGGCTTACAGAAAGCTTCAGGTACTAAGTTGAAGCTGAGTTCGACCTACCATCCGCAAACTGATGGTCAGTCAGAGAGGACTATTGAGTCTGTAGAGAATTGGTGAGAGCTTGGGTGTCGGATCAAGGTGGAGCGTGGGATGATTAATTATCGTTGATTGAGTTACATATAATAACGGTTACCATCCTAGTGTCGAAATGACACTATATGTGGCTTGGTGAGATAGGGAGTGTAGGACTCTCCTGTGTTGAAATAAATCGAGTAAGAGTGTTGTACTCAGACTTGAAAATTATGCTTGAGATGGCTGAGAAGATCGAGAGGATCCGAGGCAATATGTGTTTTGAGGGTCACGCCGGTGACTGGTGTTGGTCGAGCTTCGAAATCACAGAAGTTCGCACCGTGTTCTGTAGTTGTATCAGAGTGGCGCAGCGGAGGCATGGGAGGAGTAACATGTTAGACTGTTTTTCCGTTGTCGCTGTGAATTGGCATGATATGTTTCATGTGTCTTAGTCGAGAAAGTACATTGAACCAGGTGGATGATGTACAAGTGAAAAATATTCCGATTGTTGAGGCATTGCTAGTTCGTTTTGGCGAGCGAGGAACAACTCCGAAGGGAGGAGATATCTTTGGTGAAAGTAGTATGGGGAGGTGCTGCAGAAGGCAGTGTGACCTGAGAATTGGAATAAAAGATGCGGGGAGCGTATCCAGAATTATTTCCATCAGGTAATTTTCGAGGACGAAAATAATTAAAGTGGGGGAGAGTTGTAACACCCATTTTAATTATTTAGTCATTTTATTATTATTTTAAATATTATATGTTGATGTGCCCTTTGGTAGGGTGTATTTGATGATGTTTGGTGGGTGTCCCTGAGATGGGAGGATCATTGGTGGTAATTTGGTGAGTTTATAATAATATAAGAAATAATAGTAATCTTGGTGGTGGTATTATTATTATTATTATTATTATTATTATTATTATTATATTTATGATTATTATTAATATTTGTAGTAATATTATAAATATGGAGAATATAATATTATTATTAATATAGTTATTATATTATTATGATTTTTGGTGTGAATATGATAATATAATGAATAATAGTAATATTGGTGGGGGTATTATTATTATTATTATTATATATTATTATATTTATTAGTATTATTAATATTATTATTATTTTGGTGAGATAATAATATTGTTACTATTATTATTATTATTATTTTGGTGAGATAATAATAATAATAATATTATTATTATTATTATTAATAGTATTATTATGATTAGTATTATTAATATTAGTAATATTATATTAGTATTATTAATATTAAGATTATTATTAATATTATTTTATTATTAGTATTAATATAATTGTTATTATTATCATTATTATTATTATTATTATTATTATTATTGTTGGGTGTATTACTATTATTATTATTATGTTGAATATTACTATAATATTATAATAGCATTATATTATATTATTATTATTATTATTATAATGATTATTATAATTATTATATTAGAATTATTATTGGGAATATTAGTGGTTGAAATAAGTAAAATAAGAGGTGGAAGGATTATTGGGAAGTTAGAATGGAAATATGAAAAGTCATGATAGAAACCGTGAGGAAGGAAATATGAAGGGGTAGCAAGGAGATATTAGAAAAGTTGGAATAGAGAGAAAAGGGATTACCATAGATTGTGGGAAATTGGTGTGATAATAATAATAATAATATTAATATTATTATTATTATTATTATTATTATTATTATTATTATTATTATTATTATTATTATTATTATTATTATTATTATTATTATTATTATTATGTTATTTTTATTAGTTATTATTATTATTGGGATAGGAAATAAAAAGGAAAATAGAATATGAAGGGGTGGGGGAAGTATTAGAGAAAATAACACGATAGAAAGAGGGAAGAGAGAAAGAGCGATAGAAAGAGAGAAGAGGAAAGAACGAGAGAAGTGAGAAGAACGAAGGAAAAAGGGAACGAAGAACGGAAAGAAAAGAGGAGGCCAAGAGACCAAATCCAGGAAGAATTTCATCGATCAACCGATTAACAAGGTAAGGGGGGAGAAACTTGATTGGGAATGGTATATACATGTATAGGGTAGTGGGGATTCCTTAACCCCGTAGGAATGTATCGTTGATGAAGTTTTATATTGACATGCTATTTTATTGTTGAGTTATGTTGATGTTGATGGATTGAAATATGTTGATTGTTGGTGAATTGTTGTTTTTGGTTAATTTGGCGTATAGGTTGGGTTTACGGTTTTAGGGAAGTTCTGTGTGACCTTTTTGATGTGTCGATAGATTGTTTAAGTGATGACTTTGGAATAATATGTATATGATGATGTACGGATGTTTGATGTTGCCATTGTTGATTGACTGTTGGTGTTGGTTTGGTTTGAGTAAGGTTCAGAGTAACTCTAAAGTGTCGGTAGTGTGCCGTAATGTTGATCTGGAGTAGAATTATAGGAAGATTGATAAGCCTAATATGCATTGGTCGTAATACGGATAGTATAGGAAGTGGATGTTATAGAATAGGCTTGAATCGGAGAAGAGTGCGAATTCTGAACTGTGAGAACTTGAGAAGTCGCAGGCAACTCGCTAGCACTTCGCTTAGCGAGAAGGCAGCGAGCGTTCGCTAGGTGCTCGTCTAGCGAGTGAGGTAGAGAGTGAGTCCAGTAGGTTCTGCTGTCATTCGCGAGGAGGTTCGCTAAGCGAACAGGTAGCGAGCATTCGCTGGGAGCTCGCCTAGCGAGGGTGTAGCGAGCGTAGCAGAATGTGGTTTTTCTATGCTGTAATGTTGTGTGCGCTAAGAGTGTAGTGCCCTTGGACTTTGTTGATTATAGGGGAGATAATTGAGTGTTATAGAGTGAGTACTCGGTGATAGTATGTGATTTCCGTTACTAATTATTTAAATGGATAATTAGTTGGTGTATGAATCATGCGGAGCATGGTGTAGTGATCAGTAGGATCGTGTATTCCTGAGTGGTGGGACGTGGTTATATATGGTGTTATAGTATGAATTTATTTACTATCTGATTGATTTATATGGTGTTGGTGTAATATATCTACACATATATGCATTGATGTATGATGATATGATCAGGAGGATCGTGTGCACTTAGTGTGCCTAAATATGATAGTTATGCATTGGTGTATGCATATCATGGTGTTTTGGTGGGATGAATCATGTCTCAGGAGGAGCGTAAGTGATTCATCCGTACTCCTTGGTGGAGAATGGTGGGGGATAGATCATGTCTCAGGAGGAGCGTAAGTGATCTATCCAGGTTCGATTGAATGAACCAATGAGTCGGTACCGCATGCATGGTGTTGAGTTGCATATTTGCATTATAATATGTTATATTGTAATTTGAACAGTAGGTTCGTTATATGGAGTTGTTGGGGTGAATATTGGTGTGTTGGTGTGTTTTACTACCTTGTTTACATGTATTACATTACCAATATATTTTTGATCATGTTTTCTCACCCCTTAGTTGTTGTTGTGTCTGTGCTTCTCCGGAAGTACAGATAATCCAGGTACTTAGATAGCTTGGATGGTGGTGTGCCAGTCGAGTCTAGGATGCTCTGATACGTAACATGGGATTTGGGTGTTTTAATTGTTTTATGTCAAACTTGTTGTAATCCTGTGACGTATCACTTTTTTTTTTGTGAGTTATAATAATAAAGATTTTACGAAATTTGGCGGATGGCCGAGAATGTTGGAATAATGTTTTCCGCTGTATTATTTTTGAGAATAATTAATAAAGTATTTTTATAAAAATTTGGTGATGTGATATCCCACTATTTTGGTGAAAACTCATATGTTTATTTATAATGTTTATATTTTATTTAATTTGGGAAGTGGGGTGTTACAGGCATGACCAGGCTTACCGAGATGCTTCAAGTGTTGATTTCCAGAGGAGAGCCACCTCAGAGGATTATCATTCAGGAAGTTTCAAGTGTTGATCCACCTCTTGTTTCATTGTCACCCTCTACTTGGCCTGAGTTTGGTTTACCTCATAACTACTCTCCACCTGTTACATCTGCTGCTATGATTGGTCAGGCTGTCAGACCGGTTTTTCAAGCTCCTGTTCTTACCGAGGCCCAACCTATGGTCCACACGGTTAATCAGACTGTCCAAGCTCCCTTTGAGAATCCTCCTTATGAGTACAATGCTGCCGATGGGTAAAAGGGAGACCAGGAAGATTTTGTTGAGCCTGAGATCACCTGTGAACAGTTTTAGATCATAAACAAGAGACTCCAAGCTGTCGAAGGTACTGATTTCTTCAACGTTGATGCCGATAATATGTGCCTAGTTTCTGGTCTTGTTTTGCCTGCCAAGTTCAAGACTCCTGAGTTCGTGAAGTATCAAGGTCATTCATGTCCAAGAGCTCATCTAGTCATGTACTTCCGAAAGATGGCAGCTTACACCAATAATCAGAAGTTGCTCATCCATTGCTTTCAGGATAATTTGAGTGGTGCTTCTCTTAAATGGTATATGAACTTAGAGCATAACAATGTTCACTGTTTCTAAGATCTCGCCAACGCTTTTATGTAGAAATACAAATACAATTTGGATATGGCTCCCGATCGCCGCCAGCTTCAAAGTATGTCTCAGAAGGAAAAAGAGTCGTTCAAGGAGTATGCTCAGCGTTGGAGGGAGTTAGTTTCCCAAGTCGAACTCCCTATAGCAGAGAAGGAACTGACAGGAATGTTCATGGATACGTTGTCTCCTTTCTATTGGGAAAAGATGATTGGGAGTGTCTCTTCAAGCTTTACAGATCTGGTGACTATTGGCCAAAGGTTAGAAGAAGGTTTGAAAAATGGGAAGGTATCCAAAGCTGCCGAATCTTCTAATGGTGCAAAGAAATCCTATGGGAATTTCCATAAGAGGAAGGACGAGCAGACCAATGCTGTCATGACTGAATCAAGAAAGCCTCGCCAGGGATCTCAACCTGTTGTTGCTCCACAGCCAGCTCAGACCGCTCAACGTCCAGTTATTAGACAAGACCAGTCTCGAAATAGGAACCAATTTGATCCTATTCCCATGACTTACACAGAGCTATATTCGTACTTGGTTCAACGAGGGCTGATTACTACCAGGGCTTTACCACTTCCTAATCCTCTTCCAGCTGGATTCAGGGCTGATTTCCAGTGCGCTTTTCATGAGGGTGCTTTAGGCCACAACTTGGAGCATTGTTTTGCACTGAAAGCCAGAGTGCGTGAGTTAATGAGGGATGGAATACTTGATTTTAAAGATAATCCTCCAAATATCCAGAAAAATCCGTTGCCAGCACATCAAAAGTGAAGCTTCGGGCTGACCCCAGAGGATGGCTCACTGATTTAATCATTAGGCTTTTGTTTCTCATTGTTTGTATTTTCCTTATTTTATTAGCTGTTTGCTTTCGAACTATGTTTGTACTTTTATATTAATGAACTGAGCATTGCAACTTTTGATTTAATTCATTTTATCTATTATTTTCATCTCTATGCTTTATCTTTCAAATATTTACTTTTGTCTGAATTTTTGGTATGCAAAGATTGAAGGGAGGATGACGAAAACGTTATACCCATAACTGCTGTCAGTATGCTTTCAATCAAACTTTGTTGACGATGTAAGGCATTGTTTCGATCCCTAAACACTGGAGAAATAAGGAAGTTATCCCCTTGTCACCCCCTTCAAGCTTAGAAGTTGGAGTTTCTTTCTTTTCAAAAAAACCACAATTTTAACCTTGGGGCATGGGTAATTCTCAGTTAACTTGGTTGTGTGTTCATACAATACACCTTTCATACAAAGGTCGCACTCACAATTTTTCTTCGCGCACAACAAGTAAGTGTTGAAGATGTTTTTCAATCAGAAGTCGATGATGGTTCACCGTGATCATTAAGCTAGGCAGTCACTTCCTTAAAAAAAAATCAAAAGAAAAGCCCGATAAGTCAAAACCTATGAAGGAGACTTATGCAAAATTGGGGCATCCCATTGACTGTAATCTTCATATGAAACAGTTCAGGCAAAAGTTAAGGATAATAAAAAGAGGAGATCTTTAAATCCTTATCATGAAAATCCTCAATGTCAAAACAACCAAATGCTATAGGGAAGCAGTGGCTGCCTTTTCGTAGGTCCCTTGACTTTTGAACCATCCCTGCTACCATCAGTGCAATTCCTAACCTATAGGAACCTGAATGCATAATATGAGTTAACTGAGCGCAGGACTGAAGATTATCATGTAGTTTGGGTGGGAACAAACAAATTTTGAGCCTTTATCCTTTGTTTCATAAATCGTGAACCAGACCATGTTATAACTCTCAAAAGACCTAATTGAAGCAAGGATATTTTGAAAGTATGCTACAGCAAGGTTGCGTAAGCTGACTCCTAAAGATCTTTGTGAATCATTTATTTTGGTTGTATACCTGTATTAAACTTTGAGCGTCCTGGACCGTCGCGTTCTAACCGATGACTCATTTATTTTTCATCTTTCAAAAATAATTTTGATTTCAAAAGTTGCATGAACTTTGCATTACCATGTTTGTAAGAATATTTTTGTTTGCAAACTGGCTTTCCTCTAAGGAATTTTCAAACAATCGAGAAACTTGGTCAAGTGATCCTATCAGGGGAAAGTTCCTTTTACATCCTGTCTAAGAATCACTTCAAGATTTGCTCAAGACAAGGTATTCTCAGATTTGGTTTATCCCAAAGATTTTTTAAGACTCAGACTGGGGCAACCTTCCAAGGGTACAGTAAAGCATTCATTTTCAGAATCAGACAAGCTGAAGCAATTATCAGTTCATCTGTAATGGTCAATTTAATCTGGGGCAGTTTACTTGAAAGATCTCCAAGCGACTTTCCATCCTTCCTACGAGTACCATTAACCTGATTACAATTTAGCAAGTGGTAGTGATCTCTGGGTTGAGGAATCAGTTTTCCAGTCTTGTCATCTTACCAGAAGAGTCGAGCCTTGTCGTCGATATATGCATTTGCATTTGATCATATCTCATAACATAATTCATATACATATACATATCATACCTATGCGTAGCATGAGTGTTTCATCCTCATTTGAATTTCTCCCGAGGTCGTGTTTTATCCAGGTCTTACCTTGTGGTCGAAGTTCAACTTACTTGGCACCTACCAAACAACTTTGTGTCGTGTCCATCTGATGTTCTTTCAGATATGACGTTTTTCTTATCCGATGGTTTTCCGGATATGCCTGTTCCTTTTACGTCTAATACTATTCTCGTATATTGTGTTTATACCTTTCATTCAAAGCCATTATTGAATGTCTGGTACCTTAATTTTAATGTCTTTTTCTGATGGTTTTCCAGATTGAGTCTCGTTGTTCTGATGTTCTTCCAGAACTTTGTTGTTACGTATCTGATGGTTTCCCAGATATTTTCCTTCGATTCTGACGGTTTTCTAGAATCTATCCGATGGTTTTCCGGATTTATTCCTCTTTCTGATGGTTTTCCAGATTGAGTATCTTTTATCTGATGGTTTTCCAGATATTTTCCTTCGATTCTGATGGTTTTCTAGAATCTATCCGATGGTTTTCCGGATATGTTTCTCTTTCTGATGGTTTTCCAGATTGAGTATCTTTTATCTGATGGTTTCCCAGATATTTTCCTTCGATTATGATGGTTTTCCAGGATCTATCCGATGGTTTTTCGTATCTGTTTCTCTTTCTGACGGTTTTCCAGATTGAGTATCTCTTATCTGATGGTTTTCCAGATATTCTTTTACAATTCTGACGGTTCAGAATCTTTCCGATGGTTTTCCGGATAAATTCCTCCTTCTGATGGTTTTCCAGATCGAGTCTTTGTTCTGATGTTCTTCCAGAACTCTATTCGATGGTTTTCCAGATACCCCTATAATTTTGATGGTTTTCTAGAATCTTATCCGATGGTTTTCCGGATCTGTTCTCCTTCTGATGGCTTTCCAGACTGAGCTTTTGTTCTGACGTTCTTTTAGAACCCCTTTGTTGCTTATCTGATGTTCTTCCAGATAGGTCTTCAAAACTTGTCCTGTACACTTATTGCTTTTCTAAATGTTTCGGATTTACCTTCAGAAACTTGTCTTCATCAAATGCTCCTATAGATGTCGTCCTTTTGTTTCTGGATATAGCCCAGGGTTTATTCGATGTTTTTCCGAGTATCTCTGGTATGTTTTAGAGTTCATTCGATGTTCTTCCGGATGTCCTTGAAATTTGTTTCTTTGACCCCGAGGTTATTCGATGGTTTTTCCGAGTATCTCTGGTGTTTGTTTCTCTCTGTATAATTTCCGATGATTCCTGAAGATCCTGCTCGATCTCTTCGTTTAAAGGAATGACCCGGAAATTCCAGCACTTGTCATTTACCTGATCCTACCGCCGTGTGGATCCTGTGTTACCGTTCGTTCTAAAGTGACCATTGTCGCGCTATTCCACCAGTGCGTCGTATTCCCCAGTGTAGTTACTCGTCGCGTCTGTCCCCTATGTCATCGTGTCGTCTGCATCCTTGCATTCATCATTCCATCATACGCATCATATTAGATTCATGGCATTGTCGGCATTATAGTTCATGTTTTTTTGTCCATATCATTGCATATCACTGCATCTAGGGGCCAAATTTTCGGTTATCTGTATTTAAATCCCTTTCACCGCGATTTCTCGAGTCTCCGCTGCTCAAATCATCCGGTGAAGCTATTTAAATAGGGGCATCTGTTGCACCTCAAATTTGTCCTACCTTTACATGGTTTCTAGTGCCACTTTATTTCGAATGAATAAAATGACACAATTGGCAAGAGACCGTGTGTAAGGAGTTGTGAGTGTGAGAGGTCAAGAGTTTGAATCCCACCTTCTTCACTTTTTGTTTTGTTTCTTTTATTTTTATTCTAACTTTTCTATTTTCATAAAAAAAACAAAAATAGTATTTTTATTATTTAATTATTATTTTCGTATTTTATTTAAATTATTTTTTTAAAAATATTATTTTTTTCACTTTTTTCCATATTATTCATAAAAACATCCAAAAATCATAAAATTAAAAATATTAGAAATTTTTTTATTCTTTTTATAATATTTTTAATGTTTAGTAAATAAATAGGGTTTTAAGTTTGTTTAAATTTATTTAAATTTTATTTAGTTTTGACTAATTCTTTAAGTTGGGCTTTAAAGTGGGCATTAGGTTAGAGTTAACCCTAATTTGTTACCTATATAAACATGAGTTGCATTTGAGAAAAAGGGGAGAAGGAGACAAAAGAAAAAACGGCGGTCGTTCTCACAACTTATTAGAAGAAAGGAGGAACCCACGAACCCAGAAGGAGAAGAAAGGGGCGGTTCTTCGAAGAAGAAGACGGAGCTTCCTTCGTTAATCGTCATCATCGCGACTCAGAGAAGCTCAAGCTCTCATCATTGTTCTCCTTCCGGAACTGCTTCAAATCCCATCTCAAGAATCCGTCGTCGTTACCGTAAGCTTTTTCTTCCTTTGATTACGACACTTTACGATTATTGCATGTTTGTTTTTTTGTAGATGGTAGATGAATAAGGAGAAGGACGAGACATGCAAAGGAAAAAGAAGAGAAAAAGCTCCTAGACAGCAACAATGACCGCCACAGCCGCAGTGGAGAATTTCTAGAGTTTTTTTTCTTTTCTTTCCTAACTTTTTAGATTTAGTTAATATTAAAATTGAATTTTCTTAATTAAAACTTCTCTTGAACCAAAATTCTTTTTTTTAGAGGTTAGTGCATTATTTTTAAATTAAACCGTTTTTAAAAAGAAATACAACAAAAGAAACATAAAGCTAAAATTAAGACATTTTATTCAACATTAAAGCTTTTTTTTTGAACAATATTTAAAACTCTTTTATTAAAGTTAAAACCTCTTTTAAAGTTTTTTTTTTCAAAATTAAAATCTTTTCTTAAAACTAAAACTTTTTTCCCAAATTTAAATCACCTTTTTAAAATTTAAATCTAAGTTTGTAAATTAAAACCATTATTTATTTAAAGTTACTACAAACCTTTTTAAAAAATCTATATATATCTATAAAAAACTTATAATTAAAAACCATTTTATATAACTTATAATTAGTTTATTTTTTTTAATAACTTGAAATTATATTTTTTCTGACGACTAATAATTAAAAATATTTTAATAGCTTATAGTTAGTATTTTTTTTTATAATTTATAGTTAGTAACAGTTTTTTTTATGATTTATAGTTAATTTAATTTTTAATAAATTGTAATTAAAAAAACATTTAGATTTCTAATTTATGACGTTCCTAACATTTTTTTTCTTAGTTGTATAGTTTATTGATCCTTTATTTTTTTGCACTCCATTTTATAGTTGTGATTTACGCGAGGCAATCGTCGCTCTTATTTCATTATTATTGTTGCATTTTTCATGGTTGTAATTTACGCGAGTGATCGTCGCCTTGCACTTTTTATTGCTTTCATTATTTCCTTGCATTTCAATTATCGCTGTTGTAATATTTTATCATCTGCATTATTTACCGTTAACCCTTCCAAAGGATTAGGTCTAGCTATTTGACCGCCGAGTCAATAACCCTAACCTTTGACCATTTCAAAACCCTAATAGTCTAGGTGTCCAGTCGTGGACGAAAATACCTTTTACCCTAGCTTTAGATCAAAGAGTCGTCGTACTCTGCTTTAGGGTTTCCCGCCGTGGAATCCCTAATTTCAACCCTAATTTTAATTCAACTTTTCAACATAGAAATAGGAGTTTCAAGACTCCACGTAAGCGTGTCCTTAAGATACGTTTACTCCCATTGAAACCTTGACCACAGTCAAGAAGTTTCTAACCTCCCTTTCGAGGGGAACTACAATTACTCTGATTCCATTCCAGTCAGGATATGTAGGCACAAGATGCGATGTCTTGCCGAGTAAACTTAGGACTAACCCTAAGTTTTTTTGGTCACTCTATCCCTTAGCTCAATATATATTAAAGCAGATAATAAAATAAAAAAAAAGCATACAATAAACAAAAGGTTCCTGTAGAGTACTACAGAAGTTTAGGGTGCTAGTATCTTCCCTAAGCTTAACCAACCCCTTACCTAGATCTCTCCCCGCATTGTCTTTACGATGCAAATTTAGGTTTTCCTCTTTTAACCTTTTCCTTCGGATAAATCAAAGAGCGGTTGTAAACTAAAGATGTGATTCAAATTAATTAATAATTTGATATCATATTCTAACCGCAACAATAATGATGACATGAGTTATACAAATAAATTATGGTTGGTCATAGTAGACGATCTTATGTGTAAAGTATTGAAAACTCATTGTCTGAACAAAAAAAATGTCCAACCCAAACACCATGGTTTGGTTTGTATTCCGATTTGGTTTGGATTTTCTCAAACCATTGAACACCCCTAGACCCGCCTCCTTCACAACCAACTAAATCAAATTACAACTCTTTTAGAGTTAGTAGTTATCGTGGTGGACATATAAATAGTGGTAAGGGAGGTCATAATCCTAATGTATAGGGCCAAGTGTGCTTCATGTTTGGTTACACTGCTTTCAACTATTGACACATATTTAACAAGAATTGGTAGCTTTCACACAATTGTGTTCTATGTGAAAATCAACCTTCTTCTAAAGGTTACAATGGAATTAGCCAAACTGCCTATAATTTTAGCAATTCTTAACCACCTCAATCCTATTTTTGAAGTTACAAGTTGCAAGTCTATTTCTCATGGGTTAAATGTTTGATTTCTTGAATATTAATCTTTTTCTTTTGTTTATTTTTCTATTGAGTCTCCTCATTAGTTGCGCATCTTTAAGGTTGAATTTTAAATCCATTTTTAGCATGCATAAATCAAAGTGTTTGGTTATAGTTTAACCAATATGATTCAAGTCAATATATTAAGTATTTTAATCAAGAACTGTGTTTGAGAATGGTTAAAGTCATGACTATAGTAGAATATAAAAAATATTTTGATGTTTTACAAAATTGAGATTGTGGCAGTGTGATTCGAATCACACCGTTCATTTGAACCGAATTTGAATCACATGGAGCTCATGGGTCATTTTCCAATTTTCATGATTCGAGTCACATACTTCATGATTCAAATCACAATACTCTGATTCAAATCACAAATGCTTGATTCAAATCACCCTAAACTAACCTAGTTTGGTTCTAGAACTCTGATTGAAATCACCATTTTTTATGACTCGAGTTCAAAGCACAAGCTTTGTGACCCGAATCACACAAATGGGTTCTCATATAGTTTTTGAAAACATACAAAATATTTGACATTGTTAGAAAACATACACTTCCAATATTGATTTGAAAACTCACAACCCAGTTATTCTCTCATTTTCAAAAAGGTTTTTGAATCTTTCTTGAGTGCTTGCAAATGATTTCTTTATATATATATATATATATATATATATATATATATATATATATATATATATATATATATATATATATATATATATATATATATATATATATATATATATATATATATATATATATATATATATATATATATATATATATATATATATATATATATATATATATATATATATATATATATATATATATATATATATATAGCAATTTATTGATTAAATCTATATTTTTTTAAAATCGACACTTTTTATTTGAGTGTCGATTTTTCTTGTAGCTGATTAAGGCTGAAAACTCTGATCATAGAATTCTCATCCGTATTGATCTTGTATATTTACACCTATTATGTAAATCTAACATTAATTCAATACAATACATTGGTCTATTCATTTTCTATACATTTTCAACAAACTAATTCAATTCATATGAAGGTCACAATTCAATATACATAAGAAATGGTCAAGCTTTGAACATAAACTCTACTAACTCTAGTTCCTTTGCATCTCTTACACAACCACACTCTTTCCATTTGTTCTTCATAATCTTCTTCACGTCCCCTAAATTACCAAAAACCTCATTAGTGTGAAGTTTTAAAGGCAGATGCTCTTGTAAAAAAAAAATCACCATTAGTTGCAATTTAATTAGATTAAAACATTCATAATGCAAAAGTAAATAAATATACATCTCCTTCCCAGACATGTCTAGTAGCATGGTCTCTATAGAGATGTAGCAAGGAGGTGTTAAATGGGTCTTCTAGATAACTGTCTACATAGGTATTAGCAGTGGGTTCCTCTTGGACTTTATGGGCTTCAGATGCTTCATCATCTAGGGACATGTGACCTAATTAAGTAGAGGACTAAGACAAGCGACTACGAGAAGTAGAACAAGATGGTTGTGAACCTCGATGTTGTAAACCACCAAACGAGTTATCATCGACTCACGGCCTCGTGGTCCTGACCGCGTCCCTCTCACATTGTACGGAAACTGTTTGGGACACACGACCGAGCCTAATTCTGACAGGGTTGTTTTCAGCCATTGTACACGTGTTAAAACCAGAAAGTCACATAAAAATTTCAACCAAAAATCATCCAGTTACAAATCTGGAGATACATCTTCGAAAATAGTTCAGACATAATCTGAATATGCATCTCCAGCAATGACAGAAACCCTGTTAATGCCATAACCTCCAATCAAATGGAAATGCATGTCCAGATCAACTACCTATTTTGATTGCACTACTATATAATGTAGCTTAAACAACTTATGTTACCTAAAACATCATTTTAAAAAATGAGAAACTTACCAAATCAAAGTTGTGGATGAGAAACTTGAATTGAGTGAGTAACTTTGCAGCAAATGAAGTACAATAGAGTGAGTGAACTTGAGGAAACTTCCTCAAATAGGGTTTGAAAATGGTTTGCAGCAAAATAGCTCAAATGGTATTTTTTGAGCGACTTTTCTAAAAATTAATGAGGAAGAGAGAAGAGTTTGACGTAGGCATATGAAATAAAAGCGTTCAGAGATGCATCTCCGGACAACTTCCTGGATTTTAACTAAATTTTAAATTAAGGTTTTTACGGAGATGCGTCTCCGAATTAACCGTATATACATATGTAGATACATCTTTGGATTAAATTTTGGCGGAATAGGATGCCTCATCAATTTGTGATGAGGAGTGTGTAAAAAAACGCGTCCAAAGATGCATTTCGAATGTTGGGACAATTATGACTTTTTATTGTGGTGGGAGAACACACAAAATAATGGAAAAAGCAATCCCTAAACATTTATATTAATGTGTGTGTTCGTAAAAGTCCGAAAAAAAACATAGTAGAATAGAACAAGCACATTAGAGTTAGACGAACTTAGACCAAATTCTTTGAGAACCTTAACCATCTTACTCCTACTTGAAAGAATTTTGTAGGAGATATATTTTTAGTGGTTACACTTAGGGGTGGAAATAGGTTGGGCCGAGTTAGGCTTTGCCAAGCCTGAGATTGCTATAAAATTCAAAGTCTAAGCTTGCCCTATAACCTATCATAGGCTTATTTTTAGGCCTCAGTATGACCTTTTTGAAGGCTTGATTGACCTACTAGCCTATTTAAAAGTCTACTTCATATGAATGTTTGTAAATAAGAAATTCAACTAATGTTAAATAGACTAACAAATTAAAAGATCAATGAGACTAAATATTTGTTTTCATTATCTCATTCAAGTTTACCTATTAGCATAAGTTTGATGATACTATTTGTTGGAGAGAATTTATGAAAAAAAACTTATGACATTGTTTATAATGTTTTTTCTACTTTTTTTCATAAGTTTTTCAAGATAACTAAGTTTTATTTTCTTATTTTAATTCAAAGTACAAAATATAATATAATAATAATAAATTTATTTAGTTTTTTGGACAAGCCTGATAGGCTTAAAAGGCTTATACGGCCTAGGACCTAACTTCTTTAGCGAAATAGGTTTATAAAAAATTCTAAGTTTTTTCTATTTAAGAAAAAGTCTGATCTGACCTAAACTTATGTAGGTTAGATCGTAAGCTCCATTTAATTGGTCTGACCTATTTTCATCATAGTTACACTTCATAAATTTGTAGGAGACATATTTTTAAAATTTACACTTCAGTTAATTTTAAAAATATATTATAACTTGTTCAATCTAAAAACAAAACATAAGATCTTTCATTTCTCCAAAGTTCCACTCCCAAATAAATCCTTAGAGTTGGATAGAAACATATGCTAGGTAAAGTTTTTACTCAAAAGTTTAAATAATGCTGTATTGTTGGAGTTAGAATTCAAGGTTTTTAGATAGGAAAATGATATTTTTACACTAATTTTTAACACTACACCGTATTAGTACATTCTATAATCTACTGATTTAATTTTTTAATAATTTATTTAACTTTGGTTTCCGTGCATTGTATTTTCTTTTGTTGGTTTATACGGTGTAAAATACAGGTGTAGAAAAAGTGGTGTTAAAATAGCATACCTGTTTTAGATAAGGTATGAAAAGTATTTGAATGTGAGCTTGGCCAGGCTTTCTCAATAATAGACAAGTCAATATATAAATTAAGACTATAGCTATAGGTGACATCTCCATGACTATACAGTCACGGAAGGTAAAGTATTTTAAAATATCACAAGTTTCTTTTAAGTGAATTAGAATATATGCTTAAAAGGAAATTCTAAATACATTGAGAATATTAGAATATGTACATAAACAGACACACGCACAGCTAATGAATTGGATGCACTTTCAATTGCAACAGTTGAAGTAGAATAAAAAAGTAGGGGCCAAGAGATAGTGTCAATTTTTTACTCTTAACAATTCAATATTTAATTTGTTATCCAAAATTGCACATGCTAATTTGTCTCTTTATCTAGATTAGTTATCAAATGCGTCATTGCTATTATTCAGTTAGTTTTAAATATTGGTGTACAAAGAGAAGAGAAAAGTAAGGGAAACAATAAAAATTAAAAAAAAGGGGTTTTGAAAAGTTCTAAAAAAAAGAGTAACTAGGCCAACCTTATTTTCATTTGTAACAAGTGACATGTTTTTCTAACAACTAGTAGTTCTCCATTTAAGGGAATGGAAGGAATTTTGTATGAAATATTTGAAGAAAAATGTTGCTTTGATGTATTTATTAGTGCGTTAGACATTTTTTTAAGAGAGAATAAAAAAATAAAAATTTATTAAATTGTTATAAAATAATAATATATATTATGACTATTTATATATATTTAAAATAACAAATTAAATAACAAATTCTAATTGGACTTGTGTCAACACAACTTAGATTATATCTAAATATTAAATCTAATATAATATTTCAACATACCCTCCATAATCCACGTTGTCGAACCTATGCTAGTCACAGTCGATCTGAACTATTTCTATTTTTTTTTTTCAAATTCAGGAATATGTCGATCTTCAATCTTTTGGTGAAAATGTCGGCCAATTGTGTTTCACTTGAGCAATGCTTAACTTCAAGTTCACCTTGATTTACCTTTTCCATTAATAAGTGAAATCTAGTTTTGATATGCTTACTTCTTCCATGCAGAACTGGATTCTTCGCTAGATTTATGGCAGACTTGTTGTCGATTTGCAACACAAGAGGTTTCTTCACTTCGACCTCCATTTCTTCAAGTATCAATCTGATCCAAATTGCTTGACATGCAGCATAAGATCTTGCTATATATTTAGCTTCACATGATGATAATGCCACCACAGGTTGCTTTTTCGAGCACCAAGAAATTGGGGCACCAAATACTTGAAAGAAATATCCAGTAGTGCTTCTTCGATCTTCCTTATCTCCGCACCAGTCAGCATCTGAATAACAAGTAACCATAGCTTCTTTGCTTTCAGAGTCTCGTCGAAATAAAATTCCATAGTTTTTCGATCCTTTTAAGTATCTCAGAATTCTTCTTGCAACCTTTATGTGTGACACCCTTGGTTGACTCAGGTATCTGATCACTAATCCGACTAAGAAACATATATCAGGTCGACTGTTGCACACATATCTTAGAGATCTGACAATCTGTTTGAACAAAGTTGCATCAACTTTGTCTCCCTCTCCATGCTCCTCCAACTTTAAATTTGGTTCGACAGGCGAAGATGCAACTGTCGAATCATCCATTCCGAATCTCTTGAGTATCTCTTTGACATACTTTCTTTGATGTAACATCATGCCTTGCTTCGACATTTGAAATTCCATGCCTAGTAAGTATGATAATTTTCCCAGATCTGACATTTCAAATTCCTTCTTCATCAGCTCTTTGAACTTCGACAAGTTCTTCAGGCTATTCCTAGTTACTAGCAAGTCATCGACATATAAGCAAATTATTGTTATATCTTGTGCCACTACTTGAACATATACACCATACTCATATTTTCATTTTATGAATCACGATTTAACCAAGTATCAATCGATCTTCTTGTATCATGCCCTAGGTGCCTGCTTGAGACCATAGAGCACTTTGTCCAACTTGCATACTTTACCTTCTTCCTCATGAATTACAAACCCAGGAGGTTGTGTGACATACACCTCTTCTTCTAAAGGTCCATTCAAAAACGATGATTTTACATCTAAGTGAAATGTTGACCAACCTTGCTTGCATGCCAAGGCCACCACTATTCGAACAGTTTCCAATCTTGCGACAGGTGCAGATACTTCAGAGTAGTCGAGTTCTGCTCTCTGGAGAAATCCTCAAGCTACCAATCTTTCCTTATGCCTTGATACCGACCCAACAACATTGAGCTTCAACTTGAACACCCACTTTACTTCGATAGCTTTTGTATGGGTTGGCAATTTGACCAACTCCCATGTGTTGTTTCTTTCAATTGCTTATAACTATTCGACCATAACAGACTTCCATTGTTTATCTTTGAAGGCTTTGATATAGTTGATTGGTTCAACACTGCAAGTAAAGCAAAATGGACTAGTTCCCTATCTATTGTGACTTCACCATCACTAACTACTTCATAGTTTTGAAGTCTTGATGGACGAGCTCTAGTTTTTTGAGATCTCTGACTTGTGTCAGTCGTATCCTCTTCGACATCGACATTATTACCTGCTTCGACATCTTCTTCGACTGGAGTATCAACAATGTCTTCGACATTATTACTTGCTTCGTTGAAATCATAGCTCATCAGTCTTATGATATCCTATCAGAATCATAGGTTCACTCTTATCATCAAGCTTCCTTCTCTTAGCATCAGGAAATATGCTTGTAGCAAATAGATCCAAACACCTTCAGATGACTCACTGATGGTCGTTTTCCGCTCCACACTTTTTCATAAACCTTGTTCTTCAGCTTCTTGGTAGGGTACCTGTTCAGAATATAAACAGCAGTCGAAATAGTTACACCCTATAATGATTTTGGAAAATTCTTCTACTTCAGCATGCATCTTGCCATGTCCAATATGGTCCTGTTTCTTCTTTCTTCTATTCCATTATGTTGAGGAGTATAAAGAAACGTTATCTCATGATAAATACCATGTTCTGCATAGAACGCTTCAAATATCTTGGATGTGTATTCGCCACCTCCATCTGTTTGCAGAACTTTAATTTTCTTTTCACCCTAGTTTTCAACAAGTATCTTGAATCTCTTAAAAATTTCAAATACTTCGTCCTTTCGTTTGATCACGTAGATCCAGAGCTTTCGTCTGTATTTATCAACAAATGAGACGAAATACATGTTTCCACCAATGGTATGCTCTTCAAAAGGATCACATACATCTGATTGTACAACTTTGAGTATGCAGGATGATCTCATTGGCATAGTCAAAATGAAAGAATTCCTGGACTGCTTTCTGACTAGTTAACTTTCATAGAGTTTATCAGACATCTCAAGACTTGGTATACCAGTTACCATATCGTGAGTGATCAATAAATTTAGAGACCTAAAGTTTAGATGGCCAAACCTCATATGCCATAACCAACTATTATTTTGGTCGACAACTGTTTTCAAACATTGTACCTCAGTCAAATTGATCATGGTCTTAAATGTTCTATTCTTCGACAGAAGATATTTCAAGACCAAGTTATTTTGAATGTCGAAAAGTTCTAAGGCTCCATCTTTCATAACCACTAAGAACCCCTTTTCGACCAGTTGTCCAACACTTAGCAAATTGAACTTCATTCCAGAGACATAAAGTACATCTTTGATCAAGGATTTTGCTCTATTACTCATTTGAATAACTATGTTACCAGTACCTTATGCTGGAAACGAGCTTTTATCAGCAAGTTTCACCTTACTCTTCTTCGACTCGTCGAAATCTACTAACCATGTCTTTTTACCAGTCATGTGATTCGAACAACCTGGGTCAAGGAACCAGATCTTGAATTCGACATGGTCATCTACAACTACAGCCATAACCACCATATCATCAGAATCATCTGAATCTTGACGTGTAAGATTTGTTCCTTCGTCCTTGCCTTTTGTCGAACCCTTGTCTTTCTTGTACCAACAATGCTTGACCAAGTGACCATACTTTTCGCAGTTATAGCACTTCACACCTCTTTTCTCTACTTTTTCTTTCTGATAGAGATTTCCTTCTCCTCTTTTCGAGGATTCAAAAGTTCTATCATCGATCTTATTCTTATGAGGATTCGACCAAGACTTCTTGCCTTGAATCTTGTCGATTCGGTCTTCGAAAGTATCTCTTGTATCGCTTCTCATTCGGTCAAAATAGAGATATTCGATTTAACTTCATCCATGCATCCATCATCATCGAAATTAAGTCTCTTCCAATGAGAGCAAACCTCGTCCATTCATATTGGCTCACCAAGTTTCACTTTTTTAGAAATAACATAAGCACATGGGTGACCATATGTTTTCACAATAATGCAACCATACTTTGCACTATCGAAGCCTACATTATCAGCTTGTTTGACCTCGTGAAAAATATAGTTCAATCCCGCCCGAGAAATGTTGCCGACTAAATGAGAATAAAGAATGTTGTCTTTGAATCGGTGTTCTAAAACTATGATGCTCCGACCAAATGTTGTTTGTATCTCATTATGTTGGTTTTGAATCATGTGGTTCACCGAGTCCCAATCTCGACACAAATCCCCTTTTCTATTTCCTAACCAAATTTTTAAAGTAGCATGGGTCGGCTCAACTCTGTTGGTGGTTATATTTCCAAGGTGTCGGACATTATCAGTCCACGCGCAAACTATCTTCTCCTTCACCTGATCAATAATGGTGCTTTCAACATATTTCAACAAAGTCATATACTTGTCACACATTTTTTTGTGGAAGAATTTATTATGTGATTCCATGCATCCATTATTTTCTCCACAATCAACCCGACTTCACCAATTTCCACCTTCAAACTCTACTTGTTTCGTCCTTACAGTGGGTTTAACCCGACTTCTTACATTCTTTGTTATGTGATACTTACAAAGTAATGCATAAGAAGAAGGAAACACCTTTGCAACCGCATTCATCAATGCGGTATCGCGGTCTGTAACAATAGCTTTAGGCATCTCACCTTGATCCTT
This sequence comes from Lathyrus sativus, assembly GCA_963859935.3. Lineage (NCBI taxonomy): Eukaryota > Viridiplantae > Streptophyta > Magnoliopsida > Fabales > Fabaceae > Lathyrus > Lathyrus sativus. The sequence goes on along the minus strand of OZ012740.1, from coordinate 519,984,548 downwards.
TAAAAGTGACTGACACACCTCTAATGCCCAAGTAAAATTATCCTCTTTTTCACACTCTAAAAATGAAAAACCAACGGAGTATGTCTTCTCAGTTGTAGAATCAAGTATGAGGATTGTCGAAAATGTGTTGAACAACTTTATCGAATTCAGATGAATCCAAAAAAATCTCTAACCGTAACTTCATCATCGCAAGTTTGATATCGAGACACGTAACTATTATCGTCCAAGAGTTTCAACAGTTGTTCCATCTCTCTCTTAATCTCCTTGTTAGTGAGGTATCGAATGTTATACACTTGCTTGATGTTTGATATATTATCGGTTTGCTTCCATTTCAATGTTGCAAGTATATTTTTTTCGGTTGGACAAGATTCAAGATCATGTCATTAATACATACCTTCTCCTCTACCTTGAGATGACATAAACTAGGATGTCCGGCTAATTTTAAGCACATATCATGGTTATGCACACCATAAATGACATTGAATTTCTATTTTTGCTAGCCAACATGTAACCACGAAGCTTAAATGAACACTTACATTTTCTACTACCCGTGTCTTCTCTCTTAAATTTCTGGAGAGGAGTTCGATATTTCCTGCTTCTTCCGTACAACATAGTCACAAAGGTGTTTCTTCTATCCGAGTCATTATCTGACCTTCCGATAACCACACCAAATCCAAGTCTAGATGCCATCATATGAATCCATTAGAGCATGTTATCACGATTTTTAAACTCTTGCTTGTTATTAAATTCATTGCGAACATCTACCACCTTAACAACAATCCCTTGAACATTCAGAGAAACTTCGTTCGAAGAAACTACTTGTTTCGAGATACTATCGAGGTGCATCATATCTATTGGAAACAATAAAAACAGTAAAAGTAATTAATCTACTGCTGCAGAAAAGGATGAAAAATGAACACATAAACATTCTAGAAATATATCTCCGGAAAAGCTCATGTTCAGCACGTTTCGGAGATACATCTTCGGACACCGCGCAAGTTTTTTTCAGCAAAGTTTCATGACTAATGTGAGCAACGCAGAGGAGAATGAACAACTTTTACTTGAAATTCGGTCTTATTCTACTCTCTGTGATATGTTGAACGAAAAGGATGAAGATTTGGAGCGAAAAATGAGATTGAGAATGTAGAGATTTTAGGTGAGGATTATAGTTGAAATGAAGAAAGACAACAATGGGGGAACTGATCATTCAGCTTGAAACTATATTAGATACTTTTAGAGATATATTTCTGGAACAATTTGACAGAAAAATTCAAATTGCCGCTCACATCTTCTAGAGATATATCTCCAAAACATCCACTAAACTGATTAATTTTTATATTTTCTCTAAATGGTTGCAGAGATATATTTCCAAAATAAATTTTTAACAACTGCATGGAGCGTCATCTAGAGTGACCTTCCTTAAATGTGAAAAAGTTGTGTTCAAAGATATATCTTCAAAAATTAGAGACATTATAAGAAATCCGCATGATGTCTAAAAAATACATAGTATCTTAAAAAATTCTCTTTTTTCATTTAATTAAGTGTAAAAGAATTTAATTAAGTGTAAAAGAAGAGTCTTCCTATCTACATGTGTTTCTAATACCTACTATGGTAATTTTCTTTAGTCATGTACATCACACATGCTCACTAACTTTATTCAAGGCCAACTTTGACCTTAGACTACTATATAACATTCCAAATTAAAACGTCCGGTTACAAAGAAGGTGATTGTAACAAAGAGAAATAGTTGAAAACCAATTCACATAATAGAAATATTGCACTGCATACATATATTGACTTCTGCTGTTAGTGGATGAGTTGGCCCGTCAACATTCAGCATCGAGTTTGAAAAAGATGTGTGGAGATAACCTGGATCGATGCCTTTTCTTTTGTCAAACTGATTTGATTGCTGATATATACATATATTACCATCCGATGCAATATAATTTAGCACAAAAGATATACAAGTACATGTAAAACAATATGTATATACACTTGTAAAATTCTATTATGTTGCATCTAGTTACCATAACCTAATTACTCTAGATATTAATCACAATAGTCTTTCAGCTAGGTTTAGCATAAAATATTTAAGAAGAATATTTTTCGTATAAAATATTTAAGAAGAATATTTTTGTCCATTATGAAACTCAAAATTTAATTTTTGTCTTATGAAAAATTAACAGTGTGTTTGGATAAACAATTTATTTACAATTTATAACACACACGTTTATTAAAATAAGTGTCTATTAATAAATTTGTATAAATTATTTTTAAGGTTAAATATGTTTTTAGTCATTATAAATATTTTAAAATTTAATTTTAATTTCTAGAATATTTCCGTTCTGTTGTGAATCTTATTGTGAATTACGATAAAATTCAATATCAATTTGTGAGGCAAAGAGCAATAGCAACTAAAATAAATGGTCTTTAGCAATAATAATCCGTACACAGATAATATAACAGAATAAGGCAAGAAAAAATTGAAGGTTTGTTTACCCAGTTCGATCAAACGATCTACTTTGGGAGAGAGAGCAGCTCTCCAATTCACTATACTCAGATAGTTGTTACAAGAGATTACAGATGAGTTACAAGAAAATAGTCTTTGCCTTCAGTTTCTCAATAACAACTCTGAAGGCGCCCAAAAACAACCATATTTTCTACCCAAGTGTTTTCCTACCTCTCCAACTCTCAATATATGAATCACTCAAACTCAAGGTGTAATCCAATGTTTTCTTTGTGCATAGCTGAAACCCTATGCTATACCTTTAAACCCTTGGTGTCCCTTTTTGGTGAAAACTCTAAGATTGTCACACACCAAACATATAAGAGATACATATTTATAATAGCAAATATCCAACAAACAAAGTTCAAAGTCACATGGATCCATGGACCGAATCGAAAAATCTAAAAAACTCAAAAATATTATTCACCGTGCGGACAATACTATTCACCGTATGGACGTCACTATTCATCCGTATGGATAACACTATTCATCGTACAGACGACACTATTTACCGACCGATTTTTTTTTCTTTTCTCGACTTTTCGACTGACTTTCTAAAACTTCTGATTTTCGCGGTAAATGCAATCTCCAAAATATGTTTTATTTCTCTTCATCAACAAAGGTTTTAAGGCACATTTACAACAATCTCCACCTTGACTTTAAACCGTGTTGATACCAATTTGACAATCAATAAAATTGTTGTTCTCTACCAAGTTGAAACTTTAATCAATAACTTAGATCAAATTCAAGAAATCCTTGAATCTTGATCTCGCAACTTGCATCCACTTGTTCCCAATTACCCTTTTCTGCCTAGGTAATTTAACAAGCCTACAAGTATGATTTTTCAACCACTCTTGACTCCACCTGTTTTCAAATGCCTTCCTGGAGGTTTTTCTTCTTTTATTTTGAAGTTCTTCAGCCACATTAAAAACATAATATCCAAGGCTAGCATAACCGTCACTTTGAAATGCTACAATAACCCTCCTTACTTTATCATGAGTCAAATGATAATCAGAGATCTCTGTAACCGTTCCCTCACTACTGCTAGCATCCTTAGTAGGAAACTCCACCTCAAACTGAGTTTTCTTCGTTATAGTTTCTCCCTTGGTTTTCACTATTCTTCTTCTAATGAAATTCTCTACCAACTAAGTGTCGCTACCGCGAAAGGTGCTGGCAGAACAGAAGAGTCGCCACCTTTCGTTATTTATCCCTCAGAGCGGGAAAGAAAACGATCGGAAAAACCTGACGAAAAGGTATAAGACAAGGTCATCGCAACCGTTGTCTGGGTTCGGGAGTCGGTTACGCAAGGGGAAGGTATTAGCACCCCTCACGTCCATCGTACTCGATGGGATCCACGCTTGTTGTGTTTATCTGACGGGTTGGTTGTATCTATCTACCGATCAAGGCTGGATAAAAAAAAGAAAATGACTCGGCAAAGCGTCGCGCTTTATGCCTACGTATTCTCATCAGAGAATGAGAAATCAGAGTTAACGTAGTTCAGCTAACTACGGGTTACGGGGAAGGTGGCTCGCCAATACGTCAGTATTGTGCCTACGTACTCTCAACAGGCTTGAGAGATCAGAGCTTACGTAGTTCGAGATAATACGGATTACGGGAATTCATATTCATCTGTTTTATCGAGTAGGGTTAACAAACAGTTCCAGCAGTTTGGTGTGTGCAGCTCGACCCTTGGAGACTTAAGCGTTACCGTTTACGGTAGAACTGGGAGTTAACGACCCTCTTTTCTTCAGAAAAGTTTTCCTTTGAATTATGGGCCCACGGGGCAAAAAGGTTTGAAGTTTGTTTTCTGTCTTTTACGAAAGAACTGTTTTTTATGGATGTTTGCAACCAATATCGCACTAGAGACTATGACCTGAGAGTGAATGCGTCGCATGTCACCCAAAGGGTACCATACTAAACATCCAGACTGTTGAAAAGAAACTCTCCAACAATCCTTTCTCAGATAGCTTAAGGCTCGTAACGTACGACGTCAGTTAACCTTTATTACGGTATTTTAATTTGTTTTGAGATGAGAAGAGAGCAGGCTCAACTAAGGGGAGACTATCAAGTCCTAATGTTGTCATGCCAAGGATTCATCCTATGGTTGATGTTTGAAACAGGGATCTCCTAGAAGTTATCATGCATGGGTTTCAACCTAAAGTTCTAATCATCACTTCCTTATCAAAGGAAGTGAGATTCCTAGGGGATCATGTCAATGATGAGCAGAAACAGATAAAGCATCAGCTTAAACAGTAAACAGATATACAGTAAACGACTGTAAAATGCATGCAATGCAAGTGAGGGAGGAAATGTGTGTGGGGCATCAGCCTCCACAAGCTCATCTCAACCTCAAGCCAGATATGAATAACTGCAATCATACAGAAAGAACTAACATGCTATCAAGCAAGATAATAACTGCAATCATACAGAAGAAACAACATGCTATCAAGCAAAACACAAACCACATAGGCAAGGGAGCTGGGCTCTACCAAATACCAGCAAGCAAAGCCATACAGTAAAAATACAAGCAGAGGGAGCAACTCAACCTCTAGTGCAATCATACTCATAGCTTAAATCAATCTAAATATGAACTTATTCTAATGCATCAAGCAAAACACACAAGTCAGTGCAATACAGTTGCACAAAAAGCAAACAGACAGGAAAGAAAACAGACCAACAGCTTCCACAACTTTACAGCAAAGCAATCCTCTGACAGCAGTTCAGTCCTCAGTCTTCAACTGTCCTTCAAGGCTACCATCTTCAATAGCAAGTGTCAACTTGCTTCTTCAAGCTTTCAATACATCACACATAAGTATCAACTTATTCTTTCTTCTTCAGGCCTCAGCTCCAAAGTAAACTCCACCTTCAGGCTTCAATCCCACTAGCAAGCATCAACTTGTTCCTTCAGGCACTCCAAGCATTGAACTCACAAGTATCAACTTGTTTCCCAACTTCAAACTTCAGCTTCTTCATTCAATCTCCAATGGATTCCCCTCACAAGTATCAACTTGTTCTTCATCTTCTTCAAGCTTCAGCTCCTTCTTCAATCTCAGCTTGATCTTCTCCACAAGTGTCAACTTGTTCCTCTGGGTCTTTAAGCCTCAGCTTCAAGGGTAGTCTTCAAACATCTTCAATCTTCTAACAAAGACTCTATCCTCTAGCAAGGGAGAAAGATTCATCTAAAAAGAGCAAGGTTTGGATAACAGACGGCAGAGTGAAGACCAAAGGTCACCACTAAGCATCCTATCATCAGAGAAAGGGACCCTCAAAGGTTCTACCAACTTGTAAAGAGCCACACATCCTACCAAAGGAGGGATGAGGCCTTTACAAGGGGACCTTACATCATAGGGAAGAATGGAAGTGATCAACATCTTCCATGTTTATGAAGGAAGAGGATCTATCTAGAAGCTCTGCCTACAAACCCTAATCTCAACACCTAATCAACACTACACCAAAAGAGGGGAAGTCTTCACATCTAATCTTCCTCATTCAATCCATGGTAGCCCAAGCTTGTCTTCAACACCATCCAAGAGCAAGAGAGGCAAAACCCTAATCTAAGGGAACTAAAGAAATCAATCTAGTTGAATTAGCAAGCTAGGATCACCTAAAACCTAGTACTAAAGTTAGTCCTAACTAAAATACTAAAACCAATTGTAAAATCCTACAAAAATAACTATGGGAACCTAATTCAATCATGAATCTACCATACAAAATTCAGAGGTTGAATCATCCACCAAGTCCTAGAAATGAAACCTAAATCATAAGGTACTAAGCATAAAACCTAAAACTAGAGCACCTAAAGTTTCAACTTAAAACTACCACCTAACTTCATCACAAAAATGTGAGAAAAATCTAAGGGGAACATGCATATCTATGCTAGCTACACACAAAAAATCAAGGCAAGAATCATCACCCAATGCTCAAACCGAATTCATCAAAACAAGGTATCAACCATGGTTATTTTAATATCAATTAATATTCAAAAATGCAAATAAAAATAAAAAATGCATGAATAATTAATATTTTTTATCTACAAAGTTCTAGATTCAATCATGAATCAGGGGAAAAAGTTTGGAATTAATTGAGTTAGTCTTCTATTCTTTATGAATTAATCTCTAAGCCATATAAAATGAAGAAATTAAAAGAAAATAAAAGAAATTGATAAAAGATGCGTGGCAAATAGCAAGCCCAAGCAGTTTGTTTCAAGAATTGGGCCCAAGGGGGTGTGTGGATATCACTCTGAGTGTTAAGCCCAAAACAACTCAATTAATGAAACGGTGCGTTTCATTCCAATCCAAGTCTTCAGACTTTGAGAGCAAATCGTGGTCGTGTATCCCTTGCCTGAGTCAAAGTCCAACCTTCATCTGATGGTCCATGTTCATCGTCCCCAATTCAAACTGAAATGGAGGGAGTTCTCAGACGGTGGCCTGAGCTGCAGCGCCACCGTCTTCTCCGGTGAGCCAACCTCCACAGGTCAACAACAATAGTGAAACGAATCATCATCCCACTCCATTTTTCATCCTGATCACGAATCCAACCTCAGAATTTCCTAATTCCTTCTCTAACTCAAAACACGATCACATTTTCAGAGTTCATCCAAATCTTGATTTTTACCACTCTTTAAATTAAAGGTCTCAAATTAATCCTCACTTTTCACTGATCAATTTCCACCATCCAATCATGAATAATCCCTCAAGAATCGTGAGATATCATCCTCAACAGAAAATGGTCACATGCCTAATTTGTCTCTAATTCACCAACTTATGATCCTAAATCCAACTACAAGTTGCAAGGATCTTAACCACATATACATTTCTAAGTTTCTCCTCTTAAATCATGCATAGTGATGAAATATACAAACCTGGTTTCAGTGAGGTAACAGAGGTGGTTCTTGCTCACTTCAACTGCCAAGATGATGCAGACACGTTCCAAATTCACTCTCCAAGCCTTTGCACACCTTGATTTGGCTTGATTCTCCCTTGAATTGGAAACCCGATTTCAACTTGAACCTTCAAAATTTCAATGGCTCCTTCTCTTACCAGCTTCAATTCCTTCCAAAAAAATGGTTGAGCTCACTCACTAGCTTATATAGAAATGATTGGGATCATCTAGAAACTTCTGGATCCATCCAAATGAGATTTTGGATTTTCAATTTCTCTTCAAAATATCACCCATGGAAACCACCATTATGACTCCTCCTTGGTATGGCTGTGTGTGCAATCAAGTTCTCATGAGATATTGAATGAGTTTAGAGTGTTATTTCCCTTGTTTGCAAGCCAAAGGTATGCATTTGATTATGTTGCTTCATCATGAAGAAATGAAATGGAATGCCATTCAAATGACCTAAAATCAAAATTCTAACCTTGCCATTGTTTCTAAAAGCATTTTTTCAATCAATTTGACCTATAATTTTGTTTCATTTGGTCACAAAATGAATTATTTGAATTTTTGACCATTAAATCCTTTTAATTCTTTCTTTTTCAAAGTTTCTTGAACCAATTCTCTCCTTGAGCCATTTCAATGCCTCCTTGATGCATGGTCAAGGTTAAAATCCCATTTTGAGCAACTTTCTAGTTGAACAAAATTCCATTTGAAGCCTCTAAGTTGGTGAAAATGGCCTATGATCACAAATGACCTATAATCACCAAATGTCCAAAATACCCTTGACTTGTCAAAGCCATAAGTTGAGTTATACAAATCCTATCAAGGACTTCTAGTACTCTCTTGAAATCTAAGAGAATAAGGAACAACATTAATGTTAACCAAAAGTTCATAGGAATCATCCTTCTAGGGCAAAAGTTTCATGCAAGTTGGGTAACTTTCAAGCTCCAAATTCACATTCCTCAGATGACTTGTAACTTGTCAAAGCCATAACTTGAGCTCTACAAATCCTATCAAGTACTTCTAGCACTCAAATTAAAGCTAAGATCATGCTCTAAAACAATCATGTTGGGGGCAAGATGAGATGACAATCACATCTTGAGCTAAATTGCCTTGAAGATAGGGGTCAAATTAGGGGATTTTACACTGTTAAGCCTTAGAAACCCTAGCTTGAAACTTCTCAAACTCTTCAATCATGATGAGTTGACCTTAGAATCATCCTTATAACATCTCAATGTATCAATCCATGATCACATGGCTCTTGTATTAGGTCTCAACCTTCTCCAAATCATCAGTTGACTTAGGGTTGACCCAGTCAAACCCTAGCTGCACCACTCATGGCTGTGCCTTCTTATTCTTGCACAATGACCTGTCTAGGCCTCAAAGTGATCTTCAACACTTCTCATGAGCTCTCTCAAGACCTCAAGTCTAACTTCATGGCTTCAGAATCATCTGATGACTTCCCACAACTCTCAAGTTAGGAGACACACCCTCTTGGCTTCAATCACTATCTCTGAGGATCTTCTAACTTCTCTGACAAAGATATCAACCCTTGAACACATGAATAAGCCTCCCAGCTAGCTTCATAGTCTTGTGTAGACCTTGATTGGTAATCATACCTCTTGATTTCCTGCACACATGTCAATGAAATGCAAATGATAATGCTAATGTGAATGAAATGAAACACAAGCTAGGTAAAGAAATGTTGGGCAAATTTTGGGGTGCAACACTAAGTAAATTGTTTTAACCTCATCTCTTCCCTAAAAAATCAATAACAACTCAGCGGTAACATGATTTTTTATCCCTTGATTTCTACAAAATGTGTTATACTCCTCTGGAACTTTCTCAAGGCATTCATAACGCCTTAAACTCAAATCCCATAGCTCTTCCTTGTCATGAAAGCCTCTACTAGTTAACGATGAATGAATAATAACATTTGAACCTTCTAAAATATATAGACCACATATTTTATACCCTTTAGTAATAATCAATTCATCACATGAAATCTTCAATATTTCATATTCAACTCTAGTACAATAGCCTAGATCATCAAACATACTTATAGATAACAAATTTCGCTTAAGTTCTGGAACATACCTCACATTGTGAATAAGAAGCTCACGATCATTAAACATTTTAAATATGACCGTACCAATACCATGAGCATTGCATGCCTTATTATTTCTAAGGTGAACTACTCCACCTTGCACCATCTTCAAAGTTTCAAAGTATTATATTCTTGGACACATGTGATAAGATCAACCTGAGTCAATGCCCCAACTATCTTCAGTTTCCAAACTCGATACTACTAGTGCTTCGGCATACTCATAACTTTCCTCACCCAATGCAACTACAACTTGAATAGAATCTTCATTGACCTTTCTTTCAGGACAATCCCTTTTAAAGTGACCGATTTTCTGACAATTAAAACATTTTACCTTTGACTTGTCAGACCTCTTTGATTTGAACATCCATTTACGCTCACCTCCTCCTATTGACACATTTAAGCCTTCACTACTATCTTCAATCTTCAAATATTTCGACTTTGAAAATTCTTTGGATTTCACTGCCATCTGGACTTCATCTAAAGTAATAGTACCTTCCTTACCATAAAGAAAGACATCCTTAAAGTGCTCAAATGATCTGGGTAATGAACTCAACAGGAGCAAAGCCTTGTCCTTATCATCAATCTTCACTTCAACATTCTTAAGATCATCGATAATCTTGTGAAATTCTATGAGCTGTTCAACTATGGATTTGTTCTCCACCATTCGGAATGAATAGAGTTGTTGTTTCATATATAACCTGTGAGGCAAAGAATTTGTCATATACAATGATTTAAGTTTTGGCCACATAGCAACCGTAGTTTACCCCCTGACAACTTCTCTTAGAACTTTATCCCCGAGGCACAAGATAATGGCACTCCTGGCCTTATCCACCATCTTGATCTTCTGTACCTGTGTAAGCCCTGCAGGCATCAATGCTTCACTCTTCAAAGCATCGATACAATTCTCTTGAATTAAAATTGCTTGCATCTTAATTTTCTACAACCCGAAGTCGTTGTTACCGGAAAATTTCTCGATCTGCCATCTACTAACCATGGTGCTCGCTTGTCAACAATATCTCTTTGCTCCACGCTCACCGTACCACTTGTTGTGAATCTTGTTGTGAATTCCGACAAAATTCAATATCAATTTGTGAGGAAAAGAACAATAACAACCAAAATTAATGGTCTTCAACAATAATAATCCGTACACAGATAATATAACAGAATAAGGCAAGAAAAATCTGAAGGTTTGTTTACCCAATTCAATCAAACGATTTACTTTGAAGGAGAGAGCAACTCTCCAATTCACTATACTCAGAAAGTTGTTACACGAGATTACAGATGAGTTACAAGAAAATAATCTTCAATTCAGGTTCCCAAGAACAATTCTGAAGGCGTCCAAGAACAACCTTATTTTCTACCCAAGTGTTTCCCTACCTCTCTAACTCACAATATATGAATCACTCAAACTCAAGGTGTATCTAAGGTTTTCTTTGTGCATAGCTAAAACCCTATGTTATACCTTTAAATCCTTGGTGTCCCTTGTTGGTGAAAACTCTAAGATTGTCACACACCAAACATATAAGAGATACATATTTATAATAGCAAATATCCAACAAATAAAGCCCAAAGTCACATGGATCCATGGACCGAATTGAAAAAGCCCGAAAACTCGAAAATACTATTCACCGTACGGACGACACTATTCATTGTACGAATGTCACTATTCATACGTACAGATATCACTATTCATCATATGGAACGAAACTATTCACCGATTGATTTTTTTCCTTTTGACTTTTCAACCGACTTTCTAAAACTTCTGATTTTCACGGTAAATGCAATCTCCAAAATATATTTTCTTTCTCTTCATCAACAAAGGTTTTAAGGCAAATTCACACCACGTTCAAAGAATGGTCACTTTAAAATTTTACATCTATACAATTGGTCTCTAATGCTAAATGGTACTAAAGAATGCTGACGTGACATACCATGCGAAACTTTTTTTTGATGATTAAGAATACACGTGGCAATGTCAGCGTGACAAAAAATGATGACGTGGATGACACATGGCAATTTCTTCCATTTTTTATATTAACTAAAATTATAGCGACAGAAAGTCCGACGCTAATCCGTCACTAAGATGAACATCATAAATAAGTCCAAAATTCCAAGCTAATTTAAACACATCATTCTTATGATCTAAAATTTGTTTTTTCTATGATTTTTTCAATTAAACTTTTCTATCACCCCTTTCTCAGACTTCTTCACCACCGAATAACAAGAGAAAAGATTTCTCAGACTTGATTGAAAAGACTATCGAGGTGTTTACGGATGACTTCTCAGTTTTTGGCCCGTCATTTGATCTTTGTCTGAAAAATCTAGATGTTGTCCTGGAGAGGTGCGTGGATACTAACTTGGTGCTTAATTGGGAAAAATGCAACTTCATGGTTACGGAAGGAATTGTGCTTGGGCACAAAGTTACTTCGAAGGGACTTGAAGTTGATAGGGCTAAAGTGGAAGTTATTGAGAAATTACCACCACCTCTGAACATGAAGGGAATCCAAAGTTTTCTGGGTCATGCAGGATTCTACCGAAGATTCATCAAAGACTTTGCAAAGATAGCGAAACCATTGAGCAACTTTCTCAACAAAGATAAGTCTTTTCTTTTTAATGAGTCTTGCATGACAACTTTTGATTCTTTAAAACAAAGCCTAATCACTGCACCCGTAATCGTCGCACCAAACTGGAAAAATGATTTTGAACTCATGTACGATGCGAGTGATTATGCAGTTGGTGCAGTGTTAGGCTAGAGAAAAACCAAAATTTTCCATGTGATACACTATGTGAGCAAAGTTCTTAACAATGCTCAAATAAACTATGCAACAACTGAAAAAGAATTGCTTGCAATAGTGTACGCATTAGAAAAATTTAGGTCTTATTTGATCGGGTCCAAAGTTGTGTGTACACCGATCATGCGGCGATCAAGTATCTGCTAACCAAGCTGGATTCCAAGCAAAGGCTAATTCATTGTATCCTTTTATTACAAGAATTCGATCTAGAAATTCGTGATAAAAAAGGATCCGAGAATTTGGTAGTGAATCACTTGTCCCGTCTTGTGAATGATGAAGTCACGAAATATGAGCAGGAGGTGAGGGAAGAGTTCCCTGATAAAAAGTTGTATATGGTGAAAGTTAGACCCATGTTTGTCAACATGGATAACCACAAAGCCACCGTATTAATGCCTAAAGGTCTAACTAGTCACCAGAGAAGAAAAAAAATTGTCTGACGCCAAGTACTTTGTGTGGGATGAGCCTCATTTGTTCAAACTTGGTGTCGACAACATTTTAAGGAGATGTGTATCTCAGGACGAAGCCAGAGACATCCTTTGGCATTGTCACAACTCTCTGTATGGAGGTCATTTTAACGACACGAGAACGGCCGTGAAAGTCCTCCAATCGGGCTTTTATTGGCCATCCTTGTTCAAAGATGTGCATGCATACATAAAAAGTTGTGATAAATGTCAGAGGATTGGTGGAATATCACAACAAAATGAAATGCCTCTGCAAAGCATGTTAGATGTTGAGGTTTTCGATTGTTGGGGCATTGATTTTGTTGGTCCATTCCCACCGTCTTTTGGAAATGAGTACATTCTTGTTGCAGTTGACTACCTCTCAAAGTGGGTTGAAGCCATAACAAGCACTAAGGCAGACGGGAAAACCGTGATAAAATTTTTGGAATTTTTTTTCTCGCTTTGGTACTCTAAGTATGTTAATTAGTGACGGAGGATCCCACTTTTGTAACACTCAGTTAGCGAAATCTCTAGAGTAGTATGGCGTGCGGCACAAAGTTGCAACATTAACCATCCACAAGCTAACGGACAAGCCGAAGTATCAAACCTAGAAATTAAAAAGATTTTGGGAAAAACTGTATCCACCTCTAGAAAGGATTGGTCAAGCAAGCTTGGCAATGCTTTGTGAGTCTATCGAACGGCTTCCAAGGCTCCGATTGGTCTCACCCCTTTTAAAATGGTCTACAGAAAAAACAGTCACCTACCGGTTGAGTTGGAACACAAAGCCTTTTGGGTATTAAAGTTTCTAAATTTTGATCAAAACTTGAGTGGCGACAAAAGAAAATACCAGCTTCATGAGTTGGAGGAAATACGCCTATAAGTAGGGGTGGCAAAATGGATGGATTGGATGGATATGGATTGGATTGTTAATGGATGGATCATATAAATCCATTAATCCATTAACAATCCACTAAACTCTCTTATTAAAAATCCAATCCAATCCATCCATTAAGAGATAAAATTCATCCAATCCATCCATTAATATATTTCTAATGGATGGATATCCATCCATCCAAAATATTAATTTAAAAATACTTAATTTAATAAGTGACAACATAATATCCAATGGATTTATAAAATGAGATGGATGGATTGAATCCATCCATATGAGTTAGTGGATGAATTGGATCAAATCCATTAAATTATTTTTTGTCTTATGGATGGATTGGATGGATAAATTATTGGATGGATTGGATGGATATTATCTAAATGGATTTCATTGCCTTCTCTACCTACAAGCGTATGAATCCAACAAAATTTACAAAGATCGGGTGAAGGGTTATCATGATAAGAAGATCGTGACCAAGAAGTTTGAGGAAGGACAAATGGTGTTACTTTTCAATTCTAGGTTGAGATTGTTTCCAGGGAAGCTAAAATCTAAGTGGTTGGGTCCATTTCAGATTCGCAACATTATGAGCTATGGAGCAATCACTGTTGAAGACATGAAGACCAAAGAGAATTAGACAGTAAATGGCCAAAGATTGGAGATTTACTTGGGTGGTGATTTCGAGCGGGACACCACCTTTGTGCCCTTTTGCAATCCGTGATCGCATCGGACCGTCGAGCTCCAACGATGTTAAACAAAGCGCTTGTTGGGAGGCACCCCAATATTGTAAGTATTTCCTATTTCTTGTAGTTAATTTGTTTTGCAAGATGTGGTAGAAACTTGTGGTGAAAAACTGGTCAGGTTTTAAAAATAAAAAAAATAAATAAAAACCTGTCATGTTCGCTAGCTTCTTCGTAGTGCGAATAGCTGAGGGAACATGTTCGCTAGAAAGCTCGCAGTGCTAAACATGTCTGCCACATCAGTGTTAATTTAAAATGCATTGGACCACCCATGTGGGCCCAGTCTGCCTTTTGAGTCTAACCGGATTTTAGTGTCTTTCCACTTCTCTCTTGCACTCTTCTCACTTGCACTCTCACATAAGCAAAAACATACCCTTTGCACTTCTCATCTTGAAACTCTAATTTTTTTTTTGCCAAGAAACTTCTTTCAAGCTATATCAAATTAGGTTTGTTAATCTCTTTCATTTATTTTATTGTTTGGATTGAGTTAGTTTGAAGAGGGCATGCCAAATGGGTTGATTGCGGTAGGTTCAATTTGATGAAAATTCGGTTGCATGTGTTTGTTAGTCATCCCCTAGTGTTACCCAGAGTGATTTCTCATACTTGTATGCATTTCAATTTAATAATCTGGCATGAGGAGAAAAAACAGTAATGAAAATTCAAAATTCGTAGCCTTCGCTAGCTTCTTCGCAATGCGAACCTGGGGCGAGTTTTCGCTAGGCCTTCGCACAGCGAGCAAGGCAGATTTTTGTTTTCTTTTATTATGAAGGAGACATTGTTAACCTTCTTGTTATGTATGTTCGACTAATCTGTTTATGTTGGTTGTTTTTTTTCTTCTCCTATGTTGTTTGTGTAGATGGCATCTAGGGCAATGGCATCAAAGAAGCAAAAAGTCGGCAGTACCTCACGCCCCCAACCAATTCAGTATGATAGCGACAGGTATGTAGGACCAAAGCAGATCGCTCGTTATGTGGCTCTGGAAAAGAGAAAAAAATTTCCAGAAAGGAGATTCCTCATTCATCCGGAAGGATCCTACCGGACCTTCGCTGAACTCATTAACAGTAAAAGGTGGGACGTGTTGGTAACACCGACAGATAGCTACAACACGGAAGTGGTAAGGGAGTTTTATGTCAACGCTCTTCCAAATGATGATGAACCATTCACATGGACTACAAAAGTATTGGGCCGACCGGTAAGCTTTGACAGATACACCGTCAATCGAGTACTCGAACAACCACTGAACTTAGGTGAAGATGAGATTGATGAATACCATCGAGACCTAAGGCTTCACAGGGATACTAATTTGATTTCTGAGGCTTTATTGTTGGAAGGTAAGATAGTGGAATTGAACCCATCTGGGGTTCCAAGGCGATACCACATGGAAGATATGAAGCCCTTACCACAATTGGTGTTGTTGTTGATTTTGACTAACATCAAACCAAAATCACATACTTCTACCGTGCCGATCCTAGTGGCATATTTGGTTCACTCCATTCTTACAAATGTTCAAATTGATATGGCTAGGATCATCGCTGATGAAATGCGATCCGTGGTTGAGAGTGGGTTGAAAGCTGGGGCGAGAGTGAATTGTCCCCTCGCTTTTCCTTGTCTCATCATGGCTTTATGTGTCCATGCAAGGGTGAAGCTACCTTCGCGTTGACAAGTGACGATCCTGGCTGCCATTGATGACCGTTATATGGACAAATATTATCGGCCAAAAGGTGTAAAAGGAAGTTCAGCTGCTTCAGATGTTGGGGATTTTGAGGGCCCTGGTATTGCTTTCACTCAGAGTCTGGTGCGAAGGACGATTCAGAGAGTGTGGAGGACACAGAGTCCGATGAGGACTAATTTTGTTTTATTTCGATTTTGTGAGCATGATATTGAGCAAATTCCTTTGATCTTCAAAGTGAAGTATTTTTGTGCTTAAATCATTACTTTTGCTAGTATTATCGTACTTTGTTTCAAATTTGGTTTATGTACTATTTTGAGGTGTTTTTACACCTAAGCACATTTTTATTGAGTTTGATTCATGTCAATTTAATGTTTAAGATTTTGCTTTTCTTTTCAAGTGGTTTTTAATGTCTTCTTGTTGTTCAGTTTTAATTGAACTTCTAGATTGGTTGCTCTCTGAAAAGAAGTATCCAGTGAAGATTCATCCGAGTTTGGATGACAATGATAATATTAAGCAAGCGAATAATGTCAAGGTACATGGCTACCTTTGGTTAGAATATTAGAATGCTTAAGAACTTAAATCTTGTTGTAAATGAAAAATTTTCTCTTAGCAACTTGTTGAATGAATGTTTCACTTAGGACTAAAAAAGCACAAATTGCGAGGAAGCCTCCATTGTGTATTAAATGTTGGATTTCTAATAGACTTTGTTGATTCATTTGATTCATGTTTTATTTTGTTATTATTGGGAATTTGTGGAAGCATTAGAAATGATCAAGGCACTTCTTTATATTTAGCACAACCATGTCCAAATGCAACTTACCCGTGAGCAGAGAGAATTCGTTAACCCCTTTGAGCCTAAACAATGAGAATCTCATTCTGAATTTTTGTGAGATTCTAAAAATTTTCTTGAACCTTTGAATTTTGCGTTAATTGTCCTCTTTGCCATAAAAAGCCAAGATCATTCACTTGAGGGTTGAGTAAAAGTTAAGTTGGGGGGAATGAAAGAGAAGTATGGTAGGTTGCTACAATTTTTGAAAAATTCAAGCAAGCATTGAAAAAATTATGTGAATATGAAAAAAAAAAAAAAGAGAAAAATAATGCTTGCTTGGAAAAGAAAAATAGTGAAATAATAAGTTGTGAAATAAAGTTGGGAAGGTTTGCAATTGAAAAACAAATGGAGTGAAATTGGGATGTGTAAATAACATGTACAATGAATGTCTCTTTTACGTCGACAATTTCATTTCAATGGCCTTAGAAATATTCCTTGTTTGTAAACCCGACCAAGCTACAACCTTAAAAGACCTTAGTGATCTTCTTGCTTCATATTTTCATTTTTGATTGTTAGATATTGTATGAATTAGATTGATATTGGCATTGTTTGTTAGGAGAGTGAAATTGTCCCCGCGGTTGCAAACGCGTGATTTCTTCAATTCTTTTTCGAAGAGGAGAGATAAGGTGATTCATTTAAGAAAGACATAGTTGTTGATTGATACATGTTTTGATATTTGCTTTAAGACTTTAGTTCTTGTGCATTATTTGATTCTCAATATTTGGAGTCAGTGCCTGAGTGCATTCCTTGTGTTTGAGCCATTTTATCCATACTTGGGGGAATTTTAATCTTGAGCAAATCCTCTTGTTGAACAAGAGGCATACTTTGCTTAAGGGCAAGCAAAGATCTAGTTGGGGAGAGTTGTTAGATGCCAAACTTTGCTTATTTTCTCTATAAAATGTGGGCATCTTTTATTCCTTTTTGTAGAGAAAATGTTAGAATCATTTTGCTTTTGTTGATTTGCATCATTATGTGAAAATATCTTGGGTGCTTTGATTTATATGCTATTGTGCAGGAATTAGGCATAAAAATTTGAAGAGTAAGACACAAAAATTATGACAAGGAAACCAAGTCATCATGCAAACATCAATAAGTTCGCACAACGAACTTGCTAGCGAATCTACCAGAAAAACATCAGCAAGTTCGCACAGTGAACTTGCCAGCGAAGGTCTTGAAAACCATGGTACTGTTCATCCAGAAAGAAAAGGGACTTAAGTTCGTTGTGCGAAGGAGATAGTGAAGTATTCGTTGGAGCGAAGAGGAAGCGAATGCCTAGTGAACACCCCCAGACTTGAGGCAATAAGTATTTGGACAAGAATTCATTGTGTGAAGTTTGCAGTGAAGCCTTCGCACTACGAAGGATTCTTTGCATAGCGAACATATGGAAATAGCTCAGGGGCGTCTTCACTGTGCACTGGAACTTCAACTGCCATTTTGTATTGTTCGTTATGCGAACAATTTGTTCGCAGTGCGAACATGACAGCTCAACAGCATGTCTATAAGTAGTATGTGGTACTTTTTGTAAAAATATATTTTCTTCTTGTACTTTTATTTTTAGATATTTTTTAGAGCAAAAACCCTAGTTTCTCCATTTATCATCATCTCTTAGCCATCTTTCACAAAAAGAAGGTGGATTCCCATCCAATCTCGATTATTCGACTCGGATGTTGATTAGCCTTCTTCCGAAACTTGTTGCTCAAGCTATCATGGAAATGGGTGGCTAAAACCCCTCTTTTGTCATGTTTAGAGGTAGCTAGTTCTAATTTTATGTATTCTTCTTGATCTTTTGTATGTGAACAATGTAACATCCCAATTTTTCAATAAGTGATTAATTGTGCTAATTAATTGGTTTATGTGATTTATCTGATTTAAATAAATTATAGGATTTATTTAAATGAGTTAATGGATTTAATTAATTTATTCTACTTGGTAGAATAATGTGGATTTATTAGATATTCTCTAATTAATGATAAAATGAGATGTTTTGTGAGAAATGAATTGATAGATATTTTTGAGAAAAGAATTATGATGGAAAGAAAATAAAAGGATATATAAGGGAAATTGGAGAGAAAAGAAAAGAGATATAAACATAAGAGAAAGAAAGAAAGAAAAGGAGAGAAAGAATAGAGGAAGAGGAGAAAAGAGAAGAGAAGAGGGAAACTTGGAGAAATCATCAAGAATCAACTTCAAGCTTCAATCCAATCAAGGTAAGGGTGAGAAACATTATTATTTGATCAATGTGTATGATTATGTATGAGTTGTGTTGGATTTGTTGGGTGTTTTTCTCTATTTTCCATTTCTAAGACAAATGAGTTAAATCGATAGAATCGAGTTTTGAACGGTTAGAATTCAAAATAAATTGCATAGTTTAGTCGGGTAATGTTTAGCCGTGATTATTGGAATTCGTTTGATTGAAGTTGGTTGAGTTTGTGAGTTTTGACATTTTTGGATAATTGAGGGTTTGAGATTTGAGTGAAAATCGGACGTCGTAGAAATCGTGTTTAATGGTTCTAATTCACTGTTATATGTTAGGTGAGTATGAATATGTATTTGTTTCGAAAAAAAGAATTGAATTGGTCGGATTTTCGGGCGAAAATGCAAAATCCCGTAGCCGTGTTTAGGCAAAATTCTGGTTTTTCGGAAAACTTCAAAAATTCATAACTCTTGAACCGTAAATCGGTTTTGACCCCCGTTCGAAGCGTTGGTAAGTTAACGAGATTATCTTTCTAGAAAAAATGGCTTTGAGGCCTGTACCTGGTTCAATTATAGTAGAAAATTGAAATCATATTGTTGTGTTGATTTTTACCGTCGCAAATGTGTGTGATTGATGTGTTATTGTGCATAATACTTTTGTTATATAACGTATAGCTTGTGCATGTTGTGATATGATATGTTGTAGATAGCCGTATGGCGTGAATCCTAGATGGTGGAATCGATTATGAAATATAGTCTTTTGACAAATATATGCATATTGTTTGTATGTGAAGAATGCATGAGAACATATTGTGAATATGTGTGCATTGCTTGATAAATGTGGTAATGATATTGAAGTGTAAATGCATATTGATTATATGCGATATTGTGAATGCATGAGAACATATTGTGAATATGTTTGCATTGTTTGAAAAGGTAATGAGGTTGAATTATGAATGCATATTTGTTGTATCCGATTATTGTGAATTAATGCATGAGAGCATATTGTAAGATATGCATGCATTGTTTGACAAATATGTTGATGAAAAGTATGAATACTTGATTATATGATATGTTGTATGTGCAATCTTGTTTAATTCTTGAAGGGAGGAATTATGTGAATGCATGGGATTAAGACGTGTGATCGGTCTTAAGTGCATTTTGTTGTTGATTGCATATGCATCATTTAGTCAAGAGGCAATGTTTGCTAGTTTCGTGGAGGCTAGTGACTTGTCCCAAACCTAGAGCGGGGTTTGAAAGCTTAGGGAACGGGCTTTTGTTGTTATCGGTCTAGGGAACGGACTCGGTTTAAGTGTAAAAACCGAAAAATGATAACAAGTGTTGGTACCACATGGCATGAGTTGCATTGAGTTGCATTGAGTCTCATGGAATGAATATATGATTGTTGTATGAAGTTATGCATAGGTGTATGTACATGACTTGTGTAATTGTGAACTATGAATATGTTTGATGATTGACCATATTTGTGTGTATATATATATATATATATATATATATATATATATATATATATATATATATATATATATATATATATATATATATATATATATATATATATATATATATATATATATATATATATATACATACAAATATATATATAGATAGATAGATATATAGATATATATATGCTTTGTGAAGTATATGATGAGTTATGATGAAGTATGGTGAGAATGGTGGAATATGCGTATGTGCATTACTTGTGTAATTGAGAGTTGTGAATATGTGATCATTGTATGAAAGTATGCTTATGAACATGAATTGTTGGTTTGAGAATTGTGAATGTGTAATTGTGAATTAGTGAGTAAACATAATATGTGTATGTTCATATGGAATGTTGAGATTTATGGATACGTGCATGATGAATATGCTTGGTGATTATCCATATTTGATTATATATATGTTGTATTGTACATGATTAGTGATGATGAATTGTGGTGAGAAAATGTGGAATATATGTATTTTGTGCTTGTGTATTTGTGTATATATAATTATATGCATTGTTATTATGATAATATTTCTCACCCTTCTGCTGGAATGATGTCCTACATGACATCGTGCAGGTATCAAGGAGTAGTATTGCTCGTAGTTACGAGGTCGCTTTTGGTGTAGCCGTTTAGTGATTTAATTATGTTGGGTCGAGTCATGCTCTGGTCATGTAACACTGGGATCGCTTGGGTTGTGTTTAAGATATACATTGTGTACTCTATAAACGTGTTTATATCCATTGGAATATTATGATGTTGGCCTTAGTGCCTAAGTGATGTTGTTTTATGTGATAAAAACAAATGTTTCTTTTATGAAAATTGTGGTATAATTGAATCCGCTGCTACATGCAAAATGAAGTTTTGTAAAGCATAATTTTATATTGAAATAGTAATGAGCATGACAGGTGGTTTTGATATTTTGAATGTTATGTGTAATGCCCTTTTGTAAATGCATGGAAATTTACTCTGATTATTCATATATTATCCGTAGGGTTAGAAGGGTGTTACATTAGTGGTATCAGAGCAGGTCGGTCCGTCCGGCCAAGTTGTCTAATGTTGTTTGTTCCCTGGTATATGACATGTGTGTGAAAACACTGTCGATACATGTTTATTGTCTAACCTTTGTCTGCAAGAGTGAGAATGATTCAAGTGGGGGAGAAACTGGTGCTTCTCCAAGATGCTGCAAGTGTGGAGTTGTAGCTTAGTGTATAGTTGAACGCTCTTATAGTTTGGTAAAGACGGTTTATGCCCCATTATGATTGTCGACTGTCTATTAACAAATTGAGGAACTGATCACCCTAAATCTCTTGTTGATAGTAGTTGGGATTGTGTTGGATGGGATAGACGTGTCTTGCAAGCTTAAATGGTGTGAGCAGTGAATTGTTTGGAATTAAGCCAAGTGCTTAAGAATTGTTTTGATGAGTCGGCGCAGGACAGTGTTGAGATGTTTAATTTTGATTGCAGTTTTAAGTGTTAACGAAAGTGGGAAGTTGGCGGTTTGCCGATTAATTGTGGTTGTCTGGAAGTTATTCTGATAAGATAGTGATATACAGCCAGGACGTGAAGTGGAGTTGTGATTGACTTAGTTACGGGAACTAGTCCGATATTAAGAGCTCTATATTGTATGTCTATTTGGATAGTCAAAGAATTAAATTGATTGAGTAGTTTGAGACTTGTGTCTGGTGTGTGTGCTACGGTAATAGATTATGAGGTCGAGTATATAAAGGGTGGATAGTGACTTCTGGTGATTATTAAAGGAAGTAAGATGTGGGATACTATATCGGTAATTGGACTTTAAACATTTTAAGAGTTGGAGATGTGTTGAATGACCTTCTAATGGTGACGTTGTTGTTTTCGTATTTTGTCCTAATGGGAGAACCGTAACTCAGAATGACGTCAGATGAGAAGCGTTGGAGGTTATTACAATACTCTATATGATGGTGAAGTAGTGACATGGAATTAAGTTATTTACTGATGGAATATGTTTGGATGTTGTAGTAAGTGCGGAAAGTGCGGTTCGTATTTTCGCCATAACTCATAGATTGAGTGTCCGTTTGGCATGGGATTCTCCATACTTAATTGAGTGAGTCAATGGTTGGGTAACCGATGATATTTGGATATACTCGAAGAGTATAGAGGATCATGTTGAGCATCGGGAACTTGAGTTATCAGTGTTGGAGAAGAAGTAGTAATATTCTACTGTGAAGAAAGTTTAAGGAATTGTTAGGAAAGTTGTCAACAGCTCGTGTATTTGTTTTGCCGAATCCGACAGAACAAATTGTTGTGTTTTGTGATGTTTGGTTGATATGATTGGGGGATATGTTAAGTACAACATCAGCGAGTTTTGGTTATGCTTTGAGGAAACTTAAAGTACATAAGGGAATTATCTGAAAAGTAATTGGAGTTGGTTGCTGTTGCATGTTTGTGCCGGAGTTTGGAAGCCTCAATTGTTTAGTTGAGATTTGAGATGGTTGG
The DNA here is from genome assembly GCA_963859935.3 of Lathyrus sativus. Classification (NCBI taxonomy): domain Eukaryota; kingdom Viridiplantae; phylum Streptophyta; class Magnoliopsida; order Fabales; family Fabaceae; genus Lathyrus; species Lathyrus sativus. The sequence continues at coordinate 519,961,516 of OZ012740.1, read as the reverse complement.
TGATCTTAAGAACATAAGGTATTTGTTGATTTGAAAAAGAGTTGAATATGGTGCAGAGGAAATAAATAGGGACTTCTGAAGGAGTATGGTTTTGGGTTGAATTACCATTCGAGTGAGACCAAGTGGTAGCAGAGGTATCGAATTGGAAATTTCTGTATATACCAATGATGGTGGTAATGAGTTAGAACTGATGAAGCAAATTCGGGATATGAGTTTGGTCTGTGAAGAAAATATCTTAGGGAGTTGAGCTTTGTATCTTGAGACTGACTATAGGTATTCTTGATAAGATTCGAAGAAGTCGAAGTTCTAATTTGAGTTAATAGATTGATTGAATTTAATGAATTGAAGTCGAAGAGCTAATTTTCGGATTGATGAGAATGGTACCATGAGATGTCGTGATGGAGTGTGTGTTCCAAATAGTGTGAGTTGGATAAGAGTACTATGGAAGAAGAACATTGAGATAGATGGAGAGAGAAGTGGTTGAAGTGGTATGTGCTGGTTTGACTTATCGGAAGTCGAAGTGTGAACATCAGAGGTTGTTGGACCTGATACAACTGTTGAATATTTCTAAATGGTATGGGATAGTATTCCCATGGATTTTGTGTCGGATTTTCCGAATAAATGTGAAGGGATATGATTCGACTTGGGTGGTTATGAATGGATTGGCAAGATTAACTCATTTCTTACTAATGAGGATGAATCATTCTATCTTGAAGCTAGCTAAGAGGTATAGTGAGGAAGTTGCGGGGTAGTATGGGTTACCGTCGAATATTGTGTCAGATAGGAATCTGAATTTTCGTTGAGATTTTGAGAAAGTTGTAGACGCTTTGGGTGTCATGTTGAAGTTGAACTCTGTCTAGCATCTGTGGACGGAATGGACAGACAAAGAGAACTATCTAGTATGTAGGGGATTTGTGGAGAGCTTGTGTGTTGGATCAAGGTGGATCGTGGGATAGTTAATTATCGTTGCTTGAATTACCTACAATGACAATGATCATTCTAGTATCGGAATGACATTGTATGAGGCTTTGTACGGTAAGAGGTGTAGGAATCCTTTGTGTTGATGTGTGCCAGGCGAGAGTGTTGTACTCGGACCTGAGATTGTGCAAGAGACGACTAGAAAGATTAAAAGAACCCAAGAAAAGACGTGTTTCGAGAGTTACAATAGTAACTGGTGTCGGTCGAGCTTGAGGTCTCGAAAGCACCCACTGTGTTTTGTTGATCTGTATCAGAGTGGCGCAGCGGAAGCATGGAGAAAATAGCATGTTAGATTGTTTTACCGCGGTCGCTTGTGGGAATTGCATGATGTGTTCATGTGTCTAAGTTGAGGAAGTGCATTGATTCAGATGGATAGTGTACGAATGAGAGAGGATTTGATTATTGAGACATTGCTAGTTCAGGTTGACGAACGAGAAGCAACTTCGAGGTATAGAGATTCCTTTGGTGGAGGTAGTTGGGAGATTAGGATGCGAGAGTCGTATCCAGAATTATTTGAATCAGGTAACATTTTCGAGGACGAAAATTCCTAAAGTGGGGGAGGGTTGTAACATCCCAATTTTTCAATAAGTGATTAATTGTGCTAATTAATTGGTTTATGTGATTTATCTGATTTAAATAAATTATAGGATTTATTTAAATGAGTTAATGGATTTAATTAATTTATTCTACTTGGTAGAATAATGTGGATTTATTAGATATTCTCTAATTAATGATAAAATGAGATGTTTTGTGAGAAATGAATTGATAGATATTTTTGAGAAAAGAATTATGATGGAAAGAAAATAAAAGGATATATAAGGGAAATTGGAGAGAAAAGAAAAGAGATATAAACATAAGAGAAAGAAAGAAAGAAAAGGAGAGAAAGAATAGAGGAAGAGGAGAAAAGAGAAGAGAAGAGGGAAACTTGGAGAAATCATCAAGAATCAACTTCAAGCTTCAATCCAATCAAGGTAAGGGTGAGAAACATTATTATTTGATCAATGTGTATGATTATGTATGAGTTGTGTTGGATTTGTTGGGTGTTTTTCTCTATTTTCCAATTCTAAGACAAATGAGTTAAATCGATAGAATCGAGTTTTGAACGGTTAGAATTCAAAATAAATTGCATAGTTTAGTCGGGTAATGTTTAGCCGTGATTATTGGAATTCGTTTGATTGAAGTTGGTTGAGTTTGTGAGTTTTGACATTTTTGGATAATTGAGGGTTTGAGATTTGAGTGAAAATCGGACGTCGTAGAAATCGTGTTTAATGGTTCTAATTCACTGTTATATGTTAGGTGAGTATGAGTATGTATTTGTTTCGAAAAAAAGAATTGAATTGGTCGGATTTTCGGGCGAAAATGCAAAATCCCGTAGCCGTGTTTAGGCAAAATTCTGGTTTTTCGGAAAACTTCAAAAATTCATAACTCTTGAACCGTAAATCGGTTTTGACCCCCGTTCGAAGCGTTGGTAAGTTAACGAGATTATCTTTCTAGAAAAAATGGCTTTGAGGCCTGTACCTGGTTCAATTATAGCAGAAAATTGAAAACATATTGTTGTGTTGATTTTTACCGTCGCAAATGTGTGTGATTGATGTGTTATTGTGCATAATACTTTTGTTATATAACGTATAGCTTGTGCATGTTGTGATATGATATGTTGTGGATAGCCGTATGGCGTGAATCCTAGATGGTGGAATCGATTATGAAATATAGTCTTTTAACAAATATATGCATATTGTTTGTATGTGAAGAATGCATGAGAACATATTGTGAATATGTGTGCATTGCTTGATAAATGTGGTAATGATATTGAAGTGTAAATGCATATTGATTATATGCGATATTGTGAATGCATGAGAACATATTGTGAATATGTTTGCATTGTTTGAAAAGGTAATGAGGTTGAATTATGAATGCATATTTGTTGTATCCGATTATTGTGAATTAATGCATGAGAGCATATTGTAAGATATGCATGCATTGTTTGACAAATATGTTGATGAAAAGTATGAATACTTGATTATATGATATGTTGTATGTGCAATCTTGTTTAATTCTTGAAGGGAGGAATTATGTGAATGCATGGGATTAAGACGTGTGATCGGTCTTAAGTGCATTTTGTTGTTGATTGCATATGCATCATTTAGTCAAGAGGCAATGTTTGCTAGTTTCGTGGAGGCTAGTGACTTGTCCCAAACCTAGAGCGGGGTTTGAAAGCTTAGGGAACGGGCTTTTGTTGTTATCGGTCTAGGGAACGGACTCGGTTTAAGTGTAAAAACCGAAAAATGATAACAAGTGTTGGTACCACATGGCATGAGTTGCATTGAGTTGCATTGAGTCTCATGGAATGAATATATGATTGTTGTATGAAGTTATGCATAGGTGTATGTACATGACTTGTGTAATTGTGAACTATGAATATGTTTGATGATTGACCATATTTGTGTATATATATATATATACATACAAATATATATATATATATATATATATATATATATAGATAGATATATAGATATATATATGCTTTGTGAAGTATATGATGAGTTATGATGAAGTATGGTGAGAATGGTGGAATATGCGTATGTGCATTACTTGTGTAATTGAGAGTTGTGAATATGTGATCATTGTATGAAAGTATGCTTATGAACATGAATTGTTGGTTTGAGAATTGTGAATGTGTAATTGTGAATTAGTGAGTAAACATAATATGTGTATGTTCATGTGGAATGTTGAGATTTATGGATACGTGCATGATGAATATGCTTGGTGATTATCCATATTTGATTATATATATGTTGTATTGTACATGATTAGTGATGATGAATTGTGGTGAGAAAATGTGGAATATATGTATTTTGTGCTTGTGTATTTGTGTATATATAATTATATGCATTGTTATTATGATAATATTTCTCACCCTTCTGCTGGAATGATGTCCTACATGACATCGTGCAGGTATCAAGGAGTAGTATTGCTCGTAGTTACGAGGTCGCTTTTGGTGTAGCCGTTTAGTGATTTAATTATGTTGGGTCGAGTCATGCTCTGGTCATGTAACACTGGGATCGCTTGGGTTGTGTTTAAGATATACATTGTGTACTCTATAAACGTGTTTATATCCATTGGAATATTATGATGTTGGCCTTAGTGCCTAAGTGATGTTGTTTTATGTGATAAAAACAAATGTTTCTTTTATGAAAATTGTGGTATAATTGAATCCGCTGCTACATGCAAAATGAAGTTTTGTAAAGCATAATTTTATATTGAAATAGTAATGAGCATGACAGGTGGTTTTGATATTTTGAATGTTATGTGTAATGCCCTTTTGTAAATGCATGGAAATTTACTCTGATTATTCATATATTATCCGTAGGGTTAGAAGGGTGTTACAAACAAGACTTTGATCAATGTAGATGAAGTTATTTGCTATCTTTTGTTATATTTTTGGTTTGAATTGCTTTAGACATGAACGTTTCAAGTCTTGACCTAATTTCTTCATCTATCAACTATGCAAACTCTAGACATAGGTTTGAAAGTTGATATTCGCTTTGTATTGATCTTAATGATTATTGTTTCGAGTGTTATTTTGAGATATCATTTAACGGTCAAAACAATAACATTCACGAAATCGCTTTAGAAATTAACGTTTTTGCGAGGATACGCGATTATGTTGGTTAAAACTACATTCACATATTTGATTAGTTGGATACATTTAGGACAGATTAGTGAACCCTAATCTTGACATGCTTTTTATTGAACTAAGACCAAATTTTATTCTGTTTTATTTCTTACAAACTCCTATTACAAAAATAGAAAACATTTTGAAAACCCCCCTTCTTAAATCATTAAACCATTGAACGGCAAGCATCACATATTCTCATCAATCCCTGTGGATACGATAAAACACTACCGAAAAATACTTTTAACAATGCACATAATTATTTTGCAAAGAAATCAAAGTAATGATGAACAAAAATAACAGTAGCAAAAGGAAAGCCACAAATGGGCCAAGTAAAATTTTGTTCAATACAAAGCCCGAATGCTGAAAAGATTACATTATAATGCATCTAGAAGGATGACTAACTAAAATAAGAAAACACCAAGCTCATGTAGCAGCCAAAGTCTCATTGGCAGCATCATTGTTGATTGGGTTCACGTTCCCGTCAGCACCATTAACTGGGTCTTGAGATCCCTTCGGGTTATCTTTCTCCAACTCACCAAGATCCACAAGGAGACCATCCTGCACCACCTTGAAGTAATCCATCTTCGAAAAATCCAAGTCAGGATAGAGACAGAGAACTTGATCTTTGGCTCTATCAAAAGCTTCATCACCAGCAGATAAAATGTCGATCTGAGCTTTCTTCAGAGATTCTCTAAGATCATTATTGGATGATAAGAGCTCGGTATTAGAAGCCTCAGATAACTTCAATTGATCAATAAGTTAGGCTAAGGCCGACTTGTGATCCGACTCCGATGTCTCTTTCTCCTTCCTCGCATTAGCCAAATCCTTCTCCAAGCTGGAAAGCTTCTCAGACTGAGATTCTTGGGTACGCTTCAACTGAGCGATTTCATCCTTAAATTTCGACTCAATCTTTTCAGAGTCATCAGATAATTCAAATAAACCACAGGCGAGAACAACACATCTCATCAAATAGGAACTAATGTTATGAGTAATCTTTTGTTGACCAATGGATTTAACTTTATTGACATCCTCGGTAGAATTGAGGTGATCACGCAGAAATCTGAAGCCATCAAAATCATTAGACCAAAACATGAATTCCCCAGATGCAGAATTTTCCACAGGGCTTCGCATGAGGGAGTTAATACCCATTTCAGCTTGATGAATATCTTAATTCATTAGAATCTTCAGCTTCTTCGGATCACCTTGAGAGATTTCATCTTAAACAGGAAGAACAAGAGGGTGGGGCTCACCTTTACTCGGGGCGGCTTTAGTACTCGTTCCCCTGGATCGTTTTGGTGCTCGGATCTCTTACCCACTTAAATTGGATTTGGATGCAAACGCACCCCTAGCCCCTCTCCGAGCTTCCCGACCTGCCTACATCAATCTATTTTGCTTAGCTACAGTTAGATTAGACCTCTTGTCTGCAAGCAAGCAACTTAAGGTCAGAATAAAATGAAGACGAGAAACATTTAAAGTAAAAGATGATGATTACCCATAAAGGCAAGAAGTCGGTCGTCATCTAAGGGCAACAATTCTTTGATCCTCATTATACCAAATGAGTCAAGAATGGCCAAGGATTGGAGTTCCAAGTTATTCAGTTTGTCATAGTTAAAACTAGTAATCGACAAGGGATCTTTGGTCTAATAGTGAGGAAAGTGTGGATGTCCATCTAAGGCATATAACACCTGCGGACATCTCATCCCACACTGGACCCTCAAGAAACGATCTTTATAATTCTTATAATTTGAGGTATAAGCTTGAAGGAAGCTTCGATTAGGAATTCCACCGATTTGAACCCAACTCCAATCATCAACTCCTTTCACCTCGAATAAGGAAAAGAACAAGCCTATGGTCGAAAAAATGTTCAAAACCTCACAAACCCTCTCAAAAGCCTTTATAAAGGCCCAACTGTTGGGGCGAAATTAAGAAGGTGCTATATTGACGGTCTTTAACACGTCAACCTCAAAATCGGAAAAAGGGATACAGATGTTAAAATCTTCCAAAATACCAGGGTAGAAGTAGAAAAATTCTTCGGAAACATCTTTTGGCCGAAGTATACACACTCTTTCCTTTGGACCACATGGTTCCAAAATAACATCATCCTCGGAACCAGTAGAGGATATAATTCTCAGAGATTGGATTTTGGAAATATCCATGTCACCAACAATACTATTCTTATGGTTCATAACCTCAGAATCAAAGGGAGCAGCAGTCTCCATTAGCATTTCTACAGAACCTGAAGAGTCAAAGTCAAAGTCACTTTCATAAGTGAGAACATCAGTATAAAATTTGACCATGACTCGCCTATACTCTTCTACCCCTAAAGAACCCATCATTTCTTGCATGTTTTCTTTCCATAATTTTCTCCTCTCCTTATCAATCTTATGAATAACCTTACCCTCATCATCATATTCCCTAAGGACTATCATTTTTGTTAAAGAAAAATAAAGGGAAATCAAGAGCGAAAGAGAAAAATACCTGAAATGAAGAGAACACTTGTAGTTGAAATGGACTTGTTTAAAGGAGAATAAGAGCGCAGGGGCAAAAGGAAGAGAAAGATGACTTTGATAGGAGCCCAGGGTTCAGGAATAGCTAGAGAATGGTCACTCATGACGAATTAAAGTCATCATAACGCTAGGGAAGATTAGGGGACACGACCGTTCGAAGGTTTTGCTGACACGTAAGGACCTGAGAAGAAAAGCCGACCTATAGCACGATATCAGTCAAATATATCCGGGCTCATGTTACTGTCGAGTATTGTACCCTTGTAAACAGATATAGTACCCGAGGGGCTTATGTACATGCCAAATATATTTTAAGTTGGTTGTGTAGTCGGACAAGGTTAAGCATGAACTATACTGCGATAGCAAGAAAGGTCGAGCAATACGGAGAGCTAGGCAAGTATTATCCCTAACCCGGGCTGGTTAGGGAGCCCGACTCCCATCAGCCTAACTCTTATGAGGCCGAGTACGGACCTCCATCAACCTGGTATTTACGTCGGACATGAACTCAATTGGCATACTAACAATTGTAACGGTGGTGGTGCATCAATGCAAACGTTACCAGAGCTTCAAAGCTTGCATTCATGAAGGGGAGTTACAACAATGATGTCGTGTAACATTAGAAAGTCAAGAGACCCCTCTTAATGGCATACCTTCATGGAAGACTATAAAAGGGGCTCACACATTAGAGTTAAGCAAGACACATTCATCTTGAGACAATACACAACACAAGTGTAACTCTCAAATCTCCAAATATCCTTCAAGATATAGACATTGTAACTCTTCTTGTCTAGAACAATGGGAGTTAACACTTTTGGTATATCTAATCATTTTTAGCAAAAACAGATACCACCAACACTGTTTTTGAAGAAGTTTACCTTCAACCCCGACACAAGCTCGAACCCTATAAGAACAACCTTAATACTTCATGAATTATCCCATTCACCTTCACCTATCAATAAGGTGTCGTATACAAACTAAACAATGTTGTACTTCATTAGAGCATTGATATTGCTGTCAAAATGTACTTTATTACAAAAACAATGATGGTTAAAAAAATAAGAAAAAAAAAATAACCTTAAGCTAATTTTTCATTAACCTTAAATTTCAAAGATAAGTGGAAACTACACTAAGTTTATTTATTTTTCTTTAACATGAGAATTTTTAAAAGGAACACCCCATTTACAATATAGACTTTTTACTTATCTTAGAGTGTTATGTCAAACATTTTCACCCTTATTGGCTTGGTGTTTGGGAGTTATGAATTTTCATAACTTTAGTCATTTACTAAATCCATATAGTATGGCGCATCTAGATACAATAATCGAGTTTATTAATCTAAAATAAAATAATCAACATATGAATCCACAAATAATTCCTAAAAAGTGACTCAATTTAAAAACATTATTAGATAGTCGTTTAGCAACAAATAAAGCGGAAAATTATTTGAATGAAATGACTCATCTTTGATGGCAAAATATTGAGACTAGTAACTCTATATTTATAGGAACATTGAAAAGAAAAGACTAACTAGCCTATCATCATAATCTAAACACTTTATTTATAATATATAGGAAGAAGAATATGTACTTTTAATTTAATATTAATTTATGTACTCCAACAATTTATTTTTATTTCTTTTAAGAAATATTAAATATTCTCTTTTCAGATCTATTAAATAACTCATATCAAATTTATTCAATGAAAAAAATATTTTAATAGTATAACTGTCAACTAACTATCATTATGCATCCTGCTATATCAAACTATAACTTTTTAATTTATAATATAACATAATTGATTTATCAATTTTTATTAGATAATAGTTTTACATTGTCCGGTGATATCAATTTTAGTTAAGAGAATCATTAATATGGTAAAAACTATATATACACCATTTTAAGATCATGGGCGTGGAAATAATATTTCTATGATATCCATGAGGACCATAGAATATGGAGCACTAAAAACTAGATGTGTTTGAAAGCAAAGTTGAGCACATACATCACATCACACACAAATTCGATGACAAAATTGAAGAACAAATCCAAGATGGGAAGGTTTAATTTGTTTTCCCCTCCCTCTATCTTGACGCATCAATGCAATTATTTGTGGCTAGCTATGTATGTGATGCGAATATTATGTTTGATGGTAAATTGGTGAATGATATGTATAGTGGATACTTGATACTTAGTGGCTATTGGCTCCCACCATATACCATTAACAACTGACACATGAAAATGACACGTTGCATAAAAGTCTTGATGCCAAACCTTGGCGTGTGGACGACATGTGCTTGTGCTCTAGACTTTTGCCGTTATTGATTTTGACATTGATTCTTCTATCTTTATATATCACACCCTACAAAAAATTTGTATGAGATGGTAATATTTATAAGTTAGATATTTGAGCGGCTTAATTATGAATTTTTTACACAGATGCCACACATTGAAATGGAAAATACCATATTGCCACACATTGGAAAAAAATTGCAAAAATGCCACTTTTTTACTATGGATCATTCCATTGAAAGGACGATCTAATGAAAGTCCAAAAAAAGGTAGTTGGGGTTCGGCCATCCATTGGCCGACCCTATACTACGTGATTTTTTTTTTGTTTTTTTTTTAATTTTAAAAATAAATATATATTATATATTATTATTTTATGTTTTAAATTGTTTTTTATATATTAAAATTATTTAAATGATATTTTATATTAACAAATAAATAATTTAATTATTTTAAATATTTTTTAATATTATTAAATATTCAGATTATCTAATCAATTATTTAACTAAATAATTATATAAAATAATAAATTAAACCTTAAATAAAGAAAATTTTATAAATTAAATCATAAAGGAAATCATAAATGATTAAATCATAAATTAAATAACAATTAAACCATTAAATTTTAAATTAAATAATATATAATAATTAAATTTTAGAATTATATAAAATAATAAATTAAATCATAAAGAAAATTTTATTTATGATCATAAAGGAAATTTATTTATGATCATAAATAATTTCCTTTATGATTTATGAATTTATAATCTTAAAATCCCCATAGATTATAAATTTATGATTTTAAGTAATAATTAAATCATTAATTTTAGATTAAATCATATATAATAATTAAAATTTTAAATTATATAAAGTAATAAATTAAATCATAAAGGAAATTTTTTTATGATCATAAAAGAAATTTATTTATGATCATAAATAATTTTCTTTATGATTTATGAATTTATAATCTAAAATCTCTATAGATTATAAATGTATGATCTTAAAGGAAATTATGATCATAAGATTTATAAATGTATGATCTTAAAGGAAATTATGATCTTAAAGATTTATAAATGTATGATCTTAAAAGAAATCATAAGATTTATAAATGTATGATCATAAGATTACAAATGTATGATCTTAAAGGAAATTATGATCATAAGATTTTAATTTATTATTTTATTTATGATTTAATTTATGATTATTTAGTTATTTTAATTTATGATTTCCTTTATGATTTAAATGATTTAATTATTATTTAATTTATGATTTAATTATTTATGATTTCCTTTATGATTTAATTTTTAAAATTTCCTTTAAGATCATACATTTATAATCTATGGAGATTTTAGATTATAAATTCATAAATCATAAAGGAAATTATTTATGATCATAAATAAATTTCCTTTATGATCATAAATAAAAAAAATTTTATGATTTAATTTATTATTTTATATAATTCTAAAATTTAATTATTATATATTATTTAATTTAAAATTTAATGGTTTAATTATTATTTAATTTATGATTTAATCATTTATGATTTCCTTTATGATTTAATTTATAAAATTTTCTTTATTTAAGATTTAATTTATTATTTTATATAATTATTTAGTTAAATAATTAATTATATAATCTGAATATTTAATAATATTAAAAAATATTTAAAATAATTAAATTATTTATTTGTTAATATAAAATATCATTTAAATAATTTTAATATATAAAAAACAATTTAAAACATAAAATAATAATATATAATATATATATTTATTTTTGAAATTAAAAAAAAAACAAAAAAAATCACGTAGTATAGGGTCGGCCAATGGATGGCCGAACCCCAACTACCTTTTCTAGACTTTCATTGGGTCGTCCTTCCAATGGACGAACCCATATTAAAAAAGTGTCATTTTTGCAATTTTTTTCCAATTTGTGGCAATATGATATTTTCCATTTCAATGTGTGGCATTTGTGTAAAAAATTCCTTAATTATAGTTAGGATTAGGTTTAAGCAAATAATCATAAATTGAAGACCTTGTTAGTACGTCTAATTTAGTATTTTTAAAGATATTATTTGTATCAAGTTTAAAATATAATTTTTTTTTTTGGGATGATCTTAGATTTGAAGTTTGTGTTTGAGATTTTTTTAGGTCATGACTCAACGGGATTGTACGATGGAGAGTATATGTTGTTGGAAGATCGGAGTCTGATCTTGAGATTTTCGTTGGAAGAGAGGATTTTCTGTTTGAGTTTGAGTTTTGTTGTAATCTAGCATTTGTTATTAAAAGGACAAATCTTTCTAAATTCGAAGATTGTTGGGTGGTTCCGTACTGAGTTTGGCATGCTCTCGGTAAATATTGTTAAGCATTTCTGATATTTAAAAAAAAATGATTGTTAATAGAACATGTCTCTATGGTGTTGTCTTTAGCTTTCTTTTGGAAGATGTTAATCTTATTTTGATAGTTTCTTTTACTCGTTAGGAGTTAGATTGTGTGGTATCTCATTTTGGAGGTAACAAAGTTCAAGTCAAAATGAGTTTAATTTCTCCTTTCTATAAAGGTTATAATATATCGCTAAAGAATATTTACGGGTCGTGTTTGATCAACTTCATTATTTTACATCTCTATTCTCTACCTCGTAATTATGCATCTCCATTTGAGTAAATTTAGGTAGATTTCTTTGGTGGAATCTTTTTATAAGTTTGGGGATAAAGTGTTGACCACTAGACTTGAGTTGGAGATGGACAAACTTATTTCCCCTGATCAATTGACTTTTCTTAAAGAGAAAATGTTGGTTGATGGAGTGGTGGTTTTCAATGAGGTGACAGAGTTGGCTAAGAGATCTAAGAAAGCATGTTTATCTCATTTTAAAGGTGAATTCTAAGAAAATGTATGATTCAATTAGTTAAAGCTTTCTATATGCTTATCAAATTTGGTTTTAATGAGAAGTGGAAGACTTGGATAAGAGCTTGTGGGTTCTCTGGTAACCTTGAGGTGCTGGTTAATGGGTATCCAACTCAAGAGATTGACATCTAAAAGGGCTTGAAATAAGGGGACCCACTAGCTCATTTCCTTTTCCTACTTGGAAGTGAAGGGCTCAGTGACTTAGTTCCTATGGATGATGAGATTGGTCTTTACTCTATGTTTAAAGTGGGATATATCCCATCTTAATTTAGTTTTCAAATGATACGCTCATTGAAGAGGATCCTACTTTAGCAAATTTGAGGAGTATTAAGGTGATTCTTAGAGGGTTTGAACTAAATTTTGGGACTTCATATTAATTTCTCTAAGAGAAGTCATATAGGGGTTAACGTGGACCCTATCTTTCTTACCTTTGTAGGGGATTTCGTTAACTTTGAGATTGAAATCCTTCCTTTAAAGTACCTTGGTTTACTGGTAGCAACTAATCCTAAATGGGAATCTACTTGGGATCCTTTAGTCAATTTGTTGATCAATGTGTCCCATTCTTAGAAGCATAGATATGTTAGTTTGGTAGGTAGGGTGTTTCTTCTTAATTATGTACTTAATGTTATTCTCATCTTCTTCTGGTCCTTTTTAAAGATGCGTGTGAAGTTTCTAGATAAAATGGGATAATACTTGTAAGTCTGAGAGTAAACACGGGTTAGGAGTTAGGGACCTCCTGATAGTTAATCTATCATTTTGGCTAAATGGATATGAAGGTTGCTCACAGGTGTTTCAGGTGTATAACATGATATTATTGTAGCTAGGTATGAAGCTTCAACTGTTTCCTCTTTTCGAGAGGAAATGATATTTGGGTTTTAATCTTTTTCTACTTATGGGGAAATATGTATCTCTCATTGGGCCTAAAGAGGATCACTCTTCTAATTGGTTAGTTAATGGTATCCTTAGGAAGGTAGGTTGGACCTCCATACTTACTTTTGGAAGGACCATTGTTTAGAACCCATTCCCTTAAAGTCCAAGTTCTCTGGTCTGTTTGCTAAGTCTATTAAGTCAAATAGGTTGATGGGAGAGATCAAGTTGGTGGTTAACGGGGACCTGGTTTGGGATCTCAGGTGGAGGATACCCTTCTTTCTTAGAGTTAATTATATTTGAAATTTTTTTCTCTCTATCCAAGGTATTATTCTCTCTCAAGATAAAGATAAGTTGATTTGATAGTATACAAGAGTGGATTTTTATATATTTCCTCTACTTATCATGTTTAGTTCGGTAGTTCCTTGTCATCTCTCACGGTTGAGAACTTGACCATTCCTCATATTTGGGGTAGTTGGGATCCTCTAAAGTGTTGGTATTCTCATGATAGTTTTGACAGAATATATTCCATTCTAGATAAAAGCATGACTAAAAAGGGAGTGATTATTGATCCTAGTGGAATTTCTTGTCCTTTTTGTAAGGATTAAGTTGAGCCGACCTCCCATATATTTTTTCACTTGTGATTTAGTTTTGTCGGTGGGTATAGGATCCTCAAATGGTTGGGTTGGCAGGTGGTTCTTCCAAGTAATCATAAGCTTCTTTCTTAGTCTTTTATTTTGTTAGGTGGTAGGCCCAAGTCTAGGGGGTGTTTTTGTTATGATTTTTCACGTTGTAGTGTGATCCATTTGGAAAGTCCATATTGACGTCATTTTTGGCTTGGAAGTTATTTTTAGGTAAATCAATGATGAACTCATGCTCGTAGTCTGACTGGCTTCAGAACACTATCATTTACCTTAACTAATATGGGACCAAGTGTTTGTCTTAGTTCTGAGGTAAGGTAATGGTTTTTTGTTTTGCTATTATTTTGGTGGATTATGATATATTGATGGTGGTTATGATGATATTAGATCTAACATAAATCCTAAGGGGTTGGTATTTAGGTGCTTGAGTAATTTCCTTATCTGTTTTGTTTGGTGTGTTATTCTGTTGGTTGTAATTAGGGGTGTTTAAACTCAAACTAATCTAAATAAAAACCACACAGTGATCCAAAAAATAGAAAACTACAAATAACCAAATAGTTTTAAATGTGATTGGATCTCTTTTATAGAAAGCTTTCATTCCAGATCTGATTTCAAATTGATTTTCTAAAATCGATTCAAACCGAGTCAAACCGCGTGTGTATATTTTAATACTCATTTATTTTTTATTAGTATGATATATATTATGTTAATTTCTTATTCATTGATATTTATTTGATTTTAATATTATTTTTTAGTTTAGTTTATCTATTTATTTTTAATAATTCATGTATTCCAAACATAATCAATTATTTTAATTTTTAATTTTAGTTTTTAAAATATTATATGTTATATTTATTTCAAACTTATTATTTTATAGTATTTTTGTAATATTAATATTAATAAAATTTTGAATATCTAAAAATTGATTTAAATTAAATCATATGAAATTGAATCAGTCCGGATAGGATTTTTTTAACTAGTCATCCGAAAATCAACAGAGCCAATTTTAATCTTACAACTGACCCAAACCACATCACAAACACGTTTAGTTGTAACGTTTTTTTCTTGTTAAATATTATTTTATTTGTTTTCTGGATAGTCTTTGGCATAATTAATCCCCATGTCTTAACTTAATTAAATGTTCCCATAACTAAAAAACTTTATGAAATGTCCCTTAACTAACATTCGGTTACCTAAAATGATCCCTTCCGTTAGTTTTTATCAAAAACGTTAAGTAGTGTCTATGCGGCATGACATGTATGTATATGTCACTTGCCGACCCAACATTCGTATTATATTTGTACTCTAGGATTGATTCTTCATATTGAAGATTTCGTTTTCAGATTCCAAGGATTGAATCTTCATCTTCTCTTCCATCTTTCATTTTTAAATCATTTTCATCCTATTGCTTTTTTTTTTAAAATCTTTTTCTTCTTCTTGCATTTTCTTTCGTTTGCTTCACCAATGTCAAAGAATGCAAGTAGTGTTTCAATGTCAAACATTCAAAGCTTTGGGACAATTGGATATGTGCTTCGTAGAAACATGAGCATGAAATGTTTTTGCCAAGGTAAAAGTGTTCTTCATACTGTCAGTGATATGAATAGTGGGAACTATGGGAGAAAATTTTTGGGTTGTAGAAATTATAGAAATCACATGGATAAGGGTGGTTATTTCTTTAAGTGGTTAGGTGATGAAATAGTTAATGACAGGGATTTGAAGATTGAAAATCAAAAGAAGAAAATTTCAAAATTTAATAATCAGGTTCTCCATACTAGAGGGTGGTTGAAAATGTCCATTGTGGTTGAGATTTTGAGCTTAGGGTGGAATCTTGTGTTTATAACAATGTATTTCAAATAGATTGGCATTTTGAGCTTAGGGTAATGCAGTATGTTGTCATGAGTTTATCAATGTAATTTAGTTGGGTTGAATTTTGTATTTGTCATAAGTTTATCTATGTAAAACTTTTGTTAGTTTAATATTATGATAAGCAATTTGTTGTGATAAGAAATTTGTGTTCATTATACTGGTTTATCTATGTAAGTTGGGTTGAGTTTTGTATCTTTCATGAGTTTATCTATGTAATGTTTCAATAATACTTTGCATAGTTTAACATTTTTGGTTGAATTTTGTATTTTTCATGTGCTCCTTATATTCTACATAATGTTATGATAAGAAAATAGTGTTCATTGCCTTTAGTCTTGCCTTTTCCCTTGCATTTAGCCTTGCCTTTTCCTTTCCCTTTGCCTTTTCCTCTCCATTGTCTGTTTGCCTTGCCTTTTCCATTTCTTTTCACTTGGTTTTCACATGCTACTTCATCATCATCAACTTCTATCTCTCCATCAATTTCTATATCATTTTTCGAGTCTTTAAAGTTGACATTCAAAGCACTATCTTCAATTTCCTCATATTCCATATCTCCTTGGTTACCGTTAACTCCCTCAACTTCTTCATAGTTATAATTTACTCCCTCATTGATCCCCTACATTTTCATATTGACTTGGTTATAATTAACTCCTTAAACTTATTTTTGGTTACAATTTACTCCCTCATTGGTCCCCTTCATTTCCACATTGCCTTGGTTACAGTTTAGTCCCTCAATGATCCCTTCATCACCTACATTCTTTTCCATATCAATGGTCCCCTCATCACCCACGTTCTGTTCAACCTTAGTGGCCCCATCATCACCCACATTCTCTTCCATATAAGTGGCACCTTCTTCACCCACATTATCTTCCATATCAGTGGTCCCCTCATCACCCACATTCACTTCAACCTCAGTGGCCCCCTCATGACCCACATTCTCTTCCACCACAGTTGTCCACTTATCAAAGTTCTATCCTTCATCCGCAATATTTTCAAACATGGTGGGGACCTCATTCAATTTAACTCCTTCATCCACAACATCTTCAAACACAGTGGGAACTAGGTATTCTAGTGAAAGTATAGGTTCCTCAATAATGTCAGGTTGTGAAAAAGGATGAGTAACATATAAATGGCATGTTATAGTCAGCACTGCAATTTTTTCATCATGTTAGTTTCCTTGTCATCTTCCAATGGAACAATGTCATTAACATTCATTTCATTGTAATACCAAAGCTTATCTACAATTGAATGACCTAACTCTTTTAACTTGCCCAGAATTTCAAAATAACTCCAAAAATTAGGATCAACATCCCAAATTGTCTCTAAACTTTCATAACCTGACTTGGGAAAATTAGAAAACTCCTTAAAAAACTCACCAGAATGATGCATAATACATTGAAACCTCTTCTCCATGACCTATTAAAGTTACATAAGATAAAAGAAGTAATAAGGAAGATGACTAAAGAAAAAAGTTTACATTTTTAGAACTTACAATTGAGATGTCATACCTTAGGGTTTCTTCTTCAATCGTTAGTTGACTGCAAATCGTCTTAGTTTTGCCTTTACCGAAGCTAGGAATTCGACTTTCTTCTTCTTCACACTTTTGTTTCGCCTTCAAAATACATTTTTGCTCCAAAGATAAAATTGATGTTTCTCAAGAGAGCAACTATTGTTTCAACTTCATAATGCAAATGGTGTTTCTCTCACACAAACTATGCTCTAATACGTTTCAACTTCATTTCCTTTTTTATTTCAAAATTTTAAATCAAAATAAATTTAACAAATTCTAAATCAGATTCTAAATCTCTAGCAAGACAAGACTTAACATTTTTTTTTAATACTAAAACTAACGGAAAAAACCATTTTATATATAATATAATGTTAGTTAAGGGACTATTTCGTAACCTTTTTTAGTTAAGAGACTAAAGTAAAATATTTAATTAAGTTGAGAAAAGAAAATGCATTAAGCCTAGTCTTTTAGATACTTTTTTGCTTTAAAGTTATTTGTATTTTAGTGATTTTAATCTATTAATATATTATTTTTTCATTAAAAAAACAATTATATTTGTTTGTGTAATCAAATTTCTAAATGTTTTAGCACTACGATTTAACAACGATAGCATATTTTAGATGATGTTCTACTAAATTTGCCAAATAGTATTTTTGTAGTAGTATCATTTTTTGGGCATTAATTTAACATTCACTCAAATATATAGTTTCTAATATTTTACTATCTGCACGCCCATTTTTCATTTGAGTTTTTATTTGCTTATACACTCCCATTTCAAGATTGGATTGCCTAATATTTTATTCTGCCATCTTTCACTTAAACCTGACACCTACTAATTATTTTATTTTTATCATAATAAATTTTGTAAGTTTTATGTTTTTAAAAAATATTGCATATATTTTGAGTTTTGAAAAATTTATGAGTTTCTACCAAAATTTTCAAAATCTTCATGAGTTTTTAATGGTTTTTTTTGGAGGATCTATAACTTTTTGTTGAATTTTTGGAGGAATTTTATAAAATTTTAGTCGGATTTATAAAAAATCTATGAGTTTTAACGTTTTTTTTTAAATACCAATGTAAAATCATTTTTTTTATCGGATTTTTCAAAAATTCTATTAGATTTTTTTGAAATATATGAGCTTTTACTGTATTTTTAGAATATTTATGAGTTTTTATCAGATTTTTAAGAATTTTCATGAATTTTTATTGATTTTTCAAAAAATCCGACAAGACTAACTCTATTTTTTATAGATGTAGGCAATGTGAACTACCAGACTTTTTTAATGTACCATTGAATTTAAAAAAAAAATCTGATATTGTTAATTTTATTTTTTTGCTTATAGAATGTTAACTACTAAATTTTTCAAAAATCCAAAAAATTATAAAACATACAAGACTCATCAAAAAATTCATTTTTTTTATAGTGTTAACTTTGTTTTTTATTGATCTATCTTATATAAACTATCATATTTTTTAAATATACTATCATTTTTTTTTTGTGAGCAATTTTTCTTTTTACTAAATATTATTTTAAGATAAAGTAAACAACAACAAAGGTATTTTTGTTATTATAAAAATTGATGGTGCCAGATATGAATAGGGATGATAAGATAAAATCTCTTGCTACTTTATACCACCCTTTCTATGTGACCACCTCCCACATTTCTTTTCTATGAGGCTTACTTCTAGCACTCCCCTGTCTTTATATATTTTTTTTTATTGCCCTAATAGTCAACACATTTTTTAATGAAGAAGAAAAAATATAGTAATTCAAATTCGAATATGAGATTCTTAACAAAAAAATTTCAACGTCAAACCACTAGATTGTATAGTCTAACCACTTAGATTGTATAGCCTAACAATTATCCTATAATGTATCTTTCACATAGTTGAGCATTTGATTCTTTATAAATAATATTAATAAATCATTTTTTTAAATGATAATATTTAATTTTTAATAAAAGAAAATATTAGTTTCTTTTACAAAACATAATATAGTAAATACTTAAATGAGAATTTAAAAATGTCGATTTTTAGTTCTTTAAAGAGATTCTTTTGTCCAAAAAATACAATATGTCTCTTCTCCATTTAACTTCTCTCTCTCTAAATTGTTGTCATTTCTATAACACTCAATTTAAAAATGACGATCTAGAATTCAATACATCTGATGCGTGAATTTATGAATGTGCTAGCTTTCAATGGAGATCTTCAAGAACGCCAAGCGTCGTTCCTCTAGTGTTGATCCACAAGCAACAATCAGATCACCACATGTGCTAGTATGGAAGAAGAGAACAAGTTTACTTCCTTACTTTTGTGGCTAGGTGAAACTAGCGGGATTATACCTGAGTGAATCGCACACTCAAAGATACAACATAGTCGCTACCAAACTTTATTTAGTCTCAAAGGACAGGAAAAATATCGATAAAATTCAAAGGGGAGAGAAACGGGTAAGGGGGTCGGTTATGCGAGAGGAAGGTACTAGCACCTCACACATCTGTCGTACTCGACGGGAACCGTTTTGCTTACTTCTAAGCTTGGATGGGTTATCTATCTAAAGGCTACTAGCTAAAAAAAGGGAAGAAAAGAGAGATAAAGAAAGCGAGAGAAAGAGAGAAAGAGGAAGAGAAAAACAAGTGCTCGTGGAGGATTGGGCCCTCGTGCCTACGTATCCTCATAGTGCAATGAGGAATTCAGAGCTCCGTAGTTCATGGAACCAGGAAAAAGAAAGGAGAAGGTGGAAGAAGGTGGCTCGTCAAGATTTTGCAATCTCGTGCCTACGTATCCTCATAGTGCAATGAGAAATTTAGAGTCTACGTAGTTCGAAGAACAAAGACGGATCAGGAACAGGAAACACAAATGGTGTCAAAACCAATAGCAAAAAGAGGTAGCAAGACCCTATTGGGGGTGCAAAAGAATAGTGTCAAAACTAAGAAAGAAAGGCAAAGGAAGACTCTGTTGAGGAACACAGAAGAATGATGGTGACTTCACAGGGGAGAAAACAAAAGAATGGTGTCGAAACCAGGAGAATAAAAGAATAAAGGATAAGAATCAAGGTAAAAGCAAGATCCAATGGGGATTTGGCATATTAACTAGAAGGCAGTGATTAACCAAAGAAAGATAAGAGTACGACTCTGTGGGAAAATCAAAAGATTGGTGTCAACAGACAGACTGTGATGAACCAGAAGGGAAGTAATGAACCAAGAGAAGGTGTTTGACCCTCTGAAGAACTCGGTGTGCTAATTGATAAACAATGGTTAACCGAAAGGACAGGTGTTGAACCAAGCAAAGGTTTTGACCTAAAGGATGCGGTACTTTGACTGAACAAGCAGTACTTGACCGAAGAAAGGGTATTTGAACCAAAAGAAGGTTACTAACCCAAAGGTGCGAGTGTTTGAACAAAAGAAAGGTTACTAACCACCGGGGAAATTGGTGTTTTAACATACGGATTGTGATTAACCAAAAAGAATGAGTGATTAACCAAGAGAAGGTGATTAACTCAAAAGAAGCTCAGTATGTTAACAGACGGGTTATGGTTAACTGAGGAACATGTGATTAACCAAGAGAAGGTGATTAACCCAAGAGAAACTTAGTATGTTAACAGAAGGACTGTGATTAACTGAGAAAAAGAGAAAATTGGTATTTTAACTGACAGATAGAGATTAACCAACGAAAAAAGGACAAGAACCAAAAGAAGGTTGCGAACTCCGCTAGGGATTTGGTATTTAACAGCCAGACTGCGATTAACCAAAGAAAAGGATGTGTGACCTCGCTGGGGGAAAAATGATTGGTCTTAACCAAAGAACGATTGATTAACCAAAGAAATGGATGATTACAAATCTTCTTGGGAATTAAAGAATAGTGATTGACCAAAAGAATGAGGTGTTGAATTGAAAGGAGGAAGTTAATCCAAGAGGCAATGATTAGGGTGCGAGTTATCAAGGATCAACTCGACTGGAAATTGGAAGACACTACAGTAAGGAGATAGAGTAGACTATTCCAGGCACAGGGTCATTCGTCCCCTACCCAAAATAATCAGAATGAGTGTAGGAATTCTCCAATCTCATTCCTTCTCTAGCACCAAGTATAATGCGGAGATTGAAACTGACAGAGTAACAACGCAAACTTGTACGGTGCTCCAGCATATTGTGCAGACTTCTGGCTCAGCACAGGACCAAGAGAACAAGGCTCTAAAAGATCCTAAAGATAAGAAAGAAGGAAAATTAACTAATCGAAACAAGGTTTCGATCAAAAGGGAATGAATGAGCCAACAATTTTTCACACGAGCCGAAAGATCGTCAAATCCAACATGCGGAGTAATGGTTATACAAAATTAAATTTGATTAATAAAGAACAAACTTAATGCAATCAAGAATGAATTGCAAGGCAGTAACAAACACCAATTAGCAAGCACCACCAATCATGTTATCATGTGAACAAAATTGCGCAAGAATGATCATGATCATACAACGTCAAAAGTGCAAACAATTATATAATCGATAAATCATGCATCAAGGTTTGGATACATGATTTGAACAGAGTTTAAACAACTCATAAAACATCTATAAATATCAAGCATATCAAGCCATGGAAGTTAAATGAGGAAAGAAAACCAAACAAGCATGAAAAAGCACAAAAATGGAATTTTATCATAGTGTTAATCGGTTAACCATATATGGTTAATCGGTTAACGCTTTGAAAAGTTCAGAAAATGTGCAAAATAAGATTGGTTAACCGATTAACCATTTTGCACAGCAAATGGTTAATCGGTTAACACTGTGACAGTGGCAGAAAATCAATTTTCCAAAATCACGTCCAGCAGTTTATCAATTATCCAATCACTCCCATGTTAGGGCAAACATTTGTGCATAAAAATCAAGTCCAAAAATCAATAATTAAGCATCAATTGAAATCAATTAACTCATCAAGATCAAGAATCAAACAATTAAATGATCAATTCACACATAAAAAAAACTATCGGATCTACATTGTGAACACGTGGAAATGATCAAAAACTGTAAATCAAGTGCGAAATTCCAACCTATAAGGCGGAGGATTGCCTTGGGGATTGTTACAAGTGAAATGTGTTGAGAATAAGCAAATAAAACCAGAGAATTCCAAGCTTGAGATCAAACCATAACAAAACTGATAAAAACGCGATAAATGCTCCAAATACGAATGTGCACCGAAGAAGCTTGAAATGATTACTTGAATTGGAGTAGAAGCTATTGTGAATCTAGAAATCCAAGTAGGAATGCGATGAAGTGGAGGTATAGCTTAAGAGAATAACAATTTCAATGTGAAGATTGTTACACTCTAATGGTGGAAATTGAGCTTTTGTGTGTGGTTTGGGGAAGAAGATGAAGCTGAATGTGAGAAAATTCAGAGAGAAGGGTGACAATTGAGAGAATTTTGAAAATAGTTGAAGCCCCTGAGTGAGAAATGAGAGAAATGGTTAAGCCCCCCTTTTGCAAAAATGCCAAGGTTTTTTTATATAGAGTGGAGGTTTGGAGTTTGCTTTGGAGCTAGCTTTAGAGTTAGTTACATCTAACTCACTGAGTCAGAAGTTGACTCAATTAGTTATTTGTTAACTCGGTGGAGCAATTCCAATGCAAGTCCAAAAAACTAATGGTTCACATACTTGGAAGCAAAGGTGCATGGTGATCACAATTAGCAATGATGTATTGTAGTAAATGCAAGTGTGTTCTTAAAGTGTCTTGAAGTGTCTAGAATATTCCACATGACTCTAAAATCAAGTAGACCCCAAAAGAAGTGGATAGGAAAAGTTGTTGTCATGAAAATGTACCACAATCTTCCAGAATGCAGGTGTTAATCGATTCACCATATATGGTTAATCGGTTAACACAACTAAAAATGCCCAATTTTCTTTGAAACAAGGTGTTATGGTTGTGGTTCCAATTTTTGACTCTTTGCTTTGATAAATAGGCATGTAAACCCTTGTGTTTTGTTTGTATTGATGATGTGATGACTTTGTAAGGATGTGATCAATCGAGCTTCAAAAACCTAAATATTTATACAACAAAACCACAGAGAAAAGATGCTAATGCGTATACCGGTGATGCGAATGCACATGCTTATGCAAAAAGGCAAAAAGGGAGGTCAAATTTTGGGTTACGACACTAGGGAGAATCGAAAGATAAGAGGAAGAGAATGCAAGGAGTCACTCTCCAAAATTGGAATTTATCTCTTAGAATAATGATGGTAGAATGGTGTATATTTTCCATGTAACCTTTATATTATATAGGGTTAAATGGAAGAGGATTGATTAAGCCCATAATGTCATACATTTTGTGGCTTAATCATCCCTTTTATAATCATTTCTTTTCCAATTCATAACCTCCGTAACCTCCTAATTTCTCTTCCAATCCATAACCTCCCAATTTAATCCTTATGTTACTATTTGTGTGACCTCATATGAACCAATAATATTAGTGTTTGTTCAAATATCTTTGTACAATGAAACATAATTGACTTCTAGAAAAGCATTAAGATCACCTAATATTATTGAATATTTTATCTCCATAAATTGTCCAATTTATATTTAGATTAATACACTTGATTGAAAGACAAAATAATTAAATCTCCAACTTGTCTAAGAATAAGTGTGTAATCTTCAAATTCCTTAAGTCTCTCAATGTCCAACTTGATGATATTATGACATCTAATGTCACCCATATCAGCCTTCAAGTCATTTCTTGAAATTCGAGTTTGAACTATCGAAACAAATTATTAACTCCTTAATCCATTTGAGCACGACCATGCATTTTCCAATTCCTGCTCTTCAGGAATCCCGAGACACCAATCCTAACCTTTTAGGAGGACTTATCTAATCTTGTATAACCAAGACTTCCACTTAAATCTTGGCAATTCTGATCACTGCCTTTATAGCCTTCTTTTACGACACGACATATTACAGTCTCAAAAAATTACCAATCCTCAAATGAGAACAATTTCATACTCAGGTCTAAGGAATCCACTAAATACAATAATGAATTCTCAAAAAAAAAATTGATGAATTCTTGGTGGGGATGTTCGACGTGTATCAACCATACATGGCTAAGTAATTGACTAGACATCTCCATGTCCTATAGCCCATGAAATTGTGTTAACCATTAACTTACAATCTAGTCCATGAAATTGAATCGTATATGTCCAACTTAATGATTCAGACTAAGCACTATGGTACGTTATAACTCATGATCACTAGATAGGGTTTCATTTGTCAAATCACGTATTTGGAAATCCTATCAAACAATATAGATACTTTTGACATATTATTTAATACTAAACTAAGATTAAATAAGATCATAATTTTCTTGATAAATGAATAAAAAACATAATCAAGTGTTTTTGCAATTATGAACTAATTAAAAGTAAATAGTACACAATCAAATCCGCTCATCAATATACTTAAGTCTTATAGCCCTATTATAACTCATGCTTGGGATGGGGAAATGGTTTAGTCAATGGATCAACAATATTGCTATCTGTATGAACTTTACTAACTATTACATCCTTTCTCTCAACAATTTCTCGAATGAGATGAAACTTTCTAAGTACGTGTTTTCACCTTTGGTGTGATATTGTTTCCTTAGATCGAGTTATGACACCATTATTATCACAATACAAAACAATGACATTTGTAACACTGGGTACTACAGATAGATTTGAAATGAACTTATTCATCCAAAAAACTTCCTTTGTTGCATCTGCTGTAGTAATATACTTAATCTCAGTTGTAGAATCTGCGGCAATGCTTTACTTTAAACTTTTCCAACTCACTACTCTTCCATTTAGACAAAAGAATACACCAGATTCAGATTGAAAGTCATCTTTGTCAATCTGGAAGCTCGCATCTCTGTAACCTTCAACAACTAATACACTTTCACCTCCATATACTAAGAAATTATCTTTAGTCCTTCTCAAGTACTTCATGATATTCTTATTTGCACTCCAGTGCGCACACCTAATTTGATTGGAATCTTCTACACATGCTCAGAGCATATGAAACATCTGGACGGGTACAAATCATGGCATACGTAATGGATCCTATTGAAGATTCATAAGGAACATTACTCATTCTCTTAATCTCATCAACACCGAAAGGACATTGAGTTTTACTTGGCAATGTGCCATGTTGCATGGGAAGTAATCCTCTCTTGTAGTTTTCCATCTTGAACTTAGTTACAATCTTATCAATATAAGTTTGTTGGCTAAGCCCAAGCATCCTTTTAGATCTATGTGTATAAATCTTGACACCTAAAATACACTCAGCATCCCTAAGGTCTTTCATAGAGAAACATCCCTATGAGAAGTATGTCATCCATATATAAGACCAAAAACACCACATTTCTCCCACTTTCCTTCTTGTAAACACAATATTATTATCCATTTTTTAGAAAACCAAATTGTTTGATTGCCTTATCAAAATAGAGATTCCAACTCCGGGATGCTTGCTTCAGTCCATAAATGGACTTCTGAAGCTTACATACCCTTCTAGGATTTTCTGGATACAAAAAACCCTCAGACTATATCATATACACATCATCTTTTAAGAACTCATACAAGAAAGCAGTTTTGACATCCATCTGCCAAATTTTGTAGTCATAGAAGGCAACAATCGCTGGGAGTATCCTAATTGATTTAAGCATTGCTACTAGAGAAAAGGTTTCATCATAGTACATACCATGAACTTGCTTGAACTCTTTTGCAACCAATCTTGCTTTGTAAACTTGAATGTTTCCATTCTTCTCTGTTTTTACTTTGAAAACCTGTTTGCAACCAATAGGTGTAACCCCATCAGGCAAATCAATCAAGTCTCATACTTGACTTTCAGACATGGATGCCATTTTAGACCTCATGGGCTCAAGCAGTTTTTTGGAGTCTTCATTCATCAAAGCTTATTTATAGGTAGTAGGCTCCTCAAATTCTAAAATCATGATTTTATAAATTTTGATCAACAAGAAATCAATAATCCTCTTAGGCATATTTTTTGATCTACTAGACATACGAGGGGCATCAATATGAGAAATTTTCTTCTCAACAGATTGAAATTTTTTGCACGAATTAGATTCGATTAGGACATTAGAAGGCTCGTGCATTGAATTAACTTCCTTAAATACATGGTAAAATATGTGAGAAGATTCATGCATTGGATGCACTACTTTGGCCCTAACATCTGGCACTTGTGCAACTGCCTCTAACATATAGTAGACTATATCCATTTGTTACTCTTATCAAACTTCTTCGAGAAAGATATTACTCCCACTTGACTTTTTGGAAATGAAATCTCTTTCTAAGAAGACACCAAGAAGAGAAAAAAACACTTTTACCTCGGTGCGGTTATAGTAGTAATAACCCTTGGTGTTTTGGGGATAACCCATAAAGAAACACTTATCAAATTTAAGAGTGAGTTTATTTGAGAGTAAATGTTTTACATAGGCCTCCTAACCCTAAATTTGTTGGAAAGAAAAACTAGGAACCTTTCCACTCCATATCTCATATGCCATCTTTTCTACTGCTTTTGATGGAGTTCTATTAAGCGTGAAAACAATAGTTTCGAGAGAATATCACCAAAAGGATAACAGAAGGTAAACATAACTCATTGTTGATCGAACCATATCAAGGAGAGTTGGATTCCTCATTTCATACACACCATTCAACTACAATGTATCTGGTG